>OZ014520.1:209372967-210026717 GCA_963966055.1 Lathyrus aphaca
GCTTCTTGAGCAAGTCAGAGCAAAATCAGGGCATCTGAGGCCCCCAACAATGGAACCAAAGTGGATTTTTCATCAAATTGAAGTTATATGATCTTTATTTGATCATTGAAGTGCTTGTAAGTTCACAAAATTGAAGAAAATTGAGCTAAACCAAAAGTTGCCAAAAATGGATATGACTTGTAATGTAAACTTTTCATTTTGGGAAAGTTTTTCAACCTCCTCTTTCTCAACCAAAAATGCTTCAAATGAAAAATTGTTGGTCATGAAAGTTGTAGATTGGATCATTCCCTTTTCAAAAGGTAAAAGAACAAGTTCTAATTCATTATGGAACTCAAGTTATGGTCTTTCAAAGTTGGCAAAAATCCTATAATTTTCAAGAATGCACCAAAGAGTGATTTTTGCAAAACCACTTGCCAAGCCATTTTGTGACTTTAAATACACTTGTATGCATCATACCAACATAATACATTGCCTAAAGATCATAATTTCCCAAAGAACCATGCTATTTCATGCCTTGCACATTAAGAAATCATAAAGGGGCCAAACTTTGTCAAAATTGCAAAATGATACATAACCCTTCACAAACTTGCTGAATTGCCACACAATGCATTCTATGGATCTCCTTGATCAAAGCTGAGGCCAGACATGCCCTTGTAACACCTCTGAACCAGCCCATACCTCAAGGACAAGCTTTGTTGACTTTTTTTCAAGAAGCCCATACCAATCACCATAGGCCACAACCACTTCTCTGACCTATCACAACTTGTTATGTGGATCAAACCCAAGCCATAACACACAACAAGTCAGCCTAAAACCTCAGAATCCTCAAGCACTCAAAAATCCCCTCATTTTCAAAAGCCTTCGAAACACACAGCACACTCACTCAAACTCTAAACTTCTTTCACCAAACAACTCAACATCATAAGAGGATCATTTCCCACCCTTCATTGCAACCAAAAACACCCCATAGCCAAAACACGATTCTGGTCTAGCAAGAGTTCAAGCTCTCATTTCAGCCATTACAAACTTCTTCCAAGCATCAAAGTTTCATCAGGAGGTCAAGGGGAGTGGTTTTGCACAAGAGAAGTGGCCAGAAAGCTCCAGATAGCAAAGCTTCTATTCAGGTAACCTCAAGAACAAATTTTCCAGAAATATCTTTTTAAGTTATAGAAATGTTCCCCATGTTCCCCTGATCACACTGCACTTGTTATTTTTGAAAATGATGAAGAAACGAGCATGAACCGAATCTCTGAAATTTTTGACCTAAAAGAAGTTTTATTCGATTCATGCTTGTTTCTGAAAATAAATGAATTTCGTGTCTGGATTCTTGTTTGTTGTTGTTCACTGATCATTTCTGGAAAGTTTGATGCATTTTTGTGGTGATTTGAGAGAACTCGGGTGAGGGTTGGCCGGGGAAGATGACTGGAGATTAGCTCCGGTCACCTGAGTTTAATTAGGGTTAATTTCCCAGCTTTAACATGGACCCTTGGATTGATTTTAATTTCGTGATTGAACGGCCCAAATTATGTCATTTAGCCCTAACCCTAATTAATTAATTAAAATCTGGATTAATTGGATTAATTAGGTCATTTATCCCAGAAGCAATCCAGGCCCTTGAAACATGCGCGCAGTCAACCTCCTTTCCCCAGATTTGAATCTGAACCCTTGGATCATCATACTTTTGTTTTAAATCAATTTTTATTTCATTTAATTCCTTTTGTTTTGCATAATTAAATTAAAATAGTTAGAAAATTCTAAAAATATTTTTCTTCTGCATTTTGATTCCAAATAATTTTCTCCACCCAAAATTATTTTTATTTTTATTTTTCGCATTAAAAAACCATTTTAAAAATATTTTAATGTTTATTTTAATTATTCAATGGAAATTAATTAATTAAAATACCATTTAGGTTTCTAAAAATTCTAAACAAATTCACATTGCATATTAAGGCATTTAGAAACATTGTCAAACCATTCACACAAATTTCTTTTTGGTTTTGAATCAACTTTGACATTTTTCTTTGAATTTAGGGTTCATAAAATCCTATTTTTGAACCCTAACTTCAAGAATTCTTTTTTGCCTAACCATGAATGGTATGACACTGATTCTTTATGCATTGATCTTCATATAGCATGTAGTGTCTAGCATATGTTTGTCACAAATTTATCTTGCATTTTTTATTTGATTTGCATTTTTCCTCTTAAGGTACCTTAAAACCCTAAATAACTTAGAAAAATCACAACTTTCTTTAGGTTAAGAGTTAGGTCTTCTCCTTAGGGGTGTGATATCATATGGGGTTAGGGTTCCTTTGAGCTCATTTTCAATTTTTTATCTTATGTTTTGCTTCTGTTTTTGACTTTTGCATCTCATGTTGCAAAACCCTAATTTCTCATGTTCATTTGCATACATCTTGCATATGCATCCATTCATGATCTTGCCATGACATTTCATGCATCCACATAACATCTAAGACATCTTAGGACACATTGGAATCATGCTTGATAATTTCTTCATCCATTTGCCATGATATGCATTCATTTCATTCCATGAACTTTCATGTGCTTTCATGCTTCCCACATGCTTCATTTGCATTCTCATCTCTTGTATGAACATCCATTACACTTGACATGTCTTTGCATCATCTCATAACATCATTTTCATCATGAATGTTCTTCTGGTTTTGGTTTGCATCTTTGCATACATTTCATTTTCATTTCATTCCTTTCTTTATGCTAACCATTTCAGGTGGTAAGTACTTTGAGAAGTGAATTTTCCTTCACTTCTCATTTTTCTTCTCATTCCTCTTATGCATCATTGCTGCATTTTATTTTGCTTTAGAGTGAGCTTGCTCATTCATGTTCATCATTCACTTTCTTTCTTCAAGTAACTTATCTTCTTCAATGAAGTAAGTTAACTTGTTTCTTCTGCTTCTCCTCCTTTCTTCTGCTTCTTCCATTTGTGGCTTCTCTGAAGATCTCTTGCAAGCCTTACAAACCATAGGAACATCCAAGCATGACAATAATTAGGGTTTTGATTAGTCCCCCCCCCTTAGCTTTTACCTCTGTGTCTTCTTTTGTGTCTCTCTTCTCATCTCATAATCAGAGACTAAACCTTTAAGGTTTCAAGACTTTGTGATTAAGGTTATGCATGCATCCTTCTCTTAGGATGGAGTGTATAACTTTAATCCTAAGTGTTAAACCCTTAATGTATTTAAACCTCTTAATCAATCCATCTTAATAATCACTAAGACAATAGCTTGTAACTTGGGCCTTGCATTAGGGTTCTAATTCTTCCTTAATTGGTTAAGAAGGACTAACCCTAGTGTTAATGGACAAGTCCCCCTCAAGTGGTCTTACAAATAATAAAACTCACTTCTTAATCTTACCATTAACTAAAATCCACTTTAATAAAGGCTTTGTTTTGTCATGAGGTTAATTCCTAATCATTGATTAAGTTGAGATATCTTCCTCAGCTTAAATGTTCTCATCTATTATCCTTCTATTAGGATGGTGTAATGGGTCCATTAAATCCTTGATTATGGCTTAAACTCATTACTTAACACTAAACAAAAACCCCAAAAACATCTAAATAATTACAAGTAGGTTAATGATCTTAATCCTACATCATCATGGTAATTAAGTGTGAGGTGTTTATCTCATACTTAAGGTATTCTCATTATCCCTAATCCCGAAGGTGTTTATCAACTTATGACAAACAAAAAAAGCAATAAAAGATTGAAAACATCAAAAACAAACAATAATCGTCTCCTTCGGGATTCTTTTCTCATCATCTTCACTCACAAACGAGAACTCGCTTCTTCCGTCTAATGCAAGACAGTTAGCACCTGAGCCAGACAGGTCATACACTTGAGCATAGACAAGCAAGAAGTTCATCAGTCATTTCTTTTTTCAGTCTCTTTGAATCGAACTACGGTGTTCTGATTTCCTCATTGCACGAGAGGATACGTAGGCATAACTTAACTGTTATCGAACAAAAGTCTCTGTGTCTTCCCCCTCTTTCAGCATTCTTTTTCTAAGCCTCATTCCTTAGCATTTCACCTCACTTCACTTTCTTGCACTGACACTTGTACATTCTTTTCCATCTTTTGCACACAGATAGCACATACACTACCCCTTTAAACACAATCTTTTAAGCGTGGATCCCGTCGAGTACGACGAACAATCTGGGTGCTAAGACCTTCCCAGGTTGTAACCAACCCCCTTTCTCAGTTTCTCTGGTTCGTAACCGTCTTATCCATATTTTTCTAGGTTTATGAAGCATTACCTTTTCCTTCGGGATAAAATGCCTAGCTGGCGACTCTATTCCCTTCACTTCATTTCCCTTTCGCCGACCGTTCGCGCTTGTACCGGGATGCAAATCTTCGGGAGCGACAGCTTGGCGACTCTGCTGGGGAACCTTATACTGCAACCAGGGCTTCTGGTTCTATTTGTGGGTTCCTCCTAGCGCTTGTTTGATTTGTGTTTACGGGGGTGTTATGTGCTACTTGTGCTTATTTATTTGCTTTATTTATTGCTTTCTGTACAACTTTATTTATTGTGTTCCTTTACAGTCTTATGCATTTTCATACTGTCATTATAATTATGATGGATCTCTTGTCTGTCTTGGTGGGTGGGGTTCCATTGAGTGATTAAGGTCCTATACCGGGGACCTGAGTGACACATAGGCTAGAGTGGCTTCATATTCTTTCCCATTCCATTTCGGTCTGGTGCGGGAATATGAAACACGGTTCAGACATGGATTTCTTCTTGAGAACTCTGTGCTACATATTTCCTGTAGTACTAGGGCTATCTGGGAAGCCTGCTAAGTTTGGATGACCTTTTATTGACCTTCAGCATCTGAGGTGAATTAGAGGAGGATCCTTTATGGTTATTGTAAACATTGTACCTCCGGGTTAGAAGTGTTTACACTTCTCATAACTGATCCAAGTCTGAGGATCCTTGTTCTAGAACATTACATGTGAGGGGGTTGGGTTGTTTACAGGTTTGCAGGAACCCTTGGCCACATCATACCCTGTTACTAGTATTGTTTTAAGAATGCATCACTTTGGACAATTCTTGTGATTACCCCGGACTTGTGACTCTTTATTTGGATCCCCCACTCTGTTACTGGATTTCTAAGCCTCCATCCGGACTTATGAACTTACATGGACTTTTACCAAGGCAGATAAACAGATCCAGCTCTTGATCACAAACCCCTGCATATCATTTGCATACATCATTTTTGCATCATTTAAAATTTGTTTATTTGTTTTACAGAGTATCCACATCTTCTTTGGTTTGGTTTTGACCGTTCTTCTTTTCAACATCTGCACCTCTTCCAAGGGGTCTGGAAGGTCAAAACCAAGAACCAAACCGGATACCCTCGAAGAACAAATAGACATACTGCATTGCATGCTAACCTCATCTCATTTGTTTTGCAGGAGTTTTATTGTTTGTTTCTCACCTCGTTATGTGTCTCAGGAAACATTGCTCGTAGAAGGGTCTTTCCCGTCAATCACATCCACAAACATCCAACCCGTAACAACCTTCCGAGCTTACAGATGGATCAACTTCTACAAATCACTTCAACAGTCCCCACTCCTACAACTTCAACAAACATCTCTCCTACAACATCAGCAAACATCATTCCAGTGGAGACTACTACAACAACAACAACCATCAAGGAGGACATCTTTGTCAGCCACCTGGCTACACATAAGTACATTGAGATGGATGGGGAGATCCATGAGACAATGAGTCAGGGTTTCGAAGCTCTCAATGTCAATGAAGCAACAGTTGAAGTGTCTAGAACCTCAACAGCCTCATACAAACAAGCTCGGAAGGTTGTTGAAGATGGGAATGCCTAAGGCTGGGGCAAGCTGCTGTAAGTTCAGATGAAAAAGGACAAATTCGGTTTGGTTTACAAACCATCCCGACAAGTGCAAGAGGAGGCTGCTGAAGCTACCAAGTTCATCAGTGGGGGAATGCTGACCCCAGATGCTATCAACAATGTGGGAGACGAGGCTGAAAGTGACTTCAACCTGGAGAACTGGATACGTCCAAGGATTCTGGGGAACCAAGTCCTTAACTGGTCTTCCCAGGAAATTATAAGGGTTACTCCTGCAGAGTAATTATTATTTTCTGTCTTTTTAGCATGCATCAAGTCCTGCATCTTGCCCAAGATGTCAGGACTCATTTTTATAATAGGGCCATATTGTAATTTTGTGCAAATGATTAATCAATGAATATCGGACATCTTTTGCAAACGAGTCTCTTTTTCGCTCACTGTCTTTTCATTTTTCACTTTTGTACAAAACAATAAAATGGCAATGTTTTCAAAATAAATAACTTCATTTTCACGTTTTCTAAACAAGATTAAAACTGATCACTAAAACGAACCCATCTCAACCCTTGCTGATATTATCCTCCAGATTGCACCGACAACAACACTGCTATGACCTTGTATGACTTCGACAATCCGATTAATCAAGCTGATGAAGGGGTTGAAGAAGACTATGAGTTACCGGAAGATTTAGCCAGGTTGTTAAGGCAAGAAGAGAAGGTGATCACTCCTCATCAGGAGGAGGTTGAAACAGTTAATCTTGGTACCGAAGAAGACTTGAAAGAAGTAAAGATTGGGGCCAGTCTACAAGATTTAGTGAAGGAACAACTTATTAACATGCTTCGAGAGTACGTTGACGTCTTTGCTTGGTCCTATCAAGACATGCCAGGTCTGGATACCGACATTGTTATGCACAAGCTGCCTTTGAAAGAAGATTGTCCTCCAGTGAAACAGAAGTTACGCCGTACTCATCCGGATATGGCAATGAAGATTAAAGAAGAGGTACAAAAACAGTGGGACGTCGGTTTCCTTGTTGTGACTAGTTACCCGCCGTGGGTTGCTAATGTTGTACCAGTGCCTAAGAAGGATGGCAAAGTAAGGATGCGTGTGGATTACCGGGATCTAAACAGAGCTAGCCCGAAGGATGATTTCCCTTTACCTCACATTAATGTATTGGTCGACAACACAGCTCAGTTCTCGGTATTTTCCTTCATGGATGGATTTTCCGGGTGCAATCAGATCAGAATGTCACCCGAAGACATGGAGAATACTACCTTCATTACACCTTGGGACACTTTCTGTTATAAGGTAATTCCTTTTGGACTGAAGAATGTCAGTGCTACTTATCAACGGGCTATGGTAACGTTATTCCACGATATGATCCACAAAGAAATTGAATGCTACGTGGATGACATGATTGCCAAGTCCCTCACTGAAGAAGATCATCTGGTAAATCTGCTGAAGTTGTTCAAGCGTCTGAGAAAGTATCAGCTGAAGCTAAACCCCAACAAATGCACATTCGGGGTACGTTCCGATAAACTTCTGGGATTCATTGTAAGTGAAAAAGGAATTGAAGTTGATCCTGACAAGGTCAAGGCCATTCAGGAGATGCCCGCACCTAGGACTAAAAAGGATGTTCGGGGGTTCTTAGGTAGATTGAACTACATTTCAAGGTTCATATCTCATCTTACTGCAACCTGTGAGCCCTTGTTCAAATTGTTAAGAAAGGAACAAACGGTCAGGTGGAATGAAGATTGTCAGAAGGCTTTTGACAAAATCAAGGAGTACCTACAAGAACCTCCGATTCTTATGCCTCCAGTTGAAGGAAGACCTCTAATAATGTACCTGGCAGTATTAGAAGGATCAATGGGGTGTGTGTTGGGCCAGCATGACGAGTCTGGTCGAAAAGAGTATGCAATATACTACCTAAGAAAAACGTTTACCGACTGTGAACAACGTTATTCACTGCTCGAGAAAACTTGTTATGCTTTAGCGTGGGCTGCTCGCCGACTAAGACAGTATATGTTGACTCACACTACTTTGCTAATCTCAAAGATGGATCCAGTCAAGTACATATTTGAGAAGCCAGAACTTACCAGAAGGGTTGCAAGATGGCAGATGATTCTGACAGAGTATGACATTCAGTACACATCTCAAAAAGCCATCAAAGGCAGTGTACTGTCTGACTATCTGGCTGAGCAACCCATTGATGATTACCAACCAATGAGATTTGACTTCCCTGATGAAGTCATCATGTTCCTGAAAGCAAAAGATCATGAAGAGCCTGTTCACACTGGAGGGCCTGGCCCAGAAGAAGAATGGACAATGATGTTTGATGGGGCTGTCAATATGAATGGGCGTGGAGTTGGTGCAGTGCTCATAACACCTAAAGGAGTTCATATGTCTTTCTCGGCAAAACTCACCTTTGCATGCACTAACAACGAAGCTGAATACGAAGCCTGTATCATGGGTCTTGAGGAAGGCATTGACCTCAGGATCAAGACTTTAACTGTATTCGGAGATTCAGCTTTGGTAATCAATCAGACCAACGGCAAATGGTACACTCACCAAGAGCATCTAATTCCATACTGTGACTATACGAGGAGATTATTGTCTTTCTTTACAACAGTCAAACTTGAGTACATCCCTCGAGATGAAAATCAGTTCGTAGATGTGTAAACACCCCAAATTTGCCCTCACCCATTCACACCATGGCATGTAATCTCTTCATATGCATAAGTTCAGTCATAGCATCTCATACCACATTTCTGATTCACTGCATTGCTTCTAAGTCATCTGCATCCAGGGTTTGTGATCTGAGCAATCCAAGAGCTTCTTGAGCCACTCCAAAGGTCTTCAATCATTTCAAAGGGGTCCATGTATGTCCAAGCATCGTATTGTATCCCCACAAAGTCAAGAAAGTCAAAAAATCACAAGAACTGAGAAAGGTATAGGAGCAGAGCCGGATTTGGCTGCACAGATGACCTGAAATTAGGGTTTTGGTTTCAGGGGCCATAACTCCAAGTTTTTTGGTCATTCTTGTTTCTATTGGGCATTATATGATATGAGGATCATGCATGTCAATCTTCTTGAAGAAATTCCATGGGGAAGTCATCTGATCAAGAGTTGACTTTCTGGGCAAGTCAGTACAAAATCAGGGTATCTAAGGCCCCCAATGACCCAACCAAGGGGTGTTCTTCGTCATTTTGATTGCGTATGATCTTTATTTGATCATAGAAGATGTTAGAAGTTCACAATATTGAAGAATTTCGAGCCACTTTGCAAAATTGCCTTGTATTGGAGAACTTGCAAATTCTCATGGCAAGCCTTTATGTGACTTCAATGCGACCTCTAATCATCACGCAAGCATAAACCATGGCCTTAAATTCTGAATGCACCAAAGAATCTCCAAGTTTCACGACTTATGCTTCAAGAGATCACAAAGGGGCCAGGCTTGTACCAATTTGCAAAAGCCCATGTGGCTATGCCTCCACTTGTTGCAATCCCCAAGATCTGATCCATAGGCCTGTGCCACACCAACTATTCTTATCAATCAAAGACCTTAAAAATACGTTTCCCGCAAACCATTTCAATCAATTGGAGTCTCATTGATGATTAAGCGTCACTAAAGTTTCAAAGTGGTTTTAAGTTATCTTGAATTTATTTTCAATAAATTGATAGGCCATGGGTTGAACTTATTGCACTTTTGTTAGAAAAAATAATAATAATAAGTTTGACTTCCTTGGTTCACTGGTTTCGAAACTTAATTTTAAGGAGGATGGCTTATTGGATTTGATTCATTGGTTTCAAAAAAAAAAAAAAAGAAACTTCATGGTATCATGTTGGACTTGGATTCAAACGGCATTGCATGGGCATTTCGTGGTATTATGTTGGGTTTGGATTATGTTGGATTTGGATTATGTTGGATTTGGATACACGTTTGTTTGGAGTCGTGATTCATTTTATGTTTTTGTGTGTTAGTTAAGGTGCACCGTTCTCAAAGCATGGTAGCATTAATATTTTCCAAGTTTTACAAGACATTGAGATCTTGATTGGTACATTTGCAAGGCAACTGGAATTGAAAAGCAGTAAAAGACAAATTTTATTGAAAGATTAAAAGGCATAAAGTTTTTATTAACAACTGAACAAGGCCATCGGCAAAGTCCAAAGAAATTACAACAGACAAGTCATGAGAAAGAACAAAAAAGTCAAGAGTCAGACACTATAACTTTGATGTGGAATACACGATCAGAAAACCAGATTGTCTAGAACATGTTGTGATGGGAATCAACGGTCAGTTTCTAGGTCCAACTGCCTCTGCTGAAGTTGGTGACACTCTTGCCATTGCACTCACCAATAAGCTTTCTACAGAAGGGACTGTTATTCACTGGCATGGAATCAGACAGCTTGATACTCCTAGGGCTGATGGAACTGCTGCAATATCACAGTGTGCTATAAATCCAGGAGAAACGTTTCATTACAATTTCAAAGTTGACAGGCCTGGAACATATTTTTACCATGGACACTATGGTATGCAAAGAGCAGCAGGGTTATATGGTTCTTTAACAGTAAATTTACCAAGGAATAAAGCGGAACCGTTTCATTATAATGGCGAGTTTAGCTTGCTTCTTAGTGATCTGTGGCACACAAGTTCACATGAACAAGAGTTTGGTCTTTCTTCTGCTCCAATGAGATGGATTGGTGAAACACAGTCACTGCTCATCAATGGAAGAGGACAGTTCAACTGTTCCCTAGCAGCTAAATTTATGAATACTTCAGACAACAACCACGTACCATCATACTTCATGATATTGGTTCTATCCCGACAAGTGAATCGCGTCCTTGTTATTTTTCTGCAAACATAACAGGAATTCATCAAGTTCAAAGGATGGTCATGAGGAATAATTATCAGGCTCAAGTGATTACGCTCATACCAAACCTTGGACAACACCGGCGGCGAGGATATTGCATTAATGTCATAGCAAGGCATAAGAGGCTCCCGGAGTCAGACCAGAATTAATGGCTTTCCGTACCTGCAAAACGGAAAGAGACAGTTAATAGATTGGCAAACAAACTCAGCAAATACACATCAGCAACAATCAGAAATGATGCACCAAGGCTACAGCAATAACAGTCTGGGACTGATGCCGGCAATAACGTCAACAACGGCAGCAACCTCCTGCGACGTATTCTCCACTTCTTCCACCTCGTTTCATCAACATCAACGAATGAACTCCTAATCCAAGACTCTCTTTTGCCTGCAAAACAAAAACCTTCAGAATTTCAGTTCAATGGTCTGCGTATCAGAATCAGCATACAGAAGAAAAAAAGCTGATCAAGATCACAGAAATGTTGTCAACTTTCTATTACAATGTTGTCATTGGCATGTTTGGACTTGTTCTCTTGCTACATTATTACAGTTCCATGGAAGTCCAAAAAAAAGAAAGTCAGAAAAAACACAGTTCTTTGGCTTCTTTGTTTCATGCTTCTGCACATGACATGCTTGAAGAAATGCCTCAACAAACAAATTCCCATTTTCTGCAGCTAGCTCGTGCAGCATTTCAGAATGCAGAAAATCTAATACTCTGTAAGATGCTTTGTTTAATGATATGATGATGGCTTGACTGACCCTTTTGATTCTACAGTAGCAAGTGAGGTAGAATTGTCATAAAGAATGGAAATAGGACCATAATGATGAGAACAATACCAAGAAGTATGGCATAACATGTCCATTTCCTTGAATCCTTTTGATGCTCTCTAGCCTCATGAAGTTGTTCAGTGCCTCTCCTAACAAAAGAACTAGCATGTGCGACATGACTCTCTATATTATTCAGTTGTTGTCCTTGTGATTCAACAAGTGCTGCCATGTCCAGAAAAACTTGATGTAACTCAATCGAGTTTCTCTCTATTTCGTTAACAGCATCATGTCTTTCTTGAATCCCAGATATTGTGTCCATAATTTGACCCCTACCCTGTTCCTGAATTGCTCTCTGCGTAAAAGTTTCACTTTCTCCACTTGATATCAAATTCTCAATTGTGTCTTCATCAGCTTTCTCACCGGTTATTGTAAAATACCTCCTTTCAATTGTTTCCTTGTACTCTTGTTGCATTCTTGCTCTTAACCCTTGAAAATCATCCATCATATCTTTGAGTTTTTTTTCCAATCCACTAACCACTGAAGTTCTTGTTCTATCTGCCAATGAACCTGGACCACACCCTGCAATCTTTCTATTTGCAGCATTTGAACGTTCTAACGCTTCGAGCTTACCCTTTATGATTGTAACTCTTTTGAGAACCTGTTCAACATCTTTATCCATCTTTGCTCTAAGATCTTTCATTGTTTTTGCATTATGGACAATCTTGCTTTCTTCATTTGCCTCTTGTAATTTTCTATAAAGCTTCTCAACAAGCCTCATGTCTTCTTTCACATCCTCAACATCCTCAAAGAATTTATCGAGGTTGATGCTTTCTTTTCCTGCTTCTACCTCATCCATTGACAGAAAAACTTCACAAATCTCCACCACACTTCCATTTCGTGCACCTTGCAATGATCGTGGTTCTCGGTGGAAGACAAAGAGTCAGAATCTGAAATTGCTCAAACAGAAATCATTCAGTAAATAAGACAAATAAAATTGCTCAAATAGAATCTGAACTTTGATGATGTAGTACCTGCTGAGATTGCATCCGGTTGCAACCATGGATTCCAGAGGGTCATCAATAAGGGTATGAACAATCGAGCAGGTTCGGGATCAGCCCTGTTTGGTTCAGGAAGTTGAGACCGTATTCTTCATGAACAACAATTGTAGCTGTCTGCATCTTTTGAAGACGGCAATGGTTCTCACAATTTGACCCTGCAAAAGTTGAAATTGCCACAATGGTTAACATGGTAACAAGCAGTGAAAATGAGTTTACGACAGTAAAAAGGGGGTAACTAATCCAATTCAGATAGAAGTCATTCAGTTCATTTCAAAGTCAATTAAAACTAATTCAACAAGAGTGCAGTGCCAAGGCATAAGCAGACAAAAAAAAACAAAGCAAGAAGTATCAGCAGGGTGGCAGAACCAGGACTGTCACAAAATAGGAAAGAACAAGCTCTGGTACGAAGAAAGGAAGAGCAAACATAGCCAAAGTGAAAAATGCTTCCGTTAAAATTTCAACTTCGAAACCCTAAATTTGAAGATAAAAAGGGGGACGAGTTCATGGGGAAAGAGGAGAGAGCCGCAACGAACACACAAAGAAAAAACCCTAACTGCATAACACACAGCAAAAAAACCCTAGCCGCAACTGATAACAGTAAATAGACACACAGAAAAAAAAACCTAAAAAAATTTCCCTTTTGTCCCTCGTTGAAAAAGAAAGCAAAATTCGAAGAAGGAGAAGTTTTTAAAACGAAAGAAATGGAAAGTTCGAGCTAAAAGAACGGAGTACCTGGAGAGAAAATTGCCCCCCTGAGAACATTCAGAGCAGGTATAAAATTTGGTTCTCTTTTGACTCCCCTTTTCTCCTGCTGTTGTTGTTGAGCATCGGTTTTGAATTTCCTTTTGCCTCTGTTGTTCGATGATTTCTGTTGTTTGGTTGGCGCTGGAATGGTTGTTGATTGATATTGATGAACATTAGGGTTTGAGTGTTGATTGAGTTTAAGGTTTAGCTCCGCCGTTTCGCTCGATGGGGTATTCCGTCCCCGCCGTGTTTGCGCGATCAGGGATAGGAGGCTCTTTCCTCCAGCTTCACTTGTTTCGTTTGAGTTTCCTTAGGGTTTTTGTGATCAGAGAAGAGAGGGTTGAGAGATTGATGAAGGTCACTGAGACCTTTCTACTGCTTTTACCGTGAAAATGCTTGTCCCAATTTTTATCATAAAGGCTTTTGGAAACAGCAAAGATGCGCTGCTTTTTCACTTCCCAATGCCATAACGCGTTTTCTTTCTCCCTAGGCCACTTGCTGTATCCCCAAGACACGTCATAACATGTGACCTTTGGCTAGGATTTACTTTTTTCTCAGATTGGGGGCGTTGGTTCGGGCCTTGGGCGACCCGGGCCCATTTAGGAGGGTAACACCAGCTTTGGGCCTGCGTTTCTGCCAGCAGGAAGGCCCTTGTTGTTCTTTTGTTGTTTCTCTTTTCTTTTTTACTCATTTAAAATTATGTAAAACTATTTATTTTTTTCTTTAGATAAATTATGTAAAACTATTTATTTTTTCTTTAGACAAATTATGTAAAACTATTCTTTTTTTTTCTTTAGATAAAATTATATAAACAAAAAAATAAAAAAAGGAGGAAACACTTATATTAACTAATAGAGTTATTAATTAATTTGTTAATCTTTTCCATTAATTAATTTCATTTTAATTTAGTTAGTTATCTTCTGTTCGTTTTCACTTATATGATCATTCATATCATCTCGTAACCTCTTTTGCATCATGAACATGCTTCTGGTTTCGGCTTGCATCTCAGTATTAATTTCATTTTCACTTTATTTCTTTCTTCTGAGCTAACTTTTCAGGTGGTAAGTACTCTGAGAGGTGAATTTGCCTTCACTTCTCACATTTTCTTTTCATCTCCTTTGTGCATCATTGTTGCATTTTTGTATGTGTATTGGAGTGAGCTTGCTCCTCCCTGTTCATTTTACCTTCTTTCTTCAAGCAACTTGTCTTCTTAAGTGAAGCAAGTTGTTTTGCTTCTCTTTGCTTCTTGATCCTTTCATCTGCTTCTTTCCTTGGTGGTCCTTTGAAGATCTTTCTCTTAAACCCCACAAACCCTAGGAATGACCAAGCATGATAACAATTAGGTTTGATTAGTCCCCCACTTAGTTTTTACCTTTGTGTCTCTTTGAGTCCTCTCTTCTCATCTCATAGTCAGGGATTAAACCCTAAAGGCTTTAAGGCTTTGTGATTAAGCCTATGCCTGCATCCTTCTTTTAGGATGGAGTGTATAACTTTAATCCTAAGTGTTAAACCCTTAATGTGTTTAACCCCTTTAATCAATTCACTTAATAATCATCAAGACATCAAACTTGTAACTTGGGCCTTGCATTAGGGTTCTAATTCTTCCTTAATTGGTTGAGAAGGACTAACCCTAGTGTTAATGGACAAGTCCCCCTCAAGTTGTCTTACAAACCATAAAATTCACTTCTTCATCTTATCCTTAACTAAAATCCATTTAATAAAGGCTTTGTTTTGTCATGAGGTTAATCCTTAATCATGGATTAAGTTGAGGAATCTTCCTCAGCTTAAACATTCTCATCTATTATCCTTCTATTAGGATGGTGTAATGAGTCTGTTTAATCCCTGATTATGGCTTAATCTCATTACTCAACACTAAACAAAAACAACAAAAACATCTAAATAATCACCAGTAGGTTAATGATCTTAATCCTACATCAGGGTGGTTAAGTGTGGGATGCTGACTTCACACTTAAGGTATTCTCATTACCCCTAATTAGAGGGAAGATGTGACGAGTTTACTAACCCATTGGTTTAGGCTTAAGCTCATTTTCTTATGACAAATTTCCAAAAGCAATAAAAGATTGAAAACGAAAAAACAAACAATAATCGCCTCCTTTAGGATTCTTTTCTCATCATCTTCACTCATAAACGAGAACTTGCTTCTTCCGTCTAATGCAAGACAGTTTGCACCTGAGCCAGACAGGTCATACACTTGAGCATAGACAAGTAAGAAGTTCACAAGTCAATTTATCTTTCAGTCTCTTTGGGTCGAACTACGGTGTTCTGACTTCCTCATTGCACGAGAGGATACGTAGGCATAACTTAACAGTTATCGAACAAAAGTCTCTGTATATCCCCCCTCCTCCCAGCATCATTCTTTTAGCCTCATGATCTTGAGCATTTTATTCTTGTTCTCACACTGACACTGTATATTTATACACTTCACACTTCTTTCACACTGACACTTGCATTCTTTTCCAGCTTTGATACACAAATTGCACTGACACTACCCCTTTAAAACACAAATCTTTTAAGCGTGGATCCCGTCGAGTACGGCGGACAATCTGGGTGCTAATACCTTCCCAGGTTGTAACCAACCCCCTTTCTCAGTCTCTCTGGTTCGCAACCGCCTTGTCCATATCTTTTCTTAGGTTTATGCAGCATTACCTTTCCTTCGGGATAAAAATGCCTAGCTGGCGACTCTTTCTTTCTTCTGAGTTCACCCTTGTGTGTACTCGCTTCTCTTTCACCGACCGTTCGCGTCTATACCCCTCTTGGCCCTGTGTCATCTGGTGGGAGCGACAGCTTGGCGACTCTGCTGGGGAACCTTATACTGTAACCAGGGCTTCTGGTTCTTTTTGTGGGTTCCTCCTAGCGCTTGATTGATTTGTGTTTACTGGGATGTTATGTGCTGATTGTGTTTGTATATTCGTATTTATTTCAGCTTTATGTACAGTTATTTATTGCTTTCTTTACAGCTTTATATATCATACTGTCATACTGTTATCTGGCTGGATCTGTTTTCTGTCTTGGTGGGTGGGGTTCATTGAGAGTTTAAGGTCCTATACCTGGGACCTGAGTGACACCTAGGCTAGAGTGGTTCATGTTCTTTCCCATTCCATTTCGGTCTGGTGCGGGAATATGAAACACAGTTCAGATATGGGTTTCTTCTTGAGAACTTTGTGCTACAGATCTCCTGTAGTGCTAGGGTTATCTGGGAAGCCTGCTAAGTCTGGATGACCTTTACTATGACCTTCAGAAACTGAGGAAAATTAGAGGAGGATCTTTTATGGTTATTGTAAACACTGTACCTCCGGGTTAGAAGTGTTTACGCTTCTCATAACTGATCCAAGTCTGAGGATCCTTGTTTTAGAACATCACCTGTGAGGGGGTTGGGCTGTTTACAGGTTTGCAGGAACCCTTGGCCACATCATACCTTGATACTTGTTTTGTTTAAGAATGCTTCACTTTGGACAGTTCTTGTGATTTAACCCTGGACATGTGACTCTTTATTTGAGTCCCCCACCTTGGTTACTGGATTTCTGAACCTCCATCTGGACTTCTTAGACATACATGGACCTTTATATCAAGACAGTAATCAGATCCAGCTTGATCACAAACCCTTGCATATCATTTGCATACATCATCATTGCATCATTTAACATTTGCTTATTTGTTTTTCAGGGTATCCATATTACATCTGGCTTGGTTTTGACCCTTTCATTTGCATAGACCCCTGTTCATCAGTTATCTGCTTCAACTGTTGCCTGCTCCAGCTACTGTTATCACCAGTCTCAGCCTGTCAGTGGCTCATCACCAGTATCAGTCTCCATCATCAGCAGCTGTTTTCAGCTCTTCATCAGCAGTCATGGCACCTAAGAAGAGCAACATTTCATATCACTTCTTTGAGCCTGTGCTGGCTGGCATCAGGCAGGTCCAAGCACTTATCACTCCAGACCATATCCCACTATTCAGAGAACATTATGGAAGCATCCTTGATATGGTTATGGACTTGGACCCTTCTCAGAGGAGTTTAATTCACACTTGCCTACAGTTCTATGACCCTCCTTTGAGATGCTTCACCTTCCAGAATTTTCAGTTAGGACCCCTGTTGGAGGAATATTCGTCACTGATTGGAGTGCCTGTCAGGGGTGGTATCCCCTTCAACCCAGAGATGCCTTCTCCCAGCAGTGAAGAGGTGGCAAAGGCACTGTATTTGGAACCTATTCTGATTGAGCAGAACATGTCAACAAAGGCTGGAATTCCTGGCCTACACTTGGATTTCTTGACTTCTCAGGCCATCCTGAAGGCCTCCTTAGGAGAATGGAAGGCAGTTTGTGCATTATTAGCCCTCAGTATATATGGGGTTATACTTTTTGCAGATGAGCCCAAGTTTATCAGCAAGAGTGCTATTCATCTCTTCCTTTTGAGGAACCCAGTACCCACCTTGCTGGGAGATTTCTATTATTCTGTTCACCAAAGGAATGAGAAGCAGAGAGGGAGATTGGTGAGATGTTGTGCTCCTCTATTTCATACCTGGCTGCTTAAACACTTACCCAAGACTGATGCCTTCCTGAATCCTCACCAACAGAGGAATTGGGCTAGAAGACTCACTGCTTTAACTTCAGATGACATCAGATGGTGCACCCAGAGCACCAAAGGAAGGGACATAATAACTAGTTGTGAGCAGTTTCCCAATGTACCCCTGATAGGAGTGAAGGGTTGCATCAACTACAACCCTTTGCTACTCAAAAGACAGTTGGGCTATGCTCTGGTTCACCCTCCTAGAGTGCAAGACTTGGCTGAAACCCTTTATTGTGAGATAAAGCCTAATCTAGCTATTGTCAGACAAGCATCATGGGCTTGGGACAACATCCAGACCAAAGGGATGGCCATTCTTGGGAAATGCAACAATGTGGCTTCAGCACAGTATTATGAGTGGTCTCATGCTAGAGCTCATATTTCTGGGATGCCTTTCACCGTTGAGGATGCACCTGGACCATCCACAGCACCACCTCCAGCCACGGTCAGCCTGGAAGAATTTGAGAAACTGAAGGAGAGGAATGAGAACCTGTCTCAAGCTCTGCAGAAGACCCTCTGGGAGAGAAGTGATGGTCGTCTAGACATTGAGAGGTTAGAAAAGCTTAAAGTGGAGCATCTAGCCAGGATTGAGAAATCAGAGGACTACATCAAGAAATCAAGAGCAGGGGAGCAGATTTTGAAGAATGCCTGTAAAGAGGCCCAGTTTCAAAAGGCTAGGACTGATCTCTATCTGAAAGAAAGTCAAGATAGGTGGGTCAGAATCACTGAAGCTCGCACTCAAGAAGATAAGAGGACTCAAGCCAGGATTGAGCAGTTGGAGGCTAATGAGAAGAAGCAACAGGAAGCTTTGCTGGCAGCCCAGAAGGAAATCTCGGAATTGAAGCTTAGGGCTGGTGTGAAGAGGTCAAAGGAACAAGACAGACGCAAGAAGCTGACCACTGCTATTGTCACCAGAAACCTTCTTATCAGGAACATCACAGAGCATCCGGCTGATCCTGTAACTGAAGCACTTTTGAAGGAGGTTAAGGAGGATGAATTTGGTCTTGATGTCTGACTTTTTGTTTGTTGTTGCTTTCATTTCATGTACTTTTCCTTTTATGTTGTATTTTGACCCCTCGGGGGGCATGTGTTGTAAAAACAAGCTATGTGTTATGCACCTTTTTGTAATATATTTGCTAGTTTGTTTCATTGAGTTTTTCCTTCTCAAGAAACATCAAAGCATCTTCCTCAGGGTCTGGAAAGGTCAAAACCAAGCACCAAGCCGGATACCTTGGAAAATAAATAAGCATACTGCATTGCATACTAACTTTTGTTTTGTTTTGTAGGTTTTTGTTTTGTTTGTTACTAACTCTATTGTGATTCAGGAATTATTGCTCGCCGTCGGGTGTTCCCTCTCAACCGTCCGCACAGATATCCTACTCGCAGCAATCTTCCGGGTATACAAATGGACCAAGTACAGCAGGACCTTACAGAGGTCAGGACTCAAATGGCCAATGAGAGACTGGAGATGAGAAACCAGATGACCCAGTTCATGGAGGTGATGAATGGCTTGGCTCAAAGTCAAGAGAGATTAAGGGCATTGGTAGAGAGACAGACCCAGGAAGAACCCCATCTGGGGACTGGAGGAACGAGCAACAATGAGAGGGTTCAGCCTCATGTTAATCCACCAGTGTATGGGCCTCATCTTCATCCAGAGATCAACATCCCTGCTAATGTGCAAGGGAATGCTACTGCGGGCAGAGTATTACAAGAAGACGCCCAAGAGGATCAATTCACTGTGATGGGAGCTGGGGATGAAGCCTATGACAGAAGGCTGGATGAAATTGCTGAGAAATTGAGGTCTCTGGAGTCTCAGAATTCCCTGGGCTTTGATGTCATGGATATGGGATTAGTGGACGGGGTAAAGATTCCCCACAAGTTTAAACCCCCGTGCTTCGAGAAGTACAACGGAACTTCCTGTCCATGAACCCACTTGCAATCCTTTCTGGGGAGGCTGAAGGCATACACCATGGATGAAAAATTGTGGATGTTTTATTTCAAAGACAGTTTAACTGGAGCCTCAAGAGAATGGTACTCTCACTTGACCAGAGCAACCATCAGATGCTGGAAGGACCTAGCTGAGGCCTTCATCAGACAGTACCAGTACAACTTGGACATGGCTCCTAACAGGACCCTCCTGATGGGAATGTCTCAATCATCCAGAGAAAGCTTTCGGGAATACGCCCAGAGGTGGAGACAGCTTGCTGCTGCTGTCCAGCCACCCATGTCGGAAAGGGAAATGGCCGACATGTTTATGAACACCCTTCAAGGGACATATATTGACAGACTAGCTGCCTTTTCTTCCACCAGCTTCGCTGACGTAGTCATAGCTGGAGAAAGGATTGAAAGCCTATTAAAGATGGGCAAGATTTCTGACAATGGTGCGAGCTCGTCCAGCAACCCCAGAAAACCTTTTGTGGGGCCAAGAAGAACCAGTGAGACTAATGCTATTCATACCAACAGGGGCGGACCTCAGTATGATCATAGGTCAGTGGCAGCTGTCACTATTCCAGCTCCAATTTCTCAGCAACCAGCATATCAACCACAACAACAACCCCACTACCAACAACAAGTTCAATATCCGCCTCAGAGAAACTACAACAATAACAATAACAACAGCAACAATCAACAAAGACCTTTTCAGCAGAGACCATCTCAGGCCAATAGGGTGATTGACCCTATCCCTATGCCTTATGCCGCTTTATTGCCACAACTCCTGAAACTCAACTTGGTTGAATTAAGGACATTGGCACCGCCAGATCCCTCCAATCTTCCCAGAAATTACGACGTCAACGCCCGGTGTGCTTTTCATTCCAATGCACCTGGCCACAGTACAGAGAAATGCAGGGCTTTACAAATGAAGGTACAAGATTTGGTAGATTCTAAAGCTCTAAACTTTGCACCCCCTCTGAATGTCAACAAGAATCCCATGCCCAATCATGGAGGACCAAGGATTAATGCTATTGAGGAAGACAAGCCATCTTTCTTAATCACCAGTGTTGGGCAAATTCGGACACCTCTGGTAGAGATTAAAGCTCAGCTCCTAGAATGCCAGATATTCCCCGGGTGTGAGCTCGGTTGTGGTTTTTGCAATATTTCGGTAAACGGGTGTGATAACTTGAGAAGCGGCATAGATGGTCTTATCCAGAGTGGTTTACTTCAAATCACAACGTCAACACCTACAAATCCAGCAATCTCTTTGACAACGGTTCCTGAGTCTCCTACGACTGCAACAACAATTATTCCAAACAACTCTTCAGTTTTGTCAACAAATGCTTCAAATATTACTTCAACAAACCAGACATCAACAAACATTCCTTCTACAACATCAGCACCCCTTTATTCAGAATCTTCTACGAAATCAACATCCATTTATCCAGCAGGATCTTCTACAACATCAGCAGATATCTCAACAGTCACTATTTATTATGATCCGTCAAGTATTCCTCCGAACAACAATTTTCAACAACAAGCAGTGGCATCTCCGGCCAGATCACCAGTTACCATCTACTACGATCCACACACTATCTCAACACCCTTCTCTGCTGCAGTCAGTCCGGTTACCATCACGGTACCTGGACCAGTTCCATATGAAAGCAGTAATGCCATCCCTTGGCATTATGGCTCTGACCTTTACTGCAATGGGGAGAAAATCACTCTTGACTCTTCAACCCCTTCTCCACAGATTGATAATGTCGGGGAAGGCGGAGGCTTCACCAGAAGCGGACGCCTTTTTGCCTCGCAATCACAAAGACCTAATGCCGAAGCAGAAGCTACTGCCAAAGCGAAGGGAAAGAGTGTAATATCTGAAGAACCTATTCTTAAGGAAACTCAGAGGACATCTTTTGAACAAGATGTAGACGAGTTTATGAGAATTATCAAGAGGAGTGATTACAAGGTGGTGGATCAGCTTCACCAAACTCCCTCAAAAATCTCCATATTATCCCTGCTGATGTGTTCCGAAGCTCACCGGAATGCATTACTAAAAGTCTTGCACGCAGCATATGTGCCAGAGGAGATCACCGTTAATCAGCTGGAAACCGTGGTAGCAAATGTCAATACCAGCCATGGATTGGGTTTTACCAATGCTGATCTAACAACTGAGGGATGCAACCACAACAAGGCTTTACACATCACCCTAGAATGCAAGGGTGTTGTTCTATCACATGTACTGGTAGACACTGGGTCTTCACTCAATGTTTTACCAAAGAAAGCCTTGGTGAAGCTGGAGTATGATGGCTTGGCATTGCGCCCAAGTAATTTGGTAGTGAGAGCATTTGATGGCTCTAAGAGATCAGTGCTAGGAGAGATTGATCTGCCTGTAATGATTGGCCCGCAGACTTTTAAAATTACCTTCTATGTGATGGACATTCAGCCGGCCTACAGCTGTTTGTTGGGTAGACCTTGGATCCATGCCGCTGGCGCAGTTACGTCTACCCTTCACCAGAAGCTGAAATTCGAGTGGGAGGGCCAGATCATCACCATTTGTGGTGAAGAAGATATTTTTGTTAGCCATCTGGCTACGTACAAATATATTGAGATGGATGGAGAGATCCATGAAACCATGAGCCAAGGGTTTGAGGCTCTAAACATTAATGAAGCATCTGCTGTACTTGGAACTTCCATGACATCTTATCAGCAAGCCAGGAAGGTTGTTGAAGAGGGGACTGCCCAAGGCTGGGGCAAGCTGCTGCCCATGGAGAAGAAGGAAGACAGATTTGGGTTGGGTTACAAACCAACTCAACAAGATCAATCAGAGGCTGCTAAGAAGCCCAGTTTTGTCAGTGGGGGGATGCTCACCCCGGATGCAGTAAACAACTTGGAAGATGAGTCGGAAGCTGAGCGCAACCTGGAGAGCTGGATACGTCCAAGGACCCCGGGGAGCCGTATCTCAAACTGGTCTTCCTAGGAAATTATAAGGGTTACTCCTGCAGAGTAATTTTTATTTCCTATTTTAAGCATGCATCAAGTCTTGCATCTTTCCCAAGATGACAAGACTCATTTTGTAATCGGGCCATCTTGTAATTTTGTGCAAACAGATCAATCAATGAATATCGGACATCTTTTGCAAATGAGTCTTTTTTCTTTTCCGCTCACTGTCTTTCCATTTTTCTTTTTGTACAAAAATAAAATGGCAATGTTTTCCAAAATGATAGCTTTACTTCACTTTTTCTAAACAAAGATTAAAATCAATCACTAAAATGAACAATCTAAAACCTTGCAGAGAGTGCCTTTCAGACTACACCGACAACAGCACAGCTATGGCTTCGTATGACTTTAACAATCCAGTCAATCAAGCAGATGAAGGGGTTGAAGAAGATTATGAGCTTCCTGAAGAGCTAGCCAGGTTGTTAAGGCAAGAGGAGAAGGTTATTACTCCTCATCAGGAGGAGATCGAAACGGTTAATCTTGGTACGGAAGAAGACGTGAAAGAGGTTAAGATCGGGGCCTGCCTACAAGATTCGGTAAAAGAACAACTGATTGACATGCTTCGGGAATATGTGGATGTCTTTGCTTGGTCTTACCAGGATATGCCAGGGTTGGATACCGATATTGTCACGCACAAGCTGCCTTTGAAGGAAGACTGCCCGCCGGTTAAACAGAAACTACGCCGTACTCGCCCAGATATGGAAATGAAGATTAAAGAAGAGGTACAAAAGCAGTGGGACGCCGGGTTCCTTGCTGTGACTAGCTATCCGCCGTGGGTTGCCAATATTGTACCCGTACCTAAGAAAGATGGCAAAGTGAGAATGTGTGTGGACTACCGGGATCTGAACAGAGCCAGCCCGAAGGATGATTTCCCTTTACCTCACATTGATGTATTGGTTGATAATACGGCTCAGTTCTCGGTATTTTCCTTCATGGACGGATTTTCTGGATACAATCAGATCAAGATGTCACCTGAAGACATGGAGAAGACCACTTTTATCACACCCTGGGGCACGTTCTGTTACAAGGTGATGCCATTCGGATTGAAGAATGCTGGTGCGACTTACCAACGGGCTATGGTAACATTATTCCATGACATGATCCATAAGGAAATTGAATGTTATGTGGATGACATGATTGCCAAGTCCCTCACAGAAGAAGACCACCTGGTAAACCTGTTGAAGTTATTCAAACGTCTGAGGAAATATCAACTGAAGTTAAACCCCAACAAGTGCACATTCGGGGTGCGATCCGGTTAGCTGCTGGGATTTATTGTAAGCGAGAAAGGGATTGAAGTTGACCCTGATAAAGTTAAAGCCATTCAAGAAATTCCTGCACCGAAGACTGAGAAAGAAGTTCGGGGTTTCTTGGGTAGATTGAACTACATTTCGCGGTTCATATCTCACCTTACAGCAACATGTGAACCTTTGTTCAAACTGTTAAGAAAAGAACAAACGGTCAGGTGGAATGAAGACTGCCAGAGGGCTTTTGACAAGATCAAGGATTACTTGCAAGAACCTCCAATCCTTATGCCTCCAGTGGAAGGAAGACCTCAAATCATGTGCTTGACAGTATTAGAAGAGTCAATGGGGTGTGTGCTGGGCCAGCATGATGAGTCTGGTCGAAAAGAGTATGCAATTTACTACCTAAGCAAAAAGTTTACCGACTGTGAACAACGTTATTCACTGCTCGAGAAAACTTGCTGTGCTTTAGCGTGGGCTGCTCGCCGACTGAGACAGTATATGTTGACCCATACTACCTTGTTGATCTCGAAGATGGACCCAGTTAAGTACATATTTGAGAAGCCAGCACTTACCGGACGGGTTGCAAGATGGCAAATGATCCTCACAGAGTATGACATTCAGTACACATCTCAGAAAGCCATCAAGGGCAGTGTATTGTCTGATTATCTTGCTGAGCAACCCATCGATGATTACCAGCCTATGAGATTTGACTTCCCTGATGAAGATATCATGTTCATAAAGGAAAAAGATCATGAAGAGCCTGTTCACACTGAAGGGCCTGACCCGGAAGAAGAATGGACTATGATGTTTGACGGGGCTGTTAATATGAATGGTCGTGGTGTTGGTGCAGTACTCATTACACCTGAAGGAGTTCACATGCCTTTCTCGGCAAAACTCACTTTCAACTGCACTAACAACGAAGCTGAATACGAAGCTTGCATTATGGGTCTTGAGGAAGCCATTGACCTCAGGATCAAGACTTTAACGGTATTCGGAGATTCAGCTTTGGTAATCAATCAAACCAACGGCAAATGGTACACCCACCAGGATCATCTGATACCTTACCAGGATTATACAAGGAGGTTGTTAACTTTCTTCACAACAGTCAAGCTTGAGTATATCCCTCGGGACGAGAATCAATTTGCAGATGCCCTTGCTACCATTTCATCCATGATCAAAGTTCAAACTGCCAACTTTGTACCTCAAATTGCAGTATCCAGGCTTGATAGACCAGCATATGTATTTGCAGCGGATATTGCCAAAGATGATAAGCCTTGGTTCCATGACATTAATTGCTTCTTGGAGGATCAAACATACCCGCCTGGGGCATCGTCCAATGACAAGAAGACATTAAGAAGGCTCACTGGTAGTTTCTTCCTGAATACCGATGGTTCCCTCTACAAGAGAAACTTTGATATGGTACTCCTTAGATGCGTCGATAGGACAGAAGCAGACCTGTTGATGCACGAAGTACACGAAGGATCCTTTGGTACCCATGCGGGAGGGCATGCCATGGCCAAAAAGTTGCTGAGGTCAGGCTATTACTGGATCACAATGGATGCCGACTGTTGTGCCTATGCCAGAAAATGCCATAAATGCCAGATTTATGCGGATAAGGTGCATGTGCCTCCCAATCCTCTGAATGTGATGTCTTCACCCTGGCCCTTTGCTATGTGGGGCATTGATATGATTGGCAAGATTGAACTGACTGCTTCAAACGGCCACAGATTCATCCTGGTTGCCATTGACTATTTCACTAAGTGGGTTGAAGCAGCTTCCTATGCAAATGTTACAAGGCAGGTGGTAGCCCGATTCCTGAAGAGAGACATCATTTGTCGGTATGGAGTTCCTGAGCGAATCATTACTGATAACGGTTCCAACTTGAACAACAAAATGATGGCAGAACTATGTCGGGACTTCAGGATCCAACACCACAATTCTTCTCCTTACAGGCCAAAGATGAATGGCGCTGTCGAGGCAGCTAATAAGAATATCAAGAAGATTGTGCAGAAGATGGTAGTCACCTACAAAGACTGGCATGAAATGCTACCATTTGCCTTGCATGGGTACCGTACGTCAATCAGGACATCCACTGGGGCAACGCCGTATCAGCTTGTATATGGTATGGAGGCAGTCCTACCTGTTGAGGTTGAACTACCCTCCCTACGGGTATTAATGGATGTTAAGCTGAACGAAGCAGAGTGGGTCCGGTCCCGATACGAACAACTGAGTCTGATTGAAGAGAAGAGATTGGCCGCAATCTGCCATGGGCAGCTGTATCAGAAAAGAATGAAGAAAGCCTTCGATCAGAAAGTCAGGCTCCGAGAGTACCAAGTAGGAGATCTTGTGTTGAAAAGACTCCTCCCTCCTCATACAGACCACAGGGGCAAATGGACTCCGAACTATGAAGGACCATTCGTAGTGAAGAAAGTTTTCTCCGGTGGAGCACTGATGCTCAGTACTATGGATGGTGAAGACTTCCCGTCCCCTGTGAATTCGGATGCAGTTGAAAAATACTTCGCATAAAACGACCCGCTGGACATAAAAACAGAATGTAAGTCCAGGCAAAAATAGGGCATCCCGGCGAGTCAAAAACAGAATAAAAGACTCGGGCAAAAATAAGGGAAATAAACAAAAAAAATGTGTACACCCGCTGAGTTGAAAAGCCGCATTGGACGACTCAGGCAAAAATGGGTATCCCGATGGATTGAAAACCCGAAAGGGCGATCCATGCAAAACAAGGGAATGAGCGAACAACTGCATTCTGAATTCGTTTATATCGCTTACAGCTTGTTAAGCTTCAAAAGGACCAAGCTCCTTTTAGAGTCAGCCTCCTTCAGAAAGCAAGACGAGAAGAATGTCAAATGTCATACGAGTCATAGCCAGAGGGAAGCTCCCCGAAGCGTCATCAACATTGCCAACATCTTTTGTTTCTCAATTTGTAACAACCTCCTCATTTTAGGAGATTTGTTTCTTTGACTGTATTTGCCAATTCAGGGCACATGAATTAATAAAATCAGATTTTTCAGTCATGTTTCGTCTTGTACATTTTATTTTCGTTTGCAAAATGTCCGATGTCTTTAAGATACTGATTGCATAAATACGGATGCTTATCTTCCAAAAAAATACGTGCGTGCAGGAAATATACTTACTCCCGTGAGTGCCTAAATTCCTATGATGGAATCCAGTACGGGATACCTCGGGATTACTTGTGCATTTCTCTGTCTTTTCAGGATTGCAAGTATTCGAAGCACGACATGGGGCATGAAAGCTCCACCCCAGTAAGCTGACAAATCATTATCTACTTGGTCTTAGCACCGGAGGTGTTCTCTCCCCAGCTGAGTTGCCAATCCTCGTTTCTCCCCAGCCGAGTACAAAAGCCAGGGAATCATCTCCCCCACAGAGCTTCCGCCCCTATCCAGAAGAGTAATGTCTGAAGATCTCACAACAGAGTGAAGAAAGCTTCTACAAACCCCAGCTGGGTCCCTCACTACCGAAGAAAGGTCTATCAGTGACCTATATCACCAAGCAGGGTCCCATATGTCAGATATACCAATGATCTCATCCCCAGCTGGGATGTACACTTCAAGCAGATCAGTCAGAGATCTCCTCAGCAACGGGACCCGGATCCCGGGCCGTTACCTTCGCATAATCATAGCATTCGCATCATACTTTTCCCCACAAAGCGTAGCATTCCGTCTAATACGGAGCATTACGGCAAAAATCAAACATATTGCATAATCATAAGCCATGGTCTGAATCGAACACTTGTAAATTTCGACAATTCATCAAAGATATACAGAAAACTCTCCAGATTCCCCGGCAGGAAGCCAAGGCATTTGCCTTACACTCATGAATACAAATGCACACTCCTTTTGGCACCCGTCCGTGTCATGATTCCCCAGTAAAGTCGCCCGAGCATTCTTTGCAAACAGACACTTATATATTACAGATACTTCCTGGCACCCGTCCGTGTCATATCCCCAGTAGAAAACCAAAGCGTCCCCCTTGCACTCACAGATACATATGTTTGTACAAATTCCCTGACACCCGTCCGTGTCACCTTCCCCAGCATAGATACCTAAGACATTTTATAAACCATGCACTTGTTTATATTATACTTCTCCCGACACTCGTCCGTGTCACACATCTCTGAGCATGTTGATACTCGTCCGTATCAATACTCGTCCGTGTTCTTTGTTAACCAGTTGATACTCGTCCGTATCATCATCTCTGAGCATGTGTCAGTTTTTGTTTCTACCTGATACTCGTCCGTATCGTAGTCTTAAGGATGCTCATCCGCATCTTTAAATCCATACACAGTGCCCGAACAATTATACCTTTCATTTCTTGGATATAAACATTCGTCCGTGTTTACTATTCCACAGCAAAGTCCCCAACAAAACTTGTTAATTTATTACTTTTCTATCTGACATTCGTCCTGTGTCATGATACCTTTTCGGCAGTTGTACCCTGCCAGGTGATCATCCTTCACCTTCGGATGACCGTCCCTCATCCTTTCCCCAGCGGAGTCTCTATTCATTAGAACCCCTTTCCATCCGACATTCGTCCTATGTCGTGATATTTTTAGCAGTCGTCCCCTGCTAGGTGATCGTCCTTCACCTCCTGATGATCGTCCTTCATCATTTTATCTGATGGCCGTCCCCATCGTTGATCTTGTTATCTGACATTCGTCCTATGTCATGATAGACCCTGAGAGCAGTCGTACCCTGCTAGGTGATCGTCCTTCACCTCTTGATGATCGTCCTTCATCATGCTTATCCGATGGCCGTCCCCATCGTCGACCTTTTTATCCGGCATTCGTCCTATGTCGCGATACTTTCGGCAGCCGTACCCTGCCCGGTGATCGTCCTTCACCTTAGATGACCGTCCCTCATCTTATCCCTAACAGAGCAGTCGTCCCCTAAGTGATCGTCCTTCACCTTTGATGACCGTACCTCATCATTTATTTCATTTACCTCTAATCCCCAAAGAGTCTTATAGCTTTACTTAATGGTCGTCCCCATCATAATCTCTTATATCCCCAGCTTGTTGGCCGTCCCCGTCATTGCTTTATTTCCCACATTTTCCCCAACATGTCGGTTGTCCCCGTCATTGCTTCATCCCCAACAGTCGTCCTCTGCTCGACGGTCGTCCTCCGTCGCCCGCACTTTATAATTATACTTTATTTTCCTTTACAATCTACATCCCTTTTCTTCTCCATTCTGTGAGTGCAAATTTTGGACTGTCTTTTGGTATTCAACCACAAGTTATCTTGTTTGCCTGATAAGCCGTTGCTTACATCCTACACAGCTAACTCATGTTTGAATAGGGGCAGCTGTAAACACCCCAAATTTTCCCTCACCCATTCACATCATGGCATGTAATCTCTTCATATGCATAAGTTCAGTCATAGCATCTCATACCACATTTCTGATTCACTGCATTGCTTCTAAGTCATCTGCATCCAGGGTTTGTGATCTGAGTAATCCAAGAGCTTCTTGAGCCACTCCAAAGGTCTTCAATCATTTCAAAGGGGTCCATGTATGTCCAAGCATCGTATTGTATCCCCACAAAGTCAAGAAAGTCAAAAAATCACAAGAACTGAGAAAGGCATAGGAGCAGAGTCGGATTTGGCTGCACAGATGACCTGAAATTAGGGTTTTGGTTTCAGGGGCCATAACTCCAAGTTTTTTGGTCATTCTTGTTTCTATTGGGCATTATATGATATGAGGATCATGCATGTCAATCTTCTTGAAGAAATTCCATGGGGAAGTCATCTGATCAAGAGTTGACTTTCTGGGCAAGTCAGTACAAAATCAGGGTATCTAAGGCCCCCAATGACCCAACCAAGGGGTGTTCTTCGTCATTTTGATTGTGTATGATCTTTATTTGATCATAGAAGATGTTAGAAGTTCAAAAGATTGAAGAATTTCGAGCCACTTTGCAAAATTGCCTTGTATTGGAGAACTTGCAAATTCTCATGGCAAGCCTTTATGTGACTTCAATGCGACCTCTAATCATCACGCAAGCATAAACCATGGCCTTAAATTCTGAATGCACCAAAGAATCTCCAAGTTTCACGACTTATGCTTCAAGAGATCACAAAGGGGCCAGGCTTGTACCAATTTGCAAAAGCCCATGTGGCTATGCCTCCACTTGTTGCAATCCCCAAGATCTGATCCATAGGCCTGTGCCACACCAACTATTCTTATCAATCAAAGACCTTACAAATACGTTTCCCGCAAACCATTTCAATCAATTGGAGTCTCATTGATGATTAAGCGTCACTAAAGTTTCAAAGTGGTTTTAAGTTATCTTGAATTTATTTTCAATAAATTGATAGGCCATGGGTTGAACTTATTGCACTTTTGTTAGAAAAAATAATAATAATAAGTTTGACTTCCTTGGTTCACTGGTTTCGAAACTTAATTTTAAGGAGGATGGCTTATTGGATTTGATTCATTGGTTTCAAAAAAAAAACAGAAACTTCATGGTATCATGTTGGACTTGGATTCAAACGGCATTGCATGGGCATTTCGTGGTATTATGTTGGGTTTGGATTATGTTGGATTTGGATACACGTTTGTTTGGAGTCGTGATTCATTTTATGTTGCTGTGTGTTAGTTAAGGTGCACCGTTCTCAAAGCATGGTAGCATTAATATTTTCCAAGTTTTACAAGACATTGAGATCTTGATTGGTACATTTGCAAGGCAACTAGAATTGAAAAGCAGTAAAAGACAAATTTTATTGAAAGATTAAAAGGCATAAAGTTTTTATTAACAACTGAACAAGGCCATCAGCAAAGTCCAAAGAAATTACAACAGACAAGTCATGAGAAAGAACAAAAAAGTCAAGAGTCAGACACTATAACTTTGATGTGGAATACACGATCAGAAAACCAGATTGTCTAGAACATGTTGTGATGGGAATCAACGGTCAGTTTCCAGGTCCAACTGCCTCTCCTGAAGTTGGTGACACTCTTGCCATTGCACTCACCAATAAGCTTTCTACAGAAAGGACTGTTATTCACTGGCATGGAATCAGACAGCTTGATACTCCTAGGGCTGATGGAACTGCTGCAATATCACAGTGTGCTATAAATCCAGGAGAAACGTTTCATTACAATTTCAAAGTTGACAGGCCTGGAACATATTTTTACCATGGACACTATGGTATGCAAAGAGCAGCAGGGTTATATGGTTCTTTAACAGTAAATTTACCAAGGAATAAAGCGGAACCGTTTCATTATGATGGCGAGTTTAGCTTGCTTCTTAGTGATCTGTGGCACACAAGTTCACATGAACAAGAGTTTGGTCTTTCTTCTGCTCCAATGAGATGGATTGGTGAAACACAGTCACTGCTCATCAATGGAAGAGGACAGTTCAACTGTTCCCTAGCAGCTAAATTTATGAATACTTCAGACAACAACCGCGTACCATCATACTTCATGATATTGGTTCTATCCCGACAAGTGAATCGCGTCCTTGCTATTTTTCTGCAAACATAACAGGAATTCATCAAGTTCAAAGGATGGTCATGAGGAATAATTAGCAGACTCAAGTGATTACGCTCATACCAAACCTTGGACAACACCGGCGGCGAGGATATTGCATTAATGTCATAGCAAGGCATAAGAGGCTCCCGGAGTCAGACCAGAATTAATGGCTTTCCGTACCTGCAAAACGGAAAGAGACAGTTAATAGATTGGCAAACAAAATCAGCAAATACACATCAGCAACAATCAGAAATGATGCACCAAGGCTACAGCAATAACAGTCTGGGACTGATGCCGGCAATAACGTCAACAACGGCAGCAACCTCCTGCGACGTATTCTCCACTTCTGCCACCTCGTTTCGTCAACATCAACGAATGAACTCCTAATCCAAGACTCTCTTTTGCCTGCAAAACAAAAACCTTCAGAATTTCAGTTCAATGGTCTGCGTATCAGAATCAGCATACAGAAGAAAAAAAGTTGATCAAGATCACAGAAATGTTGTCAACTTTCTATTACAATGTTGTCATTGGCATGTTTGGACTTGTTCTCTTGCTACATTATTACAGTTCCATGGAAGTCCAAAAAAAAGAAAGTCAGAAAAAACACAGTTCTTTGGCTTCTTTGTTTCATGCTTCTGCACATGACATGCTTGAAGAAATGCCTCAACAAACAAATTCCCATTTTCTGCAGCTAGCTCGTGCAGCATTTCAGAATGCAGAAAATCTAATACTCTGTAAGATGCTTTGTTTAATGATATGATGATGGCTTGACTGACCCTTTTGATTCTACAGTAGCAAGTGAGGTAGAATTGTCATAAAGAATGGAAACAGTACCACAATGATGAGAACAATACCAAGAAGTATGGCATAACATGTCCATTTCCTTGAATCCTTTTGATGCTCTCTAGCCTCATGAAGTTGTTCAGTGCCTCTCCTAACAAAAGAACTAGCATGTGCGACATGACTCTCTATATTATTCAGTTGTTGTCCTTGTGATTCAACAAGTGCTGCCATGTCCAGAAAAACTTGATGTAACTCAATCGAGTTTCTCTCTATTTCCTTAACAGCATCATGTCTTTCTTGAATCCCAGATATTGTGTCCATAATTTGACCCCTACCCTGTTCCTGAATTGCTCTCTGCGTAAAAGTTTCACTTTCTCCACTTGATATCAAATTCTCAATTGTGTCTTCATCAGCTTTCTCACCGGTTATTGTAAAATACCTCCTTTCAATTGTTTCCTTGTACTCTTGTTGCATTCTTGCTCTTAACCCTTGAAAATCATCCATCATATCTTTGAGTTTTTTTTCCAATCCACTAACCACTGAAGTTCTTGTTCTATCTGCCAATGAACCTGGACCACACCCTGCAATCTTTCTATTTGCAGCATTTGAACGTTCTAACGCTTCGAGCTTACCCTTTATGATTGTAACTCTTTTGAGAACCTGTTCAACATCTTTATCCATCTTTGCTCTAAGATCTTTCATTGTTTTTGCATTATGGACAATCTTGCTTTCTTCATTTGCCTCTTGTAATTTTCTATAAAGCTTCTCAACAAGCCTCATGTCTTCTTTCACATCCTCAACATCCTCAAAGAATTTATCGAGGTTGATGCTTTCTTTTCCTGCTTCTACCTCATCCATTGACAGAAAAACTTCACAAATCTCCACCACACTTCCATTTCGTGCACCTTGCAATGATCGTGGTTCTCGGTGGAAGACAAAGAGTCAGAATCTGAAATTGCTCAAACAGAAATCATTCAGTAAATAAGACAAATAAAATTGCTCAAATAGAATCTGAACTTTGATGATGTAGTACCTGCTGAGATTGCATCCGGTTGCAACCATGGATTCCAGAGGGTCATCAATAAGGGTATGAACAATCGAGCAGGTTCGGGATCAGCCCTGTTTGGTTCAGGAAGTTGAGACCGTATTCTTCATGAACAACAATTGTAGCTGTCTGCATCTTTTGAAGACGGCAATGGTTCTCACAATTTGACCCTGCAAAAGTTGAAATTGCCACAATGGTTAACATGGTAACAAGCAGTGAAAATGAGTTTACGACAGTAAAAAGGGGGTAACTAATCCAATTCAGATAGAAGTCATTCAGTTCATTTCAAAGTCAATTAAAACTAATTCAACAAGAGTGCAGTGCCAAGGCATAAGCAGACAAAAAAAAACAAAGCAGGAAGTATCAGCAGGGTGGCAGAACCAGGACTGTCACAAAATAGGAAAGAACAAGCTCTGGTACGAAGAAAGGAAGAGCAAACATAGCCAAAGTGAAAAATGCTTCCGTTAAAATTTCAACTTCGAAACCCTAAATTTGAAGATAAAAAGGGGGACGAGTTCATGGGGAAAGAGGAGAGAGCCGCAACGAACACACAAAGAAAAAACCCTAACTGCATAACACACAGCAAAAAAACCCTAGCCGCAACTGATAACAGTAAATAGACACACAGAAAAAAAACCCTAAAAAAATTTCCCTTTTGTCCCTCGTTGAAAAAGAAAGCAAAATTCGAAGAAGGAGAAGTTTTTAAAACGAAAGAAAAGGAAAGTTCGAGCTAAAAGAACGGAGTACCTGGAGAGAAAATTGCCCCCCTGAGAACATTCAGAGCAGGTATAAAATTCGGTTCTCTTTTGACTCCCCTTTTCTCCTGCTGTTGTTGTTGAGCATCGGTTTTGAATTTCCTTTTGCCTCTGTTGTTCGATGATTTCTGTTGTTTGGTTGGCGCTGGAATGGTTGTTGATTGATATTGATGAACATTAGGGTTTGAGTGTTAATTGAGTTTAAGGTTTAGCTCGGCCGTTTCGCTCGATGGGGTATTCCGTCCCCGCCGTGTTTGCGCGATCAGGGATAGGAGGCTCTTTCCTCCAGCTTCACTTGTTTCGTTTGAGTTTCCTTAGGGTTTTTGTGATCAGAGAAGAGAGGGTTGAGAGATTGATGAAGGTCACTGAGACCTTTCTACTGCTTTTACCGTGAAAATGCTTGTCCCAATTTTTGTCATAAAGGCTTTTGGAAACAGCAAAGATGCGCTGCTTTTTCACTTCCCAATGCCATAACGCGTTTTCTTTCTCCCTAGGCCACTTGCTGTATCCCCAAGACACGTCATAACATGTGACCTTTGGCTAGGATTTACTTTTTTCTCAGATTGGGGGCGTTGGTTCGGGCCTTGGGCGACCCGGGCCCATTTAGGAGGGTAACACCAGCTTTGGGCCTGCGTTTCTGCCAGCAGGAAGGCCCTTGTTGTTCTTTTGTTGTTTCTCTTTTCTTTTTTACTCATTTAAAATTATGTAAAACTATTTATTTTTTTCTTTAGATAAATTATGTAAAACTATTTATTTTTTCTTTAGACAAATTATGTAAAACTATTCTTTTTTTTTTCTTTAGATAAAATTATATAAACAAAAAAATAAAAAAAGGAGGAAACACTTATATTAACTAATAGAGTTATTAATAAATTTGTTAATATTTTCCATTAATTAATTTCATTTTAATTTAGTTAGTTATCTTCTGTTCGTTTTCACTTGTATGATCATTCATATCATCTCATAACCTCTTCTGCATCATGAACATGCTTCTGGTTTCGGCTTGCATCTCAGTATTAATTTCATTTTCACTTTATTTCTTTCTTCTGAGCTAACTTTTCAGGTGGTAAGTACTCTGAGAGGTGAATTTGCCTTCACTTCTCACATTTTCTTTTCATCTCCTTTGTGCATCATTGTTGCATTTTTGTATGTGTATTGGAGTGAGCTTGCTCCTCCCTGTTCATTTTACCTTCTTTCTTCAAGCAACTTGTCTTCTTAAGTGAAGCAAGTTGTTTTGCTTCTCTTTGCTTCTTGATCCTTTCATCTGCTTCTTTCCTTGGTGGTCCTTTGAAGATCTTTCTCTTAAACCCCACAAACCCTAGGAATGACCAAGCATGATAACAATTAGGTTTGATTAGTCCCCCACTTAGTTTTTACCTTTGTGTCTCTTTGAGTCCTCTCTTCTCATCTCATAGTCAGGGATTAAACCCTAAAGGCTTTAAGGCTTTGTGATTAAGCCTATGCCTGCATCCTTCTATTAGGATGGAGTGTATAACTTTAATCCTAAGTGTTAAACCCTTAATGTGTTTAACCCCTTTAATCAATTCACTTAATAATCATCAAGACATCAAACTTGTAACTTGGGCCTTGCATTAGGGTTCTAATTCTTCCTTAATTAGTTGAGAAGGACTAACCCTAGTGTTAATGGACAAGTCCCCCTCAAGTTGTCTTACAAACCATAAAATTAACTTCTTCATCTTATCCTTAACTAAAATCCATTTAATAAAGGCTTTGTTTTGTCATGAGGTTAATCCTTAATCATGGATTAAGTTGAGGAATCTTCCTCAGCTTAAACATTCTCATCTATTATCCTTCTATTAGGATGGTGTAATGAGTCTGTTTAATCCCTGATTATGGCTTAATCTCATTACTCAACACTAAACAAAAACAACAAAAACATCTAAATAATCACCAGTAGGTTAATGATCTTAATCCTACATCAGGGTGGTTAAGTGTGGGATGCTGACTTCACACTTAAGGTATTCTCATTACCCCTAATCAGAGGGAAGATGTGACGAGTTTACTAACCCATTGGTTTAGGCTTAAGCTCATTTTCTTATGACAAATTTCCAAAAGCAATAAAAGATTGAAAACGAAAAAACAAACAATAATCGCCTCCTTTGGGATTCTTTTCTCATCATCTTCACTCATAAACGAGAACTTGCTTCTTCCGTCTAATGCAAGACAGTTTGCACCTGAGCCAGACAGGTCATACACTTGAGCATAGACAAGTAAGCAGTTCACAAGTCAATTTATCTTTCAGTCTCTTTGGGTCGAACTACGGTGTTCTGACTTCCTCATTGCACGAGAGGATACGTAGGCATAACTTAACAGTTATCGAACAAAAGTCTCTGTATATCCCCCCTCCTCCCAGCATCATTCTTTTAGCCTCATGATCTTGAGCATTTTATTCTTGTTCTCACACTGACACTGTATATTTATACACTTCACACTTCTTTCACGCTGACACTTGCATTCTTTTCCAGCTTTGATACACAAATTGCACTGACACTACCCCTTTAAAACACAAATCTTTTAAGCGTGGATCCCGTCGAGTACGGCGGACAATCTGGGTGCTAATACCTTCCCAGGTTGTAACCAACCCCCTTTCTCAGTCTCTCTGGTTCGCAACCGCCTTGTCCATATCTTTTCTTAGGTTTATGCAGCATTACCTTTCCTTCGGGATAAAAATGCCTAGCTGGCGACTCTTTCTTTCTTCTGAGTTCACCCTTGTGTGTACTCGCTTCTCTTTCGCCGACCGTTCGCGTCTATACCCCTCTTGGCCCTGTGTCATATGGTGGGAGCGACAAGATGCTCTAGCTACCATTTCCTCCATGATCAAGGTTCAGACTGCAAATTATGTGCCTCGGATCTCGATATCCAGACTAGACTGACCAGCATACGTATTCTCTGTGGACATTGCTAAAGATGACAAGCCTTGGTTCCACGACATCAAAAGCTTCTTAAAGGATCAGACATACCCCCCTGGGGCATCATCCAATGATAAGAAGACATTAAGAAGACTAGTTGGTAGTTTCTTCCTGAATGCTGATGGTTCGTTATACAAGAGAAACTTTGATATAGTTCTTCTCAGATGCGTTGATAAGAAAGAAGCGGACTTACTGATGCACGAGGTGCATGAAGGATCTTTCGGTACCCATGCTAGAGGGCATGCAATGGCTAAGAAATTATTAAGATCAGGATACTACTGGATCACGATGGATGCAGACTGTTGTGCTTATGCCAAGAAATGCCACAAATGCCAGATCTATGCAGACAAGGTGCATGTGCCTCCAAATCCTTTGAACGTAATGTCTTCACCTTGGCCCTTTGCCATGTGGGGCATTGACATGATTGGAAAGATCGAACCAAATGCTTCAAATGGCCACAGATTCATCCTGGTAGCCATTGACTATTTCACCAAGTGGGTTGAAGCAGCTTCGTATGTGAACGTCACCAGACAAGTGGTAGCCAGATTTCTGAAAAGAGACATCATTTGTCGATATGGAGTACCCGAGCGGATCATTACTGATAATGGTTCCAATTTGAACAACAAAATGATGGCAGAACTATGTCGGGACTTCAAAATCCAACATCAAAACTCTTCTCCTTACAGGCCAAAGATGAATGGCGCTGTTGAGGCGGCTAACAAGAACATCAAGAAGATTGTGCAAAAGATGGTGGTTACTTACAAAGACTGGCATGAGATGCTACCATTTGCCTTCCATGGGTACCAAACCTCAATCCAAACATCCACTGGGGAAACACCATATCAACTTGTGAAGGGTATGGAGGCAGTCCTACCTGTAGAAGTTGAATTACCCTCCTTACGGGTACTGATGGATGTAATGTTGAATGAAGCAGAATGGGTCCGTTCTCGGTACAATCAACTGAATCTGATCGAAGAGAAGAGATTAGTTGCTATCTGTCATGGGCAGTTATATCATAAAAGAATAAAGAAAGCCTTTGATTAGAAAGTCAGGCTTCGGGAATACCAATTGGGAGATCTTGTGCTGAAAAGACTTCTTCCTCCTCATACAGGCCACAGGGGCAAATGGACTCCAAACTACGATGGTCCATTCATAGTAAAGAATGTTTTCTCTGGTGGAGCACTGATGCTCACCACTATGGATGGTGAAGATTTCTTATTCCCTATGAATTCAGACGCAGTTAAAAAATACTTCGCATAAAATGACCCGCTGGACATAAAAATAGAATGTGAGTCCAGGCAAAAATAGGGCATCCCGGCGAGTCAAAAACAGAATAAAAGACTCGGGCAAAAATAAGGGAAAAATTAAAAAATGTACACCCGCTGAGTTGAAAAGCCACATTGGACAGCTCAGGCAAAAATGGGTATCCCGGTGGATTTAAAACCCGAAAGGGCGATCCACGCAAAATCAGGGAATAAGCGAACAATTGCAATCTAAATTCGTCTGTATCACTTACAACACAGCAAGCTTCGAAAGGTTAAAGCATCGGTCATAATCAACCTTCTTCAGAAAGCAAGATGAGAAGAACGTCAAGGTCATACGGGTCATAGCAAAGAAAGCTCACCGGAGCGTCGTCAACATTGCCAACACTTTTACTTTTCTCAATTTGTAACAATCTCCTCATTTCAGGGGATCTGTTTCTTTGACTGTATTTGCCAATTCAGGGCACCCAGATCAATAAAATCAGATTTTTAGTCACACTTCGTCTTGTACATTTTTGTTTCATTTGCAAAATGTCCGATGTCCATGATATAATTTTTGCATAAAACAGATGCGCCTTTCTAAATTAAATTCTTGCAGGAAATGTATTTACTCTCTGGAATATCTAATTTATATGACGGAATCTGGTAAAGGATACCTCGGGACACTCGTGCGTTTCTTTGTCTTAACAGGTTGTAGGTATTCAAACATGGGGCAGGCCAAGCATCACTTCCCCAACACATTTTCTCCAAGCAGCATCCGAAATGCTTTCTCCCCAGCTGAGTTGTCAAGTCTCCACTTCCCCGGCATACCCTTTCCCCAAGCAGTATCTGAAATGCTTTTCCCAGTGGAGTTGCCAAAGCCTCCTTATCCCTAGCCAGGATCCCCATAGAATTCTCTAGGAAGATCGTTCAGTGATCTTTTCTTCCCCCAACAAAGTGCTAGATCTCTCATCCTCAGCAAGGCTAAAAGAGTTGTCTCCCCACAGAGTTCCAGCCTCTACCCAGAAGAGAAATGCCTGAAATTCTCACACAACAAAGTGACGAAAGCTTCTTTCCCCAGCTGGGATACCTCTTTACCGGATACATATATATGTGATCTAGTCCCCCAAGCAGAACCATATATCTTATCAGATCTACCAATGATATTCCCCAACTGGGATTCTCCATCAAGCAGATCAGCCAGATATCTCCACAGCAGCGGGATCTAAATCCCGAACCGGTTTCTCTTTTGCATAATCATAGCATTCGAATCATTTTTCCCACAAAGCGTAGCATTCCGTCTAATACGGAGCATTACGACAAAAATCAAACATATTGCATGATCGCAAGTCAGGTTCGAACCAGTCACCTGTAAATACCGACAGTATTTCATCAGTAATATATATATATAAAGACTCACATCTCAATCTCCCCACAAAAAGACAAAGCGTCCCCTTTGCACTCTCCAACACAAATACATGTCCATATATACTCTCCTGGCACTCGTCTATGTCATATCATCCCCTGCAGATAAGCCACAAACATCCTCTTTGAATACAGAAACCTATACATACTCTTTTGACACCCGTCCGTGTCACCGCTCCCCAGCATGGTTGCCCAAACACTTGTTGCAAACCAAACACTTGTTATAATACACTCTCATTGACACCCGTCTGTGTCATCTTATCCCCGCAGGTCACCTGACTACCTTTCACACTTGTAAGTTCATAATTTATAAAATTTCTCTTCTGGCACTCGTTCGTGTCACATTTTTTCCCCAGCAAGTTGAACATCCGTCCGTGTCTTACTCATACTTCATAATATTCACTCATACTTATACAGATACTCGTCCGTATCTTGCTTATTCCCCACAGATTCGACACCCGTTCGTGTTCTTTGTTAACCAGTTGGTACTCGTCTGTATCATCATCTCAGAACATGCGTCAGCGTTTGTTTCTACCGATACTCGTTCATATCATAGTCTTAAGGATGCTCGTCCGCATCTTTAATCTATACACATTGTCAAAACACTTATACCTTTTATTTCTTGGATGTAAACACTTGTCCGTGTATACCATTTCCCAGCAAATCGCCAGCAAAGCAACTTTTTCTTCTATCCGACATTCGTCCTATATCGTGATACTTTCGGCAGTCGTACCCTACCAGGTGATCATCTTTCACCTATGGATGATCGTCCCTCATCCTTTCCCCAGCGGAGTCTCCATTATTGGAACCCTTTTCTATCCGACATTCGTCCTATGTCGTGATATCTTTCGGCAGTCGTCCCCTGCCAGGTGATCGTCCTTCACCTGGGATGACCATCCTTCATCCTTATCCCCAACAGAGCAGCCGTCCCCTGCTAGGTGATCGTCCTTCACCCTTTTGATGATCGTCCTTCATCATTTTATCCGATGGCCGTCCCCATCGTTGATCTTGTTATCTGACATTCGTCATATGTCATGATAAACCCTGAGAGCAGCCGTACCCTGCTAGGTGATCGTCCTTCACCTCTTGATGATCGTCCTTCATCATGCTTATCTGATGGCCGTCCCCATCGTCGACCTTTTCTATCCGGCATTCGTCCTATGTTGTGGTAAAGAGCATCCGTCCCCTGCTAGGTGATCTTCCTTCACCTTTGGTGACCGTCCCTCATCATTTATTTCATTTATTCTTTGAACCGATGGTCGTCCCCATCGTTGCTTACCTTACTTTGAAAAACCTGATGGCCGTCCCCATCATTGCCTTTATTTTATCCACAGAGAATCTTATTTCCTTACCCGATGGCCGTCCCCATCATGGTATCTTTTTTCCCCAGCTTTTCGGTCGTCCCCGTCATTGCTTTATTTACCGCTTTTCCCCAGCTTGTCGGTCGTCCCCGTCATTGCTTTATCCCCCAGCAGTCGTCCTCTGCTCGATGGTCGTCCTCCATCGCCCGCACTTTTATAATCATACTATACTTTCTTTTACAATTTATATCCCTTTTCTTCTTCTACCCAGAGAGTGAAAATTTTGGATTGTCTTCGGTATTCAACCACAAGTTATCTTGTTTGTCTGATAAGCCAGGCGCTTACATCCGGCACAGCTAACTCATGCTTGAATAGGGGCAGCTGTAAACACCCCAAATTTGCCCTCACTAAGTTCACACCATGGCTTGTGATCTTTCATATTTTCATTAGCTTAAGCATATCTCATATTGCATTTTTGTTTCATCTACATAGTTCAAGTTCATCTACATCTAGGATTTGTGATCTGAGCAATCCAAGGATCCATCTGAGCCACTCCAAAGGTCTTCAATCACTCCAAGAGGGTCCATGTATGTTTTATCATCATTTTACATCCCTCAAAGATCAAGGAAGTCAAAGAATCACAAGAACTGGGAAAGCATGGAAGCAGAGCTAGGGTTTCACTGCACAGATGACCTGAAATTAGGGTTTTGGTTTCAGAGGCCATAACTCCAATTTTTTTGGTCATTCTTTTTTCTATTGATCTCAATATGTTATAAGGATCATGTGTACCAAGTTTGATGAAGAAATTCATTGTGGAAGTCAACTGTTCACTGGGTAGCTTCTTGAGCAAGTCAGAGCAAAATCATGGAATCTTAGGCCCCCAACAATAGAACCAAAGTGGATTTTTCATCAAATTAAAGTTATATGATCTTTATTTGATCATTTAAGTGCTTGGAAGTTCACAAAATTGAAGAAAATTGAGCTAAACCAAAAGTTGCCAAAAATGGAAATGACTTGTAATGTAAACTTTCCATTTTGGGAAAGTTTTTCAACCTCCTCTTTCTCAACCAAAAATGCTTCAAATGAAAAATTGTTGGTCATGAAAGTTGTATATTGGATCATTCCCTTTTCAAAAAGTACAAGAACATGTTCTAATTCATTATGGAACTCAAGTTATGGTCTTTCAAAGTTGGCAAAAATCCTATAATTTTCAAGAATTCACCAAAGAGGGATTTTTGCAAAACCACTTGCCAAGCCATTTTGTGACTTCAAATACACTTCTATGCATCATACCAACATAATACATTGCCTAAAGATCAGAATTTCCCAAAGAACCATGCTATTTCATGCCTTGCACATGAAGAAATCACAAAAGGGCTAAACTTTGTCAAAATTGCAAAATGATACATAACCCTTCACAAACTTGCTGAATTGCCACACAATGCATTATATGGCTCTCCTTGATCAAAGCTGAGGCTAGACATGCCCTTGTTGAAGGTGCGTAAAACACAAGGAAGGGGGGGTTGGAATTGGGTTTTCTTTAACAACTAAAAATAACTTCTAATGACAAGTTGATTTATCCTGGTTCGTTTGAACTCAAACTACGTCCAGTCCACACGCCAAGGTGATTTTTCCTCTATCACTGAGGTCTTAATCCACTATTGAATAAATGAATACACACACTGACCTATAGTCAATGTCCTCTTGAGTCTTCTGACTAAAACTAGTCACTCAAGGAATATTACTTAACTATTACAATAATAATAATATAGTAACAATTTTGCTTCTAATAAAGCTAAGATCACTAAGTGAATGTTACAATATTTTAGCACAAATGATTCAGTCTTTTGCTCATGAGTGTATTATCTTCAAATCTTCAATTTGATTCCTTTATATAGTTCTTGAATAATTGTAGCCGTTGAGACATCTTGAGCTAATTTAGGATATTAGTTAATACCATAAATTCCTTCCAAAATAAGAGATACTTGTCTTTATCATTAATTAAAATATTCTTTAATTAATGTCTTCATTATGAAGATCATCATCTTCTAGACGTAAATCAGAGATATTAAAGACTTGATGCACAGCCATTAAACCATGTCATTAAATGATGGATTCTTCATTAAGTGTATCTTCTATATATATGTCTCAATGTATCTTCTAGTAATGCACGTCTCCTTAAATTAAATTCCTCTTCTACATAATAATAAAGGTAGTCATTAGAACTTCTATTCTAGCATAATAATATTTGTTATCATCAAAACTCTTAGAGGTTTAGAACCATAATTGGTCTAACAATCTCCCCCTTTTTGATGATGACAAAACATTTATTTAGATATTGAGAATAGAGTTTAATAGGATTAGAAGAACTCCCTTTGATTGAATAAAATCAAATATTTCTTTTAAAGATCTCTTCAGAAGTTTTATCCTTCAGAAGTTTCATTAGCCTTAGCTCCCCCTGAGTTGATTACTTGACCTGTTTCTATTTTAGAATCACAACTCAAATAGTTTTATTAGAATTTTATATGTTAGAGGCAAATCATGATAAGCTGCTATAGATCAGGATCTTCTACGTTTCTCCCCCTTTTTGTCATAATCAAAAAAAGAATAGATGCAGAAAAACATGCAAGGGTGTAGAAGCAAAATATGTTTTCATTAAACAGAATTAAAAACCAGTAAGAACAAAAACAGAAGATAAAAAGTCATGAAGAGACAGAAGATAAACCAGAAAAAATTAAGCAGAAGATAAACAGAAAATCAGGAGTGCATCTTAGTAACTAAGGCCTCCAGCAGAGACTTTATCTCAGAGGATGATTCCACTTGCTTTCCAAGCATTGTCTTTAACTCAACAGTGGTTTCATATTGCTTATCCAGGCGTTGCTTAACCATCTCATTTTCCTTCTTCAACTCTTCCAAGGTCTGCAGAACAAGATTGGTTGGCAGAGGTTCTTCAACTTCTGGAGCAGCTTGATTCTCAGGAACTTCTACATTTGCTGGTGATTGAGTAGGTTCATCATCCTGATCTTCTTCAGAAGGTACCAGAACAATTTGAAGTCCAGAGGTTTCTTCCAGAGGTACTGACTCTGTCCAGGGTTTATTGTCCAGCAGAAAAGGTTTATTTTGTTCAATGTTAGAAACAACTGCTTTGAGATACTCACAGAAGTTCTGGTGAGCAAATTCATAGCAGATATCCTTGAGTCTCTTTGTCTCAGCATTAAACCATTTTCTGAAGGTTGCCCACAGAAAGTCAGAAGCAGCTGGGTCAGGAAGCTCTGAGCAAGCAGACTTCAGATCCTCTAACTTCAGTTTCATTACTGTTTCAAAAGCAAGTAACAGTGCAGAAATGTCTGTTTTTGAGGGTTTTGGTTTTGGTGCAGGTATGGCTGTTTTGTTAGAGACAGAGGACAATTTGTGTAAAGCTTCAATATTAACAGAGGTTCTAAGGGGATTTTCATGTTCAACTTCTTCTGGTGGTGTGTCAGGGATGGTTATAAAAGTTGGTGAGTTAGGAGGGGTGGACTCATATGAAGACAGGGAGCTTTCTCTTATAGGGGAAAGATTCTGGGGATGTGTTTCAAAAGTTTCAGAGGATGAGATTGGGACAGATTCTGGGGGTTGGAAATCATCAATGTTAGAGAGAACATGTTGCAGGACAGTGTGTGTTTCAGCTATTGGTGAACGGTCAATATCAGAAAGGGGTGTTGTAACAATTGGAATATAAAAATCTGAAAGTGTTTGTGGTTGATGGTGTTCATCTTCTGGTGGATAAAGTGATGATAGAATGGATGAGACAGCAGCAGTTGCAGGTATAACAGAGGGAATAGGGTTAGAAGGTGGAATAGGTTTAGAGGATTGAGTTGGTTCAGATGATGGAATTTGTGCAGAAGGAATGTCAACAGAAGGTGTTGGGTCAGAAGGGGTTTCAGACACTTCTACTGTAACTGCTTCTACTACATAAATGAATTCAGAGTTAGAGGCAGAAGTTTTACCTGTTCTTCTGGTTGATTTGGGAGCCTTCTGAGACGATCCTTCTCCAGCCTTTCTTTTCTTGCTTCTTGCAGAGGCAGCATCTGGAGTTTTCTGAGTGAGTTCTGTTACCTTAAACATTGGATCCACACCATGTTGCTTGCATATGTCCAAGTAATTGACCACAACCTCTGGAGGTGTGTCAGAAGAGAAGAGAGGGAAGTTTTGTAGGGGAATCTTCCTGGTGGTTATAACTTCTCTAGAATAGAGGACAGGTTATTTCGTGATAGAAGTTATAAACTTCATCTTCTTCAGATTCTTTGCATTCAGAGGCTTACCAACATCTGTTTCAAGAAGTTCTATCTGATTTAATTCTGCCAGAAAGTCCACCAACTTATTCTCACAGAGAATGTCAGATATTAAACATCCTAGAGGAATCCAATCCCTCTTGGTTTTCTCCCCATCTCTTGTTTCCTTCACACTATTTTTCAGATGTTGAAACAGAGTGTGTGCAAGGTTGACCTTCTTCTGTTTAGCAATAAAGTATAGCAGGAACTGCTGATCCATGTTGATATAGTCTGGAGAGTTTGTAGCTTTCCTGTGGCAAATGGTTCCAAGAATGATCTTGGCCCAAATTCTGAGAGGAATCTTCAGATCCTTTATCTTATTAGAAGGTTGGCCAGAAGTGAAGATTTCCTTGGCTATCAGCTTTGTATCAGACATTTTGTCCATTTCACTACACTTAATACCATTGCCATCAGATTCTATGAGCTTGGCAATGTCGTCTTCAGAAATTATTATTCTCTTACCCAGCACATACGAAGTGACATGAGTGTTGGAAACAATTGCATATACCCAGAATTCCTTGACCAATTTTGGGAAAACTGGTCCCATGAGACGATCAAAGTACTTCTCCCAGCCTTGAGCTTGGACGGCAGGAAGGAGATCAAAACCATTATCTTTCAGACTGTTGAAATCCACAAAGAGCTCACAAAGAACTTCCAGTTTGTCAGTAGGAGTAATAAGGGTCTTCACGGGTTCAACGTAAAACACATCAGTGAAGTCTTTTCGTTGTTGAGGAGAGGAAGCCATTGTTACTAAGATGAGGTTTTTGAGGTTTAGGATTTTAAAAAAAATTCAGAGAGAACGCAAAAGTGAGGGTGAAAAAGTTTTTCAGTAAAAATGCAATTAGGGTAAAAAGTAAAAAGTGAAAATGAAAAGTTGTTTATATAGAAAAAAAATTGCATTTAATAATACGAGAAATTAGTGGGAAAAATTAAATTTAAAAACATAATGATTATATGCAATAAATGCAGCAGACATAGGGGAAGGCGTAAGAGATTCTGGAACAGTTACCCAAGAGATTTTTGCCTTTTTGGTGTCAAGTCAGCCGTATCAGTTTCCCAGAAGATCAACAGATGTCCTTCTGTAGAGGACAGTTGTCCAATGCATGTTCTGTCACTCTTCAGAATTTGGACACTTGTTTTAATTCTGATGGGATTCCTTAGAGCCTTGTTGACACTTGTTGATGTGAAGATCTGCTTGTTATTCCTTGAACAAAAGTTCTCAGAATGAAACAGTTAGAACATAATATCTTCTGAAGGAATAATATAGAGGATTAATTTCAGAACTTCTAAGAGTTAAAGACATATAATTAAAGCATTTTCATTCTGGACATAATTTCATGCTAAGGTTGGTTAGTATGAAATTAAATCTATCTTCAGGAAGGGGTTTTGTAAAAATATCATCCCATTGGTGATTTGTATCTATGAATTTTAACATTAAAATTCCCTTCTGAGTATAGTCCCTAATGAAATGATGTTTAACTTCTATGTGTTTAGCTCTAGAATGTAAAATTGGATTTTTAGAGAGACAAATAGCAGAGGTATTATCACAGAGGATGGGAATGTTACTCTCATAGATGTTGAAATCCTCAAGCTGATTTTTCATCCAGAGCATCTGAGTACTGCATCCAGCTGCTGCAATGTATTCAGCTTCTGCATTTGATAATGCTATGGTTGACTGTCTTTTGCTGGACCAAGAAATTAGATTATCTCCCAGAAATTGACAACTTCCAAAAGTACTTTTTCTTTCTGTTCTGTCTCCAGCAAAATCAGCATCACAATATCCTACAAGTTTATAATCTTTGGATCTTCTGTAATATAGACCAAGATTAGTAGTACCTTTCAGATACCTAAAGATTCTCTTAACTGCTGTTAAGTGAGTTTCTCTAGGATCTGATTGGAATCTAGCACATAAACATACACTGTATAGAATATATGGTCTAGAAGCAGTTAGATAGAGGAGAGAGCCAATCATACCTCTGTAGAGCTTATGATCTACTTTCTTACTTACCTCTTCTTTCTCCAGAATACATGTAGGATGCATAGGAGTTTTAGATATTATGCTTTCTGATAAATCAAATTTCTTCAGAAGATCTTTGACATATTTGCTTTGATGGATATATGTTCCTTCTGATGTTTGATTTATTTGAATTCCCAGGAAGAACTTTAATTCTCCCATCATGCTCATTTCAAATTCTTCCTGCATAGACTTAGCAAATTCCTTTCCCAAGGCACTTTTAGTAGAACCAAAAATTATATCATCTACATAAATTTGGCATATCAGAAGATCATTTTTAATGTTTTTACTGAAAAGAGTTGTATCCACTTTCCCTCTGATGAAATTATTTTCCAGAAGAAAAGTACTTAGTCTTTCATACCAAGCTCTGGGAGCTTGTTTCAGACCATATAAAGATTTTTTGAGTTTAAAAACATGTTCTGGAAATTGTATATTTTCAAAGCCAGGGGGTTGGTGTACATACACTTCTTCATCAATATAACCATTTAAAAATGCACTCTTGACATCCATTTGATATAGAATGATATTATGGTTTACAGCAAATGAAATTAGAAGTCTAATTGATTCTAACCTGGCAACTGGTGCATAGGTTTCTGTATAGTCAATTCTTTCTTGTTGACTATAACCTTGTGCAACCAGTCTTGCTTTGTTTCTGACAACTTCTCCTTGTTCATTTAGCTTGTTTCTGAATACCCACTTGGTGCCAATGATGTTGAATCCTCTGGGCCTAGGAACTAGATTCCATACATCATTTCTGGTGAATTGGTTAAGTTCTTCTTGCATAGCCAGAATCCAATCATTTTCTGAGAGAGCTTCTTCTATAGAAGTTGGTTCAATCAGAGAGACAAGTCCCATTAGAGATTCTTCAGAGTTTTTGAAAGATGATCTTGTTCTGATTGGTTCATCCTTCTTTCCCAAGATTTTATCTTCTGGATGATTCACTTTGCTTCTGGATAGTTTCTTCTGAGTGGGTTCTTCAGAAGTTGCTGGAGTAATTGTCTTGTTTTGTTCTGTAGGTGATTGATCTTCAAATATTTCTATTTGTAGAAATTTCAGCTTCTATATCTGCAATAGATTCATTCTGCTTTGGATTTTCAGAACCAAGCTTATCATCAAATCTGACATAAATAGATTCTATCACAATACATGTTTCTGTGTTGTATACTCTGTATTCCTTTGAACGTTCAGAGTATCCTAACATATAACACTTTTGTGCCTTAGAGTCAAATTTATTCAGAGTATCATTAGTATTCAGAATAAAACATATGCACCCAAAGGGGTGAAAATATGAAATATTGGGCTTTCTGTTCTTCCACAATTCATAAGGAGTCTTTTCAAGAATAGGTCTTATGGAGATTCTATTCTGAATATAGCATGCTGTATTTACTACTTCTGCCCAAAAATGTTTAGCCATGTTAGTCTCATTGATCATGGTTCTGGCCATCTCTTGCAATGTTCTATTCTTACGTTCTACAACCCCATTTTGTTGAGGAGTTCTAGGACAAGAAAAATCATGAGAGATTCCATTTTCATTAAAAAATGATTCTAATTGTTTGTTTTCAAATTCTCCACCATGATCACTTCTGACTTTAATAATTTTAAGTTCTTTTTCATTTTGAACTTGTTTGTAGAAGTTAGAAAATACAGCAATTGACTCATCCTTGTGTCTAAGAAACTTTACCCATGTCCATCTGCTGAAGTCATCTACGATCACCAATCCATACTTCTTGCCACTGACAGAAGCAGCTTTCACTGGTCCAAACAAGTTAATATGCAGAAGTTCTAATGGTCTAGAGGAAGATACAACATTTTTAGCTTTAAAACCAGGTTTTGAAAATTTGCCTTTCTGACATTCTTCACACAGAGCTTCTGAGTTGAACTTCAAATTTGGAAGTCCTCTGACCAGATTGAGTTTGTTAAGTTGAGATAATCTTCTCATATTAACATGTCCCAATCTTCTGTGCCAGACCCATTGCTCAGTTTCCACAGACATTAGACATTTTACATTCTGAATTTTTAGTTCTGAAAGTTTTATTTTATAAATGTTGTTCTTTCTCTTTCCACTGAAGAGGATTGTTCCATCTTTCTGACTAACAGCTTTACAGAACTTTTGATTAAAGATTATGTCATAGCCATTATCACTTAATTGACTTATGGATAATAAATTATGCGTTAATCCTTCTACTAATAGAACATTAGAGATAGAAGGAAGATTTCCATTACCAATAGTTCCAGAGCCAATAATTTTTCCTTTTTGATTGCCTCCAAAACCTACGTGGCCTCCATCTTTTAATTCAAGACTTTGGAACATATGCTTTCTTCCCGTCATATGTCGTGAGCATCCAGAGTCCAGGTACCATGATTGGTGTTTCAGTTTTGCTGTTAAAGACATCTGCAACATACACAATTTTATCTTTGGGTACCCATATTCTTCTGGGTCCTTGTTTGTTAGTTTTTACAAACTTCTGATTCATTTTAGGTTTCAAATCAGAACTTGTGGAACAAGATGACTCACTAGTGTATATTAGATCATGGTTATGACCATAGGTAAAATGAGAACTTATATGAGTATTAGTTTTTATGACAATGTCATCAATCTTTTTATACTTCAGAGTTTCTTTAGTTTTCACATAGCATATGCCTCTTCTATCATTTCTGCTAACTCCATAGATCATAGATGCAATTTTGCTTCTATCTATGCTTTTAGCTAGGAATTTTTGAAAACCATAATCATATTGTTTTATGATATTATCAGAATTGATTAGATCTTCTAATTCAGATTCCTTCCGAGCTTTAAGTTTTTCAAAAGAGTTTTTGCATTCAAAAATATTTTCTTTCAGCTCAGAGTTTTCTGTTTTTAGTTTTCTAACTTCTTCTAATTCAGATACCAGACTTTGTTTCATGTCTTTGTATTTGAATTGAAGCTTCTGATAATTTTCAAGAATTTTTGAGAGGCTAGCTTCTAATTGAGATCTAGAAAGTTTAGAAAATACCTCTTCTGAATCTGATTCTGATTCTGATGAGTGATCATCTTCTGGTATGTTTGCCATTAGTGCAATATTAGCTTGTTCATATTCAGAATCTGACTCTGCTTCAGATGATTCAGAATCATCCCATGTTGCCATGAGACTCTTTTTCTTTTCTCTGCTGAATTTGTTTTGGGGTTTCTCTTTCTGGAGTTTTGGACATTCACTCTTGTAGTGTCCTGGTTCTTTGCATTCATAGCACACAACTTCTTTGCTTCTGGGTTTCTTGTGACCAGATGTTGATTCAGAATAGTTGTTTGTTCTTCTGGTATTTCTGAACTTCTTCTGACGATGCTTCCAGAGTTGTTGGACTCTTCTGGATAGGAGAGATAATTCATCTTCTTCTGATGAGCATCCAGAACTTTCTTCTTCTTCTGCCTGTAAAGCTTTAGAAATAGATTTGTTAGATTTAAGAGCTACAGACTTACCTTTCTTCTGGGGTTCATCTTCTTCTAGGTCAATCTCATGACTTCTCAAGGAGCTGATCAGTTCTTCTAAGGATATTTCATTCAGCTTTTTAGATAGCTTTAGAGCAGTGGCCATGGGCCTCCAAGCCTTTGGTAAACTTCTGATGATTTTCTTCACATGATCTGCTGTTGAGTAGCCTTTGTCCAGAACTTTCAGTCCAGCTACCAGAATTTGGAACCTTGAGAACATTTTTTCAATTGTCTCATCTTCTTCCATTTTGAAAGCTTCATACTTCTGGATGAGGGCTAGAGCTTTATTCTCCTTGACTTGAGTGTTGCCTTCATGTGTCATCCTCAGAGAATCAAACATGTGTTTAGCTGAGTCCCTGTTTGTGATCTTCTCATATTCTGTATATGAGATAGCACTTAGAAGTATGGTTCTAGCTTTGTGATGATTTCTGAATTCCTTCTTCTGTTGAGCTGTCATATTTTTTCTTTCAATCTTCTGACCATCTGCTCCAACAGGATGAATGTATCCATTTGTCACCATGTCCCAAATATCTCCATCTAGAGCTAGAAAGAAACTTTCCAGAACATCCTTCCAGTATTCAAAATTGTCACCATTGAACACTGGAGGTTTAGCGTTGATCTTGTCATTTTGGTAGTCATTGTTGTTATTGCCAGCTTCAGCCATGTGTTTTAACTTCTGGATCTTTTACTGACACGGTTAAGTGTTTTTCTCAGAACCTAGTGCTCTGATACCAATTGAAGGTGCGTAAAACACAAGGAAGGGGGGGTTAGAATTGGGTTTTCTTTAACAACTAAAAATAACTTCTAATGACAAGTTGATTTATCCTGGTTCGTTTGAACTCAAACTACGTCCAGTCCACCCGCCAAGGTGATTTTGCCTCTATCACTGAGGTCTTAATCAACTATTCAATAAATGAATACACACACTGACCTATAGTCAATGTCTTCTTGAGTCTTCTGACTGAAACTAGTCACTCAAGGAATATTACTTAACTATTACAATAATAATAATATAGTAACAATTTTGCTTCTAATAAAGCTAAGATCACTAAGTGAATGTTACAATATTTTAGCACAAATGATTCAGTCTTTTGCTCGTGAGTGTATTATCTTCAAATCTTCAATTTGATTCCTTTATATAGTTCTTGAATAATTGTAGTCGTTGAGACATCTTGAGCTAATTTAGGATATTAGTTAATAACATAAATTCCTTCCAAAATAAGAGATACTTGTCTTTATCATTAATTAAAATATTCTTTAATTAATGTCTTCATTATGAAGATCATCATCTTCTAGACGTAAATCAGAGATATTAAAGACTTGATGCACAGCCATTAAACCATGTCATTAAATGATGGATTCTTCATTAAGTGTATCTTCTATATATATGTCTCAATGTATCTTCTAGTAATGCACGTCTCCTTAAATTAAATTCCTCTTCTACATAATAATAAAGGTAGTCATTAGAACTTCTATTCTAGCATAATAATATTTGTTATCATCAAAACTCTTAGAGGTTTAGAACCATAATTGGTCTAACAATCTCCCCCTTTTTGATGATGACAAAACATTTATTTAGATATTGAGAATAGAGTTTAATAGGATTAGAAGAACTCCCTTTGATTGAATAAAATCAAATATTTCTTTTAAAGATCTCTTCAGAAGTTTTATCCTTCAGAAGTTTCATTAGCCTTAGCTCCCCCTGAGTTGATTACTTGACCTGTTTCTATTTTAGAATCACAACTCAAATAGTTTTATTAGAATTTTATATGTTAGAGGCAAATCATGATAAGCTGCTATAGATCAGGATCTTCTACGTTTCTCCCCCTTTTTGTCATAATCAAAAAAAGAATAGATGCAGAAAAACATGCAAGGGTGTAGAAGCAAAATATGTTTTCATTAAACAGAATTAAAAACCAGAAGAGAAATGCCTGAAATTCTCACACAACAAAGTGACGAAAGCTTCTTTCCCCAGCTGGGATACCTCTTTACCGGATACATATATATGTGATCTAGTCCCCCAAGCAGAACCATATATCTTATCAGATCTACCAATGATATTCCCCAACTGGGATTCTCCATCAAGCAGATCAGCCAGATATCTCCACAGCAGCGGGATCTAAATCCCGAACCGGTTTCTCTTTTGCATAATCATAGCATTCGAATCATTTTTCCCACAAAGCGTAGCATTCCGTCTAATACGGAGCATTACGACAAAAATCAAACATATTGCATGATCGCAAGTCAGGTTCGAACCAGTCACCTGTAAATACCGACAGTATTTCATCAGTAATATATATATATAAAGACTCACATCTCAATCTCCCCACAAAAAGACAAAGCGTCCCCTTTGCACTCTCCAACACAAATACATGTCCATATATACTCTCCTGGCACTCGTCTATGTCATATCATCCCCTGCAGATAAGCCACAAACATCCTCTTTGAATACAGAAACCTATACATACTCTTTTGACACCCGTCCGTGTCACCGCTCCCCAGCATGGTTGCCCAAACACTTGTTGCAAACCAAACACTTGTTATAATACACTCTCATTGACACCCGTCTGTGTCATCTTATCCCCGCAGGTCACCTGACTACCTTTCACACTTGTAAGTTCATAATTTATAAAATTTCTCTTCTGGCACTCGTTCGTGTCACATTTTTTCCCCAGCAAGTTGAACATCCGTCCGTGTCTTACTCATACTTCATAATATTCACTCATACTTATACAGATACTCGTCCGTATCTTGCTTATTCCCCACAGATTCGACACCCGTTCGTGTTCTTTGTTAACCAGTTGGTACTCGTCTGTATCATCATCTCAGAACATGCGTCAGCGTTTGTTTCTACCGATACTCGTTCATATCATAGTCTTAAGGATGCTCGTCCGCATCTTTAATCTATACACATTGTCAAAACACTTATACCTTTTATTTCTTGGATGTAAACACTTGTCCGTGTATACCATTTCCCAGCAAATCGCCAGCAAAGCAACTTTTTCTTCTATCCGACATTCGTCCTATATCGTGATACTTTCGGCAGTCGTACCCTACCAGGTGATCATCTTTCACCTATGGATGATCGTCCCTCATCCTTTCCCCAGCGGAGTCTCCATTATTGGAACCCTTTTCTATCCGACATTCGTCCTATGTCGTGATATCTTTCGGCAGTCGTCCCCTGCCAGGTGATCGTCCTTCACCTGGGATGACCATCCTTCATCCTTATCCCCAACAGAGCAGCCGTCCCCTGCTAGGTGATCGTCCTTCACCCTTTTGATGATCGTCCTTCATCATTTTATCCGATGGCCGTCCCCATCGTTGATCTTGTTATCTGACATTCGTCATATGTCATGATAAACCCTGAGAGCAGCCGTACCCTGCTAGGTGATCGTCCTTCACCTCTTGATGATCGTCCTTCATCATGCTTATCTGATGGCCGTCCCCATCGTCGACCTTTTCTATCCGGCATTCGTCCTATGTCGTGGTAAAGAGCATCCGTCCCCTGCTAGGTGATCTTCCTTCACCTTTGGTGACCGTCCCTCATCATTTATTTCATTTATTCTTTGAACCGATGGTCGTCCCCATCGTTGCTTACCTTACTTTGAAAAACCTGATGGCCGTCCCCATCATTGCCTTTATTTTATCCACAGAGAATCTTATTTCCTTACCCGATGGCCGTCCCCATCATGGTATCTTTTTTCCCCAGCTTTTCGGTCGTCCCCGTCATTGCTTTATTTACCGCTTTTCCCCAGCTTGTCGGTCGTCCCCGTCATTGCTTTATCCCCCAGCAGTCGTCCTCTGCTCGATGGTCGTCCTCCATCGCCCGCACTTTTATAATCATACTATACTTTCTTTTACAATTTATATCCCTTTTCTTCTTCTACCCAGAGAGTGAAAATTTTGGATTGTCTTCGGTATTCAACCACAAGTTATCTTGTTTGTCTGATAAGCCAGGCGCTTACATCCGGCACAGCTAACTCATGCTTGAATAGGGGCAGCTGTAAACACCCCAAATTTGCCCTCACTAAGTTCACACCATGGCTTGTGATCTTTCATATTTTCATTAGCTTAAGCATATCTCATATTGCATTTTTGTTTCATCTACATAGTTCAAGTTCATCTACATCTAGGATTTGTGATCTGAGCAATCCAAGGATCCATCTGAGCCACTCCAAAGGTCTTCAATCACTCCAAGAGGGTCCATGTATGTTTTATCATCATTTTACATCCCTCAAAGATCAAGGAAGTCAAAGAATCACAAGAACTGGGAAAGCATGGAAGCAGAGCTAGGGTTTCACTGCACAGATGACCTGAAATTAGGGTTTTGGTTTCAGAGGCCATAACTCCAATTTTTTTAGTCATTCTTTTTTCTATTGATCTCAATATGTTATAAGGATCATGTGTACCAAGTTTGATGAAGAAATTCATTGTGGAAGTCAACTGTTCACTGGGTAGCTTCTTGAGCAAGTCAGAGCAAAATCATGGAATCTTAGGCCCCCAACAATAGAACCAAAGTGGATTTTTCATCAAATTAAAGTTATATGATCTTTATTTGATCATTTAAGTGCTTGGAAGTTCACAAAATTGAAGAAAATTGAGCTAAACCAAAAGTTGCCAAAAATGGAAATGACTTGTAATGTAAACTTTCCATTTTGGGAAAGTTTTTCAACCTCCTCTTTCTCAACCAAAAATGCTTCAAATGAAAAATTGTTGGTCATGAAAGTTGTATATTGGATCATTCCCTTTTCAAAAAGTACAAGAACATGTTCTAATTCATTATGGAACTCAAGTTATGGTCTTTCAAAGTTGGCAAAAATCCTATAATTTTCAAGAATTCACCAAAGAGGGATTTTTGCAAAACCACTTGCCAAGCCATTTTGTGACTTCAAATACACTTCTATGCATCATACCAACATAATACATTGCCTAAAGATCAGAATTTCCCAAAGAACCATGCTATTTCATGCCTTGCACATGAAGAAATCACAAAAGGGCTAAACTTTGTCAAAATTGCAAAATGATACATAACCCTTCACAAACTTGCTGAATTGCCACACAATGCATTATATGGCTCTCCTTGATCAAAGCTGAGGCTAGACATGCCCTTGTTGAAGGTGCGTAAAACACAAGGAAGGGGGGGTTGGAATTGGGTTTTCTTTAACAACTAAAAATAACTTCTAATGACAAGTTGATTTATCCTGGTTCGTTTGAACTCAAACTACGTCCAGTCCACACGCCAAGGTGATTTTTCCTCTATCACTGAGGTCTTAATCCACTATTGAATAAATGAATACACACACTGACCTATAGTCAATGTCCTCTTGAGTCTTCTGACTAAAACTAGTCACTCAAGGAATATTACTTAACTATTACAATAATAATAATATAGTAACAATTTTGCTTCTAATAAAGCTAAGATCACTAAGTGAATGTTACAATATTTTAGCACAAATGATTCAGTCTTTTGCTCATGAGTGTATTATCTTCAAATCTTCAATTTGATTCCTTTATATAGTTCTTGAATAATTGTAGCCGTTGAGACATCTTGAGCTAATTTAGGATATTAGTTAATACCATAAATTCCTTCCAAAATAAGAGATACTTGTCTTTATCATTAATTAAAATATTCTTTAATTAATGTCTTCATTATGAAGATCATCATCTTCTAGACGTAAATCAGAGATATTAAAGACTTGATGCACAGCCATTAAACCATGTCATTAAATGATGGATTCTTCATTAAGTGTATCTTCTATATATATGTCTCAATGTATCTTCTAGTAATGCACGTCTCCTTAAATTAAATTCCTCTTCTACATAATAATAAAGGTAGTCATTAGAACTTCTATTCTAGCATAATAATATTTGTTATCATCAAAACTCTTAGAGGTTTAGAACCATAATTGATCTAACACTTGTACCACCTCTGAACCAGCCCATACCTCAAGGACAAGCTTTGTTGACGTTTTTGCAAGAAGCCCATACCAATCACCATAGGCCACAACCACTTATCTGACATATCACAACTTGTTATGTGGATCAAACCCAAGCCATGACACACAACAAGCCAGCCTAAAACCTCAGAATCCTCAAGCTCTCAAAAATCCCCTCATTTGCAAAAGCCTTCGAAACACACAACACACTCACTCAAACTCTAAACTTCTTTCACCAAACAACTCAGCATCATAAGAGGATCATTTCCCACCCTTCATTGCAACCAAAAACACCCCATAGCCAAAACACGATTCTGGTGCAGCAAGAGTTCAAGCTCTCATTTCAGCCATTACAAACTTCTTCCAAGCATCAAAGCTTCATCAGGAGGTCAAGGGGAGTGGTTTTGCACAAGAGAAGTGGCCAAAAAGCTCCAGATAGCAAAGCTTCACTTCAGGTAACCTCAAGAACAAATTTTCAAGAAATCTCTTTTTAAGTTATAGAAATGTTCCCCATGTTCCCCTGATCACATTGCACTTGTTATTTTTGAAAATGATGAAGAAACGAGCATGAACCGAATCTCTGAAATTTTTGACCTAAAAGAAGTTTGATTCGATTCATGCTTGTTTCTGAAAATAAATGAATTTTGTGCCTGGATTCTTGTTTGTTGTTGTTCACTGATCATTTCTGGAAAGTTTGATGCATTTTTGTGGTGATTTGAGAGAACTCGAGTGAGGGTTGGCCAGGGAAGATGACCGGAGATTAGCTCCGGTCACCTGAGTTTAATTAGGGTTAATTTCCCAGCTTTAATGTGGACCCTTGAATTGATTTTAATTTCGTGATTGAACGGCCCAGATTACGTCATTTAGCCCTAACCCTAATTAATTAATTAAAATCTAGATTAATTAGATTTATTAGGTCATTTAGCCCAGAAGCAATCCAGGCCCTTGAAACACGCGCGCAGTCAACCTCCTTTCCCCAGATTTGAATCTGAACCCTTGGATCATCATACTTTTGTTTTAAATCAATTTTTATTTCATTTAATTCCATTTGTTTTTCATAATTAAATTAAAATAGTTAGAAAATTCTAAAAATATTTTTCTTCTGCATTTTGATTCCAAATAATTTTATCCACCCAAAAATATTTTTATTTTTATTTTTCGCATTAAAATATCATTTTAAAAATATTTAAATGTTTATTTTAATTAATTAATGGAAATTAATTAATTAAAATACCATTTAGGTTTCTAAAAATTCCAAAAGATTTCACATTGCATCTTAGGACATTTAGAAACATTGACAAACCATTCACACAAATTTCTTTTTAGTTTTGAATTAACTTTGACATTTTTCTTTGAATTTAGGGTTCATAAAATCCTATTTTTGAACCCTAACTTCAAGAATTCTTTTCTGCCTAACCATGAATGGTATGACATTGATTCTTTATGAATTGATCTTCATATAGCATGTAGTGTTTAGCATATTTATTTCAAAAATTTATCTTGCATTTTTTATTTGATTTGCATTTTTCCTCTTAAGGTACCTTAAAACCCTAGATAACTTAGAAAAATCACAACTTTCTTTAGGTTAAGAGTTAGGTCTTCTCCTTTGGGGTGTGATATCATATGGGGTTAGGGTTCCTTTGAGCTCATTTTCAATTTTTTATCATATGTTTTGCTTCTGTTTTTGACTTTTGCATCTCATGTTGAATTAAAACCCTAATTTCTCATGTTCATTTGCATACATCTTGCATATGCATCCATTCATGATCTTGCCATGACATTTCATGCATCCACATAACATATAAGACATCTTAGGACACATTAGAATCATGCTTGATCATTTCTTCATCCATTTGCCATGATATGCATTCATTTCATTCCATGAACTTTCATGTGCTTTCATGCTTCCCACATGCTTCATTTGCATTCTCATCTCTTGTATGAACATCCATTACACTTGACATGTCTTTGCATCATCTCATAACATCATTTGCATCATGAATTTGCTTCTGGTTTTGGTTTGCATCTTTTCATACATTTCATTTTCATTTCATTCCTTTCTTTATGCTAACCCTTTCAGGTGGTAAGTACTTTGAGAAGTGAATTTGCCTTCACTTCTCATTTTTCTTCTCATTCCTCTTATGCATCATTGCTACATTTTCTTTTGCTTTAGAGTGAGCTTGCTCATTCATGTTCATCATTCACTTTATTTCTTCAAGTAACTTATCTTCTTCAATGAAGTAAGTTAACTTGTTTCTTCTGCTTCTCCTCCTTTCATCTGCTTCTTCCATTGGTAGCTTCTCTAAAGATCTCTTGCAATTCCTTACAAACCATAGGAACATCCAAGCATGACAATAATTAGGGTTTTGATTAGCCCCCCCCCTTATCTTTTACCTTTGTGTCTTCTTTTGTGTCTCTCTTCTCATCTCATAATCAGAGACTAAACCTTTAAGGTTTCAAGACTTTGTGATTAAGGTTATGCATGCATCCTTCTCTTAGGATGGAGTGTATAACTTTAATCCTAAGTGTTAAACCCTTAATGTGTTTAAACCTCTTAATCAATCCATCTTAATAATCACTAAGACAATAGCTTGTAACTTGGGCCTTGCATTAGGGTTCTAATTCTTCCTTAATTGGTTAAGAAGGACTAACCCTAGTGTTAATGGACAAGTCCCCCTCAAGTGGTCTTACAAATCATAAAACTCACTTCTTAATCTTACCATTAACTAAAATCCACTTTAATAAAGGCTTTGTTTTGTCATGAGGTTAAACCCTAATCATGGATTAAGTTGAGGTATCTTCCTCAGCTTAAATGTTCTCATCTATTATCCTTCTATTAGGATGGTGTAATGGGTCCATTAAATCCTTGATTATGGCTTAAACTCATTACTTAACACTAAATAAAAACCCCAAAAACATCTAAATAATTACAAGTAGGTTCATGATCTTAATCTTACATCATCATGGTAATTAAGTGTGAGGTGTTTATCTCATACTTAAGGTATTCTCATTATCCCTAATCAGAGGGAGGATATGATGAGTTTACTGATCCTTGGTTTAGGCTTAAGCTCATCAACTTATGACAAACAAAAAAAGAAATAAAAGATTGAAAACATCAAAAACAAACAATAATCGTCTCCTTCAGGATTCTTTTCTCATCTCTTCACTCACAAACGAGAATTCGCTTCTTCCGTCTAATGCAAGACAGTTAGCACCTGAGCCAGACAGGTCATACACTTAAGCATAGACAAGCAAGCAGTTCGTCAGTCATTTCTTTTTTTAGTCTCTTTGAGTCGAACTACGGTGTTCTGACTTTCTCATTGCACGAGAGGATACGTAGGCATAACTTAACTGTTATCGAACAAAAGTCTATGTGTCTTCCCCTTCTTTCAGCATTCTTTTTCTAAGCCTCATTCCTGAGCATTTCACCTCACTTCACTTTCTTGCATTGACACTTGTACATTCTTTTCCAGCTTTTGCACACAGATATCACATACACTACCGCTTTAAACACAATCTTTTAAGCGTGGATCCCGTCGAGTACCATGGACAATCTGGGTGCTAATACCTACCCAGGTTGTAACCAACCCCCTTTCTCAATTTCTCTGGTTCGCAACCATCTTATCCATATCTTTCCAGGTTTATGCAGCATTACCTTTTCCTTCGGGATAAAAATGCCTAGTTGGCGACTCTATTCCCTTCACTTCATTTCCCTTTTGTCGACCGTTCGCGCTTGTACCGGGATGAAAATCTTCGGGAGTGACACCCAGATGCACATAACTATCGAGGTTGTGTATGACCCCAGAAAGATTCTGACATCAATACATATCCAAGACGGTCACAAGTCTGGGTGTGGAACTCACTACTATCAACATAGCAAGATGGAATGAAGCCAAATTGACTGTCCACTCTAAGTCCTAGGGTGCACTTGAGCCCCGGTTACGAGCTCATCTCTCATTAACAGTTCCCAATTATCGCTCCCGGGATTTTTATCCTAGTACAAACGCGAAAGTGGCGCGGAAAAGGTAGAGTCGCCAGCCATGCATTTTTATCCCGAAAGAATGGGAAAGGTAATGTTGCACAAACCTGAGGAAGAAGGAAAGGACAAGGTCCTACGAACCAAAGATCTGGGTTCGGGAGTCGGTTATGACCTGGGAAGGTATTAGCACCCCAGATCGTCTGACGTATCCAACAGGATCCACACTTGCTTGTTTGTTTCAAAGGGTGAGAAAATAGAATGTTGTTGAATAAAACTTCTGACTAGAATAGGAATTGCAATGAGAAAGGAACTGAAAGAAAATGGAAAGGAATGGGGAAATGTGGGGAAAATAAAGAATGTGCTCGAATGGGCCCTACCCCACTGCCTACGTACCTCATCGGGAAAATAAGGATCAAAGTCGACGTAGTTCACCTAACTAAGACGGGAACTATTTGTTTGTGTTTTTTATGGCTGGAACTGCGTATGTCTATGCTCAGGTGTTGTAGGCTCGTCTGGTACGAGTGCGTTTACCGTCTTGCATGCGAGACAAGTTGTTGTGAGTTCGAGTTTTAGAGTGAATGAGATGAGAAAAGGAGTTCTCGCGGGAAAGTCGCTTATTGTTGTTTTTTTTCTTCCTTTTAAGAGTTTTGTGTGAATTTGGCACAAGGGAGTGAATTCAAACTCTTTTCCATGGAATGTGTACTTGCTACTACATTCCAAGATGGAATAATATAACAAGCATACCAAGCAAGGAGAATTTATCCAAGACTTGTTTCCTAGGATTAGGGTTTAAGTTCACTAGCTTGTTGAACTTTATTAAGTATTTTTGTAGCTTTTGTGAACAAGTACCTTTTATGTTTTCTTTGTGAAAAAATCCCTTGATGAGACTTGTACATCATTCTAGACAAGCTTACACTATTCCAAGATGGAATGAATGTAAGTGCCCCATGGAATAAGGCTATACACAAGGGTTCCTTTTTGGATTTTGTTTGAAGATGAGAAGAGAAAGACTCAAATCGGAAAAGGACAAAAATTAAGGGGAACTAAGACACAGGCCTAAGTTATTTATTAAAATGGTGGTCCTAATGGTGAGTGAGGCTTTTCTAATCCTAAAGAGAGAAGAAAAAGGATGCAATGTACTTCCTAAGGAAGATAAGTTGGTCCTATCAAAAGGGAAATCCTACCAATCACAAATATGGAAGGAAGAAAATGAATTAAATGCATAAAGAGAATGCATAAAAATATAAAAGGATAATGTGTATGGAAACATACCTTTCCCTCCCTACAAAACAAAGATTACTGTGCATTTTATTAAAAAGAATAAGGAAAACACACAATAATCAAATCCTAATAACTCTATCTTAATTCTAAAAGAACTAAAAAATGCTAAAACAAAAATTCAGCACCTACTACAGCCCCTAAACTAAAAACAGCTATGAAATGTAGCACACAAAGCAAACAACATACTACAGCTATCAAACAACATAAAAAAGTAGGTGTAAAAAGTCAAATACAACATGCAAACATAACAAACAACATGTATTTTACAGCACCTATATGAAAAGTCAGCTATGAAATGTAAAATGCAGATTTGATTATTTTCATTTTTTTATGCACAAACTTAATGAAAAATGTACCAATTCATCATGAATATGCATTTGAACCTAGATTAACATACACAAATGAGTGGCATAATTATTTTGAGAGGATTATGCAAGAATGCACCACATGATTGATTATGCAACAAGTATGCAAAATATGGCACATGAGCATGGCATATGAACATAATGAGCATTGATCATGAATATGCAACATGATAGATCAACAAGAATGTCAAACTCAATGCAAAATTCAGAATTGAATTGATGTGACTAATATGATCAAGCATGCAACCAAATGCACATACATACATGATTATATGAAATGCAACATACCTTGATACAATGAAATGCAAAATGATTTAACGCAATGCGAAAGATGTAAAATAGAATGCAACATGATTATTCATATGCCAAATGATGCATAAACATAGCAACAAAATGCAAGAAATCAAATTATATACAAAGGAACACATAAACGCATAATATACAATATGAACGGAAACGCGTTAACACGACTTGAAATGGGGGAATGAGATGTCGAAACCAACCTAGAAAATTCCCTAAAATCAGTACTTAAACACGTATGAACATTAGAGGCACTAGAAAGCAAGACTAAGCTATCAAATAAGAAAAAATTCCAAAAATTAACAGCGTTAACCGGTTAACCAAATGGTTAACCGGTTAACGAACCTAAAACAACACTGATTTATGGCTAAAACGCACGCGTTAATCGGTTAACCAAATGGTTAACCGGTTAACACTGATCATAATGTGAAAAAAAAGTTTAGAAATAAGTGCTTTTGGCCACAAACTCACTTCTAATGATCCCTTACCTACACATGGACATGTTAACACGAATTTCTACTCAATTAGGGCTTATTTACACTTGCTAGAACCTATAACTATCTACACCTTAACTTCTAATCCATTAAAAATCACAAATCGCAAGCAACACATAACGAAAATGTAATCGATCACAAGCAATACGAAAAGCAATTAAATAATGCCGAAATGGAAAGATGAAGAGAATAACTTAAAGGAGAAGTGATTTAGATCACCAACCTACGAAGCGGAGAAGGGCTTCGGTGGATGTTGCAATAATCGGAGCTTGATCGAATAGAAAACCAAGAAAACTGCGAATCCGCAAAATAAATGCGTTCTTGATGCATGAACCTTCGTGCAATTCCGATAAGTCGAAATCCTCACAAAAATCAGTAGATTCTTCTTCCACAATCCACAAATCAATGGAGGTTGGAGGTTAAACTTCAAGAACTTCAAGTTTCAATGTGAAACTTGAAGAGCTTCTTTAAAAAAAAGCTTTGATGAAAAGGGAAAATGGAAGAAAAGTGAGAGAGAAAAAGTGATTCTAGAAATTGTGAGAGAGTGAAAATTTTGGAAACTTCTTGGGGACCTTTTGCATTGAAGTGATTAGTGACTATATAGGGGATAGGCTTGGAGCTAGGTATGGGAATGGAGTTAGGTTTAGGAATGGAGCTAGGTTAGTAGTTAGTTAGGGTTAGGGTTGGAGAAGGAATATTCCTTGGAATTTTCCTTGGAATATTCCTTGGAACACTCTAGAAGGTGGTAGAACATGGTAGAAGCATCCAAGGGAAATGGAGTGGAATTGAAGTGGAAAAACAAGAGGGAAAGATTGAAAGGAAGTGTGGAAGGAAAGTAGAATGAAAAGTGAAAGGAAAAGTGGAGGGAAAGGTGAAATTAACCACTTTTCAAATGTTTTTTTTCTTGATTTTTTATGATTCCTCCATCATTTCTTGACCAAATTTGAACCATAGGATCATTGTAACCCTAATTCCATGATTTCGATCTTAAAAGTCAGGAGTCGACCTTTTTTACCTAGCTCGGTTACCTTTTCCCCGATTCCTTGATTTTTAGTCATCTGGCCAAATGAACCTCTTCCAAAATGAATTTGTGGATGAAATTTGAACCCTAGGCACTTGACATCATATATACGAAAATGGAATCCTCTTTGAATCATAACTTCATGCAGAAGCCCCGTAGAAGTGAAAACCCTAATTTGGCCCTTTTCATCAAGAAATGTTGCACTGCTTACCTCCTTTGATCAAATCAAATTTTTCCATGGCTTGTGGCTTCAAATGAAGACTTGTGGGATATTGTGAACCCTTTGCACAAGGTTGAGAAGATTTGTGGCCCTTCGGTTGCCTTTGTATAGCCTTCGGTTGCTCCAATCATTGATCACATACCTATGCCTCAGCTATGCTACACATGATTTAATGTTTTTTTTGGTTATTTTATGAATCTATGTATGCAAAATGCTATGCAAAATGTTGGGGAAGTGAGAGGGAAAATTTTGAGGTATTACAACTGCCCCTATTTAATCATCTGCAAGCTTGAATGAGTAATTGTGAAAGCTTTTAGAGATTCAAGGTATGGAGTGATTGAATACTCGAATAAAACCTGGAAATTTGAATTCGGTGGATAGTAGAAATTCCATACGATCTTTATTTATTTTTCTTTTGTTTTGACCTCTGAATCGGTAGCGGAAATAAAACCAAGTGGAATAGAATCAATGCCAAAAACCTGCACTGTGAATGCTGAGCGAAACAAGCGACAACGAGGGTGCCTGTTGGCGAAACAGGACTTAACGAGACCGTTAGCAAAACAGAACTCGACAATGTGACTGCTAAGCAGGACCAAGCCACAAAGAAAACACGGGACTGCTGGACAGGACCAAGCCACAGAAGGTTCCTGTTGGCGAAACAGGGCTTAACGAGACCATTAGCGGAATGGATCTCAACAATATGACTGCTGGGTGGGACCAAGCCATAAAGATAACACGCGACTGTTGGGCAGGACCAACCCACGGAAGGTGCCTGTTGGCGAAACAGGGCTTAACGAGACCATTAGCGGAATGGAACTCAACAATATGTCTGTTGGGCAGGACCAAGCCACAAAGAAAACACGCGACTGCTAGGCTAGACCAAGCCACGGAAGGTGCCTGTTGGCGAATCAAGGCTTAACGAGACCATTAGCATAATGGAACTCAACAATATGACTGCTGGGCAGGACCAAGCCATAAAGAAAACACGCGACTGCTGGGTACGACCAAGCCACGGAAGGTGCCTATTGGCAAAACAGGGCTTAACGAGACCATTAGTGGAATGGAACTCAACAATGTGACTGCTGGGCAGGACCAAGTCATAAAGAAAACACGCGACTGCTGGGCAGGACCAAGCCACGGAAGGTGCCTGTTGGCGAAACAGGGCTTAAAGAGACCATTAGCGGAATGGAACTCAATAATATGACTGCTGGCCATGACCAAGCCATAAAGAAAATACGCCACTGCTGGGCAGGACCACACCACGGAAGGTGCCTGTTGGTGAAACAGGGCTTAACGAGACCATTAGCAGAATAGAACTCGACAATGTGACTGTTGGGCAGGACCAAGCCATAAAGAAAACACGCGACTGCTGGGCAGGACCAAGCCATAAAGAAAACACGCGACTGGTGGGCAGGACCAAGCCACAGAAGGTGCCTATTGGCGAAACAGGGCTTAATGAGACCATTAGCGGAATGGAACTTAACAATATGTCTGCTGGGCAGGACCAAGCCACAAAGAAAACACGCGACTGCTAGGAAGGACCAAGCCACGGAAGGTGCCTGTTGGCGAATCAGGGCTTAACAAGACCATTAGCGGAATGGAACTCAACAATATGAATGTTGGGCATTACCAAGCCATAAAGAAAACACGCGACTACTGGGTAGGACCAAGCCACGGAAGGTGCCTGTTGGCGAAACAGGGATTAACGAGACCATTAGTGGAATGAAACTCAACAATGTGACTGCTGGGCAGGACCAAGCCATAAAGAAACAAACATCAACTTGGAAAGACCAAGATGTATGGCAAATGGTATAAGTATCTTTTGCAGGGAATACTTCTGGTTGAAAAGAAGTTATAGGTTGTTTGCAACACCTCATAACTGGCCCATGCTGGCATGCATATGCTTGGATTTATGGCGTAATGCTCCATGAGGATGGAAATGCTACGCTTTGGAGGTTGCAAATGTACTGATGATTATGCAAATGAAAATTCAAAGGATCTCCCGGAAAGGAGACTGCAAGTATCCCAGATGGCTTGGCTGGGGAGGAACTGATGATCACTGCACTGATCTGATCCATCCTGATGAGGAGGAGACAACTCTGCGGGGAAAACTGTTAATGATACACCGGCTCTGAACAACCGCCACTGCCAAAAATAAATTGGACTTTGAGATTGTAGTGCCAAGAACCTGCTGGAGATGGACCCTTCTTGTACTTTGGTGGGGAAGTGAAGACCTCTTGACTTGGCTGAGAAACCAGATGTATGGCACTGCAGATGAAGCATCCTGCTGGGGAGAAAGACACTCCTTATACTGCTGGGGATTGCCCCTGTATTGAAGGGAAGTCTCTTCTTGGGGAGGACACCAACCTTCTGCTGCCTTGCTGGGGGAGATTTCAACTTCCAACTCTACTAGGGATGATGGAGGATGTCAATGATAAAGCTTCATGTTGAAGATAAGGGTTTAAGTTGCCCCTTGTTGGGGATGAGAGGTGTAGAGTGTCTCATGTTGGGAATGAGAGATATAAGGCGTCCCATGTTAGGGATGAGAGACGATGATACACTTCTGCTCAAGAAGTATCCTTCCCTTCTTCTTGTTTCCATGTTGGAGGAAAGATAATCGGATGAGGCCTGTTGAGGGAGCATGATCAATAAAGCCTGCTGAGAAAAGATCTCCTAAGGTCTCGTGCTGACAATGGCTTTGCTTCCAGCCTCTGGGTTGATAGATCGCCAACTAATCATGATTGAATAATAGTTCTTTGCAATTTTCGACTCGCCTCAGATTAAGGTCCATCGAAAGAAAATGTCTCAAGAGGATTTTACAGAAAACCTGACATCCAAGATTCCTCAGTGCCTTCAAACTCTTGGAGAGATTCGTTGGATCTCGAAATAACTGCCCCAGACTGCATGGTTTGTGCAAGAATTTGCCTCGCGAGGATTTCATGAAAAACTTCATATCATTGTGAGATATTCTGCCCCAGTATTTTGAACTTTGGGTAGGTGCCTCTGATTAACCGTCTTCGGGAGAGAGTGACTTCTCATGCTCTTGGGGTGGCCTGCCCCAGTACGAGCCTTAAAGTGATCACCTATGACTGACTGTGTTTTGAAGAAAACACCCATACGATTGTTCTTTAAGAGATTGGATCTCGAAGTAATTTCCCCAGTTTGGCTAAAATTTGAATGCATGCCTCAGACTAATGGCTCTTTGAGAGATTTGAATCTCGAAGTGATTTCCCCAGCTTGGCTGAATTTTGAAGAGATTGCTCGACGTGATTACCCCGGATTGGCTGGCTCTAACCACAATTGGTTGGGAAAGTCCCCACTCAATGGAGTTTTTTTTTGGAAAAGTGCATCTCAACAGATTGACCTTCGGAAGTTTCAGACTTCTCAACTTGGCAAGATTAAGCTTCTGGACTGAGATTCCATATGTAAACTTTTATGATGCCAAACAAATGTATGCAAGCAGAAAATGTTCATTTTTAAGAATGAAAATTCTAATGCAAAACACATGTTAATCTTGAAATTTTACTGTAAAGGATGTCACAAACCATTGTGAGTGAATCACTGGTTAAGATACGACATTAACGTTTTTGGATAATGGAAAGCATGCACATGCAACACCAACAAAAATCTTTCAGCACCACTCATAGGAGTCAGGAACGCGGTCTCGTGGTAGTACGCTCTCAAAATAACCCTATTTCAGTTAGGACTTTTGAGGGTTGTATCGTGGCCTGGTTCACGGTTATAGAAACAAAGGATATAGGCTCGAAGTGTATTTATGCCCACCCCTCTTCGTGATGTTCTCCATTCCTATGTTCAGCTAGCTTTCACAAGCGCTCACCTCTCAAAAGAGTTTTGTGATGGTCGAGGAACCAATTACACTAACAGTTTAAGCACCAATTAGGTTGTCGTTTGGAGTCAGTCACCCCTCTTATCTTTGGTGTCTGTGCCACACGATTTTGTTCTTGTTTGAGGATCCTTCTTGTGTAATCCTTTTCGTCTTTCGCTTTTGCATTATTTTGCTTATTCCTAACTTTTGCCTGGACTAATTCTTGTGAATATTTGATTGTGAAGTCCAGCGGGATGCCCTAATTTTTGTCTAAGTCGCTTGTTTTCAAATTTCGACTTAGCGGGCTTTTTCATTTCTTTTTTCAATTTTTTTTGAACAAATCATGTGACACTGTTTGTCTTGATGGCTTTGAAAGGGTCGTGACTGTCTCACTTTTCAGTTGATGAGGGATAACCATTGTGGTATCCGGTCTTTGGACCTCTTGATTGGGATAACCATTGTGGTTTCTGGTCATTGGACCTCTTGATTTGGTACAACGAAAGGTAATGGATCCTCAGATGTGCACTCCTTTTTGACATTTGAACGCTCGGTCAAACTAACTGACGCCTACCCTGCCCCTAGGTTAAATGCAAGGGTTTTTTTCATGCGAAAAGAAACTCCTACTTCAAGGCTCAAATGGGTTGGCGAGGGTCTATCTTCCTTATATCTCCGGTGTTTAGGATTTGAAACAATGTATGTACATCGTCAACAGGATCTTTCTCAAAAGCACACAATTAGAGATTTTTGTGTTTTCATTTCATCATCCTCCCTCATAGAGTTTAAGCACAACATTTGGTATTGCAAATCACATACACAAAATCATGAGTGAATACGAATGGATTACTTCAATAAAAACATGTGCATTTATTATGGTTAACATTCAAAAACAAATAAGTTTCATGCATGCATACAAATGTTTAAACAAACATATAAATGCTACAAATGAAAATGTAGTAAAGAAGCTGAACATTGTCGTCATTTAGGAGACTTGACTCCGTTTGGACTTATTGCTTCTGAAGATTCCCTTGCAAACTGGGATGTCAATTTGATGAGGAGACTTCAATATGTGAGAAGACTTTCTGGCATGATGACCTTTGAGTCTCCTCACAGTTGTCAAATGGTATGCCTAAATGCCCCTGAGTGGTACTTGTATCTAGCCTTTACATCGTGGTAGCCATTATTGAGTAGGCTTGACTCCGTCTGGACTTATTGCTCTTGGAGACTTTCAACAGTCAGCAATCTGGATGTTCATTCCATTACTATTTTGGTGCCATATTCCCACTTTTACCTGGTGTGAACATAATAGTCTTGGAGTCAATCAAATTCGCAACCTTGTATTTACCTCTTCCACTGAAAGACTTGCAATCTTCAATTAAAAGGCCAGGTGCCCCAGAATGGTAATCATACTTGGCATTGAAACCCCAAAGGAAGCTTTGTCGGAGATGATCCTGATGTAACTAGCTCAACTAGTTTGAATTTGAGCAAATGAAGAAACCCGTTTCACATACGCCATCAGAATATGATCAAACTTCTTCTCAAGTTGTTCTGGCCTTTATCCCTATGCTATGCCCCTAGGACTCTCTTGGGAAGTTGAGGTTGGATGCTGACAAACGACATCTGGAGGAAAGAGGTTGATAAATAAAGTTGATATATAAGGTTGCTCGGAAATATCTCATATGATCTCCTGCCTACGTATCTCCATTAACCAATGGTGAATCAGAGCAGCGTAGTTCCCCTCAATAGGGATGAAAATAACTTCATTTCCTTGACACTGCATTCAGGATTTCTATAACCGGCTCCTCTGAGTCTTCATCTGGTTGACTTCCTCTTTCAAGAGTTTTTTATTCTTAAATAAAGCTTGCACCTCTACCCTGACTGGCCTTAGCTAGGTCTTCGTTTGGTTACCTCCGCCCAGAGTTATACCTTGATAGTTGTGATTCAAGTTGGCCATTTTGACGAGAAACCAAATCAAGATAGAAATATGTCTCTGAATACCTGTCAAGAATGCAAGGATGTATGCAAATGCCATGTTCAGTTATTTCTAAGGAAACTATTTGCTTTGATTCAAGTTTTGACATAGAAAAAGTCCAATGGCATGATTCAAATATGTGATCCTCGGAAATAATTGAACATGTGTCTGAATAGAACCATAATAGTAGCACCATTTTTGTATAGAACATCATAACTAAGAACCCAATAACTGCAGAACTGGATCACATAATAGAACAATCACTGATGGTGTTGAAGTTGAACAACGAGCCAAGTGTCTGTGGAGAGTCATAATAACAGTCACAATATCGTGGTCACAATGGTAATCACAGTAACAATTTCTCTGAATTGAAATCCCGGATCTCAGAATCGAAGAGCCATAGAACACTGAACAATATTGGCAAAGTGGGTATGTTGAATTTTAGGGTTACTGCAAACCTGTAAACCTCTCCCAATCTCTCAAAGCCGAATAACAATAATACGTTCACCATTTCCGAGAAATGACTCATGACCAAATCAGGGAATCGGTTTGGCATTATGTAGTACTCAGGGAGGTCTCAGCTAAGTCCAAGGAAACAAGCATCCCTCATAAGTCCCCAACTTCAACCACTGAATCGATAAACAATAGCATATTCATCCTGAATGGTACAATACTATCGTCATACGATCAGTTTGCCTTAACTGGATTCCTATGAGAGAACCAGGCCATCCTATGACAGTTCCAAGTGGGACCTCGGATGCGAGTGGGTTTGCCAACAAATGTGGTCTGCCACTTTCATCACTGGAGAGGGATGTTTCCACAAAGGTTCTCAATGATCGGTCCCCTGACTGCACATAATTATCAAGGTTGTGTATTGCCCCAGAAAGATTCTGGCATCAATACATTTCCGAGAAGGTCGCAAGTCAAGGTGTGGAACTCACTACTACCAACATAGCAAGATGCTATGAAGCCAAAACTGAACAACTCTAAGTCCTAGGGTGCACTCGAGCCCCGGTTACGAGCTCATCTCACAGTAACCCCATCCTACAGAATAAATGAAAGCCAAACAGTCCAACATATGACGCATGTGAAAATAAATACTGAAAGCAGTAAATAAAGCTGTAAAATAAACTGTAAACGAAAACAGTAAATAAGTACAACAACACACACATATAAACACCCAAAGAAAGCAAAAACAAACAGGCGCTAGAATTGACTCTACAAGGGAAACCAGAGATTTTGGGTTCGGTCCCTAGCAGAGTCGCCAGCTGTCGCTCCCGGGATTTTCATCCTAGTACAAGCGCGAAAGTGGCGTGGAAAAGGTAGAGTCGCCAGCCATGCATTTTTATCCCGAAAGATTGGGAAAGGTAATGCTGCACAAACCTGAGGAAGAAGGAAGGGACGAGGTCCTGCGAACCAAAGATTTGGGTTCGGGAGTCGGTTACGACCTGGGAAGGTATTAGCACCCCAGATCGTCCGCCGTACCCGACAGGATCCAAGCTTGCTTGTTTGTTTCAAAGGGTGAGAAAATAGAATGTTGCTGAATAAACCTGCTGGCTAGAATAGGAACTGCAATGAGAAAGGAAATTAAAGAAAATGGAAAAGAATAGGGAAATGTAGGGAAAATAAAAAATGTGCTCGAATGGGCCCTACCCCACTGCCTACGTACCTCTGTGGGAAAATGAGGATCAGAGTCGATGTAGTTCACCTAACTAAGGCGGGAACTATTTGTTTGTGTTTTTTATGGCTGGAATTGCGTATGTCTATGCTCAGGTGTTGCAGGCTCGTCTGGTCCGAGTGCGTTTACCGTCTTGCATGCGAGACAAGTCGTCGCGAGTTCGAGTTTTAGAATGAATGAGATGAGAAAAGGAGTTCCCGCAGGAAAGTCGCTTATTGTTTGTTTTTGCCTTTTAAGAGTTTTGTGTGAATTTGGCACAAGGGAGTGAATTCAAACTCGTTTCTATGGAATGTGTACTTGCTACTACATTCCAAGATGGAATAATAGAACAAGCACACCAAGCAAGGAGAATTTATCCAAGACTTCTTTCCTAGGATTAGGGTTTAAGTTCACTAGCTTGTTGAACTTTATTAAGAATTTTTGTAGCTTTTGTGAAGAAATACCTTCTATGTTTTCTTTGTGAAACAATCCCTTGATGAGACTTGTACATCATTCTAGACAAGCTTACACTATTCCAAGATGGAATGAATGTAAGTGCCCCATGGAATAAGGCTATACACAAGGGATCCTTTCATGCATTTATTAAGTCTTTTTGGATTTTGTTTGAAGATGAGAAGAGAAAGACTCAAATCGGAAAAGGACAAAAAATTAAGGGGAACTAAGACACAACCCTAAGTTATTTATTAAAATGGTGGTTCTAATGGTGAGTGAGGCTTTTCTAATCCTAAAGAGCAAAAGGAAAAGAGAGAAGAAAAAGGATGCAACTTACTTTCTAAGGAAGATAAGTTGGTCCTAACAAAAGGGAAATCCTACCAATCACAAATATGGAAGGAAGAAAGTGAATTAAATGCATAAAGAGAATGCATAAAAATATAAAAGGATAATGTGTAAGGAAACATACATTTCCCTCCCTACAAAACAAAGATTAGTGTGCATTTTATTAAAAAAAAGGCAAACACACAACAATCAAATCCTAATAACTCTATCTTAATTCTAAAAGAACTAAAAAATGCTAAAACAAAAATTCAGCACCTACTACAACCCCTAAACTAAAAACAGTTATGAAATGCAGCACACAAAGCAAACAGCATACTACAGCTATCAAACAGAATAAAAAGGTAGGTGTAAAAAGTCAAATACAACATGCAAACATAACAAACAGCATGTATTTTACAGCACCTATATGCAAAGTCAGCTATGAAATGTAAAATCCAGATTTGATTATTTTCATTTTTTTATGCACAAACTTAATGAAAAATGTATCAATTCCTCATGAATATGCATTTGAACCTAGATTAACATACACAAATGAGTGGCATAATTATTTTGAGAGGATTATGCAAGAATGCACCACATGATTGATTATGCAACAAGTATGCAAAATATGGCACATGAACATGGCATATGAACATAATGAGCATTGATCATGAATATGCAACATGATAGATCAACAAGAATGTCAAACTCAATGAAAAATTCGGAATTGAATTGATGTGAATAATATGATCAAGCATGCAACCAAATGCACATACATACATGATTATATGAAATGCAACATACCTTGATACAATGAAATGCAAAATGATTTAATGCAATGCAAAAGATGTAAAACAGAATGCAACATGATTATTCATATGCCAAATGATGCATAAACATAGCAACAAAATGCAAGAAATCAAATTATATACAAAGGAACACATAAACGCATAATATGCAATATGAACGGAAACGCGTCGAAATGACTCGAAATAGGGGAATGAGATGTCGAAACCAACCTAGAAAATTCCCTAAAATCAGTAGCTAAACATTTATGAACATTAGAGGCACTATAAAGCAAGACTAAGCTATCAAATAAGCAAAAATTCCAAAAATTAACAGCGTTAACCAGTTAACCAAATGGTTAACCGGTTAACGGACCTAAAACATCACTGATTTGTGGCTAAAACGCACGCGTTAACCGGTTAACCAAATGGTTAACCGGTTAACACTTATCAGAATGTGAAAAAAAGTTTAGAAATAAGTGCTTTTGGCCACAAACTCACTTCTAATGATCCCTTACCTACACATGGACATGTTAACACGAATTTCTACTCAATTAGGGCTTATTTACACTTGCTAGAACCTATAACTATCTACACCTTAACTTCTAATCCATTAAAAATCACAAATCGCAAGCAACACATAACGAAAACGTAATCGATCACAAGCAATACGAAAAGCAATTAAAGAATGCCGAAATGACGAGATGAAGAGAATAACTTAAAGGAGAAGTGATTTAGATCACCAACCTACGAAGCGGAGAAGTGCTTCGGTGGATGTTGCAAGAATTGGAGCTTGATCGAAGAGAAAACCAAGAAAACCGCGAATCTGCAAAATAAATGCGTTCTTGATGCTTGAACCTTCGTGCACTTCCGATTAGTCGAAATCCTCACAAAAATCAGTAGCTTCTTCTTCCACAATCCACAAATCAATGGAGGTTGGAGGTTAAGCTTCAATATCTTAAAGTTTTAATGTGAAACTTGAAGAGCTTCTTCAAAAAAAAAGCTTTGATGAAAAAGGAAAATGGAGGAAAAGTGAGAGAGAAAAAGTAGTTCTAGAAATTGTGAGAGAGTGAAAAATTTGGAAACTTCTTGGGGACCTTTTGCATTGAAGTTATTAGTGATTATATAGGGGCTAGGCTTGGAGCTAGGTATGGGAATGGAGTTAGGTATGGGAATGAAGTTATTAGTGATTATATAGGGGCTAGGCTTGGAGCTAGGAATGGAGCTAGGTTAGTAGTTAGTTAGGGTTAGGGTTGGAGAAGGAATATTCCTTGGAATGTTCCTTGGAACACTCTAGAAGGTGGTAGAACATGGTAGAAGCATCCAAGGGAAATAGAGTGGAATTGAAGTGGAAAAACAAGAGGGAAAGAATGAAAGGAAGTATGGAAGGAAAGTGGAAGGAAAAGTGAAAGGAAAAGTGGAGGGAAAGGTGAAATTAACCACTTTTCAAATGATTTTTTTTCTTGATTTTTTATGATTCCTCCATCATTTCTTGACCAAATTTGAACCATAGGATCATTGTAACCCTAATTCCATGATTTCGATCTTAAAAGTCAGGAGTCGACCTTTTTTACCTAGCTCGGTTACCTTTTCCCCGATTCCTCGATTTTTAGTCATCTGGCCAAATGAACCTCTTCCAAAATGAATTTGTGGATGAAATTTGAACCCTAGGCACTTGACATCATATATTCGACAATGGAATCCTCTTTAAATCATAACTTCATGCAGAAGTCCCGTAGAAGTGAAAACCCTAATTTGGCCCTTTTCATCAAGAAATGTTGCACTACTTACCTCCTTTGATCAAATCAAATTTTTCCATGGCTTGTGGCTTCAAATGAAGACTTGTGGGATATTGTGAACCTTTTTCACAAGGTTGAGAAGCTTTATGGCCCTTCGGTTGCCTTTGTATAGCCTTTGGTTGCTCCAATCATTGATCACATACCTATGCCTCAGCTATGCTACACATGATGCAATGTTTTTTGGGTTATTTTCTGAATCTATGTATGCAAAATGCTATGCAAAATTTTGGGGAAATGAGAGGGAAAATTTTGAGGTATTACACCAATCTCATAGAAAAAAGGAAACCAGCACAGCCAGACAATCCAGTATAATATATGATGCATGAAAATAAATACTGAAAGTTGTAAATAAAGTTGTAAATAAAACTATAAATAAACAACAGTAAAAAATAAACACGCACCAGAAAACACTCAACACCCAACGAAACAGAAACATGCAAGCGCTAGGAGAGACTCTCAAGGGGAACCAGAGATTCTGGGTTCGTTCCCCAGCAGAGTAGCCAGCTGTCGCTCCCTGGATTTCCATCCTGGTACAAACGCGAAAATGGCTCGGAAAAGAGGTAGAGTCGCCAGCTAGACATTTTTATCCCGAAGAAACGGGAATGATAATGCTGCACAAACCAGACGAAAATAAAAGGAAGGACACAGGTCCTGCGAACCAAAGAGACTGGGTTCGGGAGTCGGTTACGACCTTGGAAGGTATTAGCACCCCAGATCATCCGCCGTACCCGACGGGATCCACGCTTGCAAAGAAACTGTTTCAAAGGGTGAAAGAAAATGAAAGATGCTACAAAAGAAAAGGAACTGAACTGGAAAAGGAACTGAGAAAGAAAACAAAGAGGAAAAATGTAGGGAAAATAAGGATTGTGCTCGAACGGGCCCTACCCCGCTGCCTACGTACCTCATCTGGACATGAGGATCAAAGTCACTGTAGTTCCCCTAACTAGGGGTGGAAATATGCTTGTGTCTTAAGGCTTGAACTGCCTATGTCAATGCTCAGGTGTTGCAAGCTCGGACGACGAGTGCGTTATCGTCTTGCAAAATGACAAGTAGGAGCAAGTTCGAGTACGGAGCGAAGGAGATGAGAAAAGAAGTCCCGAAGGAGAGACGCTTATTGTTTGTTTGTGTTTTTTTATGAGTCTTTTATTTGTGTGGCACAAGAGAATGAACTCAAGTTCTTTTCCATGAAATGTGTACTTGCTACTACATTTCAAGATGGAATAATAGAACAAGCACACCAAGTTAGGAGAATTTATCCAAGACTTGTTTCCAAGGGCAAGGGTCTAAATTCATTTACTTGTTGAATTTATTAGGTGTTTTAGTGATTAAAAATGAAGAAGTATTTTTTAGGGTTTTTCTTGATGAAGATGACCTCATGATCCGACTTGTGCATCATGCTAGACAAATGCACTATTCCAAGATGGAATGAATACATATGCCCCATGTAATAAGGCTATTACACAAGAAGTCACTTCTTTCTTTATTAATGTTTTTTAGGTTTTGTTTTGAGATGAGAAGAGAAAGAGAACCAAATGAGCAAAAGGCAAAAGTCTAATGGGGAAAGACTAAACCTAAAGTTATCATGCAAAATTGGTCCTAAGGTTAGTGAGGTTTCAACTATCCTAAGAGAAAAGAAGAACCAAAGAGGAGAAAAAGAGAGGAGAAGAAAGCTAGTAAGCAACTTACTCCTCTAAAGGAGATAAGTTGCTCCTAAATGGGGAAAAAGAGTTGCATCACATGATGGCATAAGGCACCTCAAACCACAAAGTAGAAAGCAACTTAAAAAGAAAATATGAAGAGTTGAAATGTGGATAAACATCTACACTTCTCTTACCATAAGCCCCTGCAATGTTAGCAAAAAAATCCAGCACATGTTCATCAACACAATCATGGAATTAGCATGTTCAAAGTTCAAATCAACAAAGATCAAACAAACATGCCAAACTTTTCACATACAAGCATTTACGTGTCGAGAACATGAAGGCATGCATCAACTAGCAAGTAAATCACCGTAAACTAGCATATTCAATGATCACACAATGATCCATTACAATTAAAATAAGTAATGGGATCAAACAAGCTCAAAACAGCTCCAAAAAAACATTCTGCATCAGTGTTAACCGGTTAACCAAAGCGTTAACCGGTTAACCAGTTCAAACCTGCAGCAAATTACGCAGAAAAATGGTGCGTTAACCGGTTAACCAAAGCGTTAACCGATTAACACTGTCAAAACAACAACAAATCCTGAATGAAAATCAGTTCAAATCCAGCTTATCCAAATAATTTCACACCAGACAAGCAATCAATTAAGCATGAAATAAATGGATCAATTCACATTAATTAACATCATTAAGCTCATGAACATTAGCACACGGATTCGGTTACGAATCAACCAATCAATTCAAGCAACACAAGCAAATACACAAGCACATGGTGGATCTACAGCACAATCATGCAAATAAGCTAAAACAGAGCTAGATCTGAATTTAACCAACCTACAAAGCTGAGGCATGCTTTGGTAATTGTTGTTTGAGCTGGAAATGAGAGATTTCGCCGAAAAATTTGAAGATATGGTGCTAAGCTTCATACTCCATGCAAAATAAATGCAAGCAAAGGGTATTGATGCATAATTTTGGCTCCAAAATCACTTCTAATTTCCAAACCAGATCTGAACCACCAAGTAAACCAGCAAAATGATGCAAAGAAGCTATGGATGGAGGTTTATTTCCAAGATCTACACACTTTAAGGCAAAGTTATGTGATCTTCAAAGAGGAACTTTGAGTGATTTGGAAAATTGAGAGAAAAAAGTGAGAGAATGGTGAGAGAGATCAAAGTTCAGAAAAATGGGAATTGAAAATTATGAGAGACCCCCTCTTGGTTTGGAGGGAAATGGAATAAATATTGTTTAGGTTTGGGGCCCAAAATTTAGGCTTGGGATCCAAAAAATATGGTTTGGGAAAGTGATTAGGACCTAGCATTGGAATTAGTCTTGGATAAATGCTCTAGATCCTTCTCCTTAATAAAAATCAGAAAATTGGAAAATTGGAGCCTAAACACATGCTGAATTGCTGCTGGAATTCAAACTTCACAGCCATTAACCGGTTAACGCCAATGAATTTTGAATTTTCCCTCCATTTGGTGGGAAACCTCAATAATAACCCGACGCCGACCGTTTTGATCTGATTTTGACCTTCAATCTTTTTAGTGCCTTGACCATGATACAGAGCTTGTATAAAAGATCCTGTGAGCTTCTTGCCAAGTCACCATGCTCTTGATTTTGATTTGTAGTGCTTCAAATTTCCCGGATGACTGACCATATGCCTTATGCTAGAACACGTGAGTGCTATGCTTCATCTTTCTATGCAAAAATGCTAAGGACATGACATGCTTATGATGATTATGATATGATGATGAAGCTAAACAGGAGAGGGCAAATTTGGGGTGTTACACCAATCAATACCATATATGCAACAAAATCAGACATTAGAGTCCCCTCTCAAAAGTTTCTCTACGTACTCAGTAGATACAACGTTCAACTTTTCACAATCGTCGATTTCAAATTCACTCCCTACTCACAGAAGAGTAACTATTAGTAATATTTAATCAACATACTCAATCCTCAAATCCATCTCTTTCTTGGATATAGGAATATGCATCTATTCCTTTAAACCACTAATAACGTTGGATTAACTCCAAATAGTCTAATGAACATACTATCTCGGCTGAAAAATATGGCTTTTGCATCCAACACGATTCCGTCTACTATGAACAAGGGATTGAGAGTGATCAGTTCCTCAATTTTTCAATAGATAGCCGACAATCATGATGGTCATAAACCATATATCCCAACTCTAATAGCGTTCCTTGCATCTTGTGAACTAAGTTTCTTCACGAGCGAATCCTTAGTTAACGCCAACCTTAGCAACCTTTACACTGCTGCAATTCCAACACACCACAAGCCAACACTCTGGAGAAGCAATAGCTTCTCCCCCACTTATTCTCAACTAACACCTACAAACAACCAGTTAGAGGAAAAGCAAGTACCGATAGTGTTCCACACACCTATCGCGTACTCGGGGACAAACGACACACAACAACCTGGCCGGACGAGCCGACCTGCTCTGATACCAAATATGACACCCATTTTTCCCAATTAAATAAAATAACAGCTTTATTAAGAAAATCAGAGATTTTATCAAAAGTGGAATGCTACTGTTTCATTAAGAACCAACAGTATCATAGTCTTTACAACAAAAAAAGCGGAAGTACCTAATTCATCATAATCCTTTTCATTAAAACAACAGAAAAATCTCATTTATTCATCATACGTCAATTCGCCAAATATCCACAATATTCATAATTCTCATGATCTATAATTTCCACAAAATATGATACATAACTATTACTTAACAAGAATAAATAAAACAACAAAGATCCCTAACTCCCATGTTACGTATCAGAGCGACTCCTAAGACTCAACCAAGCAACTCGTACTCCAAGCGTACTCAAGTATCGGAATCATCTGTACATCCGAAGAAGCATAGACGTAACCAAATAACAAAGGGGTGAGAAATAATTCAATATTTTAATGGTGCAAATAACATCTTAAAGGGTAATCTCACCTCTATTCACCAATACACCTAATATAACATACAATCAAATCAAATATCTCACACAATTTATCAACACATATCATACATCATTAATTCAATCAATGCAAAGTGACTCCGTGATACAATGCAAATGCGGTACCTACTTCAACTAATTTCCATCGATTCGGACCGGATGCATCGCTTACGCTCCTACTGAGACACGATCATCCCTGCAGATCGATTCACAATGAATTGGAATAATCACTTATGCTCCATCTGAGACATAATTATTCCAACAACATGTATGCGTATGCAAGACTCGATTACACATACACCAACATACATAAACATGAATGAAATCATTCACCACACGATCCCCCTGATCCTCATAACTTATCACACATCCCATCACGTGGGTCACATAAATAAGTAGACAATATTCATACATATTATCAACCCAATCCATATTGTTCATCATTAAAAGTCATACAAGTCAACCTAAATACCTATATCCTTACACACTAATTTTCGTTTATCACATCTTATGAAATCTACATTAATTCTACTCTCAATCATTTTCCATAAATTTTCCAATATAACACGATCCTTCCGATCCTCTCCGCTACCAAAACTTACCTCATGGGGTCTACACAAAGCATACAATCAACAATATTACCAATCAACATGATCATCATGATCTTCATCAGTTACCAACCATTCCATCATATGGTTTGTACAAAACTTATAATAAACATTCTCATGATTAACACCTTCAAATCAACCTATAATAAAGTTATACCATCCAAAATAATCATATAAAATGCACACACTAATTATCTGTTGTCAGGTCCTATAATTACACATGGATGCTATCCTCAATGCCTTAGACTAAGGGTAAGAAAGTGGACCAAGAGAACAGGATGAAACCGGCTTAAAATATCACGAATTTCCCAAATACAGAGGCCTGACACGGCCCCCCGTATCCCATGACACGACCCGTGTTACACGGCCTGATGAACCATCCTGAAAACATCATTTTCCAAAGTACAGAAGAGTGACACGGCCACCCGTGTCGTGTGACACGGCCACCCGTGTCGTGTGACACGGCCACCCATGTCGTGTGACACGGCCTGTGTCACACCCTCTGATGCCCAATCTTACCAAAAATCCTCCCAGTCTTATTTTCGTAGCGTGGCACAGCCACCCGTGTCATGTGACACGGCCCGTGTTAGGAGCTCTGTGCCCAAAATCATCTTTTCCCCAAAAATCACTTTTCATTCCCCATTTCATACCAGTTCGGATTCTATTGATTATATCTCACTTTTATCACTCAAAACAGTCCCAATGTCATTCTTATACTGATTTTAAGACCTTTAACACCACATATCTTTCCAACCTAATATTACTAATCAAATTAGGGATTTAAGTTTCTCTTCCTCTTCTTAATTCACATCATCAACAACAACGTTCATATAACAGTATTCATATTAATCCTATCATACAATTCAAACAAAGATTATTCCAAATACAAAAATCAATCATGCAATTACATAATCATACCATAATTCATCAAATTATATCAAATCACACAATCCCTAGGAGAGTAAGGACCTCTCAACCACCCTTCTTGTTAGATCACCAACATAGAACGCTTTCTCCCCCCTTACCTCGAATTCGATGAATTCCTTGCAAAGTCTTGATCTTGGGGCTCTACGATCCTTGATCTCCCTTCTCTTTTCCCTTTTCCCCAGAGCTAACTATTTTCTCGTCAAAAGCACGATCTGAGAAAAATGTATCGCTCTTCCCTTTTCATAATCATAACACAATTACCACCTTGCCCCTTAAACCTCAATTATTATTATTTTATTCATTTAATAATAATATTCTAATAATAATACCACCTCATTATCATATTATTATTTAAATAAAATAATTTCTCTACTTATTATTCCAAATACACCACCATACTCCCAATATTCATTTTATAAAATAATTTATAAAATTGGGGTGTTACGCATATTCCTCCATCCATTCAACCTATTGGGTAATACCCCCACCAAAGCTTTCAACCTACTAACTCTAGAATGCCTTTTACCTATCTTGGGGCACCTCCTGATGTTTTACCCACACATGCTTATCCTGGGGCACCCTATGCTCCGTATGGAATCTCACTTGGTCATAATGCTAGTCATATGTTTAATTCTGGATTGATGTACCTTCCCCAAATGTTTCCATATTATACTACTCCTCAGATTCATCCTCAGTTCCAAGAACCTCTAGATCCCACATCATACTACCAATTCCCATATCTTATTGCAACCCAATATGAACATCTTTTTCATGCTCATACTCTGCAAAGTCAACAAATTGCAGAACATAACAGAAACCAACAAGGGCAAACAAACAAGGAAATAATAATCAGACTGACATAAGACAACCTCGGTTTGATAGAATCCTTGTGACATATACATAATTGTTATCTTATCTTGTCCATGTGGGGGGAATTGTACCAAAAAAGATTCCACCTGCTCCTCTCACGCATGGTATAATGCACAATCCTAACGTGTCTTTCATATTCCAAATTGGATATATAGGGAATGCCATAGAGGATTGTATGACTTTCAAAGCTAAAGTACAAGAACTCATCGACCAGAAGATTATGTCTTTCCCCTAAGAATAGCCTAAAGTGAGGACCAATCTTTTGCTTGCTCACGGTCGGCAGTAAACATGGTTATTGAAGAGGAATTCACAAGAATGGTTTGAGAAACTGCACCTGTGGGGGGATACAAAGGCTATTCACGCTGGCGATCATTACATTGCTAATTCATTTTCATTTGTACTCCTTCTTGTTTATCAAGCACTATTCACGTGTAAAACTTGTTGTTTTCAAATGATAATAATAACAAAATGAGTATGCATATTTTGAATAAATCCATTCGTGTGTACTCATATTTTTCATCGGTATCAAACTTTTGTTAAGAAAAATAAAAAAGAGAATGATGAAATCAAAATGCACAAGATTCCGGACTGTATGCTTTAGAATAAAACCTTGCTGACGATGTAAGGAATTTGTTCAAATCCCCAAACACCAGAGGTATAAGGAAGATAACCCATCGTCAAACCTTTTGAGCCAATTAGTAGGAGTTTTTTCTATACATAAAATCTTCAATCTTAACCAGGGGCAAGGGAGTATTCAATTAGTTTGTCCGTGCATTCAAATTTCAAAAGAGGAGTACCCCATCTGAGAATCAACCACATCCTATCCTTCACGAGAGGTAAGAAAATCACAAATCCGCAATGTTTGTCCCTTATCGAGCAAAGGAGAAAGGTAGTTTCTACCCATTCAACAAATCAAACAAACAAATGTCACGCGATTTGTTAAAAAAAATTCAAAACCAAAATAAACAAGCAAGAAAAATATAAAATCCCACTAAGTTGAAACTTGAAAACAAGTGACTTAGGCAAAAATTAGGGCATCTCGGTAGATTATAAACTCAAATAATCAGTCTATGCAAAAATTAGGGAAAACAAGAACAAAGAAGAATCAAAAGGAAAAATCCTTAGCAAGGACAAACGTGTAAGACTAAAAACACACAAAAACAAAAGGTGAGTGATTGTCACTCCGAAAACCTCATTGGTTCCTTCACCATCACCTCTACCATTCCAAAATCCTTTTGGAAAATGAAAGCTTATGTCAAATTAGATGAACGTAGGACTTGAGAACATCATTGAGAATGGGTGGGTTAAAATATATTTTGAGCCTTGTATCCTTTCTTTCTGAAACCGTGAACCAGAACACGATACAACCCTCAAAATACCTAATTAAAGGAGGGTTTATTTCGAAAGCATACTAAGGTAAAATCACGTCAAAGTTGACTCCTAAATAGTTTCTTATCATTTGTGTTGGTATTGATATGACATCCTAACTAGTGATTCATTCACTACATGTCATAATTTTAGTGAACATGCTTCGATTTTAAATCTAACATATGCATAACATTAGTATTATCATTCTCAAAATGAAAATTTTTACTTGCGAGCGAGCACTTGACATCAAGAAAGTTTCTATGATGGTAAGTTTGATCACATCGAGGGGCAAAACTCCTAAGAACTTTGTTGAGCAAAATGGAAAGTTGGTCAAAGATTAAGTAAATTTAGGGCAACCACATCGAGATTTAACAAATCTCTCAAAGATCATCCAACCAGGGACAAAATTACTTTAGGGTTTGTACTAGGGCAGGCCACCTCAAAGGCACAAGAAGTCGACCTCTCCTAGAAATTGTTAGCCAGGGACATAATTTCAAGATGCTGGGGCAAGTTAAATCAAGACCGTCCTATGAAAAGATTACTTCATATGTTGCGACGGGGGAAATCCATGAAAATAACCAATAGACTGGGGCAAAGACAAACTATGAAGGTACAAGTTCTCTCTATGTTTCAAGTCAAGAGCAAAGGTGCCTCAACAACCATTGAGCCTGGAATAGGTTTCAGAGAATCACGTCTTTACAACCCTCGTCCTAACCTTAAATCTTCCATCTCCTACAACATGAGTTCTTATAGATCCTCAAAACCATTGCATAGATCATTCTCATGCATTAATCATGTCACTTAACTCATGCATGTCATTCATCTGGAATAGCATGAAGCCTTGCATAACAAACAAGAAAAGTCAAAGCCCAATTATACTTCGCACCTCCGAAACCCAACCATGATTGGTCCCTAAAGCCCAAATTTCTTGGCATATACTCAAAGCCCAATCACACTTTGCATCTCTCAAACCTAACCTCGTTTGTAATATATAAAGCCCAATCTTACTTGGCATCCCACAAATCCCAAAAACTGGATTTTGCATCATTGCATAACATTGCATACTCAAATGCGTAACATATCCATCAAAATGAATCATTACGCCATACAAATTCAAACATGCATACAAAGCATACCTCAATTGGGTACCTTGTACAAAGAATCCAACAATAATGTATCTCGGAAGAGAACATTACCCACACAAAATCATAGCTAATATTCTCAACGGATTCTACAAAGTCCAACTTCAGGTGGCACCATTTAAAGAGCCCAGTTCATGTATGGCCGATCCTTTTGATACCCATTTCTTGCCTAGTAGTCACTTCCCGTCTGACCAAAGCCTTTCAAAACCAAATTTTCTTCTGGTAGCCAATTCTCGTCTGGCCACTCCTTTTAAAACCCAGTTTCTGTCTAGTATCCAGTTCCCGTATGGATAATCTTTAAAACCTAGTTCTCGTCTGGTAGTTAGTTCCCATCTGTATTATCTTTTTCAAAACCCAGTTCTTGTATGGTATTTAGTTCCCATCAAACCAAACATTACAAAATCCAGTCCTCATCTAGTATCCAGATCTCTTTTAGTTAATTCTTACAAAATCCAATTCTCGTCTGGTAGTCAGTTCTTGTTTGGTCAATCCTTTCGAAGTCCAGTTATCATATGAAAAACTATTTCAAAATCTAGTTCCCATATGGAAAACACTTTAAGAGTCCAATTCCCGTATGGAAAATCATTTTAAATCAATTCACGTTTGACCAAACACTATAAAGTTTAATTCTCATATGATAACCATTTCCCATCTAGTCAATCATTACAAAAGCCAATTCCTATATGGTAGATAATTCCCATCTAGTAGCCAGTTCTTGTCTGATCAACCCTTTTAAAAGTCTAGTTCATGTTTGGTCAAACCCTCTCAAAGTCTAGTTCCCGTCTGGCAAACACATTTCAAAGTCAGTCCCCATCTGACCAAACGCTTACAAAATCCAGTTCTTGTATGGCCACTCCTTTCAGAATTCAAGTTCCTATATGGTATCAAATTCCTGTATGGTCAAACTCTTTCAAAGCCTAGTTCCCGTCTGGAAAACCATTTAAGAATCCAATTCTCGTATGGTCAAACTCTTTCAAAATCCAGTTCCCGTCTCGCAAACCATTTCAAGGACTAGTTTGCATTTGGAAAACTCTTTCAAAATCTAGTTCACGTCTAAAAAACTCTTTCAAAGTCCAAGTCTCGTATGGAAAAGCATTTTAAAACCCAGTTCCTACCTGGTGGTCAGTTCCCATCTGGAAAACAAATCTCTTACCTTTGTGGAACCATACAAGAATATCCCAACTACTAACACCTGCCAAAGCTCATTAGAAGGGGCCAAACAAAAATCATCATAAACAGGGATACCCATCTCTTCTCTTCGAGGGACAAATTTGTTGGTCGATACCAAAATATTCTCACCCTTGTAAATACCATAACCCACATTGTTGCATAACATGCCTAATTTCATGTAAGATCTAACATACATTTCATACATCATGTGCATTAATCATTTCTCTTACAATTGATTCATTTCCCTTGCAGAATGTTTCAGTCAATCCCCAACAGATGACCTCGCGTAAAGGCTTCTCTGTCATTCCATATCCCCCAATAAACAGATCCTAATTAATACACTCACATTTCGTTAACACATCTAAATCCTCAACGGACAATTTTTTGGGATATTCTCGTATTTAATCCACTTCCACCTCGAATGCCCGAAAAGTTGTCACAACTTGTGCATTCAGGTCCAAGAAGATTAAATAGGGATAGTTGTCATACACCAAAAGTAGCCCTACTTTTCTTAGACCAATTTCACACTTCAAACTTAAAAAACATGGCCCAACTCCAAGTCGTTTTCAAAACATTTTCACAATAAACTTGAGGAAAATGAATGAGGTGTACGTACTTTTGCACACCATTTCTCAAGCACTTGGGTTGCAAGCCCTGCTTGGCTTGTGGCCCGATGCTTGTCTTCCATTCAAAACACTTCAGCATAAAACGAGTTAATTTCGGTCCTCATAGGGCGAAAAAGAGAGGTTGGGATACCATTGCCCTTTTAACTCCCGAGTATTTTGATTGTTGGTCGTACTTAGCTGATCGTTAGATACTTGTCTCCCTATAAGTACCAATGAATGAACTTGCCTGAAAAATTTCATAAGAAAAATCTAAAATCAATCATAACTAATCAAGTGCATTTTTCCACCTTAGGAAAACATTGAAACCTTTCCTATTCAACATCAACAACAAGCTCCTTCTTGGACAAAATATACTCCTCTTTGGATACTGGTTTCTGAACCAAACCTCTCTCTTTGGGTTAATCTTTTCCTAATGTTAACTCTCTCCCTTGCATTATTCGTCTTGTTAGACTTTGTGCCTAAGCGAACTCTCCTCTCTTGCATTTGTTTGTCTTGTCAGACCTCGTGCTTAGACAAACTATTTTTCCCCTGCATATTTGCCTTGTCAGACCCTATGCTTAGGAAAATCTCTCTTCCACTATTTTTCTTGTCATACCTCGTGCTTAGACAAACCCATCTCTTCCATTATTTGTCTTGTCAGACCTCGTGCTTATACAAACCCCTCTCTTATATTGTTTTCCTTGTGCAGACCTCGTGCTTAGGCAACCCCTTTGTAGGTCTTGATCTCTGGATATAGGCTAAATCCTACCTTTGTACATTAGCCACGCTCTTTGCTTCAGATACACCTATTTTATCCAACAACATCAATCTTGGTTCAAACCAAACTTTCACCACACCTCAATCAAACCCTTTCTTTTCTTTTTACCCTTAGTTCCTCCAAACTACGGAGCTTTGATTTTCTCATTGCATTTTAAGTATACGTAGGCACGATGGCCCGATCCTCTTTGAACACTCTAATTATAAACCTTTTTCCCATTTTTGCAAGTAATCTTTAGGTAGTAACATCCATCCATGCAAATAACAATCAAAATGGTTCTCGTCGTGTACGACAAATATGAGAGATGCTAATATCTTTCCCTCGAATAACTGACTTCATTACATGTTTCTCTTCCCCTTTGAATTTATCGATATTTGCCATTTCCTTTTGGAATAAATGAAGTTCGGTGGTGACTTTGTTGTATCATTGAGCGTGCGATGCGGTCAGATATTTTTTGCATAGCGACAATTGGCTCATATGAAGACCTTTGGAAATCTATTGAAAGCAAATATCAAGAGAATTTTGCGCCTTCTATTTTGGTTGTCATTAATTTGATCCATTTCGTTGATTAGGAATGAAGCCCTTTTAAAGAATGCCATAAAGAAGTGACTTAAATCGTGGTAATAGCTAAAAGTTTACCCCGAGATTGGTTTGGAGGTAAATCCAAGGGACCATTAGGCTTTGACTCGAAGGATTGAGTTTTAAATCCTCTAATTTATTTTCCTTAGATTTTATCTCTCGTCGATCTTTTCCTTGTTTTCCTTGCTCTCTTTATATTTGGATTGAATATCTCTTGTTGTCAAGTTAATACAATCTCTTGCTTTTATATATATATATATATATATATATATATATATATATATATATATATATATATATATATATATATATATATATATATATATATATATATATATATATATATATAAACAAATTGTAAAATATAAATTAAAACATAAATATGTTAAATAATATCCTTAGAGCTCTATAAATAATTATAAAAAATTTGATTGACTTTTAATTAATCGTATGCATTATCAAATTAAATAGTTTTAGAAATATCATTATCTATATAAAAAGAAGAAAGCTAGTTTTGGAATATTTAGATATAGCTATTTTGTCAAAAAAGCAAATGTTGCATGCTTTTTATTAGTTTAGCAACATTGCAAGTAAGTCCATGAACATAAAGAATATTACTTGGACCACCCAAGAAAATTTGATAACTCTCTGAAACCGATAACTGATCTTTTAAGACGGATACACAATTTAGGACTTTATGTCACTTTCAATTTAAGTATATTAATTGGTATGATTAAAAAGATTTTATCGAGAAAAATATATTGTAACGACACAACATTGGAAGAATCTTGAGATTCTCTGATAACTTGAAAATACAGGAAATTGATTTCTACAAGTATAAGCATCATTCCTGTTCAAAAATATTGAGTATCATCAATCATCAATCATGTGGGGCATTGAGTATGATTGGATAGGGTACTTTAAGAGTTTAATAGTGCATGGATTATAAAATTAAGAAAAATTTAAATTCCGATAAATGATTTAGATAATCAACTTATATTGTTAAATCTTGTTCGATAAATTCCTTCGAGGCTTCGAATTCTTTTTATAAAAAATGGAACCCAAGAAGTTTAATAGTGCATGATTTTTTTTTTATCAACATGTCTTATAAGAATGTCTATTGTAATTAAGGAGATACTTATAAATACTGCTCCATTTCCTTTGCAGACTTTTGAGTCTAGTTCTTATGCAACTCCCCTTTTTAAAAATATGGCAGCAAATATATGGCTAATACCCATCAGAAATAAAATTTTCCAAGAATTTATGACAATCAGCAATTATATGGCATAAAACGAAAAAAATAAAGATATAAAAGAATATCAATATTTTAATATAAAAAATCATAAATGTGAGAGATTTAAAATTATGGATCGTCCAAACCAAATAAATAATTTTATTATAATCAAATAAGGGTTCAATAGAAACTTAAAATGATTCACAAACTAGTGTTATTAATAGTAAAATCACAAAGTAAACTAACTTATAAATAAGAAACAAGAGACTAAAAATAATCAACTATGCAGCTTCAGTGAAAAATAAATATCCCTCAACTCATACTTTGTTTTATATTTTTGGACGGTAAAAAAGGTAGATGCGGGTGTTCTGAATCTTATCTCCAAAAATGAGTTTGATTCAATGGTTAATAAATCCGGAATCACTAATTTACTAAGACTGATTGTAGAAAAACGAGAATTGGATTATCTCCTCTTTTCTTTCTTTTGAAGTAGATTTTTATACCTTTTTTGTTCTCTCTCAACCTTAAATAGACTCACTCCACTTAAAAATTAGTGAGACACAAATGGGATAACATATTTGAATCTTTCTCTACATAGGAAGGAAACTCAAACCCATTAGATCTCCCCTTCAAAACTATATGGAGGAAATAGTCAAATTGACGATATCTCAACGAGTTACAAAATTCCCTCTTGGTAAAGCTTTAGTCATCACATCAGAACCATTATCATCCATATGAACTTTACCTAACTCTAACAACTTAGCATTCAAAACATAATGTATTCAATGATATCCCACATCAATGTGTTTGGACCTATTATGAAAAGTCAGATTCTTACCAAGATGAATAACACTTTGACTATCAACCAATAACACATATATATCTTGAACAAAACCAAACTTCTGACAAAATTTCTTCAACCATAGCAACTATTTACATGTTTCAATAATGACAAAGAATTCAACCTTTAAAGTAGATAATGTTACACATTTTTGCAATCTGGACTGCTAAGCCACAACTTCCCCTGCAAATTTAATCATGTAATCTAAAGTGTACTTTCTAGAATCAATATTTCCTTTCATATCTGAGTCAGGGTACTCCTCTAGGGTATGCTTATCTCCTTCAAAACAAAGGCTCATAGAATTAGTACCGCGGAGATACCTTAAAACCCATTCTACAACATTTCAATGCTCTCTACATGAATTTAAAAAATATATACTTAGTGTATCAACATCATGTGTTATATCTGGTCTTGTACACACCATTGCATACATCATACTACCTATAGAAAGTGTGTAAGGAAACATTTCATATCAAATATTTCATCTTCACTCGAAGGACTTTGATTAGAACTCAACTTGAAATGAGTAGGAAATGGAGTGCTTATCGCCTTAGAACTTTCCGTTTAAAATCTTTGTAGCATTCTTTTGATATAATGTTCTCGTGACATCCAAAGTTTCTTCTCCTTTAATTCACGCATGATTTTAATGCCAAACATTTTTTTCGCTGCTCCCATGTCTTTCAAATTACTAATCCAATTGCTTCTTTAACTTGTCAATGCTAAAACTATTTTCCTTTATAATAAGCATATCATCAACATATGACAACAGGATAATGAAGTCGTCATTATAAAATTTTCTAAAGAAAAATGAAATAATTTAAAGTAGTATTCTAGTATCCTTGATCACATATAACAAACTTAAACTTCTTGTAACACTGCCTCAGAGCTTACTTCAACCCATATAGATTCTTTCTCAATCTACTCACATGATCTTATCTACCTTTAACTTGAAAACCATCAAGTTTTTTCATGTATATTTCTTCCTTTAAATCACCATTGAGAAAAGTAATTTTCACATCCATTTTCTCAACCTCTAAATAAAAAGTAGAAATCATACTCAACACGATTATGATTGATGACATCTTTAGATGCTTTGAAAAATTTGAGGAGAGGGGTGGTAAAAACTATCTTGTAAAGTTTGACCCTATGATTGAATATGAGCATGCTCTTCTTTTAACAAGATAGTCCTTTATTGGGTCAGATGGAAAGTTCTTGTGCTCTATATAGGTCATGATATAAGTGTTTCTTGATGATTAAGATCAAGTAACAATGTGGAAAAGTTGAGTACTTCAAGTGTCTCCTGAATAAAAGATTAGTTGAGTTCTGTTATTCACGTGTTTACTAGTTTTTATAGGATATCTTTCCTTGTAATTTATTCTCTGAGCACATGTGAGAATTCATGTACTTCGAATGAATTGAATTTTTACTTTACCATGCTCACATATCTATGTAATAATGACTCATTGTTATATGGGTATCATTTGACTTGAGAAACCACCAATTGGGAGTACATGTGTAACTTGACCTTTATACTCCCATTTTTATGCCAAAATGAGTTCGATTATGCATACTTGATCGCGACTTTCTGAGTCTTAAGATTATAACTGCAAGTATCCAACCTAATTGCATAGTAATAAAAGATATTGATCCCACAGAGACTCGATAATTAACCTAACGCTATCGGGATGTTACTATGTTTAGCTAATGTGAGTGATGTTTTAGTTTTAAGGAACTAGAAAGTAAGAATTTTAAATTAAATTAAGTTACGATAGAAATATCGGTATGTAATTAGTATGCCTTCACGAATTCAATAAAGGTTGGCTTATAAAGGTTTGTCAGATTATCTTTCTGTAGAAAATGTTAGTTTAAAAGTTGTTGACTCACACTCTTGTGGTCTGGCCTATTACTATATTCCTAAGTCAGATTGAGTGCTCTCGCTATGTCAATTCGAGTTAAAAGTACTTTTTGAAAACCTAGAGATTCTAATTGGTTTAAAGAGCTTCCGCTGTATTTAAAATTAATGTTTGATTTCAGCTATCCGGTTACAACCTCACACTCTCGTGGTCTTAATTCTATCCTTTTTTTACATTTTCACTCTCGTAACAAAAGTTGTTTTAAATTAAGAAATCGAAACCAAAAAGTAAATTGAGTTTAAGGTTTTAGCCTAGACCTATTGAATTCGTTCTAGTTATTCAATTATATACCGATTAAAGGGGTTTAGCCAGACATATTAATTAAATCAAAATAAAATAAGTAGAAGGAATGAATAAAAGAATAAGACATAATAATTAGAAAATAAAGCATATAATTAAATAATGAACTTGGCTGAAGTACAAACTTGGATTAAGAATTCTTGCAGAAATCTAAATTAGTGAAAGGCAGTGGCTTGAAACAAAGTAAATGGTGATAGCTTCCCGATGTAGGAAGTTATCACTAAGGTTCAGAAATGGAAACTAAATTAATGTTGAAAAGTAAACAAAAAGGAAAAGCTTTGAACAAGGAAAATAAATGGCTTCAATTGGTAAAGTGGAAACAATTTGGTAAAGTGGTCGAAGCTTCCTTTGGAACTCAAAGTAGCTTCTATTTATAGCTTTCACGTGGTATTGTTGTTGAGAATTTGTAGGAGCTTATTTTGTTGGGCCTTGACTATATATGCTTCACTGAGACTAGAATGAACGAGGAAATAACTGAGTTGAATGAGAGAATATTGTGGTAACAACTCTCTGTTATTGACTTAGGCGCGCGCTTTAGGATTCTGAGTTAGGACATGTGACGGTCGTCAGCTTGTGTGGCGGTTGTCTTAACTTGGAGACGTGGGACGGTCATTCAGATGTTGTGACGTCCGTCTTGCTTATCAAGTGTAGAAACTCTGTTTTCTGCTATCTACTTCATTTCTTCTGCTAAGTGCCTTGACACGACCTCCCGTGTCACGCGACACGGCCCGTGTCTGGGATCCTGGAGTGGTGATTTGAAAATTGCAAAAGAGAAGAGGATTTGGGAGAACTAGTGCCCTGACGGCCGCCCGTGTCACGGAAGAAGACCCGTGTCAGGGAGCGCGTCATGCTTGGTTTTTTCAATTTTAACAATCATCCCTCTCCTCTGGTGGGACCCACACGTATTTACCCCTCTTTAATACCTTTTAACCACTCATAACCTCTCTTTATTCCCCTTTTATCTTTAAACCTCTCTCTCTCTCTCTTCATCACTTTTTATGAAAATTCTTCATCTTCTCCCCACAAGAAAACCCTTAAACTCCATAACCATAACTTCTTAAGACCTCCACTTTCTCAATCTTCCACTCATCAAAACACCATAACGTCTTCACGGAAATTGTTCCTCTCATCACCCTCGTCACATCTACGGTAAATATTCCCCCTAATCTCTGTTTTTAGTTTCTTTGTTTTTTCAGGTTGACAAAAATGCCGATAAGGGTCAGCAGACCGCTGCAGAACCCTCGCGCACAAGGAAACGCATCATCCTCCAACCAAATGCTCACGAAATTATCTTTGACAATGAGGAACATAAGCGGAGGTATGCCATGCATGTCAAATGAAAAATTACACCAACAAGGTATATGTGCTCTGAAACTTTAACTAAATTAAGGTTAGTCGTTGAGGTTGATAGGATGTTTCATACACTAGGAATGCTAGAATTCATGCTATATGAAGCACCGACTTACGAGAGAGTAACTCTAGATTTTCTTAGTACAATTGAGTTAAAATTGAAAAAGAAATGGACAAGTACATTTTACTATTTTTATGGGACTATGAGTTTCAGGTTATACGAGAATGACCACGAGCTGACCGTGAAATATGTGGGACATATTCTGAATCTCCCAATTACTGGCCCCGGATTCATTCTGGAGTATTTTGATGCGCGTGAATTCTAGACGTCAAACATTGGCCACTCGAATAATATAGCCAAGCAACCAAGGCTTCAGGGATTCAGAATCCTTGTTTTTGTTACGCATAGAAATGATTGGCTTACACATTGTTTGACCGTGGTGATAGTACTGGGGTAGCCACCCAGAGAGAGTTGTATTTCTTATATGCCATGGCTAACAGGATTTCGATGAGTGTAGACACCTTTGAGGACGATTATCTAGGGAGAGTTGGTTGGGCCACATCGGGTGGATTTTCTATCGGGGTATGATTACCCAGATAGATGAGAACTTGGGATACGACTAGGTTACACGAGATGAGACATCGGTCTCAGGTAAGACTCGTCTGGACATGAATGTGTTAGTCCAGAAAGTTATGATTGCTTTTAATTAGGGATATTATTCTTTACTCTATTCTGGTCAATTTCGGATGGCTTTACCTAATCCTCATAGAAGTGGGACTCATGATACTGACAATTGGATTTATAGAGATGTCATCCTCAATGTTGTGGACGAGCAGGATGACAAAAAATGTTGATGCATGTAATCCAGACCAAGAAGATTTTTGGGAGGAGCCTAAACTTAATTGGATTATTCCCCCTCATGCAAGAGCATCGAGCACTGGGATGGGGTCATTCTCTATGACATCGTACCAATGGACTTGGTTGCAAAATGAGATCGAAGAGATCAAGGGGGAGCAGTCCTGCTAAGGGAGTGAGAAGACCCGTCAGGGAAAGATGATTGAAGAAATGCATGAGTGGATGCAGCAGATGAGGCTGCACTTCTCCCCTCCCCAGTAAAGCTATGTGAGTCCCCTCTCACGCTCGTTCGGAAACAGTGAGGTCGTTGTTTAGTTAAAGTGTGGGGGTGTTTATTTTATTTGCTTTGAGTTATTTGTTTGTTTATCGTTGTTTTTTTTCCAGTTATTTTTCTTGTGATTTGGTGTATTAATGTTTATGTGTGTTGCAGATTGGTGGTGACTGAGTCGGTGAATTTGATGACTTGTGTTGAGTGGATGATACGAGCAATCCTAAACTTACACTCATGGAAGCTCCTGGAAATTGGTATTTCTGAAAAGAGATTGGATGCGATTTACAACATTGGACTGAGACCGAAGTATTGTGCACCCGAAGGGACATGACACCACATTACACCAAAAGGCGCCTTGGAATTTTCAATCACCAAACATAGTAAGATCTGGAAAAAGCCAAACACTATAGAATCCATGAGAGTGTCAGATATGTAGTTATTTCTTTTGGTTTATGCATATATCTGTTAAAGTTCTACTACACATTGACACACAGTGAGGCATTTGTTTTTTATTTTAGCCCCGAGCCTTTTTAGCCTACCCTTGTATGTTATCCCTTGCTAACCTTTTTTTAGTCACATTCCCATTTTTTGATATTAAACCGTTTTGTACAAACCATAAGCCCTAAACACTTCCTTACCTTGCTCAGATAGGTGTTAGGAAATTCTGATTTGTGTGAATATTCTAAGTGTGGGGGTTGAGACAATTGAAATAGGGAAGAGTGAGTGCATATAAAAAGAAAAGAAGAAGCATTATAAAGTCGGAAAAAAGAAAAATAAAAAGATCAAGAATGCACTCACGCGTCATTAAGAGTATCCAATTGAAAATAGTGAAGAATACCCTATACGATATATTTGAGGAGAAAAACTGGAAATCTTGGAAAGAGCAATTGTCCAACCCTTTGAGAATAAAAATAGCAAATACATAGTGATGAGAAGAATAACACTGAATCTGAGCCTAAAAAAAGAGAACCTTCTTTTTTCCTTTTTGTTGGTTTATCCCACTTTGACCCTTAGCCCAGTTACAACCTATAAAGCCCTCGAATAGTGTGTGTCGTGTGTGTATGTTAAGATGATAGATATTTTGCAAATCTATAAGTTGACGCCGCATGCCTTTATTAAGAGAGTTCAAAACAATGTAACCAGAGCGACCTAGTGAGAGTGTGAAGAAGTGAAAAAGGAAAAAATGTTGAATTGAGGACGTGTGGTTGATTGTCCTAAGTCGGGTAATAAGGAAAGGTCGATAGAAAATGAATGAGTCGCGAAAGATCTCATTAATAATGTGGTAATAATAATTTGGGGGTGACATAACTTCCATCTTAAGCATTCATTGAGGATAAGCAATGAGATAAGTGTGGGGGTGTGATTGGTCACCATCTTCACTTGTTTTCTTCCATCATCTGACATAAAAAAAAACCATCCAATTGTTAACCTTCTATTTAAGTTTTACTAATTTTTCTTTGAGTTTATGATGTTTTCTGTATTTCCATTTTTTTATTGTTATTTGAAGTATCTCTTGCTAGTTGTTCGTTTTTACGTGTTTGGTAGTGTTTTGTTATTCCTTAGGTACAGTTGAATACCCAAGGAGTGGATAGTGCAAGGAAAGGAACCCAAAAGATGAAAAATGGAGATTTGAAGGGTACGAGGGCCCTGACACGGCCACCCACATCACCTAACACGGGTCGTGTTAGGAGAAGATCAACCTTGATAAAAAAATAACAAGTTTGGGGGCCTGACACGAGTGCCTGTGTCCCATGACATGGTCCGTGTCAGGAAATATGGAGGAAATATTTCTTCAAAGCGCTTGACTGCAAGATGGGGTGTCTAACACGGGTGCCCGTGTCTAATGACACGGCTCATGTTGGCTTGATCAGTATGTTTGCAAATCTTGTTTTTTTTGTGGGTTTCAAGTGTCCAGAGGAAGTTTGGGGATTTCCGAGGGTATGAGATAGGATCTGGATTATTTAAGATGTATTAGGGAAAAAGGAAAAACACTTTTACTTTCATGAACAATTTGATGAGAGATTTGGAGGTTCTTGATAGTTCATGGAGAACGGAGATTCATGCACGAAAGCAATTGAAGATCAACATAATCCATAACTATTGTAATGTCTTGTGCTTATCTTTTTATTATTTTTAGTTTGAACATGAGAGGCTAACCCCCCCCCCCCCCCCTCCCCCAATGCTAGGGGTGTCCCTGATTTGTGATTGTAATGACTTTTGATATTAGTGTTCTAAGAAATCATCTATTTTACCTTTAATCTTTTATTGTGCAATGTGTGTAATTCTTTTCTTTTTGGAAAATCTGAAATTGATCTATGGTTAGGGTTTAGGTCTGACCAACCACCCTAACATTGTTTGCACAATATTATTACGGTAGATGTTAACTAGGAATGGGAATACCCCGTAGTAACTAAATCTATTTTTTAAAAACTATTGCTTGATGTTCTTCCTAGACCCCTAAGGAATTAGGGTCAAGGAAGAATACTAAAGGTTTTTCTGTAAAGGAATTTATGAAAAACACTCTTGAAATTATGAAAGATAAGGTTTAATGCATGTCTCTTTAGAATACTATTTTGAGTCATTATAGGGCAAATTATACACCTTCCCTAGCATTATTTCCTTTTAGTATTAAAAACTTAAATTATCTTATTAGCTTATTTCATAGTTTTTCTTTTACAATTATTACGAATATCAAAACAACCCAAAAGACTTTTTATTCATTTGAATTTGTCAAGAAACTTATTCTTGTTGCGCAGTCCTCAAGAGATCGACACTAGGGATAACCCTAAACTATTACTACATCCGTAAAAGTAGTACACTTGCTATTTTTACGATCACTCGCCTTGTTTCTCAAGGGTATAACCAAGAGGAGTGCATTGACTATAAGGAGACTTATGCTTTGGTCGCTCAAGTAGATGTTATACATCTTTTGCTTGCATTTGCATGTTCGCAAAATTTCAAACTATAACAAATGGATGTCAATAGCGCTTTTCTAAATAGATATATTAACAAAGAGGTTTTTGTTCCCCAGCCTCCCGGTTTTGAAAATCATGAGAATCCTAATTATGTTTACAAACTTAAACGCTCTTTGTACGGTCTCAAACAAGCTCCTATGGCTTGGTATGAGCGTTTTAGAAAGTTCTTACTAGATCAAGAATTCTCACGAGGGAAGGTGGATACAACCCTCTTCATTAAGCGTCAAGGAAATTATTCTATTTTATTTCAAGTTTAAGTGGATGACATTATTTTTGGATATACTAACATAAATATGGTCAAAGAATTTTTGAATTTGATGCAGGGAGAGTTTGAGATGAGCATGATGGGGGAGTTAAATTACTTCCTTGGTCTACAAATCAAACAACTTAATGAAGGAACATTTGTGATCCAAACAAAGTATTGCAATGAGCTTTTCAAACGCTTCGATATGGAAAACTCCAAAGCTATCGATACTCTGATGCCTACGACGGTTAGTTTGGATCGAGATGAAAATGGTAAGGCCGTGGATATAAGAAGATATAGATGTATGATATGTTCTCTCTTTTATCTTACCGTATCTCGTCCTTATATTATGTTTAGTTTTTGTACGTGTGCTAGATATCAATCGTGTCCCAAGGAATCATATTTAAAAATTTTCAAACGAACACTTAGTTATCTTTGTGGTATGTCTAAGTATCATCTTTGGTTTTACAATGGAAGCGATTGTTCTTTGGTCGGATATTCTGATTCTGATTTTGCTGATTACAAATTGGATCATAATATCACTATTGGCACATGCCATTTCTTTTCAAATTCCTTAGTGAGTTGGAATAGAAAAAAGAAAGTTTATGTCGCTTTGTCAATAATTGAGGTTGAATACGTTGCGGCCGGTAATTATTGTGCTCAAATTTTGTGGCTTAAACAACAATTACTAGACTTCAATGTCAAGACAATCTTATTCATATTCTCTGCGGTAATACTAGTGCTATTAATCTTACCAAAACTCTGGTATTACACTCATGCACTAAGAATATCGAAGTTTGTCATCATTTCCATAGGGATCACTTAAAGAAAGGTGATGTGGTATTTGAGCATGTTGATAGTAAAAATCAACTCACTGACATTTTTACAAAAACACTTGTTATTGAGCCTTTCTTTCACATTCGTAGGGAACTCGGCATTCTCGATATCTCAGATCACTTATGATGTTTATAAAATGGTTGATCTCTATTATTATATGTATCTATCATGTTATTTATCTATCCTAACAACTAGCTATATGAGGACATCATTATATTGCATCATTGGAGGTAATATTGTTCCTACTCATAATTCTTGATCAATATATTCCTATACTTGAACTTGTGTTACTAAATTTACATCTCTTATGCTTACTTCATGTTTAGTTTAAGTATCATCCATTATATGTGTTTAAAATTATATGTGTGAACATGTTTTTTATGTTTATTTATGTGTATTGTCATCTAACATATCATCGTAGTTGAATACATAAAAGTAAGATGCATTACATCAGGCCATTTGCATCTTTGGAGTGAAAAATATGAAAAATATGCACTTTGACCCCTTACTTTCCTCTCGAGTCCCACCAGGTCGACTGAATGAATCGACTCATCAGTCCCCTCCGTGCGTCTTCTATGTTTTTGAATGAAACAAGTCGAATCACTAGGCCTCATAGGTCAACTCATTCCTGATGCGGTCTATGCAACGTGTGTTGGAAACGTGTTTTTATAGATGATGCATCTTCCCTAGGTCGACGCATCACATCTCTTAAATTATAGAAAAGTCATTACTTTCTTTTTATCATCTTTATCTCTCACAAAACAGCATTCATGATTCTTTCATATCACTAAAAACTCTAAAATCCTCTTTTCCTCAAAGTTATTCAACTCAACATCAAAAGATCAATCAGAGGCTCTTCTTCTCGGTCCACTCTTTAGTAACTGCTTTATCTCTTCTTCCAGCTGATCTTAGAGAAACATATGATAATAAGTTCAAGAACATGAAGATCATTAACCAGTATGTGTATTCTAAACTTACGGCTAGTCAAATGCACATCCCACACATTATTGAGTTGATAGATTTTCAAGAGATTAAACAATTCTTGTCATGTGATACTAAGTACAATGAGGATATGGTTAGAATTTTTTATAAGGGTCTTGTTTGAAAACTCAAAGGTTATGAGTTTAATTTTTGAATGGGAAATAAGATGTATGATGTGAATGATCAAGTGTGGAAAACTTTATTTGGAATTTCTCCTGCGCCTACTCCTGGAATGTTGATAACTGATTTTGAACATATTGAGGGCTACAATTTTAGAAATGAGTTGAATGGAATGCTTAAGGAACCTTTTATTGAGGGAATTTTTCATAATGAGCTATTTCTAACATATACTACAACTGGTAAGGTGAATCTCACTGATCACATTATGCACTGGACTGTTTCTCACTACCTTCGCCCCAAGAAGGGTGGATACTTTTGGATTGATATGCCAGAGGTTCACCTGATATATATTCTTAGGAATAAGGTTAAGATCAATTGGCCTTACTATTTCGCTAGTAGGATGTTTTCTCTTAAGGAAAAGAAAAGGTTGCCTTGGCTTATCCTTCTCTTATACATGCCATCATTAACAAAGACGGTATTGTTATGGATGATCTCCACTTAACTCCTATTTCAGACACTCAATTTTTTCAACAGAAACCACTTAGTTTAATGGGACACATTTGGGATCCTAAAGAGAAAAGGCACATGTATGTTTCTAGGGCTGGCATTGGTGGTGGACATGATGATGAAGACGAGGAAGAAGGTAACGAAAGTCATAAAGATGGTAAGAATCCTGTAGAAGACACTAATGTTGAAACCATGGGTGATGATGATAACAATCGTGGTGATTGGTTACGTGCGGTTGTTGATGAATATGTTCCATATGATAACCAAGGTTGGGGTGAATGGGAGTATACCGGTTAGACTCAAAATACAACCTCTTTCACACCTTCATCTCCACCGCATCCACAAGATGACAACCCAAGTGTTATTGAAATGCTTTGCAACATGCAACTTCAACAACAAACCTTTTATGCTGCTCATGATGCACGATATTCCGAATTGGAACGAAAAATTGAAGCGCAGAACACCAACTTTGCATCATATGCCTCTCTTTAAGCCGATCATTACTCCGCTTTGTAGGAACAATTGAGAACTCACGGTGACAATTTTGATGCCTTTGCATCCAATGCATTGGCAAGAATCAATGAGATTCTTGGTTCTCATTATGCCTTGTAGGTTCCTTCAACACTCTCAACACTAACTTCATTGAATTCACCAACATGTATGAGAATGATCGTCATTCGGATGTGTATCATCGAAGGCATCCTTCACAAAGGGATCACAAGCCTTATTTCATCTTGCGTTTCATTTCGTTCATCATTACATTTTCATTCGCATGTTGTTTTCATTTAGTTTTTGTTTTATCTTTGTGCCAACTATGACAATGGTGTGTCATTTGACTTATTACTTTCTTATCTATGTTGGCTACTTATTTTTGTGGCTTGTTTATCTATTTATGTTTTTCTTTCTTTCACTAATCTCATATTATGTGTATGTGGATTCATGACTATAAATTGCAATAAATGTGACTTTTAATTCCCCAGTTATTTATTCGAATCTTATCCATTTTCTCTTTTTGATGTTGTCAAAGGGGGAGAATTGGCTCAGTATGAGGAAAAATTTACATTGCACATATTCAGGGGGAATATGATTCTCACACGTGTTCGTCTGTAGGAGCGTGATCATAGGTTTTTCCATGATAAAAAAAAGGGGGTTTGTGAGAGGGACAAGCATTTTAATGATGTCAAAACTCATATGCTCTTAGGGGTTGCACTTGTTCATAAGTGATTGGTTGCTCAGATCAACATGTCTTCAAAATTATGATTTTTTGAAGTTTCAACATATATGAGTCGACTCACACATGCATTAGGTCGACTCATTTAGTTCAAAAACATATGGGTTACTTCGGGTCTGAACAGGTTGACTCATTTTTGGGAATTGATAATGAGTCGACTCAAACCTACATATAGGTCGAATCATTTAAGAGTTTTGATAAATTTGGTTGCCTCGGGTCTCAACAGGTCGCCTGACCTATGAGAATTAGTCGACTCATCCTGGAAAGGGGAGCATATTCTGCATTATTTCATTTTCCTAGGAATATTTTTTGGGCCATACATTTTTACCAAGAAATAAATAGTTGGAGACTTATTTGTTCATGATTAACAAGAAAAGTGAAAGGTATACACATTGTTCTCTATTCATCTTCATCCTCTCTTGCATAAACCTTGAGAGGCTTGTCCTCCAATATCTTGGTGATTTGGGGGTTTTGCACACAATTTTGGTTCATCAATTCATCCGAGTGAAGGGGTTTGAGATTTTGCGTTTTGTTCAAACAAATCATGGTAATCGGATGATTGTGAAGGAAATTGTGGGTTCAAGTATATCGATTCAACTAAATTATGCTAGAGGTTTGGAGTACTGAGGGTTCTTGCAATAAGGTAGCAACAATCAAAGGCTTGATTGAGTAGCTTGAAGGACTTGATTCATCTTGAATCAAGGGACAAAGAGGAGTGTAGTATCTTCCAAATAATTAAGATTGGCTTGTGGTTATTGTATTTTCCTTTTTGTAAAAACATTTCAATTTTAATTGATATCTCAAGTCCATTTGGAATTAGAGGCAAAGGTACCCTTAGCGAAGACGAAAGGGGAACTGCCTAAACAAATTATGTGTTTTCTTCTCTTTCATATCTCGTTTAAGATTCTTCACTAATTAGAATTGGGTGATATCGATTATCTCATTTTGCTCAACTGGTGTGCACTCTAGGTGTTTGATAAATTGTTGTTATCATTATGATTGCAACTTAAGAAAAAATTTGCACTATCATTTGTAGCAAAATAAGGCTTGGTGTGGTGTGCACACCAAGTGTTTGATGAAATTCATACTACACAATTTTAAGTGTTAAGTTCTTTTGTTCTTTTTTCCTTAACATCATTGGTAGTAGAATTATTATTGCTAGCTTATTTAAGTGATTAATTAGCATTGTGTCGATTGGTACATCCTACACATTTCATTTGGTTTTTGACACATATCTGATCTTCCAATAACAGGTCGTTTTTAAGACGATATTTTCCTGGGATATTTTACGACCTAGTTAAACAAATTTTTCAATTTGCCAAGTTTTAAATAGGGGATCTATTCAACCCCCCCCCCCCCCTTCTAGATCTATGCCATCGTCTAACATGGTTGATTTGACCTGTATTATTAACATTCAATCCAGACCCTTGTAAAGGCAAATACATGTTCACCAATGGGTCAACGAATGTTTACGTCGCATTGTACAAATTTTCCATCATCGAAGTTGGCATGCCATATGGCTGCTCACGGCCACTCAATGACATTGTAAATCCATACACATAGGGCATGAATGTACTAGTTCCCACTGGAGGAGGGGTCACCGGTTAACCCTACGTCATCACAAGAGACAAATTGGTTCATTATGAGTGATTGACGGTATGGTCATCGTACTCACTGTGGATGGAATTGGTTCAGACACAGATGTTGTGGTCGTAGTCTCCCCTGTCGAACGAGTGGGTTATTCTCCATTGTTATTTGACGCATTCATCATCCTTCTTATGTATCTCCTTCTTGGTATTTCTTTGTTATTAGTGGCTATTTTCCACTTAATCTCATGCAACGAAGTTAGAGAAACTATAAATGAAGAACTTTCAAATATTTTCAGAAATTTGGAAGAAAAAAACACTGGTCCCACTAGGCGTGCCAATTTGTTTACTGTCAAAATTAGTAAATAAGCATTAGTCTTTCAAATTCTATACTTTTTAGTTACTCGCATGATCGACTAGATTGATCCTAGGACATGTGCTTTTTCTTTCTTCAAGATTTACTTATGAACATTTCGACAGTGTTTCTTTCGTTGAAAGTAAATGTTAAAGTTTAAAAATAAATGCAGAAATGTAAATGGCAACGTAAATAACTTCAAAGTAAATTCACAATGAAAGTAAATAACAAAATTGTAAATGATTTGAAGTATGAAAATGATGGTGATCACATGTACATTTCACTCAAGAACTCTTTTCTCAATAACACTGATACTTTGAGTAATAATTGAGTTTTTGTACAAAATAGAACACATGAATCATAATCAATAAGATCCCTATTTATAATAAATTGATCCTAATGGCAATAAACTAACACTTTTCCAAAAGATGACACATTCTCGATTGCATGGACTTCGCTATTCACACCTTCCACGTGTCTTCTCAAAGAAACATATAAGGCCACAAAACGGTTATTAACCTTATTTTGTATTATGTTCGTCGAAAGCGGTTCTAAACGAACCTCTTCGTCGAACTTAAGTCCATAACCAAAAATATTTCTAAGTTCCAGACCAAAATCTCCCTCTATGACAAAGAGTCTTCTTCGACTATGCCTTTCACAAGCCTTTTTCGTCGAAATATATTATTTTCCGGAATATCGCCTTTAGCTCTAATTGCTTATCTCAAATACTTTTGCGCGTCGAAATTCCAGCTAACACATAGCCAAGTTGAACTCATATAAATTTTGGAAACTCCTACCTCCATATTCTTTCCTTAAGGTGAGTTTCCTTCAACTAAGCCAGCATATATTTCCTTATTCATGTGTCTTTATCCGTACCCCACCAAAAAGAGTTTATCATTTTTTCAATCCTATGTCCAAGTGTATATGATATCATAAACAAACTCATATAGTATGCTCGAATATCTTGAGCATTAGACTTGGCAAGGACTTCTCTTCCGACTTTAGAGAGGTGTTTTACGTACCAACATTGAATTCTCCTTCAGACTTTATCTCTTAGATAATTGAGTTCCCTTCTTATATTTTCCAATCATAGATGGCATTTGAAGATATTTTCTTGTCCCTATGCATTCGGAAACACTGAAGTTGTCATTTATTATTACCCCTGTTATTGGTGGAGTATTCCTACTATAATATAGTTCTGATTTGCACATGTCAATAGCTTTTTTAAATGTTTTTCCACTCTCTCTCTCTCTCTCTCTCTCTCTCACACACACACACACACACAAAATCTTTGGAAAAAAATACTTTGTTCGTGTGGACTAAGTAAAGATGTTAAGCGCTCCTTGATTTTATATCATCAATTAATCGCCACAAAAGATAATCATTCTATCATTTATCATATTCATAACGATCGACTTAAGATAATTTTTTGTTTTTTTTCAGCATATTTTAATTATGACTTCCCTACATCAACATTTGACAAAGAAAATATGTTAACATTTTCTCCAACACATGTCTACTGGGTTGCATATACATGCTACAACTCCCATGCCCAGAGGGACTAAATTGACTTAAGATGAAGGTGAGCCTTTACACAATTCCACTTATTATAGGAGACTTGTGAGTCAATTGATTTACTTGCTATACCTGGCATTTTCTATGCAGTCCAACAACTCACTTATATGAGCAACCCCGCCAATCTCCATTATGATGCAGCCATCAGAGTGCTAAGATATATGAAATTGTCCTCCATCCAAGGCTTATTCTTCTTTTATGATGAGTTCTCTCAAATTTTGACTGGGCAACGTGTCCTGATACCATAAGGTTAGTCAGTGGTTACTGCATTTTTTAGGAGACTTTTTAATATCCTATAAATCCAAAAAGCAATCCACTTTTTCCAGAACCTCCACTAAAGCTGGATACTTGTCCATGACCATGACCTCCATGTTTGTGAGCTTTAGTGGCTCATTTATCTCCTTCAAGATATACATGTCCTCTTCACCAAATTTGCCCTTCTTTACTGTGATAATGACACATATTGCCACAAAGTTTGAAAAAACTCTAACAAGACCTATTCCACCTTTTAACTATTTTAACAACCAAACAACTTGCAATACTTTCACCAGAATCTCTAACCTTTCAACAATATCATTGCTAAGTTTGGTCTACAAAGTTTATACTTTTCAACTAATGGAGGTATTAAAATAATAGTTTATTATGGTTTTCATTATACGAATCAATGTATATAAATACACTTGATTCCCATACTTTGCATCTTAGATTGAAAGATGATCTAATGAATACATATTATTCAGCTTAATATTGTGTCTTAGTAGAATATTACAATGAATTACACATTGTGATGTTCCAATACCATATACTCTTATTTGTGCAAAACATTATTCTCAGAAACAATGAAACCACCTATATATATAAATCCATTAGCTTCTTCGAATCAATTTGGACATTAATTAATCTCTATGACCGACAATGTAAACTATTGCTGTCTCAGATTTCTAATTTTCTTAATCACAATAACAGGGTGACAGTGTCTTCAAAATCAAATAAGTTCAAAAAGATGATTCAGGATGAGCTTTAATTGTAACTCACACCTGTAGTGTAGAGAAGAGGGACAACATAAAGGGGAACACCTAGAACACACGAAAGCAAATTTTTGCAAAGATGTGCTCAATTATCACTCTGTGGCTGGTGTTTTAAACTTCATGTGATATGGCTAAAGACTGTGTCCGTAGTGTGAGTATGTCATTTTTCTGAAACCCGGATGCTCTCAGTTGTCAGCCACATCTTCTTCTGAATTATTAACACTGCATCATCCTCAACTTGATCTGAATCTTGCTCCACATTAGATTTGGTCACTGCATCCCAGTGCAATGCTGGCAAGAACTTCCTTATAGACAACACTACTGATTGCTTATCACGAATAATTATGAAACCTTTTGGCCTCAGTATTCTATCCATCTCAATCAATAAATCCTCGACACTGCATTCTTTCTCAATGATATCAGAAAATATAGTCCATGCATGGAGTAGATCATAAGTACGAGGGTATGTTGAAAATGCTTCACACCTGTCATCACATTGATGCACTAAACACAGTCATAAAAAGTAACCAACAATCAGCTTGAAATTTAACTCACGTAGCGGTTAAATATATTTTTAGTCCCTTTAAAATTACAACATTTTAAGTTTAATCCCTACATAACTCTTTTTCAATTTTAGGCCCAAATTTGAAAGAAATTACAACAAAATAGGTGCATTTATAGTCTTTGTAAAAGCAAAAGGGACTAAAATTGAACTAAAGTTATGCAGGAACTAAACTTGAAAATTGTGCATTTCATAGGAAAACTAAAACATATTCAAGCATTTATTTTAAGACTCGTTAAACAGTGGTTGCATTTTATGTTTCATTATCTGCCTCAAAGGAGAGTATTTTTTAAAAATGAAACAATCGATCAGACAGGAGTAGTTGTTAATGTATAAACCAATGATGATCATTGTAAGAGTCATACCAGTTGTGAACTGTTCCCAAAAGCCCTCTGTCATATATGATCTTGAGTGTGTTTGGCCCATTTTCAGGCACTACATTCATAACCCAAACATCTCTATCCGTCAAAGCAGCTGCAAAAGAACCCAAACTCGCCTTCATGTCCATCACATTACGAACTGTGTCAGGCTTTATTTTATTGCCTAGCAGTTTCCAGTAATTACTAACTCGTTGTTGCCAGACATCCTGCACAAAATTAGTCAGGTCATGTACCCCATAATCAGACGTGTTGGCCATGAACTATCATGCTCACAACTCAGATTCTAAATTCTTGAATAATCACATCTTTTAAGCTTATGTAGTTTATATAGACACCATTGAATAATCACTTCTTTTAAGCTTGTTTATTTTATATCGACATCAGCTCCAAGCCGGATAGGAAGATGCGATGTTTTCCACAAATTCAACAAATGAAAAAGAAGTATTCATGTGGTGTCTTTCACACTTAGATAGTGTTAACTAAGAGCAGATGCTGGAAAACAGGATATAATTTCAAATTACCATGTCTTTTTCAAACATTTCATTGGAATGGTTAAAGTCAGCAAGCCGAGGAGGTGGAGTAGTCAATCGAGCTGGCCAAGGAGACAAATCACTTCCTTTTGCTTTATGCACCTCTGTACAGATAAGCAGACTATGTGGGTTATTGATTGTTCAACTTTTAATGCCATAGTCATGGACTAATTCCAGAAATTGCTGGTGTAACAGAAGAACATGCAACATTAATATATGCAAATATTCAGTAGCGTAAATTGTGTGAAATATGATGCAATCAGAAAGAACATGGACCTATCGAGAACAATAAAAGTTATCTACTCACAAAGTCAACTCATGTATACAGCTGCATATCTCAAGATAGTTGTTTTCACTCTGTTATTTCATCATTTACTCTTGTAGCCATATTATATAAGTTGTCCTATTTGAATAAACAAATTAATTAAGCGCTTATAGCATAAGCATTTATCATATCAGTGCTTATGTATAAACAATTTTTATAACAAAATATAAAATAAAGTCAATATGTTTTCATATAAGTTATTTCCAAAAGCTATCTTGAAGAACATACGCAAATAAGCTGAAAACAACTTATAGACATGTCATAAATTGTTTCGGTGAGCTCTCTGAAACAGTTTCATAAGTGTTTATGCAAGTAGATAAACTCAAATAAATCAATCTAACTAGGCCCTAAATCATTGTATGAAATAGCAAAAATATCACTCACGGTCAGAGTAACGTGAGATGCAGGCTTTCATTTTAACTCCCCAAACAATATCAGGATCATCATCAGAACTGCAAAGTGGAGGCTGTGTACCAGGCTCTCTTTTTAAGTAACAATCATTTGTGAGAGGCTTGACCCATATGACAGTCTGGTTCTTCTTAGCAGCTCTTTTCCAACACATCCGCTCTACAAGAGCACTCATTTCTCTCCATATTCTCCGATCCTCTTCATCCTGAGCATATGCTTCAGGAGACGAGTAAACAAAGTAGCCTCCTGGTCTTAGTAACCTATCCAGTTCAAGAAGAAGTATGCCATCTCTTTGAAGCCAATCAATTCTACAGCGCGAACAATGAGCAAGTTCAAAAGACCGACTAGGGTAAGGGAGTCTAAGTGTTCCTAGGACACCAAGATATGCCGGAATTCCTCTCTCTAATGCAAACTGGATTTGGTTTTCGTGAACATCATTTGGTGCTAACGACATTGCTAACACATCAGAAGAAAGAAGATATCCTCCAAAGCTTGCAACACCACATCCAACATCAAAAACATTGCGGAGTCTTCCTCCGTTGTTTATTTTATTATTTGGAAAGTTGAGCATCTGTAATACCAATCATGAATATCAAGTCATTCCTTTTTCCAGTTATATACTAGTGGGAGATTTTTTGTTTGTGATTAGTTCAACTCAAATAAGAGTAAGTAACTAGCTTACATTGGCAATTGATGCAATATATCTATCCGCGCCGCGATGGAAGTGGGTACCTCCACCGGGAAAAACTATCTTTTCACCTTTAACAACCATCCAGTTTTGGTCAGATTTCTCAGTTGCAAGATGCGTATGAGGTATATTTGCTCTCCATACTTGATCTCTGCTTTTTGGCCACTTGATTGGAATCTATTGTTATTAAAAAAAACGAGACAAGACATTAAAAGTTTTAAGCATGGAAATTTTCAAAATATAACGGACTTCGTTAATGCCATATAAGAAGCAGTGTCTAGGAAAAACTCACCTTATACCCCGGAGGAGGGGGAATCAAGCAATTAAAACGCCTCTCTGGCACTGGGCAATGTCGCTCATAATGTTCCATCAGATTTAGATCAAGCTTCAATCTTGTTTGGTATATGAGATTTCTGTCTAAACATGGAATTATCTCTGAGTGTCGATCGTCACAGACCTTAACAAGTGAAAAGAAGAGTAAAATAACCCAAACGCTTCATATCAAACACCAACACTCAAGACTAATGGCGAAGGACTAAAATGTAAAATTGTTCAGTTCAGGTTTAGATGACTCACGGGAATGGTCCTTGGTACAACACTGCCATCTCCTCCTTCTATTGTTAAAGATTTGCTGGTGTACTCAAAAGAAGACACGTCACTATTCCGAGAATATAGATAAACTAAACCACCAACTATCAATAAAAGCAACAGAGATGTGATCAATCGTGTTCTTGAATTCCCATCTGTTCTTCCTCTAGCCATTTTCGCCACTACACATGAATTACATTTCAATATATGACTTCAACTACCAAATAAAAAATAAAAATAAAAAAGCGATAAATTACTAGGTAACGATACTATTCAGTCAAAATAAGTATATCCCAAAATTTTCTCACAACACCAACTCACTGATTCAAAGTTCACCTAGGAAGCCCTCGACTTAATGAGTCGAGTTCCACAGAATACCTAGATGACGGATGCAGTTGAGAACCACAAAGCAAGAACTGCCAACTGCATACAACCTATAAATTAAAATCAATGAAACAGTAATACACAATCAATTCATAACTAAAGCTTGTAAACAGAATTGAATTTGCATAATTCATAACTTGAGATAAAAGTTTCATACAAATAGATTACAGCATAACTGACTCAACAAACAAACTAAAAACCTAACAGTCATGTCATAACTAACTGAATACAGCAAATGAAGATACAAATGGAAATCAAGTTGCAGCAATCATAGTATTGTGTAATAGTTCAAATTAAAAACAAAAACCCTAAAAAAGGAAACATCAGAATTAGATCAAACACACAGTAAAAGATCTTATTTTTTGTAAATGTAAGTGGCAATTGAAATCGAAAAAGTAACGAAGGGTGAAGAATGGATCTGAGGAAGAGGGAATGGCGATGATGAAAGAGTGTAGCATGTACCTTGGACTCGGAGTGAGAGAGGGGTGTGGGATTTGGGAGAGAAAATGAAGAATGAAAATGTTTCAAAAGGGTGAAGAATGGAATATAGGTTTTATTGTATTCATTCATTCATTCTTCAGAATGGGATAGAGTGAGATCTAAATCCCAAATTTAATTTTGGTGTGTGAAGGTGATGATGAGAAGGGGCGAGTCCATTTAGCAATGTGGAAGTAGAGATGAGATACCAATTCAAAAGTAACACCTAGCTGCAATCTTATCATTTTTTTTCCATTGTGAGTTAATCGTAGTTCTATTTTGAAGAAGAAAAAAAAAGCTATATGGAAGAACTAATAAGGAATAATTTTTATAATTGAATTGAATTAATTAATATATATTTATAGGTGAAGCAGCAAAAAGTTTTTTTTTTTAAAAACTGAAAATGGACAATAGCTGGAATATATTTTAAAACAAGGAATAAGTAAGAAAATTAGCGGGACAATAAGTCAAAACTTTAAATCTATCTAATTCTAAAATTAGAGATATCAAGTTTGTTACGATTAAAATCAAGTTCTACATCAATGTATATATCTGACCACTACGTAAAATTAGAAACTAAAAAATTTAAGTTAGCTAACTTATCTGCATAATTATTACCTTACTGGTAAATATGGAATTTTTTTTTAATATAACATAGTTTATTAATTAAATTTCCAAAATAACATAGTTTTGAAAAAAATTACCAAACTAACATAGTTTGGACACTCATTCGTCAAACCATGTGATGAACATATACAAAATCTGATGAATTCGCCATTTGGATTGGCTAGAAGGAAATATTTTTCACTAAGTCGCCATTTCATTTGGCGAATGAGTGTAATTTCATGTACACATTCGCCAAATGCATTGTTGCATGTTTAGGTGTTTTTTTTTTTTTTTTTGGGTTTAATGTTTTTGTTATTTTTGTTTTATTCATCTATATATATATATATATATATATATATATATATATATATATATATATATATATATATATATATATATATATATATATATATATATATATATACTTAGACTTATACTTATATAAATATATATATACTCATACATATATATATATATATATATATATATATATATATATATATATATATATTCATACATATATATATATATATATATATATATATATATATATATATATATATATTTTCTTTTATAAATATATATATACTTTTATATATATATATATATATATATATATATATATATATATATATATATATATATATAAAGTATATAAAAGAAAATTATAATATGAAATAAAATTATATTTAAAGAAAATTATTGATATAAAAGAAAATTAGAGAATATGAGACAGAGAAATATAAATTAAAAGAAAATTATTATTAATAATTCAACAACGACATTACAAAAACTAATTTCCCGCCCGATCTAACTGTCCCCCAGTACCACATCCACGGGGATGACCCCGTCTTCGAACTCTACCACCAGGTGGTCGAGGTTCCGCTTGTATTTGTGTGTTTGGTGGAGGCGGTTGTTGTTGAGTCCATGATTCAGCTTTGTCCCCAATTACGTGGAAGGTTGCTGCCAAAGGCGCTGCCGTAACTCAGTTGTGTGCCCATGTTTTCAAAGTTGGGTCGGATAGGTTGGGCTGGGTTGGATTGGGTTGGGTGAGGACGATAAGCTTGACCAAATGAGGATATTGCCTCGTTTTGAGAATGAAACAAAGGTGGGGGGCTATAGCTTGGTGTGGATATGAAGGGGTTGTCGGGGGTATATTGGTGTTGGTAAGGCTCTTGTTGTTGTGATTGGGTTTGTGGCATGAAGGGGTTACGTGTTTGGAGGAATGGCCTATGGGTGTTTGAAGTCGATGGCTGGAATTGGGTGGGGTAGTCATGTTGTGGGGTTGGTGGTTGGGTGTATGTTGCGGCCTGCGAGCGCGGGTCAATCAAGTATGGGTTATCAGACACCCATTGTTGCATAGTAACTGACCTAAACCAAATTAAATATTCTCTAGTTGGTTTGACATTTTGCAGCACTTGGTCAGTTAGGATATGTTGGCGTCGATCCCTCCATTGTTGACGTAATTCCCTTGCAAAGTCTCTCCAATCTTCCATGTTCCACATGTCACTTACTCTTTTCAAATGCCAATCTCCCAAACATGTCGGAGGGCCCGGAATATCTTGTTGCATTCCGAACTGCATTTTCACCCGATCTGTTTGGTGCATTTCAATTGTAGTGAACCGGATGATTGGTGTTTTTGCCGTCCAAATTTCAGCATCTTCTGGGTTAGGCTCATGGTCGAGGGCTAAATATGGGCGCCAGATGAACTACGAAAAAAAATTTGTTTAGTATAAAATTATTTTAGTTAATAAAATGCATTAAAACGGAAAAATATTTTTTATATATGACAATACATGATCGATCCCCACGTGGTCTAACAATTGGCGATATAAAACTATGGAACTTCTTGGGTTTCTACTATAATCCATCCCAAGATCGGACCAGCTAAGCACAACAGATTTAAACGCATTTAGATACAATAACAATTTAAATATTTAAAATTTAATATGTTTGGAAATAAAAATTAATAGTAGACTTACTGGTTTGCGTAGGGGAACGGGCATGGATTCATGTTGCGTGGGGCAAGCATCGCCAGTCTGGAATACCCCCAAGCTTGTAACAAAAATGCACAACCAAAAAATGTACAAGTATCCTTTGCGGCATTTTTACAAAGGCTACTGTACAAGTGTGCCAAAACAGCCGAACCCCAACTATATGTATTTACATTGTTGATGTTTCGCAACAATGGTAAATGTCACACCCTAAATTTTGACCGAATATTTTCATATTTTTCTTCTTTTTCGGGCGCATTCTGTCGATATATGGGAAATCAAGCATTTCTGTTTTTAGGATTAAAACGTGTCATTTAATCATTTATCATTGCATTTTTCAACGCATTTTTTGTCGCAATGTCGTTAATCGGTCATTCTTACATTTTTTCCATTAGTCACTAATCTTTGCATTTTCTTTTCATTTCACCATTTAAATGTCATTTTAATTTCGTTCTCGTTTTTTTTATGTATAAAACTTAATTAGATTTTATTTATATTTTTACCACTTTAATATAGACTTTAGAATTATTTTCAATCTTAGAATTTTATTATACTTTCTCATTCTACATTTTTAAAATGTTTTTTTATGTTAGAATATAATGTAGTTTATTTATTTTTAACCTAATTTTCAGTTCAGATTAATTTTATAAGGATTTTAGTTTATATAGGATTTAGAGTTTAGTTTTTTATTTTTTATTTTTAATATAATCTCAGTTTAGTTAATTTGCTCAGTTTTAATTTTAATTTAAATAATTGAATTGTTACCCAATTGTATTTTATTTTATAGTTTAGTTTAGTTTCTTTTATTTTATTTTTATTATTTCATTTTTCTTATTAATTATTTGTTAATCATTTTTAGTCTAAGTTTAGTTTAGGGTATTGGTTCATGAAACTAGTCTTTAGATTTAGAATAGTTAGTCCAAGTAGTTTTTGGTAACTCCCCAAGTCAAAACCCTGCTACCACCTGCATCATAGCAACAATACCAATATCAAAATGAGACACCAGAATGGAATAATAGAGATTTGCAACATGAAAATAAATTCTGCCACATTCCCAAACAAATCACCTGCTACCATCTGCAGTCAGCCTGTGCTCTACTCCACAAAGACCTTTCATCAATAAATCATTAAAAAAAAACCTTTTCGTTTCACACCCAAAAAGAGAACTCTCAGCAACCTCAACACAAGCAAAAAACTCCAAAAACTACTACAAGCCAAACCGGTGACAGAAGAAAAAGGAAAGGACTTTTCAAAAAAAAACTTTTCTACAAAACCAACGCCTCAACCTGCATAAAAGGGACGAGTAACCACAACAAAAAGGAGGACACAAAAAACAACAAGCGATCACCATGCCATAGACCGCAACCGTAAACGACAGCCTCAAACATGGATTTCTATCAATCTGAACCCTCATCGAACTGAACAAACTCACTCGGTTTTCAGAACCCCCTCCATCAACAATACTTAAACAGAACCTCCTCCATCAGCCCATCAAAAAAGACTGAAGAAAAAAAAGACAGAAACAGAGGGGAGGAAATCATTATTCAACCAAACACAGAAACTTATTTTCCACAAAGAAAAACCACAACCTGAAAAAAAAAGGAAGAAACAAGAACTGGCTCGTGTTTTCCAATACTGGGAACCGTCCAAACTTGAACCTTCACCACCCCATCGCAAACCTCAGCTTAACACCACTTGTCGCCGAAACCCTCACCATCCACCATTGCATCTCATCACCAAGACCTTTCTTCCTCCTTCATTTTGAACACCACTCATCCACCCTTAACAATATACACAGCACCTTACGAACCTTCACAAAACCATAAATAAACTCAGAAAACAAAGAGAAACAATCCGAAAGAAAAACAGGTCGTGAATCGCACAAGCATGAATCGCGAAGAGGTCGCGAAAACTTAAACCGCAAGAAGAAGAAGGGCAAGCGGAAAGGGAAGGAAACAAGGATTTCTCAGAGCAAGATTCACCACAAATCATCGGAGATCTCGGATAGGTAGTTTTTGTTTACCTTTATCTTTGAACTATCGTTATTGTTGTTTGTTTTGCTCCTCATTGATTTCGTTGTCGTTGTAACATGTTAATTGATGCGATTTTTAATGAGTTTGGAGGTTAGGGTTTTCGAATTTGGGAAGATAGGAGTGTTCATCGTAAGAATAGTTTTCACATTTCTGCGTTTTTTTCTTTCTTGGCCGTTTAAGTGGCATCTTTTAGGGTTTTCAACCCATCTGATGTGCTTTAAACGAACCGGGTCATGATTGACCCGCCCAGATCACCACTTGGGTCCGTTTGGACCACCCTTCTTTATTTTACAACACCCTGTTTTCTTATCACAATACAACCCATTTAGATTTTTTACAATTTTATTTGGTTTCTAATTTTTTTTATATATTTGTTTTTTTTCTAAATATTTCAAAATATAAAACGTGTTTTCTTTTATCCTTACTAAATATCTTATTTAAAGTTTGTACTTAATTAATATTTAGTCTTGTTTAACCTTTTCTATTTGTCATTCTCTTAATATATGTATATAAAAAAAAACCAAAAATATCTTCTTATTTTTTAGTCTAAGTTGACAACATCCAATTAGGTTTTAGATTTTTTTTTAATTCAATAGTTTCTTTAGTTCTAAGAATAGTAAAAAATTTAAAAGTGTTTAAAACCTTTTTTCTCTTAGATAGTTGTTAAGTTAGGAAATTTGTATATGTTCACCACAATAATAATCGTTTCAAAAGATAATTTAAGTTTCTTGGTCCAACACCAAGTAAACACTTTTAAATATTTCCGTCTACACTTCGCACACACGTAATTCGGTCACCAAGTGACCGCCATCTGCACGTTTTCACGACTTAATTAATCTAACAAGGAACAGAACTCCGGAGTCTAGCACTCCGCACGTTCTAGAACGAACGGCAACTGGGCTAGCCTCACGCGTTTTGTTCGTTCACTCCTTCGTTATTAATCACATCGGTTCTAAAACATCTAAAACAAATATTCAAATCTTTATTAATTAATTACGAAAAAGGAACTCCGGAGTCTAGCATTCCGCACGTTCTGGATTGAACCGCAAATGGGCTAGCCTCACGCGATGGTTCAATCACCATTCGTATTCAAAATATTCAAATCTTTATTAATTAAATTACGAAAGAAGAAACTCCGGAGTCTAGCATTCCGCACGTTCTGGATTGAACCGCAAATGGGCTAGCCTCACGCGATGGTTCAATCACCATTCGTATTCAAAATATTCAAATCTTTAATAAATTAAATTACGAAAAAGGAACTCCGGAGTCTAGCATTCCGCACGTTCTGGATTGAGTCTAGCATTCCGCACGTTCTGGATTGAACCGCAAATGGAATAGCCTCACGCGATGGTTCAATCACCATTCTTATTCAAAATATTCAAATCTTTATTAATTAAATTACGAAAGAAGGAACTCCGGAGTCTAGCATTCCGCACGTTCTGGATTGAACCGCAAATGGGCTAGCCTCACGCGATGGTTCAATCACCATTCGTATTCAAAATATTCAAATCTTTAATAAATTAAATTACGAAAAAGGAACTCCGGAGTCTAGCATTCCGCACGTTCTGGATTGAACCGCAAATGGGCTAGCCTCACGCGATGGTTCAATCACCATTCGTATTCAAAATATTCAAATCTTTAATAAATTAAATTACGAAAAAGGAACTCCGGAGTCTAGCATTCCGCACGTTCTGGATTGAACCGCAAATGGGCTAGCCTCACGCGATGGTTCAATCACCATTTGTATTCAAAATATTCAAATATTTAATAAATTAAATTACGAAAAAGGAACTCCGGAGTCTAGCATTCCGCACGTTCTGGATTGAACCGCAAATGGGCTAGCCTCACGCGATGGTTCAATCACCATTCGTATTCAAAATATTCAAATCTTTATTAATTAAATTACGAAAGAAGGAACTCCGGAGTCTAGCATTCCGCACGTTCTGGATTGAACCGCAAATGGGCTAGCCTCACGCGATGGTTCAATCACCATTCGTATATAAAATATTCAAACCTTAATTTAATTAATTTACGAAAATAGAACTCCGGAGTCTAGCATTCCGCACGTTCTGGATTGAACCGCAAATGGGATAGCCTCACGCGATGGTTCAATCACCATTCGTATAACAAATTTAAATCATTTTTATAATTAATTATCGAAAGACAGAATTCCGGAGTCTAGCATTCCGCACGTTCTGGATTGGACCGCAACATGAGCTAGCCCCACGCGATGTGTTCAATCGCCCTTTCGTTTAAAACATCTTAACAAAGTCAAACACTTTCTTCTAACACGAACATTGTTTAAATCATTCTATCTCTCGAACAAGCTAGCGCTTCAGCCTCCACCGCGAGTATAAGTCAATGCTTCACAGTAGAATGCATTTTCAAACAATCGTTCAATTTAAAAAACACAAACCGTAGTAGCACGAACTACGGAGCTCTGACTTTCCCATTGCACAAGGGAATACGTAGGCACGGGGATTTTAATCCTTCGCGAGCACCCTAATAAAAAATTTAACTGTTTCTCTGTTTAACAAACATTTAATCTTTTCTCCGACTTATTAATTTAAAACTTTAATTTTCCTTTAAGAACAAACATATTAATAATCATTTAGAAGACAAAAACTTAAGATCAAACATTTAATCGCATAGTTAGCTAAGAGGTTCCCGTTGAGTACAACGGACGTGAGGGGTGCTAATACCTTCCCCTCGCGTAACCGACTCCCGAACTTAGAATTTGGTTTCGTAAACCATTTCTTATCCTTCCTTTAGGTTGTATCTATATCTCCCTTTTCTCTCGTAGAATAAATAGAATTAGGTGGAGGCTCTGTTGTTTTGTTTTAGGATCGTATTTTTCGAGGTACGACAGTTGGCGACTATGCTGGGGACATGACATGCTAGAGAGAGTCGAGTCTAACTTAGCTTTGTGTGTTTTTTTTGTTTGATCTTATCTTTTCTTATTTTCTCTATGTTTATTATTTATGTTTGTTTATCTGTTCTTTTGCCGCTCTACTTTATTGCTCAATACATTTGTTTGTGGTTTCTCGGGGTCACATTGCAAGTAATTTTGAGTGGTGAAAAAGCAGAGGGAACACCTAAGTTTAGAATTGGATGTTATTAGTGTTAGTCTCCAAGGACTCGCTCCTTGCACGCCTAGCATGAAAGCTCCCCCAGATAGTTAGACTTTTCGTAGATCTTGTCATAACGCAGCTAGCCTGTCGCGTGACCTGATTCACAAAAGGGCTGTGATTCTGGGACCCCCTAGGACCTGTTTCAATTTTGGTAGTTGTGTAATGTTAGGCTCCAAGGACTCGCTCCTTGCACACCTAGCATGAGAACTCCACTCAAGGTAGACCTTATCGTTATTATCGTCACAATGCAGCTAGCCTGCGGCGGGACGTTAATACGATAAACGTCAGTGCCCTTGAGTTTCCTTAAACCATCACCGTAGAAACCATCCTGTGAGTGGGATTCATGGGTACAAACTGTAGAACCAATCTCTTACAGCCTACCATTTAGGAAGTTTCGAGCTTTTCCAGCTTCCGTGTCTGTTTGTGATCCCTAAGCATCCCTGCACTGCATCCGTTTGCATACCATTGCATTTGCATTGCATATCATTTTCCTTCCTCAGAGAACACCCATCCTCGTCCTGTGTCCATAACCCGCAGTTTGATTTCCCGACACCTACATTGGACTTGAAGTAGTTTCTGATTGATCATGGACCCTGAAGGACAAAAGCAGACTGCAACAAGGGGAGGCTTTGATTTGACAAGGGACCAGATGAACCAGCTCATGGATGTTGTGACAACTTTGATCAGGAGAGGGGGTAATGCTCAACAGGTTGCCGTAGTTGGAGATGTCTCTCCACCTCAAAGGAACAGTTTTGTTCAACCTCAGTCTGCCAGGACCCCAGTTGGGGCATCCGTTATTCAAGAGCATACCATTATTCGAGATGGAAACTCCTTACCTCACGATGCCGTTGAGTACCAAAGCTTTGGTTTCTCTGAGCCAGTTTCCCAAGGGGCAATCCCAGTGAGAAGGACCAAGGGGCCAGATGTTGCTGAGATGAATGAGAAATGTCAAATGCTGAACGAAAGACTCAAAGCTCTAGAGGGGCAAAATGCTTTTGACCTAGATGCTTTAAACATGTGCTTAGTACCTGGTTTGGTCATAAGCACCTGCTTTTCAGAAGTACAAAGGGGATAGTTGTCCAAAGCACCATTTGGTGATGTTTTGTCGAAAGATGACTGCATATGCTTTTGATGATAGGCTGATGATTCATTGCTTCCAAGACAGTTTGATTGGGGCACCGTTGAATTGGTACATGGGTTTGGAAAGAAGTCATATTCAGTCATGGTTGGACTTAGCCAGTGCTTTTGTGAAGCAATACCATTACAATTTGGAAGAAGCTCCCAGCCGCTTTCACTTGAAGGACATATCTCAAGAAAGTAATGAGCCATTCAAAAGGTACGTCCAGAGGTGGAGAGAGTTTGCTGATCGTGTTCAACCACCGCTATCAGAGAGGGAGTTAGTTAACCTGTTTATGGACACTCTGCAGAGCTCGTACTTTGAGAAGATGATAGACACCGCCTCAACGAGTTTCTCTAACCTGGTAAAAACGGGAGAACCTATTGAGATTAGTCTCAAAAGCGGAAAGATCCAAGGCGCCTCAAGCGACCAGGCTAGTGAGAATGAATCCCTCAACAGTTCCCAAGAGGAGGAAGAGGATGTAATCAATGCAGTCATGGCAGACGTCAAGTATTCTTATGGTGCATCGGCAAGATCCTATGACCCTCCATCTTTTCAGCAATCCCCATTCCATATGCCTCATCATCCTTGTAGGCAACCAACAATGTTTAGGGTACCCTACCAGCAACCCTGGATTTCTCCTCATCAAAGTCAGCAAGTCCAGAGCCAAGGTTATCTGAATCAGCATCAGATTCCACATAAGCCTCGCAACAATCTGGAAAGAAGGAATGCTCCTCTTCATCCAGTACCTTTATCGTACACTCAGCTTCTGCAACCTCTGATTCAAAGCTCTTTAGTGGTTCCCAAGTCTCTCAAGCCATTGACAGAGCCATACCCGCATGGGTGTAATCCACATGAGCAATGTGGATATCATGCTGGATCAATGGGGCACTCAACTGAAGACTGCAGAGCTTTTCAAGCCAAGGTACAACATTTGATCGATAAGAAGTACATATCCTTCTCAGAAGGAAAACTGTTGGTGCATGTCAACCTCTCGCCTGAGTGACTTCTTGGTACATCTCCTGAAGACAGTGAATCAAGACATTTTCAATTCCCTAAAGCTGGCAATCACCTGTTTGTTTCAGCATTGTTGTTATTTTCTTTGCATGTTGAGTTTGTATTTGCTTGTTAGCATTGTTGTTTTTGAATTGGCAAAATTAATGAAATGTTTATGCATATTTTGAATCAATCCAGTCATATTCACTCGTTTTCTTTCATTGTTATAAAAAAAAACACATTTATATCTTTTTGTTTATCAAACTTTTGTCTTAGCAAAGATTGGAGGGAGGATGATGAAAACCAGATACTTGAATTATCCATTTGTATGCTCTCAATTAAAACCTTGCCAATGATGTACAGGCATTATTTCAAATTCCCAAACACTGATGAAATAAGGAAGATAATCCATTGCTAAACCCTTCGAGCCTAGAAGTAGGAGTTTTCTTTTTCAAAAACGCAAAAACCCTTAATTTCAAACCTGGGGCAGGGTAGTCGGTTCAGTTAATCTGTTTGCATCCAATCTTCAAAAGATTCAATCCATTATTCAAGAAGGATCAGCAACGTACTGCTGAAGAAGTCGTGAAGAGCCAAAAGTTTGTAGTACGTATTCTCTATCATCCAATAAGATGGCAGTCATAACCATTCAACAGAAGAATGACGTAAGGGAAAAGAAATACAAAGAAAAGTCCGCCAGGTCAAAAACAGAAAAAGACGACTTAGGCGAAAATTAATGAAGTCATCAGATCCAGCAAAGCAAGGATAAAGCAAGGTGGCTGCCATCACTTTCAAATCCTGATCCTTATCACGCACCGTCAAAAGACTTTTGAATGCGTAAATCAATTTAACTGAACATAGGATTGGAGTTTATCGCGAAGATGGGATGGGTACAAATAAATTTTGAGCCTTTTATCTTTTGTTTCATAAACCGTGAACCAAGCCACGTTACAACCCTTAAAAGACCTAATTGAGGCAGGGTTTATTTCGAGAGCATACTACAACAAGGTTGTGTTAACCTGACTCCTAACGATCTTTGCTAATCATTTGTATTGATCACTTGATCTGCCATTCCATAAAATGGCTAGATCCACTTTTTATTTCATTTTTTCATTAACTCCACTGTATCACTATCATACCAATAAATTGTGATTTCAAAACTTGCATAAACGTTGCATTAAAATTGCCATTTTTTAAATAAATAATGTTTGTTTGCAAGTCAATTCAGCATCAACGGAATCCCGATGAATGCAGCCATTAGGGAATTTGACTGAGTAAGAGAAGTCCAGCCAGGGGCAATCACTTCAAGAACCAGTCAATCTGAATCAATCCATTCAGGAGTCAACAATTCAGAGGTTGAGATCTCCTCAAGACTCATACTTGAGCGAGTTATCAGAAAGAATTCAAGAGTTCAAATGGCCAGCCAGACCAGAGGTCTCCCATTCCAGGGATCAGATAACCAGGGGAAAATTTCTGATGTTCGAGCACCGGGGCAACCATTTCAAAGTCTATGCCATGGCAGGTTGTTCCCAAACCTTTTGAAAAGGATATGTTCAAGAAACCATTGATTCAGGGGCAAGATGAATCACACAGGGGTAATTCCTCTCCGTGCTTACAAGTTTGTTCAAGCAGGCCCTATACAACAACAAATGTTGAGTTCAAGACAGGTGTCGGGAATCATGTCGTCATCTTTGTCTCCTTCTAGAGAGTCGTCTGCAAAGAACTTTTCCATTCTGACCCATGCAGGGGCATATTTTAAAAATCACTGAGTCAGTACATAATCACTCTCATGCTTCAATCATGTCGCTTCGCTCATAGCGTTAAACCTTGCATATCTAGCATATGTCCAGGTCAAAACCCAGGAAAACCAATTCCCGTATGGTATTTCTTTTGAAATTTATTTTCAACCCAGTCCTGTCTGGTAGTCATTTATTTTCAACCCAGTCCAGTCTGGTAGTCATTTATTTTTCAACCCAGTCCCGTCTGGTAGTCATTTATTTTTCAACCCAGTCCCGTCTGGTAGTCATTTATTTTCAACCCAGTCCCGTCTGGTAGTCATTTATTTTTCAACCCAGTCCCGTCTGGTAGTCATTTATTTTCAACCCAGTCCCGTCTGGTAGTCATTTATTTTCAACCCAGTCCCGTGTGGTAGTCATTTATTTTCAACCCAGTCCCGTCTGGTAGTCATTTATTTTCAACCAAGTCCCGTCTGGTAGTCATTTATTTTCAACCCAGTCCCGTCTGGTAGTCATTTATTTTTCAACCCAGTCCCGTCTGTTAGTCACTTATTTTCAACCCAGTCCCGTCTGGTAGTCATTTATTTTCAACCCAGTCCCGTCTGGTAGTCATTTATTTTCAACCCAGTCCCGTCTGGTAGTCATTTATTTTCAACCCAGTTCCTGTCTGATATTCAGTTTTCGTTTGTTAGTCCATTCTGAACCAGTTCCCACCTGGTATTTCATTTAAAAGTTATTTGACGGTCGGTTATTGTCTGACAGTCATCTCTTTTCCAAATCCAGTTCAAAATCAATGCTTGTTTGTTAGACCATTTCCAAAGTCAGCCCCCGCCTGAAAATGAACCTAAAGAGACCAGTTCCTGTCTGGCATGTCAAAGAAAAACTCATTTGTCACTAGCACCTTTGTCTGAAATCCATTGTTGTTGACGCCCTTTAGTGTGGTTTATCAAAGTGATTCCCAGTAACATTAATATCCCCTGCATAGGTCCTCCTTGTTATTAATATCCACCTTTTTACCACCAATATTTCTCTTAAGTCCAATTGTCATTGGCACAAACCCTTCAAGTTTTCATTTGGGAATTTCCGGAGTTTGGACGTTTATCTTGTTTAAAACTCCAACATTTTTATTGCCAGCCGGTCTCTTGGAGCCGTGGACTATTTGAGCACGTTGTTTTATACCCCTGATATCAATTGGTTGTACAGAGCCACTGCCCAAAATTTGTGTTCGTTTTCTTTATCCTCGGTCTCAACAGTTACACTTGAACCTGTTGATTTACCACTTTGGATTTACGCCTGTCTTTTATTTTCCTGACCACCGTGTCAATATCTGTTATTTCCATTTTCCGGCCACCGCGTCAATGCCTATATTTTATTTCCTGACCACCGTGTCGACGTCTGTTATTTTTTTATTTCCCGACCACTGTGTCGATATTTTGTTTATCACTAACCGCCGTGTTAAGGTCTGCTATTTGGTTCGCCTAACTGCCGAGTCGAGATCATTTCCATTTTCTCTCAATCACCGAGTTGTTGCATTGGGATCCCCAGCAACCACTTTGAACTTACTAACTCATCACTTCAGTTAGCCTGTCTTTAATCTCGCATTTTGCTTTCCAGTCTTTTGTTATTCTTAGTGCCAGCAGTTACATTTGAACCTGCCGATCTATCACTTTGGACACATCCTGTTTTCGTCTTGTCATCCCCAGCATATTTTTTTACCCCCAGTGGGTCTTTGCCCTCAGTTTTCGTTTATGTGGATCACCGTCGCATTTATCTGCATCATACCATTTACAGCATATTCATAAAAAAAAAGAAATCAGCCCGTTAGGTTTCATTGCATCTCGCACGTTAGATCCCCAGCAAAAGCAAAGGAGTCTCTCGCGATTTCGTAACATTGCATATCATTGCATATCATTGCATTTCAAGCATTCGGTCAAAATTTTAGGTATTTTAATATTTAATCCTCTTCTACCTCGAATGTCCAAAAACTTTGTTACTTATACATTCAGGTCCAAGAAAATTAAATAGGGGCAACTGTCACACCCTAAATTTTGACCGAATATTTTCATATTTTTGTTCTTTTGCGGGCGCATTCTGTCGATATATGGGAAATCAAGCATTTCTGTTTTTAGGATTAAAACGTGTCATTTAATCATTTATCATTGCATTTTTCAACGCATTTTTTGCCGCAATATCGTTAATCGGTCATTCTTACATTTTTTCCATTAGTCACTAATCTTTGCATTTTCTTTTCATTTCACCATTTAAATGTCATTTTAATTTCGTTCTCGTTTTTTTTTATGTATAAAACTTAATTAGATTTTATTTATATTTTTACCACTTTAATATAGACTTTAGAATTATTTTCAATCTTAGAATTTTATTATACTTTCTCATTCTACATTTTTAAAATGTTTTTTTATGTTAGAATATAATGTAGTTTATTTTTTTTTAACCTAATTTTCAGTTCAGATTAATTTTATAATAAGGATTTTAGTTTATATAGGATTTAGAGTTTAGTTTTTTATTTTTTATTTTTAATATAATCTCAGTTTAGTTAATTTGCTCAGTTTTAATTTTAATTTAAATAATTGAATTGTTACCCAATTGTATTTTATTTTATAGTTTAGTTTCTTTTATTTTATTTTTATTATTTCATTTTTCTTATTAATTATTTGTTAATCATTTTTAGTCTAAGTTTAGTTTAGGGTATTGGTTCATGAAACTAGTCTTTAGATTTAGAATAGTTAGTCCAAGTAGTTTTTGGTAACTCCCCAAGTCAAAACCCTGCTACCACCTGCATCATAGCAACAATACCAATATCAAAATGAGACACCAGAATGGAATAATAGAGATTTGCAACATGAAAATAAATTCTGCCACATTCCCAAACAAATCACCTGCTACCATCTGCAGCCAGCCTATGCTCTACTCCACAAAGACCTTTCATCAATAAATCATAAAAAAACCTTTTCGTTTCACACCCAAAAAGAGAACTCTCAGCAACCTCAACACAAGCAAAAAACTCCAAAAACTACTACAAGCCAAACCGGTGACAGAAGAAAAAGGAAAGGACTTTTCAAAAAAAAACTTTTCTACAAAACCAACGCCTCAACCTGCATAAAAGGGACGAGTAACCACAACAAAAAGGAGGACACAAAAAACAACAAGCGATCACCATGCCATAGACCGCAACCGTAAACGACAGCCTCAAACATGGATTTCTATCAATCTGAACCCTCATCGAACTGAACAAACTCACCCGGTTTTCAGAACCCCCTCCATCAACTAGGGGTGGACACGCAACCGAGAACCGACCCAACCCGCATCAACCGATTGGTAAAAAATGAATTGGGCCAGATGTATTCGGGTTTTCGGTTTTGCGGGTCCAAATAACGGTTTCGTAAGGGTTCAATTGGGCGGGTCCGGTTCAACATATTGAAACTGTGGGTACCCCTACCCGCCCGACTGTAAGGATGTTCTTCTAATTTCTAAATGATATTTCTAAACTATTACTTTCCATTCTCCAGTATCATTAAACACATCATTTCATTTGAAAACTACAATCCAAAAATTTCCTTCTCTCTCTTTTCATCATGTCACAAACCCTAAATATGAACATCCCCTTCCATTCGCCGCCGTAGATCCCCTTCCATTCGCCGCCATAGATCCTCTTCCGTCTCTTCTCGTCTGTTCGTAAATATCTGTTCTTCAAACACGGGAAAGTACCATTTCATTTTGAAGATTCGATTTGAATCGTGATTTTTATTTTCGTTTTGAATCAAGCGTATATTCATCTCCATTTTCGTTTTGAATAATGTGTTTTTCCTTAATAAACTTCATCTATCGTCATCCTTTCTATGTTCTGAAGAAAATAGGATTAGGGTTTAGAACTTTACTGTTAAGAATTTTTTTTCTTGTTCTATTTCTCTTTTCTATTGTTTTGATGATGTGTATAATGTTTTAAATTGCAGATATTTCCAATTCCAAAAGCATTTTATAGAGGGGTAACAGATCTTATATCACTCTCTTGTTGAAAAGTATGTTCTACTTTGTTTCTCTACTCTCTCTATAGATGGGTATAATGTTTCTCACTCTCTCTATAACGATGAATTTATGCATGTTATTTGATTTATTTTGGCCAATTATTTACAGGTGATTAAGGCTTTCAAACATTTGTGTATAGATGGATCGAGGTCAACATAGAATGGAAGGAGTCTTAGAGCAAGAACAATGCAACTGTATGTGTTTTCATGTTTGTCTTAGGCTAATTTTCTGATTTCAAACTAACTTTTATAGTGTTTTATTTGTGCTTGTTGTAGTCTAATTGGAATTGTGTTTTATACTTGCCTTCTTAGTTCCTACTAAAAGTTGTTCTTGCTGAATATTTGCCTTAAATTGCAATCTATTTAAAACTTATTTTAATTTAGAACTAAGAAAATAAGATTTAACTTCTGTTAATGATTTTAAAATTCTTACTGAATACTTCCAGTAACTTGTTCTTGCTGAAATTTACTAAGATTTAACTTAGTACTAAGAAAACAAGAAGGGGTACTCATGTGCTTGTAGCCTGGTTTTAGAACCTCACAGTTAGTGTTCTTTAATGGTACAAATTTAAAAATAACTATAATACAAAAGATGATTCTCCTTACTATTACAGTTTTTTTTCTTCTTTTATATCTTATTTGTTGTACTCCTTTTATTTTATGTTTGCTTTCTTTTTCACAAGAGATGTATGTGTGTGTAAATGAGATTCATATTCTCCTTCAAAACTTATTTATGATATTAACCATTAATGAAGTTTTGATTTGAATAAGAAATTAATAGACATACACCCCTAGTATTATGAAATTTATTTATGATATTTTGTCTGACACTCAAAATTTATGTTAATATATGTAAATTTAAAATAAGATAGTACATTCTGTATTTTAATATTGGAGAGAGTGCTGGTATAATTTTAACAAATATGATTAATACGTTTTTCATATTATTTAAGTCTAGTATTTTAAATAATTTGTTAAGGTTTTTGACCAATTTGTAGTTAAATATTAATAATTATTATCCTGACTAAATTAATAAATTATTATTATCGTAAAATACTGTTAAGGAGGAATATCATAGAACTAGGGATGTATGAATTTAAAAATAATCTTATTAGTATGAAGCAAATTAATAAGATGAAGCAAATTAAGTTTATTATTGTAACTTAAGTTGTAACTTTTATTTATGAATATGATTTTAATCACAGTAGTGTGTGAATTGGAATGTTGATTGGTGATATCTACTTGTATCTTATATTAACAATCTTATTAATATGAAGCAGATTAAGTTTATTAATGTAACTTAAGGTCTAACTTTTGTTTATGAGTATGATTTTAATCACAATAGTATGTGAATTGGAATGTTTTTAAGTGAAATGGAATGTTGATTGGTAGTTATTGATAATGGCTCATTCGTTATTTCAGTGACTGGTGAGCCTAATCAAAATCTACCAATTAATGAAGTAGGTTTATCTGCGCAACCTACAAAGAAGAGGAAATCTAGTGCAAGTGGTTCTAGGCAAACATCTGCTTGTTGGGAACACTTTATTAGATTACCTGTTGATCAAGTTGATGCACCCACTGCAGCCTGCAAACACTGTCACAATAAATACTTGTGTGATCCTAGGACTCACGACACAACCAACCTGAACCATCATATTAAAAAATGTCCCAGGCTTCCCCTTGTTGTGTCAGCTGACCCCACACAAACTATTCTAACATACCCAACTATAGATGGCAATCTGGATCAAGTTAGCTCTAGATTTGACAAGAAAGCATGTAGAAGTGCTTTGTCAGTTTTTGTAGTTCTAGATGAGCAGCCATTTAGTGCAGTAGAGCGTGAAGGTTTTAAATTTTACTCTAAAGTAATGCAGCCCCAATTCACCATCCCATCTAGGCGTACGGTAGCTAGGGACTGTTTTCAGCTACATTTGGATGAAAAACAAAAGTTAAAGGCCTTTTTTAAGTCCGATTGCAATAGGATAGCACTTACTACTGATTGCTGGACTTCTATACAAAATCTCAACTACTTGACCCTTACGGCACACTTTGTGGATAACGAATGGAAGTATCAAAAGAGAATTATCAGCTTCGCCGTAATTCCAAACCACATGGGTGATACTGTAGGTAGGAAAATCGAAGAAGTGTTAAGGGATTGGGGAATTAGGAATGTGTCAACAATAACTGTTGATAATGCCACTTCAAATGATGTTGCTGTGACATATCTAAAGAAAAAGATAGCAAATATGAATGGGTTGATGGGGGATGGGGAGTGTTTTCATATGAGGTGTTCTGCTCACATTTTGAATTTGGTGGTAAATGAGGGTTTGAAAGATAAACATTTATCCATAACTAGTATTAGGGATGCTGTTAGATTTGTTAAGTCCTCATCTCATAGGGCATCCAAGTTTAAAGAATGCATTGAATTTGCTGGAATAACTTGCAAAAAGTTAGTATGTCTCGATGTTTCAACTCGTTGGAACGCGACATATTTAATGCTAGAGGCTGCAGAGAAGTTTCAACTTGCTTTTGAAAAGCTTGAGGATGAAGATTCGAGCTATAGAGAGTTCTTTGGAAAAGGTAATCCCCCTAGTAGTGATGATTGGGACACTGCTAGGGCGTTTAGCGCTTTTCTAAAGTTATTCTATGAAGCAACTAAGATTTTTTCCACCTCTCAAAATGTGAGTTTGCATACTTGTTTTCACCAAGTGGCTGCCATTTATTGTGAGTTGAAACAAGCTACTATGAACTTAAATGATGTTTTTGCAAGTGTGGGTGGGGATATGATGGCAAAGTATAATAAATATTGGGGGAGTGCCGATAAGATGAACAAGATGATATATTTTGGTATTATTCTTGATCCAAGATACAAATTGAGTTGCATTGAGTGGACATTCAAGGACATGTATGGAGTTGGATCGAAGTTTGCTAATGACTTGATAATATCTATAAAAGAGGATTTACAAAAGTTGTATGATTGGTATAAGCAAGCTTATGACCAAAAATATAATTCCACACACCCTCTTGGTAGTGGTGGAAATAATGTCTCCAATGATGAAACAACTGCAGTTGCTGCCCGTTCATCTAATATGGCTAGAGCCGATGCTTTTGAGCAACATTTAGAAGAACGAGACTCAATTGATCAACAAAATGAGCTTGAGGGGTATAATTCTAGTAAGTGTGTTAAAAGGGATCCTAACTTTGATATTCTTGTGTGGTGGAAACGCAATTCAGCCGAATATCCTATTTTATCTACAATGGCTAAAGATATTTTAGCCACACCAGTTTCTACTGTTGCTTCCGAAAGTGCTTTTAGCACAGGAGGGAGGGTCATAGAAACCTATAGGAGCTCTCTAACTGCTGAAATGGCAGAGGCTTTAATTTGCACTCAGAATTGGTTAAAACCTTCTTTTACATATTTCAAAGACATGAACGTCATGGAAGATTTTGAGCTTTCAGAAGATATTGTACAAGGTAAATTTATTTATTACGTTATTTTGAATAATTAATATGTTGCATTGTTATATAATTATGTGTTTCTAAAAACCGTTTATTTCATGATTTTAGAGTTTCAACAAATGCAGATTGCAGCAAGGGGAGGATTGGGTGTCTCATCATCACAATCTCAGCCACAACCTTCTGGTTGTGCTTGAAATGAATGTATGTATATCATTATCTACTTATTTCATCATTATTTTTTGATAACTAATGTTTATGTTATCTAATTTTTCAGGTCAAATATGTTTTTTGATTTTTTGGAGTCATATATGACTTATATATATATATATCACTAATCAATGGCCGAATGAAGAATATATATATATTTATATTTTGTCCCTGAATTTTGAAGAAACTGGCCACCACTCGTCTTCGTTGTGTCCCTTGAATTTTGAAGAAACTAGCCACCACTCGTCGTCACTTGTAAGTCATACTTTTTGGATTAATTTGTTTAGTTGTGAAAGCATTGCTATGGCACATTAAGAACACATTGGACCATGAGGAGCCAAACTCATTTCCAAGGAGAAGAAAATGGGACAACAGAATCCTTGAATTTGTTCACCAAAATTCAGACAAGCCTTTGATATGGTGTGAGGATCTGAATGTCAGGTGGCTAATCTCCATTTTTCATCTGCTTGCGATGCATAGCATTAATTAGTCCTGGCCTATTTGTTTGGCATCTTACTCTTATTTATTCTTTTTTTGTCATTTAAATAAATTCTAGATATGAAGTTCTAGATACGAGCTTGCTTAGCGGTTGGACTTGGATGCATCTATTTGTTACTAGCCACAGCATCAAGAAAATAGAAATCCAACAGTTTGAGAGGACCATTAAGATTTATGTTTTATTTAAATTTGATGCAACAAGAAGTATTATATGAAACTAATTCATTGAGTCTGCATTGGTTCTCATTAGCTTCTAAGATTATTTTTACCTGTTTCGAAAGCATTTCTGTACTTGTCATGAACTTTAAAAACTCTTATAAATGGATAATTTTAGCCTTTAACTCTCATATATCCATCTTCTGCAGCCATGAAGAGATCGATGTGAGTCATCCAGAGTTTTTCAGTACAACAAAACAAAATGGTTATGTTCCTCCAAATAAAGAGGTATAATCAATTTACTTACTCTTGAAGTTTCGTCTAAACTAGATTCATCTCTTTTATTTATCACAGAGGCCAAGAATAGTTTTATATCTGTGTGACTTAACATGCCCACGGTTGTAACGGATGCAAGGGTTTGAAACGTTGAATACTTGCCTATAGACACTTTGATATCTTATCAAGTACCAATTCTCCTAAGCTTAAATTGTTGGGAAGTCCTTGTGTTGCACCCCATCCCATTTATATTGTTATGTAGAGGCTCAAGAAAGGATTTATATCTTTAACAATTTGGATAAAGTAGTGTAATATATCTTCTGAACTGTAATTAAAATACCCAGTGATATGGATTTATGCAGGATTGCGGGCAGCCTGGATTTACCTTGGCTGAAAGAGCACGATTTGGTACCATCTTAAGAGAGTGAGTCATCCATTATTCTATTTCGTTCAATGGCCAAAGAAATAATATATATTTTGTCCTGTCGATTTTGAAGATACTCAACAGAAGCTATATAGCCAGGATCATTTTGTGTATACTCATTTGGATCACATTTTGTGTAGCAGCAACAGCTTGGTAAATGAGCATCAACAACAAAAGCTATATAGCCAGGACCATTTTGCTAAATGAACAATAGTAGAAACTATGCAGCAGCTTGGTAAATGGTCTTAATATATCATTTGTATATAATTATTATTATTAAATTAATGTTTATGAAATATTGATAGACTGAGATTATTTTGAATTATTGATAGACTGAGATTATTTTGAACAACAGTAGAAACTTTACATTGATGACATTTGAATCTCATTTTGTGCAGCAACAACAACTTGGTGAATGAGAAGCAACATAAACTATATAACCAGGACCAGCTTGGTAAATGAGCAACAACATAAGCTATGCAGCAACAACTTGGTAAATGCACTTAAATGATTTCTTTTTTGTGCTTTATTCATGTTAGGAGTTAATGTTAGGAGTTTATGTTGCTGGATATGTTAGATTTAGAACCTATTTGAGGAGTATAGAACCTGGTAAATAACTTGTCTAAGAACTTGCTTAAGAACTTGGTAAATAACATGTTAGCAGTTCATGTTCTTTATTCATGTTAGCTTGGTCAATAACTTGTTAAGAACTTGATGAATAATAATATAATGGTTCACATTTGAGGCATTATGAATTGACAATTATGAATTTGTGGAGTAAAAAAATATTTTAGTTGATATATAATTGTGCATTATGTGTTTGATTGCTAATAAATTTGTTTTGGTTGCTTTGAGTAGGTTATTCTTGCTACTAGTGTTGGTGTGAACATTCACAATATGCATAATAGTATATCTCTTTATGTGGAAGGCAAGCTAATTAGAGTCATATATGGAAAGGCCATTGATAATAACTATAATATTATTGCTATTTAAGTTGTAATATTACTTATACTCATGTTGGTCAATTATGAGTTTAATTGTACTTCTACTGTATGTATAATTGTTTAATATGATAGCTTGATGATTATATGAGTTTAACACAATCCATTATTTTCATTGGGTGTTAACTTCATTATTTTCATTTTGTACTGTAAGAATTAGTTTCTGAAATTTATATTGTGTAAAAAAATATTTTTTTTTCTTCAGAAATTGTATTTGGACATTAAAATTTGATAACTCATTAACCCGATAAAACCGTCTGTTGTTACCCGCAACCCGATATGACCCAACCCGTGCCAACCGATGTAAATATTGGGCAGAAATGGACCGATCAAATTCCCCCGCAATTTGAGTTGGGTGGCACTTTTGGGCCCGAACCCGCCCAACCCGACCCAATGTCCAGCCCTACCATCAACAATACTCAAACAGAACCTCCTTCATCAGCCCATCAAAAAAGACTGGAAAAAAAAAGACAGAAACAGAGGGGAGGAAATCATTATTCAACCAAACACATAACTTATTTTCCACAACAAAAAACCACAACCTGAAAAAAAAAGGAAGAAACAAGAACTGGCTCGTGTTTTCCAATACTGGGAACCGTCCAAACTTGAACCTTCACCACCCCATCGCAAACCTCAGCTTAACACCACTTGCCGTCGAAATCCTCACCATCCACCATTGCATCTCATCACCAAGACCTTTCTTCCTCCTTCATTTTGAACACCACTCATCCACCCTTAACAATATACACAACACCTTACGAACCTTCACAAAACCATAAATAAACTCAGAAAACAAAGAGAAACAATCCGAAAGAAAAACAGGTCGTGAATCGCACAAGCATGAATCGCGAAGAGGTCGCGAAAACTTAAACCGCAAGAAGAAGAAGGGCAAGCGGAAAGGGAAGGAAATAAGGATTTCTCAGAGCAAGATTCACCACAAATCATCGGAGATCTCGGATAGGTAGTTTTTGTTTACCTTTATCTTTGAACTATCGTTATTGTTGTTTGTTTTGCTCCTCATTGATTTCGTTGCCGTTGTAACATGTTAATTGATGCGATTTTTAATGAGTTTGGAGGTTAGGGTTTTCGAATTTGGGAAGACAGGAGTGTTCATCGTAAGAATAGTTTTCACATTTCTGCGTTTTTTTCTTTCTTGGCCGTTTAAGTGGCATCTTTTAGGGTTTTCAACCCATCTGATGTGCTTTAAACGAACCGGGTCATGATTGACCCGCCCAGATCACCACTTAGGTCCGTTTGGACCACCCTTCTTTATTTTACAACACCCTGTTTTCTTATCACAATACAACCCATTTAGATTTTTCACAATTTTCTTTGGTTTCTAATTTTTTTTTTATATATATTTGTTTTTTTTCTAAATATTTCAAAATATAAAAAGTGTTTTCTTTTATCCTTACTAAATATCTTATTTAAAGTTTGTACTTAATTAATATTTAGTCTTGTTTAACCTTTTCTATTTGTCATTCTCTTAATATATGTATATAAAAAAAAACCAAAAATATCTTCTTATTTTTTAATCTAAGTTGACAACATCCAATTAGGTTTTAGATTTTTTTTTAATTCAATAGTTTCTTTAGTTCTAAGAATAGTAAAAAATTTAAAAGTGTTTAAAACCTTTTTTCTCTTAGATAGTTGTTAAGTTAGGAAATTTGTATATGTTCACCACAATAATAATCGTTTCAAAAGATAATTTAAGTTTCTTGGTCCAACACCAAGTAAACACTTTTAAATATTTTCGTCTACACTTCGCACACACGTAAGTCGGTCACCAAGTGACCGCCATCTGCACGTTTTCACGACTTAATTAATTTAACAAGGAACAGAACTCTGGAGTCTAGCACTCCGCACGTTCTAGAACAAACGGCAACTGGGCTAGCCTCACGCGTTTTGTTCGTTCACTCCTTCGTTATTAATCACATCGGTTCTAAAACATCTAAAACAAATATTCAAATCTTTATTAATTAATTACGAAAAAGGAACTCCGGAGTCTAGCATTCCGCATGTTCTGGATTGAACCGCAAATGGGCTAGCCTCACGCGATGGTTCAATCACCATTCGTATTCAAAATATTCAAATCTTTATTAATTAAATTACGAAAGAAGGAACTCCGGAGTCTAGCATTCCGCACGTTCTGGATTGAACCGCAAATGGGCTAGCCTCACGCGATGGTTCAATCACCATTCGTATTCAAAATATTCAAATCTTTAATAAATTAAATTACGAAAAAGGAACTCCGGAGTCTAGCATTCCGCACGTTCTAGATTGAGTCTAGCATTCCGCACGTTCTGGATTGAACCGCAAATGGGCTAGCCTCACGCGATGGTTCAATCACCATTCGTATTCAAAATATTCAAATCTTTAATAAATTAAATTACGAAAAAGGAACTCCGAAGTCTAGCATTCCGCACATTCTGGATTGAGTCTAGCATTCCGCACGTTCTGGATTGAACCGCAAATGGGCTAGCCTCACTCGATGGTTCAATCACCATTCGTATTCAAAATATTCAAATCTTTAATAAATTAAATTACGAAAAAGGAACTCCGGAGTCTAGCATTCCGCACGTTCTGGATTGAGTCTAGCATTCCGCACGTTCTGGATTGAACCGCAAATGGGCTAGCCTCACGTGATGGTTCAATCACCATTCGTATTCAAAATATTCAAATCTTTATTAATTAAATTACGAAAGAAGGAACTCCGGAGTCTAGCATTCCGCACGTTCTGGATTGAACCGCAAATGGGCTAGCCTCACGCGATGGTTCAATCACCATTCGTATTCAAAATATTCAAATCTTTAATAAATTAAATTACGAAAAAGGAACTCCAGAGTCTAGCATTCCGCACGTTCTGGATTGAACCGCAAATGGGCTAGCCTCACGCGATGGTTCAATCACCATTCGTATTCAAAATATTCAAATCTTTAATAAATTAAATTATGAAAAAGGAACTCCGGAGTCTAGCATTCCGCACGTTCTGGATTGAACCGCAAATGGGCTAGCCTCACGCGATGGTTCAATCACCATTCGTATTCAAAATATTCAAATCTTTAATAAATTAAATTACGAAAAAGGAACTCCGGAGTCTAGCATTCCGCACGTTCTGGATTGAACCGCAAATGGGCTAGCCTCACGCGATGGTTCAATCACCATTCGTATTCAAAATATTCAAATCTTTATTAATTAAATTACGAAAGAAGGAACTCCGGAGTCTAGCATTCCGCACGTTCTGGATTGAACCGCAAATGGGCTAGCCTCACGCGATGGTTCAATCACCATTCGTATATAAAATATTCAAACCTTAATTTAATTAATTTACGAAAACAGAACTCCGGAGTCTAGCATTCCGCACGTTCTGGATTGAACCGCAAATGGGCTAGCCTCACGCGATGGTTCAATCACCATTCGTATAACAAATTTAAATCATTTTTATAATTAATTATCGAAAGACAGAATTCCGGAGTCTAGCATTCCGCACGTTCTGGATTGGACCGCAACATGGGCTAGCCCCACGCGATGTGTTCAATCGCCCTTTCGTTTAAAACATCTTAACAAAGTTAAACACTTTCTTCTAACATGAACATTGTTTAAATCATTCTATCTCTCGAACAAGCTAGCGCTTCAGCCTCCACCGCGAGTATAAGCCAATGCTTAACAGTAGAATGCATTTTCAAACAATCGTTCAATTTAAAAAACACAAACCGTAGTAGCACGAACTACGGAGCTCTGACTTTCCCATTGCACAAGGAAATACGTAGGCACGGGGATTTTAATCCTTCGCGAGCACCCTAATAAAAAATTTAACTGTTTCTCTGTTTAACAAACATTTAATCTTTTCTCCGACTTATTAATTTAAAACTTTAATTTTCCTTTAAGAACAAACATATTAATAATCATTTAGAAGACAAAAACTTAAGATCAAACATTTAATCGCATAGTTAGCTAAGAGGTTCCCGTTGAGTACAACGGACGTGAGGGGTGCTAATACCTTCCCCTCGCGTAACCGACTCCCGAACTTAGAATTTGGTTTCGTAAACCATTTCTTATCCTTCCTTTAGGTTGTATCTATATCTCCCTTTTCTCTCGTAGAATAAATAGAATTAGGTGGCGGCTCTGTTGTTTTGTTTTAGGATCGTATTTTTCGAGGTACGACAGTAAATACATCATATTTATTGTGTTTCCGGTACCGTCGGGAAATAAAAAATGACCGAATAAAAGCATAATATAACACCGAGTTTTTTGCATTTTTTCTAACTCGGTTGATTCTGCGGTTAAAATAAAACTAGCATAGTAGGCTCTAAGGACTCCTAGATTAATACCTGAACCCTGGCTACGAGTATTTGTTGGCTGCTCCTCGTCAATGAGAGGGGCACCCAGCAAATCCGCAACTATAGAAACTTCGTGGTTCACCTTACCAAAGACGGCTCTGCCGGATACACGTAACCCCAAAAGCATGTATACGTCTTCCAATGTGACAGTGCATTCACCGAAGGGCAGGTGAAAGGTGTGTGTCTCTGGCCTCCACCTCTCTTGTAGTGCCAAGATGAATTTTGAGTCTATAGAGTTGTTGTGCACCTTTATGACTTCACCAAATCCGCATAATCGTAGATACGGTTCAATGATCGGATCAAACTCTATGTAGTCGTGCACCCGACACCTAAATCTTCTTACATTCTGTAAAAATATTTTTCGAAATAAGTTAAAATACGCAAGAATATATATATATATGTATGTATGTATAAATATATATATATATATATATATATATATATATATATATATATATATATATTTATATATATATATATATATATATATATATATATAAGTATATATATATATATATATATATATATATATATATATATATATATATATATATATATATATATATAGATATATATAAGTTAGGGTTTACTTATATTAGTATGAAATATATATAAAAATTATGTGTAAAAAAATTTACGAAGATTAAACTTACAAATGACGCGATATTTTCGACTGTGCCTCGGTGTTGATCTCCCATCGTTAGTAAAGTCATTTTCGATTTTGTCGCGATATTTGATATTTGATATTTGATATTTGATGTTGCACCTTTATGAATTGTTTGTGTGATATTTGATATTTTAGGTTTGATAGTGTGGTATATATAAGAATTTACATTTACTTGTTACGGATTGAAACAAAAACAACATGTACACATTCGCCAAACCATGTGGCGAATTGAACAAAAACATTTACACTAATTCGCCACACCATATGGCGAATCAGAACAATAATTTTCGGCATGTCCTGTGATTGGTTCATCAGCAAGTTTGTGGATTCCTCATCTTCATTCTGATTGGCGAATGCATATGTTTGTGGATCACCAGCTCACTTCACATGCATTCAATGGAATCTCTGCATGGTCAAGGGAAGTCAGAGCATTGAAACCAGCACGAATCTCCTCTACATTTTCCAGCTTTAGCAGGACTCATAAGTAGCCATGTTGATTGGCGAATGAGTTAATGGATTCGCCAATCCATTTGGCGAATAGGATTAAAGTCAGCCTTGGTTAGCCACACCAATTGGCGAACGTGTTTATACACATTAGGTTTAGTTAGGTTTATTAAGTTAGTTTGGTTAGTTTAGTTAGGGTTTAACTAGGTTAGTTTAGTTAGTTAGTTAGGGTTCAATTAAGTTAGTTTAGTTAGTTTATAATTAGGTTAATTTAATTAGTTTAGTTAGGGTTTAATTAGGTTAGTTTAGTTAGGGTTTAATTAAGTTAGTTTAGTTAGTTAGGGTTTAATTAGGTTAGCTTAGTTAGTTTAATTAGGGTTTAATTAAGTTAGTTTATAATTAGGTTAATTTAGTTAGTTTAGTTAGGGTTTAATTAGGATAGTTTAGTTAGGGTTTAGGGTTTACGTATTAAAAATTATGTTAGGGTTTACGTATTAAAAATTATGTTATATATATATATATATATATATATATATATATATATGTGTGTGTGTGTGTGTGTGTGTGTGTGTGTGTGTGTGTAAGTTAGGATTTGTTAAGTTAATACATTTAAGAAGTATGTGCAGAAGACAAGACATATGTGGAAAAATAATGTAGTCTATATGTGCAGAAGATAAACCTATATGTGCAGATGATAGACCTATATGTGCAGATGATAAGACATATGTTGAAAAATAATGTAGTCTATATGTGCAGAAGATAGACCTATATGTGCAGAAGATAAGACATATGTGGAGAAGATAACCCTATATGGTGCAGGAGATAAGCCTATGAGACATTAATTCACATTAATTCAGAACAGTAAATATAACCATAAAATATATTTTTGACTTTACTATTTATAGATTATTTTCATATCTTCATTGTACCATAAACTGCAAAACGTTTTCGTATCTAAAAGAGTCTTTGTATACGAACTATGTCTCAATTACCTCAGTATATGATCAACGCCCATATAAATGGCGAAATATTTGAATGTAACCATTCTGGTTTCAACTTTCGTAACACCGAGGTTACTCGGTTCTCAATCACCCGACAATCCAATTTCGCTCATCTAAAAAAGAGATTGGAAAACAAAATGCAGCGTGGTCCAGTGGACGTCATTATTTACAAACATCAAGTATTCTATGAGGATAACCAGGTCATGTATTTCCAATTAACTATATCTGATGATGAAAGTGTTCGTACTATGTTTCTAAGCCATGAGTATTCTGGTTTCAATGATATCGAGCTCTATGTTACGCTTCACCAACAACAAATGTCTCAGCCCATTGATCATTCGCAAGTCTTTTTCGAATCTGACAATGATTTGGCTGAAGTCGATGTTGTTGATGAGGACGAGGAACAAGAGGAGGCAGTAGTTGATGAAATGGTCAATGAAGACGAGGTCCCGGCCACTCATGTATATCGTCCTCCTCCACACATGACAAACTTGAACTTGGGAAGTGAAGGCCCATCTTCAGACATATTTTATGATCCGTATCCACAAAGACAAGGTGCATTAAAGGAGGGCGACCATTTTCGAACAAAAGAAGAATGCGTTCGAGCTATAAAATTTTACCACATGGATTTATCGGCTGATTATAAGGTCGACCGAACGAATCCTACACTATATATGATACGTTGTCGTAACGTGGCGTGTCCGTTTCGATTGACAGCATCATACAGAAAGAGAAGTGAAGATTGGAAGGTTGCTTCAATGGGACCGGAGCATACATGTGTAATAACCAACTCATTGCAGGATCATCGGCAACTGAGCTCTCAGCTAATATGCAACGATATCCTATCAATCGTTGCCGACGATCCTTCGGTCAAGGTCAGCACGATAATTAAGCACATAGTACAGAAGCACAATTATACTCCATCATACAGGAAAGCATGGATTGCTAGAACTAAGGTTGTTGCCGTTGTATTCGGAAATTGGGAGGACTCGTACAAAGAACTCCCAAAGTTTTTGCTGGCACTGAAGCACTATGCACCTGGGACCGTTGTCATCCTTGAGACCTTGCCGGCGTATACTTCGGAAAGTCATTGTGTTAGTGGAAATGGCATATTCCACCGACTCTTTTGGGCTTTTGACCCATGTATAAAGGGTTTTTCCTTCTGCAAGCCTATAATCCAAATTGATGGAACATGGCTCTACGGCAAATACAAAGGAACTCTATTGATGGCAGTGGCACAGGACGGCAACAACAATATCTTCCCAATTGCATTCGCTATCGTCGAGGGAGAGACTGCCGAGGGATGGAGTTTTTTCCTTAAAAATCTTCGCTTGCATGTGGCTACCCAGTCTAACTTATGTTTGATTTCGGACAGACATGCATCAATTGAGAGTGCATAGAAGAATGTTGATAACGGCTGGCAGGAACCGCCTTCAACACATGTCTATTGTATTAGCCACATCGCGCAAAACTTCATGAGAGAGATCAAAGACAAGACATTGCGGAAGAAGGTCGTGAACGCAGGGTACTCATTAACCGAACCGTCATTCAAACATTATCGTGACGAAATCAGACTGGCAAATGAAGATGCGTTCAGATGGATAAACCAGATTCCTTTAGATAAGTGAACCAGGGCCTACGACAAAGGACAACGCTGGGGTCACATGACAACAAACCTCGTGGAATCAATGAACTCTGTTTTCAAAGGAATCCGCAACCTACCGATAACCGCTTTGGTGAGGTCAACCTACTTTAGGCTCAGAGCACTTTTTAACACCAAGCGTTCAAAGTGGAGTTCAATCCTACAGTCTAGTCAAGTGTTCAGCGATAGTTCTATGACATTCATAAAAGACGAAGCATCCAAGTCTAACACACATGTGGTCACCGTGTTTAACCGCAATAAGGGACATTTCAATGTTGATGAGATCATGGATCACAACGAAGGGAGACTGAGGGGATCCTATCGGGTAGAACTTGATAACAATTGGTGCGATTGTGGAAAATTTCAAGCCTTTCGCATGCCTTGCTCCCATGTCATAGCGGCATGTTCGAAGGTTCGGCTGGACCCTTCAGGATTACTATCACCTGTTTACCAAGTGCACAATCTTTGCAACGTCTACAACAAAAGCTTTCTGGTTGTTGCAAATGAGGACTACTGGCCCTCCTACAACGGGGAAATAGTCTGGCACAATGAGAACATGTGAAGAAAGAAAAAAGGGCGTCCTAACAGCACGCGTATTCGCACCGAAATGGATACGGCGAATAAGATGGTGAGACTGTGTAGTTCATGTCGTCAGCCCGGTCACAATCGTAAAAAATGTCCCAACGTTGGACCAAGCTCAACATCGTAAATTAAATCATTGTAACCGTATTTATTTTAAATGGAAGCCTAGTTCGTTTCATTCATATCAGTAAAATCATACAACCACAAACACGAACATACATAAATAAAACAAGGAAATACATGATTCAGAAAATGACCGTACATAAATAAAACGGAAAAATACATAAATTCAACCATGACCATACATAAATAGAACAACAACAACATTCAACAAATCTAGCCTATCAGAACCATCAGGACAACTTCACCTCCGCCTAGCATCATCGAAAGAACACCTGCATCATTGACAATTTTTCTCCATTTCGTCACACCAGACTCCACAACCCGCTTCTCAATTTTAATTATCTTTTCTTTGTGGCCGATCTCTCCTTCTAACCAGCGGGTTAATTCTCTGTGCAAGTGTTCCAAAGTTTGGGGGTTCCATAACAGCATCTTCAGAGGAGGCTTTGTTGCCGAGAAAAACACTAAAGCATTTTTCTTCAAAATATCAAATTTTGGAAGCGGTTCTTCTGATGTTGAGGAAGACGGTGTCGATGCATAACTAGATGGACGGGGAGAAGCCATGTTGTGAGAGAGGGAGATTGAAAGGAATGAATTTTTAGGGTTTGTAAGGAAGGAGTGAGATAAATCTGATGTTTATGAGTGAGGCATACATGTTTATGAGTGAGGCATATATATAGTAAAAAAAATTGCTAACCCTAAACATGCAACATTCCATTTGGCGAATGCATGCATGTATTTACAACTCATTCGCCAAATGGAATGGCGAATTAGGCAAAAATAATTGGATTTAGACAAACCATTTGGCGAATTCCTAACAAAATTAACTTGTTCTTCATATGATTTGGCGAATGAGTTACCAAACTATGTTAGTTTGGTAATTTTTTTCAAAACTATGTTATTTTGGAAATTTAATTACTAAACTATGTTATATTAAAAAAAAATTGTAAATATGAGTAGCCAAAAAATTAAAATATTTAATCTTGATCATACAGTGGACTCATATGTTTCTTAACTTCCAAGGCACAACAGATGGTTTATTGTAGGCTTTAACAAGTAACATCGAGTATGTCTCCAACCACAAATTTGATCAATTACAACCGACCGCATACTTCATTTCGAGAATTGCACCCATAATCTCCACAAACAGCGCATTATTCTGAGGCAAATTGTAAGCAAAACTACTAATATTCTATCTTAGATGATTTCTAAACATCCCACCATAAGCAGCTCTAACGGGGTCGCAAACCGAAGTCCCATCGATATTAACTTTAATCCATCCAGGTTGAGGGGGACACCACAATACTTCCTTCAAACTTTTAGGAATAGGAGGATGAATGTTAATAGTGAAAAAATATCAAAATCACAAGCCCTGTCACAGCAAAGCTAGCAGGAAGCTTGCATAAATTCCCAGCCATATGTGTAGACGAAACGTAGGAAGTGTAATGTCCGGTTATTTATTTTGATTATTTAACAAATAATTAGAATTGTGGTGTTTTGTGTGTGGTGTGAAGTTGGTAGTATGTTGAAGGAAGAATGATATTATTTTAATATTATATGAATTTAAATAATTTATATTATATTGAATAAATATAAATATTGGAAATATGAAGAGAAAGGGTAAGATGGTAATTATGCGATGGAATAGTGAGGGCAGGATGGGAAATCCTTAGTTGGGGTTGTCGTACCTTGAAAAATACGATCCTCGCGATGGACGCGGAAAAACAAACAACAGAATCACCACCTAATTCTATTTATTCTAACGAAAGAAAAGGAAGATATAGATAAAACCTAAAAGGAAAGAACGTGGTCGTTGGAACCAAATTCTAGGTTCGGGAGTCGGTTACGCGAGGGGAAGGTATTAGCACCCCTCACGTCTGTTGTATTCAACGGGAACCTCTTAGTTTTGTTTGCGATCAAATGTTAACCTATGTTAATGTCTTCTTAATGGTGAATGATATATGGAGAATGGGTGGTTTTATTCCTATGGTGCTCGGCAAGAATTACGCTTCTTGTGCCTACTGTCGCTCCCACCAAAATGACACCTGGTCAGAAGGGGTACTGACGCGAACGGTCGGCGAAAGGAGGAGAGAACACACAAGGGTGAACTCAGAAAGAAAAGAGTCGCCAGCTAGGCATTTTTATCCCGGAGGAAAGGTAATGCTGCATAGACCTGGGAAAATATATGGATAAGACGGTTGCGAACCAGAGAGACTGAGAAAGGGGGTTGGTTACAACCTGGGAAGGTATTAGCACCCAGATTGTCCGCCATACTCGACGGGATCCACGCTTAAAAAATTTGTGTTTTAAAGGGGTAGTGTCAGTGCAATTTGTGTATCAGATCTGGAAAGAATGCAAGTGTTAGTGTAAAAGAAGTGTAGTGTATATAAGTGAAGTGTCAGTGTAAGAACAGAAGTGAAGTGCTCAGGACTATGAGGCTTGAAGAGTGATACAGGAAGGAGGGGGAATATACAGAGACTTTTGTTCGATAACTATTAAGTTATGCCTACGTATCCTCTCGTGCAATGAGGAAGTCAGAACACCGTAGTTCGACTCAAAGAGACTGAAAGGTAAATTGACTGATGAACTGCTTACTTGCCTATGCTCAAGTGTATGACCTGTCTGGCTCAGGTGCAAACTGTCTTGCATTAGACGGAAGAAGCGAGTTCTCGTTTGTGAGTGAATGAGATGAGAAAAGAATCCCGGAGGAGACGATTATTGTTTGTTTTTGTGTTTTCAGTCTTTTATTGCTTTTTGAAGTTTGTCATAAGAAAATGAGCTTAAGCCTAAACCAATGGGTTAGTAAACTCATCACATCCTCCCTCTGATTAGGGGTAATGAGAATACCTTAAGTATGAAGTAAGCACCTCAAACTTAATTACCATGATGTAGGATTAAGATCATTAACCTACTTGTATTTATTTAGATGTTTTTGTTGTTTTTGTTTAGTGTTGAGTAATGAGATTAAGCCATAATCAGGGATTTAATGGACTCATTACACCATCCTAATAGAAGGAAAATAGATGAGAACATTTAAGCTGAGAAAGACTCCTCAACTTAATCCATGATTAGGGATTAACCTCATGACAAAACAAAGCCTTTATTAAAGTGGATTTTAGTTAATGGTAAGATTAAGAAGTGAATTTTATGATTTGTAAGACAGCTTGAGGGGGACTTGTCCATTAACACTAGGGTTAGTCCTTCTTAACCAATTAAGGAAGAATTAGAACCCTAATGCAAGGCCCAAGTTACAAGCCTGATATCTTGATGATTATTAGGTGAATTGATTAAAGGACTTAAACACATTAAAGGTTTAACACATAGGATTAAAGTTATACACTCCATCCTAATAGAAGGATGCAGGCATAAGCTTAATCACAAAGCCTTAAAGCCTTTAGGGTTTAGTCCCTGATTATGAGATGAGAAGAGAAGACTCAAAGATGACACAAAGGTAAAACTAAGTGGGGGACTAATCAAACCCTAATTGTTATCATGCTTGGAGATCCTAGGGTTTATGAGGCTTAAGAGAGAAAGATCTTCAGAGAAACCACCAGGAAGGAAGCAAATGGAAGGAGGAATAAGCAAAACAACTTGCTTCACTTAAGAAGACAAGTTGCTTGAAGAAAGAAGGTAAGATGAACATGAATGAGCAAGCTCACTCTAATACACATACAAAATGCAGCAAAGATGCAAGAGATATGAGAAGAGATTGTGAGAAGTGAAGGCAAATTCACTTCTCAAAACAACTTACCACCTGAAAAGTTAGCAAAAAGAAATGAAATACAATGCAAATGAAATGAAATGTCATGATGCAAACCAAAGTCATAAGCATTTACATGATGTTAATGATTCTAAGAGATGATACAAACATGAGGCAAGGCATGAGAATGATCAAACAAACCTAAGGATACAGATGAGGCATGCATTGAACCATGAATGCACATGAAAAGTTATGAAATGTAATGGACATACAATCATGGAAAATGAAAGATGCAATGATCAAACATGATTCTAATATGTCCTAAGATGTATTATGAATCATGTGGATGCACAAAATGGCATGGCAAGTCAATGGATGCAAGCAAATGAAAGATGGATGCAAAGGAAGGCACAAATTAGGGTTACATGCATCATGCAAAGCAAAAATCCAAAACCAGAAGCAAATGACATGATAAAAATTTGAAAATGCAATCAAAGATACCCTATATCTATACAAACTCACTGCCCAAAGGAGAGGATCCAACCCTTAACCTAATGAAAGTTATGAATTTCCTAAAATTGCTAGGGTTTTAAGGTACCTTGTCAAGAAAAATGCAAAACAAATTGAAAATGCAAGATCAATTCAAATCAAATTTATCCTATAAACTACATGCTATGAAGAGTGCAATGCAAGAAGAATCATCATTCAACTCTCAAAGGTTAGGCAGAAAGAAATTTTTGAAGTTTGAAACAAAATATTGCCTTAAAATGAAATTAAATCCAATGAAAATGATCAAAAGGCATCAAGAACAAAAAATAAATTTGGTTTGAGAGTTGAACAATGTTTCTAAATATTTCTAAATGCTATGTGAATTTTTTTGTGATTTTTAAATACCTAAATGTATTTTTAATTAATTAATTTTCATTAACTAATTAAAAATAAGCATTTAAATGATTTAAAAATAATTTTTAATGCAAAAAATAAAAATAAAAATATTTTTGGGTCTTAAAAATTAATGAAATCTTTGACAAAAAATTTCATAATTTTTAAAGGTATTTTGCTATTTTAAATAAAATGTATAAATAAAATGAAAAGAAAATGAATTTAAAATGAAAATATGGGAAGTAATTCAAAAGGAGGGCCAGGATTTGATCTGGGCTTGGACTGGTTGACTGCGCGCCAGATCCAAAGGCCCAGATTTAAATCTGGCTAATTTGGTTTTATAAATTAATTAAACATGATTTAAACAATTAATTGGAGATTAGGGCTTTAATGAAGCATCCAGACCATTCGTTCACGCGGGAGTCAAACTTAGTCAAACGCATCTATGGTCCACATTCAAAGTTTCATTAATGACACAATTAGGGCTAATGAACTTCAGGTGACCGGAACAGTGGTTCCGGTCATCTTCCCCGGCGAGCACAAACCCTAAAATCTTCTACAGGTCACTAAACATGAAATTTCTTCCACCAAAACAAACCTCTCATCGATCTAAACCTAACCCCTCATCTCAAATCCATTTATTTTCACTCACAAGCCTGAATCGAAGGAAAACATGAAACACGGGCAAACTTTCAGAACAACATAAAATGGTCATTTCTTGCTTATTTTCAATTCTAAACACATCTAGATGATCAGTGCAACATGTAGATTCATTTTGTAACAAGAAAATGAAGTTCTGAGAAAAAAAGTTCTTAGGTTATACCTGAGCTGGAGACCTTCGAAAGTGAGCTTTCAGAGCCTCCCTATTGTGCAAATGATCTCCTTTGAACCTCCTGAGGCTAATGGAATACTTGAATGGGGTTGAAAGTGGCTAGTTTTTGTGGTTCAGTTCTGATATAGCAGGAAATGAAGTTCTTGTGTGTTGTGTTTCAGATCATTGTGAGGGGTGAGATCTGTTCTATGGAGGATTTGTGGTTGATTGGTGAAGGAATTATTGAAGTTTTATGGCTGTGTTGAGTGTTTCGAAGAGGGAAAGGTTTTGACAGATTTTGTTGGATGCTGCAATGTGGGAGGATTCAGCTTGTGTATGGTATGTTTTTTGATTGCTTGATGTCCACATATCATGCTCTGGTTGGGCAGAGAGTTGGTGTGTCACTGTGGGATTAGTATGGGCGAAATGCAAGAAAGTCAAGATATTGTGTACCCTAGGCATGGCTCGGGTCAGAGGCAATCTAGAGGCTTGTCCTGCCTCAGCTTGAGTCAAGGATGGCCCTTGGATGATTCATGAAGGACTGCAACATTTGGATCATAAGTTGGAAGGGTTTTTGCAACTTGACAACTTGTTACATCTCATGATTTTTGGCTATGTACATGTGAGAAATCTTGCTGAATTTTTGGTGTGGTATGCTTCATTAGGTCATGGCAAAGTCTTAAAACCAGCTAGAGGTCAAACAACCCCTTTGAGAATCAATTTGCAAGACATCCCTCTTTGCACTTTCATGAAGAATGGCTTATGGTTACTTGAAAATCAAGGCATAGAAATGGGAGATCTCTTGGGCCAAACTGATTTTTTTGGTCATGCCTTGTGTTTGTGTGATGATTAGAGGTCATATTGAAATCACATAAAGGCTTGTCATGAGAATTTGCAAGTTTTCCATTTTGTGCAAAAGTGAAATTTCAATGATTTTATCCAACTTTGCAAGGCCATAACTTTTGATCCAAAATGAATTAGAATGAGTTCTTGTACTTTTTGAAAAGGGAATGATCCATTCTACAACTTTCATGACCAAAGTTTTCCCATATGAAGTATTTTTGAATCAAAAAGAAAGGGTTGAAAAAGTTTCCCAAAATGGCAAGTTTCCATTACAAGTCATTTTCCCAAAAAGGCAACTTTGCAAATGGCTTGAAATTCTTCAATTTTGTGAACTTTTAACATATTCTATGATCAAATAAAGATCATACACATTCAAAATGATGAAGAACACCCCTTGGTTGGGTCATTGGGGGCCCCAGATGCCCTGATTTTGCACTTGACTTGCTTAAGAAGTCATCCCTTGATCAGATGCCTTCCCCATGGAATTTCTTCATGAAACTTGATATGAATGATCCTTATAACATATAGAGACCAATAGAAACAAGAATGACCAAAAAAATTGGAGTTATGGCCTCTGAAACCAAAACCCTAATTCTAGGTCATCTGTGCAGTTAAACCTGGCTCTACTTCCATGCCATTCTCAGTTCTTGTGATTCTTTGGCTTCTTTGACCTTGTGAGGATACAATATGATGCTTGAACATACATGGACCCCTTTGAAGTGATTGAAGACCTTTGGAGTGGTTCAAATAGCTCTTGGATTGCCCAGATCACAAACCCTAGATGCAGATAACTTAGAAGCAATGCAGTGAATCAAAAATGTGGTATGAGATGCTATGATTGAATTTATGCACATGAAAAGATCACAAGCCATAGTGGTGTGAATGAGTGAGGGCAAATTTGGGGTGTTTACAGCTGCCCCTATTCAAACATGAGTTAGCTGTGCAGGATGTAAGCAACGGCTTAGCAGGCAAACAAGATAACTTGTGGTTGAATACCAAAGATAGTCCAAAATTTGCACTCACAGAATGAAGGAGAAAAGGGATATAGATTGTAAAAGAAAATAAAGTATAATTATAAAGTGCGGGCGACGGAGGACGACCATCGAGCAGAGGACGACTGCTGGGGATAAAGCGATGATGGGGACGACCAACATGCTGGGGAAGATGCGGGAAATAAAGCAGTGACGGGGACGGCCGACAAGCTGGGGATATGAGAGATTGTGATGGGGACGGCCATCAGGTAAAGATATAAGACTCTCTGGGGATTATAGGTAGACGAAATAAAAATGATGAGGTACAGTCATCAAAGGTGAAGGACGATCACCTAGCAGGGGACGGCTGCTCTATTGGGGGATAAGATGAGGGACGGTCATCTAAGGTGAAGGGCGATCACCGGGCAGGGTACGGCTGCCGAATGTACCACGACATAGGACGAATGTCGGGTAACAAGGTCGATGATGGGGACGGCCATCGGATAAAATGATGAAGGACGATCATCAGGAGGTGGAGGACGATCACCTAGCAGGGTACGACTGCTCTTGGGGTTAAGATGAGGGACGGTCATCTAAGGTGAAGGACGATCACCTAGCAGGGTACGGCTGCTCTTGATATCACGACATAGGACGAATGTCGGATAAGAAGGGATTCTAATGAATAGAGACTCCACTGGGGGTTGATGAAGGACGATCATCAAAAAGGTGAAGGACGATCACCTGGCAGGGTACGACTGCCGAAAAGGTATCATGACATAGGACGAATGTCAGACAGAGAGGAAATAGTTTAACAAGTTTCGTTGGGGACTTTGCTGGGGAAAAGTAAACACGGACGAGTGTCTACATCCAAGAAATGAGAGGTATGAGTGTTTGGGTACTGTGTATAGACTAAAGATGCGGACGAGCATCCTTAAGACTATGATACGGACGAGTATCAGGTGGAAACAAATGCTGACACATGTTCGAAAATGATGATACGGACGAGTATCAACTGGTTAACAAAGAACACGGACGAGTATTGATTCTGCGGGGACTCCTCTGGGGAATGATAGACACAGACGAGTGTCTAAATTCAAGAAGACATAAGTGTTTGAAATTGTGTATGGATTAAAGATGCGAACGAGCATATGATACGGACGAGTATCAATAGAAACAAACGCTGACGCATGTTCAGAGATGATGATACGGACGAGTACCAACTGGTTAACAAAGAACACGGACGAGTGTCGAATCTGAGGGGGTATAAGTGGTGTATACAAGATACGGAAGAGTATCTGTATGAGTGAAACAGGAGTAATAAGTATGAGTGGTGTACAAATGAGTGTTTAACTTGCTGGGGAGAGTGACACGGACGATTGTCAAAGGAGAAAAGTGTAATATAAACAAGTATATGGTTTACCAAGTGTTTGGGTAATCATGTTGGGGGTGACACGGACGAGTGTCAAAGGAGTTGTATATCTATATGTATCTGTGAGTGCAAAAAGGGCGCTTTGGCTTTCTACTGGGGATATGACACGGACGGGTGTCAGGAAGTATCTATATCTTTAGGGAAAGTGCCTTGGCTCTCTGCCGGGGAATCCGGGGAGTTTTCTGTATATCGCTGACGGATTGCCAGTATTCACAAGTGTTTGATTCAGAACATGGCTTATGATTATGCAATATGTTTGATTTTTGTCGTGATGCTCCGTATTAAACGGAATGCTACGCTCTGCGGGGAGAATATGATGCGAATGCTATGATTATGCAAAGATAACGACCCGGGATTCGGATCCCATTGCTGTGAAGATCTCCGGCTGATCTGTTCGAAGTAGACATCCCCAGCTTGGGGTGATATCCTTGGTAGCCGTATGACTCTGCTTGGGGAAATAGGTCACTGATAGACCTGTCTTGGTGATGAGGGACCCAGCTGGGGGTTTGTAGAATCTTCCTTCACTCCGTTGTGATTTCTTCGTGTGTTGCTTTTCTGGGTAGAGGTTGACACTCCGTGGGGAGATGGTTCCCTGGCTTTCGTACTTGGCTGAGGAGGAAAAATAAATGGCAACTCGGCTGGGGAGAAAGCACCTCCGGTGTTGACTGTGAGATAGACTGAGTAGATAATGATTTGCCAGCTTGCTGGGGTGAGGCTTTCATGCCCCACGTTGTGCTCTGAACACCTGCAATCCTGAAAAGACAGAGAAACGCACAAGTAATCCCGAGGTATCCTTTACTGGATTCCATCATAGGAGTTTAGACACTCTCGGGAGTAAAAATATTTCCTGCAAGCACGTATTTTTAGAAGAGAAACATTTGTATTTATGCAATCAATATCTTAAAGACATCGGACATTTTTGCAAATGGAAGAGTACGAGACAATGTGTGACTGAAAATCTGATTTTATTAATCCGTGTGCCCTGAATTGGCAAGATACAATCAAAGAAACAAATCCCCTAAAATGAGGAGATTGTCACAAATTGAGAAACAAAAGATGTTGGCAATGTTGATGACGCTTCAGGGAGCTTCCCTTTGCTATGACTCGTATGACATTTGACATTCTTCTCGTCTTGCTTTCTGAAGAAGGCTGATTCTGAAAGAAGCTTGATCCTTTCGAAGCTTACCAAGTTGTAAGTGATACAGATGAATTCAGAGTACAGTTGTTCGCTTATTCCCTTATTTTGCATGGATCGCCCTTTCGGGTTTTCAATCCATCGGGATACCCTTTTTTGCCTGAGTTGTCCAATGCGGCTTTTCAACTCAGCGGGTGTACATTTTTTGTTTATTTTCCCTTATTTTTGCCCGAGTCTTTTATTCTGTTTTTTGACTCCCCGGGATGCCCTATTTTTGCCTGGACTTACATTCTGTTTTTATGTCCAGCGGGTCATTTTTATGCGAAGTATTTTTTAACTGCATCTGAATTCACAGGGGATGGGAAGTCTTCACCATCCATAGTGCTGAGCATCAGTGCTCCACCAGAGAAAACTTTCTTTACTACGAATGGCCCTTCATAGTTCGGAGTCCACTTGCCCCTGTGGTCTGTATGAGGAGGGAGGAGTCTTTTCAGCACAAGGTCTCCTACTTGATACTCTCGGAGCCTGACTTTCTGATCGAAGGCTTTCTTCATTCTTTTCTGATACAGCTACCCATGACAGATTGCAGCTAATCTCTTTTCTTCAATCAGATTCAGTTGCTCGTATCGGGATCGGACCCACTATGCTTCATTCAGTTTAACGTCCATCAGTACCCGCAAGGAGGGTAATTCAACTTCAACAGGTAGGACTGCCTCCATACCATACACAAGTTGATACGGTGTTGCCCCAGTGGATGTTCTGATTGACGTACGGTACCCATGCAAGGCAAACGGTAGCATTTCATGCCAGTCCTTATAAGTGACTACCATCTTCTGCACAATCTTCTTGATATTCTTATTAGCTGCCTCAACAGCGCCATTCATCTTTGGCCTGTAAGGAGAAGAATTGTGGTGTTGGATTTTGAAGTCCCGACATAGCTCTGCCATCATTTTGTTGTTTAAGTTGGAACCATTATCAGTAATGATTCGCTCGGGCACTCCATATCTACAAATGATGTCCCTCTTAAGAAATCGGGCTACCACCTGCCTTGTAACATTTGCATAAGAAGCTGCTTCAACCCACTTGGTAAAATAGTCAATGGATACCAGGATGAATCTGTGGCCATTTGAAGCGGTCGGTTCAATCTTGCCAATCATATCAATGCCCCACATGGCGAAGGGCCAGGGTGAAGACATCACATTCAGAGGATTTGGAGGCACATACACCTTATCCGCATAGATCTGGCATTTATGGCATTTTCTGGCATAGGCACAACAGTCGGCATCCATTGTGATCCAGTAGTAGCCTGATCTTAGCAACTTTTTAGCCATTGTATGCCCTCCAGCATGGGTACCAAAGGATCCTTCGTGCACCGCATGCATTAACAGGTCTGCTTCTGTCTTATCAACGCATCTGAGAAGTACCATATCAAAGTTTCTCTTGTACAGGGAACCATCAGTATTCAGGAAGAAACTACCAGCTAGCCTTCTTAATGTCTTCTTATCATTGGAAGATGCCCCAGGTGGGTATGTTTGATCCTCCAAGAAGCACTTAATGTCATGGAACCAAGGCTTATCATCTTTGGCAACATCTGCTGCAAATACATACACTGGTCTGTCGAGTCTGGATACTGAGATCCGAGGCACAAAGTTGGCAGCTTGAACTTTGATCATTGATGAAATGGTAGCCAGAGCATCTGCAAACTGATTTTCGTCCCGAGGGATATACTCAAGCTTGACTGTTGTAAAGAAGGTCAATAACCTCCTTGTATAATCCCGATAAGGTATCAGATGATCTTGGTGTGTGTACCATTTGCCGTTGGTTTGATTAATTACCAGAGCTGAATCTCCGAACACAGTTAAAGTGTTGATCCTGAGGTCAATGGCTTCCTCAAGACCCATAATGCAAGCTTCGTATTCAGCTTCGTTGTTAGTGCAGTTAAAGGTGAGCTTTGTCGAGAAAGGCATGTGAACTCCTTTAGGCGTAATGAGCAACGCACCAACACCACGACCATTCATATTAACAGCCCCATCAAACATCATAGTCCATTCTTCTTCCGGGTCCGGCCCTTCAGTGTGAACAGGCTCTTCATGATCTTTTGCTTTTATGAACATGATGTCTTCATCAGGGAAGTCAAATATCATAGGCTGGTAATCATCAATGGGTTGCTCAGCGAGATAATCGGACAATACACTGCCTTTGATGGCCTTCTGAGAGGTGTACTGAATATCATACTCTGTGAGGATCATTTGCCATCTTGCAACCCGTCCGGTAAGTGCTGGCTTCTCAAAAATGTACTTAACTGGATCCATCTTTGAAATCAATAAGGTAGTGTGGGTAGACATATACTGCCTTAGTCGGAGAGCAGCCCACGCTAAAGCACAACAAGTTTTCTCGAGTAGTGAATAACGTTGTTCACAGTCGGTAAACTTTTTGCTTAGGTAGTATATTGCATACTCTTTTCGACCAGACTCGTCATGCTGGCCCAGCACACACCCCATTGACTCTTCTAATACCGTCAAGTACATTATTAGAGGTCTTCCTTCAACTGGAGGCATAAGGATTGGAGGCTCTTGTAAATATTCCTTGATTTTGTCAAAAGCCCTCTGGCAGTCTTCGCTCCACCTGACCGTTTGTTCTTTTCTCAATAGCTTGAACAAGGGTTCACAAGTTGCTGTAAGGTGAGATATGAACCTTGAAATATAGTTCAATCTACCTAGAAACCCTCGAACTTCTTTTTCAGTCTTCGGTGCAGGCATTTCTTGAATGGCTTTAACTTTGTTAGGGTCAACTTCAATCCCTTTCTCACTTACAATGAATCCCAGCAGCTTACCGGATCGCACCCCGAATATGCATTTGTTGGGGTTTAACTTCAATTGGTATTTCCTCAGACGCTTGAATAACTTCAGCAGATTTACCAGGTGGTCTTCTTCCGTGAGGGACTTGGCAATCATGTCATCCACATAACATTCAATTTCTTTATGAATCATGTCGTGGAATAATGTCACCATAGCCTGTTGGTAAGTAGCACCCGCATTCTTTAGTCCGAATGGCATCACCTTGTAACAGAACGTGACCCAGGGTGTGATAAAAGTTGTCTTCTCCATGTCTTCAGGTGACATCTTGATCTGATTGTATCCTGAAAATCCGTCCATGAAGGAGAACACCGAGAACTGAGTCGTATTATCAACCAATACATCAATGTGAGGCAAAGGGAAATCATCTTTCGGGCTGGCTCTGTTCAGATCCCGGTAATCTACACACATCCTCACTTTGCCATCCTTCTTAGGCACAGGTACAATATTAGCAACCTACGGCGGATAGCTAGTCACAGCAAGGAACCCGGTGTCCCACTGCTTTTGTACCTCTTCTTTTATCTTCATTGCCATATCTGGGCGAGTACGGCGCAACTTCTGTTTTACTGGCGGGAAATCTTCTTTCAAAGGCAGCTTGTGCATGACAATATCAGTGTCCAACCCTGGCATATCCTTATAAGACCAAGCAAAGACATCCACATACTCCCGAAGCATGTCAATCAGTTGCTCTTTTACTGAATCTTGTAGGCAGGCCCCGATCTTAACCTCTTTCACGTCTTCTTCCGTACCAAGATTAACCGTTTCAATCTCCTCCTGATGAGGAGTGATAACCTTCTCCTCTTGCCTTAACAACCTGGCTAGCTCTTCAGGAAGCTCATAATCTTCTTCAACCCCTTCGTCAGCTTGATTGATTGGATTGTCAAAGTCATACGGAGTCATAGCAGTGTTGTTGTCGGTGTCGTCTGAAAGGCACTTTCTGCAAGGGTTTAGATTGCTCATTTTAGTGATCGATTTTAATCTTGTTTAGAAAAAAGTGAAATGAAGTTGCCATTTTGGAAAAAATTGCCATTTTATTTTTGTACAAAAAGAAAAATGAAAAACAGTGAGCGGGAAAGAAAAAAACTCATTTGCAAAAGATGTCCGATATTCATTGATTAATCTGTTTGCACAAAATTACAAGATGGCCCGATTACAAAATGAGTCTTGTCATCTTGGGCAAGATGCAAGACTTGATGCATGCTTAAAAATACAGGAAATAATAATTACTCTGCAGGAGTAACCCTTATAATTTCCTGGGAAGACCAGTTAAGGACTTGGCTCCCCGGGATCCTTGGACGTATCCAGCTCTCCAGGTTGCGATCGCTTTCTTCCTCGTCTTCCAAGTTGTTCACTGCATCAGGGGTGAGCATTCCCCCGCTGACAAAACTGGGCTTCTTGGCAGCCTCTGATTGATCTTGTTGAGTTGGTCTGTAACCCAACCCAAACCTGTCCTCCTTCTTTTCCACGGGCAGCAGCTTGCCCCAGCCTTGGGCAGTACTGTTGCACCCCAAAATTTGCCCTCACAATACAAGACTTTGTGTTCTAAGAAGGTTCACAAGGTTCACAAGATTCACAACACTTTCAAGACCTTTCATGAGGTTCATGAAGTCTACAAGTTACTTTATGAAGGTTCACAAGGTTCACAAGATTCACAATGCTTTCAAAACCTTTCATGAGGTTCATGAGGTCTACAAGTCACTTTATGAAGGTTCACAAGGTTCACAAGGTTCACAATGCTTTCAAAAACCTTTTATGAGGTTCATGAAGTCTACAAGTCACTTTATGAGGTTCACAAGGTTCACAAGGTTCAAAATACCTCCCATGAGTATCACAAGACATTTTATGATGGTTCACAAGGTTCACAAGGTTCACAATGGGTCAGAAGAGTTGACAATTCCCTCAGACAATGCACCTCCTAAGCAGTGCATCCAAAACTAGGGTTTTGACTTTAATCAGGCTAAATGGATTTCCAAGACTTCAAGTGAGCTTCATAACATCTTATATGTGTGTAAGAACCCCCATGACAAGTTTCAAGACTTTTCTCAAAAGTTTGCTCAGTCAGATGATCAGATAAGTCAAAATCAGTCAATGCAGTTAAAAAGTCAAACTGAGGTCAACTGTGGTCAAACCAAAGTCAAACTTCATGATTTTTTGCCAACATCAAGTATATGAAGTAAAATTCATCATTTGATCAAGGGTTGATCATGATTCATCAAGGAGATTTCAGATCATCAAGAATCAGGAGTTTCTAAATTAGGGTTTCCTCAGTAAAAGTCAACTGAACTTTGACCAGCCATAACTTTCACATACTTCATCACCAAGTCTCCATCCAAAGCTCATTTTGAAGGAAATTGAATTCTCCACAACTTTGTGTCTCACAAGCCAAGCCCAAAAATGCTTCATTTGGAAGGTATGAGCTAAGACATTATAGGTCCTTTTGAAAGTCAACAAAAAGTCAACAACTTCAAAAGGGCATAACTTGAGATTGGTAAATGATATGGACATGAAACCAGTGGGGTTGTTTAGAGGACTCTTCAAGCTTTCCAAAATGTCCAAGAACACCCTCATAGCATTAAAATTGAAGGATATGTGCCCTTACAAAGTTGGGAAATTTTGAGTTGGTTTATGATGAAAAAGGAGGTCTAAAACCAATTTCTTCCAAATGGGCTTGCCAAATAATAACCCAATCCATACAATAACTTCATGCACGACCCAATGACAAGAAATTATGATTTTTTTTTATTTTATTTGATATTTATTTGAATTTTATTCATTTTAAATCAAATTAAATTAAAATAAAATCTAAAAATCAAAGTTTGGACATGATTCTTCTTCTAGAAATTAATCAATGCTGTTTAACATGATTTGATCTTGTACAAATTCGTACTAGACCAAATTGGAATGCAAATATTTGATTTTTTCACATTTTTAGATCATGACATTCCTTCACCCTCAAGTCTTCCAAAAAGCCCATAAATCCACCATCTTTTGACCTAAATTACATCACATATAAGTATACAATAGAAACCAATCACAAAGGGACGAATTCAGCAGCCTCAAGAGTAAGTCACATTGTTCAAAAATTCTCTAAAAAACTCACATTCGGATTCTTTGATTCAGGGCATTTGAAGGTAAAACAAGAACATAGCAAGACTCCTTGGACTTCCCTGATCATGAATCATCATTCATATGCATCAAAAACATGCCATAATGCTTAACCCGAAGCTTGCTTGTTCTTGAAAATAATTTTTTCGATTCCATTAATTTGTTGCTTTTCAATGAATTTTGTTTGCATAATCTTGTTTGTGATGTTGTGTAGATCGTTTCTGGACAAATAAACCAAAGTTTCATGGCTTGAATCAGAATCGGCCATTGTTAGGGTTTCACCTTTGAAATTAGGGTTTTATGATTTACTAAATATAAATGAATTTGAAGAAAATGGGGATGTTGTGTGAACCATAAGGATCATAAAACACTAATTAATTTCATGAATCGATACTGTTTTGTTGGAGTTTCATTTTCGCAGGTTTGAAACATTGAAGAACACGCAGCAAGATTCGCAGGAAAAAAGGGAGGAATTTTCGCAGGAAATTTGGAGAAGAAGAAGCTGTTTGCGCGCGTTTCAGAAATTCAAATTGTATTTTAAATATTTTATGTTTTGTTGCTGGTTTGTTATCACAAGCACACGCTTGTCCTGGTGGTAAGACGCGCATGCATGTTGTTCATGAACCTGGGTTCGAATCCTGGTTCTCCAACTTTTGTTTATTTTTTAGTTTATTTACTAGGTATTATATATTATGCATTGTTGTTAGTTTGTAAACAGAATTGCTCATCTAGCTGGATTGGTCTTGTGTATGCGTGTTAGCTTCAAAGGTCCTGGGTTCAATCCTCCCCCAGGCCTTTTGTTTTTCCATTATTTTTCTGATTATTGGTTTGAAAGAACAAAACAACTTGGAGGTCATTATTCTTGCACTATCAGCGCGTGGCCCAGTGGTAGGGCATGGATATTGTGAAACAAAGCCTCCTGGGTTCAAATCCCAGCCAGGTGAGTTTTTTTTGTTATTTTTTCTATTTTATTTTATTTAATTGATTTTGTTTAAATTATTATAAATATGTAATTAAATAATTTTATAAATACATAGTCACTAGTTTCTAATATTCAAAAATCATATTTTTTAATTTAAAAATTATTTCTTTTATTATGTAATTATAATATATGTATATTAATTAAAATAATTTTGTATATTAAATTAAAAACCCTTAAATATTTTTCTAAATAAAACCCTAATTCTAGAAACCCTAATTTATTTTTCTCTAAACAATTATTAAAAAACCTAGCTTTATTTTTTTTAATTTTTGTAAATATAATATTTAGTATAATTAAATTTTATAATTATTATGTACATATTTATTAAATATAATTAAATTTTGTAAATATAATTATAACTTATGTAAATATTTTTAAAATTTGTTTGTAATCTAAATTATATATAAATAATTTTTAATATGTGCTTAGAAATAATTGAATCTATGATAATTTTATTTTGTAATTATAATATGTTTAAAAATAATTCAACAATTTGTACATAAATTAAAATATTATAATAATTATTTAATTGTTCATATTTCCTCTTATTTATAAATAATTTTCTATATTAAAAATATAATCTTTTGTTTATGTTCTTATAATAATTTTGCTAATTCCATTTATTTTAATTATTGTTATTATTACTAACCATATTATTACTAATCCATTTATTTTTTAATTATGCTTATTATTATTATTTCTCTAACCTTATTTATTTTTAATTTATTATTATTACTAACCCCTATTATATTTATTTATTGCTTATTTATTTATTTTTACTTATTTATTTATATTTTGCTTATTCATTTATTTTGCTATTTATAATTAATTGCTTATTATTATTATGTAATTGCTCCTGGATGTAATTTTTGTAAATATTTAAATTATTTAATTTGCTTGCTATGGTTAGTAAAATAGGGAGTGTACACATGTATTATATTTAAAATTGAATTTAGGTCATTTAAAAATTATAAGATCAATTAAATTAAACACTCACACACGTAAGTCGATTTTTAATCGCCATCTCACTTTCTAGGGTTGCCTCTTATTGTTGCCTATTCAAAAAGGTCAAGTGGGGTGTATAAAGCAAGTCCCTTAAAAGAAAAGTCATCAAGTCCCTTAATGGTTGCCCTTCATAAAAGATCTTGTCCCTTTTCGAATAATGATGACAGTCCCTCCAAAAAGTTGCTTAATACACCCCACAGTTGCCTTCATTAAACAGATGTCCCTTCATATGTCCCTCACATCCAAGGTAATGACTACCTATTCCTTAATAATAGGGATAGTCTTACCATTTAAAGGATAAAGAACAGAAAGACTTAAAACTTAGGGTAGGTTCCTCTTAGATATTTGCTCACTCTTCAAAACAATTTCAAACACTTCACACATTTCAAACAATTTTCAAAAACAAAGGTTTTTTTATGCATCCGTACATGGATCATTATAAAACTCTTAAGAAAATTTTTATTCACACACTTCACATTTCAAAACATTTTTAAAGTGAGCTAAGTAACTAAGAGCCCATGGATAACCATGGATGTAAAGGGTGCTAACACCTTCCCTTTACATAACCTACCCCCGGACCCAAAAATCTTTTAAAAGGTCTTTCCTGTTCTTTTATGCCTTTCCTTTGGATAAAATAAAAGTCGGTGGCGACTCTTGCTATCCGCAACATAACTAAAGTCAGTTCTCCCACCGTGTTACAGAACTGGCGACTCTGCTGGGGATAGTAATTTAAGAGGGGTACCCTTAGAAATTAGATCACTTTAAATTGTTTGCCTTGTTTGCTTTATATTATTGGGGTGCTCTTATGTGTGAAAGGTCCTAACCCGGATCTAGTGTACCTTAGGTAAATGGCAATAGACCAAGGAAACTGTACGACGTATATCGATACGGTTGATCTGGTGGCCATAGTTAGTGCGACTTCTTGGTTGGTGCTTATGTTCCTTAAGTCAAGTTGAGGATAATATGAGGCTGCCATATGTTGTCAATGCACTAACTAACTTTTAGAACCCTAATTAACTCATCTTGGCCTTTAGAAAGTAGTGAGGTAACCGGCTTTGGTGCAGACTGAAGTTGGTTGACACTCGATACTACGCTCATTGAGATCTTAAACTTGGAGGGTTTTGGTTGGCAAGTAAGTTGCCTTCTGATCAATCACCCTTGTGAAGGATCAATGATATTGAGATCCCTTAGAACCTGGTTACTTTTGTAGGACAGGATGAACCAACCAACTTCAGGGGAGGGTACTTACCTTTGAACCTCATGCAAGCTCTTAAACCTAGGACTATTGTGTGACTTGCTTGTGTGTGCCACATGTTTGTGATTGAGCATAACATCATGACATCATCATGCATCATAAGCATAGCATTTTCCCTAACCATTTCAAGGACCAAGGGATTTATCTTTGTTCTTTGTTGCAGGTCATGGCTTCAGCTCGTAGAAACACCATCAGGATCAACTTTGTGAGCATACCTGCTAAGCTTAAAGAGTTGGTTTCTCAAGTGTCAGATCATCCCCAGTTCACCAAGAGACATGGTCACCTATTGGATCTAGTCACTTCAGGGTTCAATGAAGACATGATGAGTGTCCTGTTTCAGTTCTTTGATCCTAAGCACCATTGCTTCACATTCCCCGACTACCAGCTGGTTCCAACCATGGAGGAGTTCTCTAAGCTTCTAAGCATACCTGTTCTTGATCAAAAACCATTCACAGGCTTGGAGAAAGAGCCTAAACCTGAGGTTATTGCTGCAGCTCTACATCTGAAGAAGTCTGATATTGTTCTAGAAACGAGAAGTGGAGTCAAGGGTGTTCTAGCTAAGGTGTTGATAGAGAAGGCTCAAATGTTCTTGAAGGCCATGAGTCATGATGCTTTTGAGGAGATCTTAGCCTTACTGATTTATGGCTTAGTATTGTTCCCCAATCCAGATCAGTTCATAGATGTTCATGCCATCAACATATTCCTGAGTCACAATCCAGTGCCTACATTGCTTGGAGACATCCTACATTCTCTTCATACTCGTACTACAAGGGCAAGAGGAACTTTGATGTGCTGCATACCTTTGCTTTCTAGGTGGTTTATTTCTCACCTTCCTCGCTCAGTGATGAAGAATGAGCAAGGGTTCAGATGGTCCAAGAGGATTATGTCACTCTCTCACTCAGATATCCATTGGTGCTCCAGATCTATGGAGAATGTCACCATCATTGACCGTTGTGGGGAGTTTCCTAATGTGCCACTTCTAGGCATAAGAGGAGGCATCACCTACAACCCCTGTTTAGCTTTACGACAGTTTGGTTACGCTCGGAGTGATGGTCCACATGACATGTTGATTTAGGGCATTGTGTTTGATTACGACAACGATCTTCAAGGTTACCGTCAGAGATTCATACGAGCCTGGGGAAAAGTAAACAGGGTTGACAGCAAGACACTGGAGCCTAAGTACACTATTCCTATGGAGGCTTATCTCAGATGGGTGCGATCTCGTGCTCAGACTCTCATGATGCCATATCCTGCTATCCTGCCAGTTACCATGGAACCTGTTGCTGAAGGGGACACTGCTTACACCATCCTTCACCCAGACATGCCTACTGACATGGAAGACTTACAGAGATTCTGGATCCAACTGAAGGAGCAAAGGGATACTTTCGAGGCTCATTACAAAGCAAGCCAAGAAAGAATCCTAGAACTAACAAAGCAACTTCATGAGGAACAGAATCTCAACTCATACCTCAACACAAAGAGGAAACGTCCATGGGAGACTTAAAACCCCATCTTTTGTACCTATTTCATTTCATTTTTTGTAAGCCCAAGAGGCAAAACAAGTTTATTACTAATAAAAGTTTACCTTCTTGTTTGTCTAAGCAAATTTAAATCCTGCGGTCCTTGAAAACATTGCATACGCATTAAAACATCATATCATTGCATCACAGGTTTATTTGTGCACAGGTTTCTCATCTTCTCGCTGTTTATTTCAGCAATGGCTCTTGAGCAATCAGTTAAGGATCTCCAGGCACAAAATGCACAGTTCCAAGAGCTGATCCTGAACCTATCCAAGGGGCAGGATGAATTGAAGACACTGCTGGCCAAGAAGACTAAGAAGACTAGAAGGTCAGGTGGCCTGCTCAACATGGGAAGAAGGTTCAGAGGTCCTGTCAAGACCAAAGAACAGGTTGAAGACTATGAATCTGAGGAATCTGAGAAAGAGGGAGGCAGTCTCCACAACACTATGGGGGACTCTGATTCTGAGGCCAATTATTACCATGATCCTAATGAGGACAAATTCAAGATGCTGGTGGATAGGATGGATGCTATGGAGTTGCAGAAATCTTCTGGGCTGGATTTTGAGGATCTGAGTCTGATATCTGGGGTTGTTATACCCATTGGTTTCAAGGTTCCTACCTTTGTTGTTTATGATGGGGTCTCCTGTCCCAAGCTGCATTTGAGGTCTTATGTCAGAAGGATTCAACCTCACACTGCTGACAAGAAGTTGTGGATCCACTTTTTCCAAGAGAGCTTATCTGGAGCTCAGTTGGAGTGGTATTATCAATTAGAGAGTGTCAACATCAGAGACTGGAATGATCTTGCTGAAGCTTTCTATAAGCAGTATCAATACAATGCTGACTTAGCTCCCACTCGCATGCAGCTGCAAAGCATGTCCATGGGTGCCAAAGAAAGTTTTAAGGAATATGCTCAGAAATGGAGAGACTTAGCTGGAAGAGTGCAACCCCCTTTGACTGACAGGGAATTGGTTGATATGTTCATGTGTACGCTGAATGGTCCGTTTTACAGTCATCTCATTGGAAGCTCATCATCTTGCTTCACTGAGTTGATCATGACAGGAGAGCGAGTGGAAAATGGTATAAAGAATGGTAAGATCCAAGTGGGTACTTCTTCATCAGGTGCTGCAAAGAAGCCTCCCACTGGGAAGAAAGAATCCAATGCTGTTTATGGTCAGCCTGATCGTAGCAGAAGGCATCAGTCTGTTAGTGCAGTTCATATTTCAAATCCAACTCCTGCAACAACAGAGCAGCCACAGGGCAACCAACAGAGGGCTAGAAGGCAGTTCACGAAGATCAACATGTCACTGGCTCAGGCATTACAACATTTGTTGAAGGCTGAGCTCATTACTTTGAAGGAGGCTCCTCAGAATCCTAATGTTACCTCACCCAGGTACAATCCCAATGCATGATGTGCATATCATTCAAACTGTCAGGGTCATGATACTAATAACTACTGGGTCTTGAAGAACAAAATCCAAGATATGATTGAGGCTGGAGAGATTGAGTTTGACCCACCAGGTACTCCAAATGTGATTACTGCTCCAATGCCAAATCACGAGAAGACTGTCAATGCCATTGATGAAGATCTACATGTCTATTCAGTTATGGAGTTGACCACACCATTGTCTGTTATCAAGAAGAAGTTAGTACAGGCTGGGCTCTTTCCAGGTTGTCGTGAAGATTGTTTGTATTGTACCTATAAGCCAGATAGTTGCTTCAGATTGAGAGATGGAATTCAACGTCTCATGGATAAGTATACTATAGTGTTTGAGAGGACCCCATCGTCTGTAGAAAGTATGGTGGATCATCTTACTCGAGGTAAGAAGATTGAAGAGGTTGATATGGTTGACAAAGTACCGGTAAGAATCACTTCAAAGAGACCTGTTAAAATCACCCATCAGGGTCCAATCAAGATCACTGCTGAAGGCCCTGTGAAAATTGTTGCTGAAGCCAGAGTGGCTCCTCTGATCATTACTACTCCTGGTCCTATTCCATATACATCTGATAAAGCTGTGCCTTGGCATTATGGGTCTGATGTTTACATCCATGGTGTTAAGCAAGAACCATTAGCTGATGTGCCTGTTGACGTTGACAATATTGCTGGATCTAGTAAGATCACACGAAGTGGAAGAGTCTTCTCTCCTCCAGTTACTTCTAAGAATGCAGTTACTCCTGCTGCTACCACTACCACTGATGCTCGGGGCAAGGGTCCTGTTATTGAGCCTATATCTGCTGATGTACCGGCTGCTGATGACCTCTCCAAACAGATGGAGGAAGTATTGAAAATCATTCGCAAGAGTGATTATGACATTGTTGATCAGTTGGGGCATACTTCCTCAAAGATTTCTATGCTGTCCTTGTTGTTATGTTCTGAAGCTCATGCAAAAGCTTTGATAAAGTTTCTGAAGACCGCTCATGTACCCAATGCTATTTCTGTTGACCAGTTTGAGAATTGTGTTGCCCACCTGACTTATGATAATGGGTTGGGATTTTCTAATGCTGATTTGACCCCTGCCAAGAGGGATCATAACAGGGCCCTGCATATTTCAATTGAATGCAGGGGCACTACCCTGTCACATGTATTGATAGACAACGGTTCCTCTCTAAATGTGTTGCCCAAGGAAGTCCTGAATAAGCTAAGTCCTGAAGATGCTGTGCTGAAGCCCAGTAATATTGTGGTGAAGGCTTTTGATGGTTCTAGAAGAGTAGTGCATGGGGAAATTGATCTTCCAATTAAAGTTGGATCTCAGGTTTTTACTGCTACATTTTTTGTGATGGATATTCGTCCTTCATACTCTTGTCTGCTTGGTCGTCCCTGGATCCATGGGGCAGGTGCTGTAACCTCTACATTACATCAGAAGCTAAGATATCCGGTGGAGGGAAAGGTTGTTACTGTCTATGGAGAGGAAGAATATTTTGTCAGCCATGTGAATACCTTCAAGTATCTGGAAGTGGAAGGTGAATACATTGAAACTCCGTGTCAGACATTTGAAGTGGTTCCCTGGATTGTTAATGATTATGTAGCTCCTCCTGTTGCGAAGAAAGTTCCTGTGGTCACCAGAAAGCCTCCAACAATGGCAATGGCCTCCCTCAATGATGCCAGAGCTGTGGTGGATGAAGGTGGTTGTACTATTTGGGGTCAGCTTCCTGATATCCCATATAAGTCTGACAAATTTGGTTTGGGTTTCACTGCAGAGTCCCAGAGGGCTGTTCGTCGTGCTCGTGCTGTTCGTATCACCAATCAAGGGGTTATGAAAGATCAGATCAATGCTGTGGGAGACTATGATGAAGACTACAATTTGGATGCTTGGATTTTTCCTACTGTGGGTGCTGGACTCAATAATTGGAAAGCTGAAGATGTTATCCCTATCTCCTTTAGTCAGGAGTAAATACTATTACTGTGTTATTGCTTTTAAGTTTGTAATTTCTTGAACAATTAAAACTCTTAAGCCTTGTGCCTTACCCGGGGCATAATGGTGTGCTTGTTACGGGCTGTCATTTCATTTGCATACTTCATTCAATAAAATCAGTGGACGTTTCGTTTTAGTAAATATTGTGTTCCTTGTCTTTCTTTTCTTTTATTTTTGCTTTATCAGCTATGTGTTCTTACACACACCCACATCACTAAAATGCAGATCCTCATCCACCCTGGATCCTGTTGATAACAGTTCTACTATTGCCAATTATAATTTCGAGAATCCGATCTATCAAACTGAAGACGGAAATGAGGACGATTGTGAAATACCTGTAGAGCTTGCTAGGTTGTTACAACAAGAAGAGAAAGCTATACAGCCACATGAAGAGCCAGTCGAAGTTGTGAATCTGGGAACTGAAGAAAACAGAAAAGAGGTCAAGATAGGGGCTGATTTAGAGGACAGTGTCAAGAGCAGATTGATTCAGATGTTACGTGACTATGTGGAGATCTTTGCTTGGTCTTATGAAGATATGCCAGGGTTGGATACAGACATTGTGGTTCACCGTTTACCAGTGAAAGAAGATTGTCGTCCAAAGAAGCAGAAGGTTCGTCGTATGCGTCCTGAAATGTCAGAAAAGATCAAGGCAGAGGTAATGAAACAGTTCAATGCAGGGTTCTTAGCAGTGACTTCTTATCCTCAGTGGGTTGCAAATGTGGTACCAGTTCCTAAGAAAGATGGTAAGGTACGTATGTGTGTAGACTACAGAGATTTGAACAAAGCTAGCCCCAAAGATGACTTTCCACTTCCTCATATTGATATCCTGGTAGACAACACTACTCAGCATAAGGTATTCTCTTTTATGGATGGTTTCTCTGGTTACAATCAAATCAAGATGGCACCTGAAGATATGGAGAAGACAACATTTGTGACACAGTGGGGCACTTTTTGCTATAAAGTGATGCCATTTGGTTTGAAGAATGCAGGGGCAACATATCAGCGTGCTATGGTGGCTTTGTTTCATGATATGATTCATCATGAGATAGAAGTGTATGTGGATGATATGATAGCCAGGTCCCAGAATGAAGAGCAACATCTTGATCATCTGCATAAGTTGTTTGAGAGGTTAAAGAAATACAAGTTGAGATTGAACCCAAACAAGTGTACTTTTGGAGTCAGGTCCGGTAAGCTCCTGGGTTTCATTGTCAGTGGAAAAGGTATTGAAGTAGATCCTGCAAAAGTAAAAGCTATACGAGAGATGCCAGCTCCCCGTACTGAGAAGGAGGTTAGAGGTTTCTTGGGACGATTGAATTATATTGCAAGATTTATTTCCCAATTAACTGCCATTTGTGAGCCAATCTTTAAGTTGCTGAAGAAAGACCAGGTGATGGAATGGAATGATGAGTGCCAGACTGCCTTTGATGAAATCAAGAGATATTTGCTAGAACCTCCAATTTTGATGCCACCAGTTGATGGAAGACCCTTGATTATGTACTTAACTGTGTTAGACAATTCAATGGGGTGTGTGTTGGGGCAACATGACGAGTCTGGTCGAAAAGAGCAGGCAATATACTACCTTAGCAAAAAGTTTACCGACTATGAAACAAGATACTCACTGCTCGAGAAAACTTGCTGCGCTTTGGCATGGGCTGCTCGCCGACTAAGACAGTATATGTTGACCCATACTACCTTGTTGATTTCAAAGATGGATCCAATCAAGTACATATTTGAGAAACCTGCTCTCTCCGGAAGAATTGCAAGATGGCAAATGATCTTGACAGAATATGATATACAGTATACTACTCAGAAGGCCATTAAGGGAAGTGTTGTGGCAGATCATTTGGCTCATCAAGCAGTGGATGATTACCAGTCAATGAGTTTTGAGTTCCCCGACGAGGACATTATGATTATTACCAAAGAACCTGGACAATATGACGGACCTGAACAAGGATCCCGATGGACTATGGTTTTTGATGGTGCCTCTAATGCACTTGGTAATGGTGTTGGTGTTGTGATTAGTTCCCCTGAAGGTTGTCATACCCCGATTACTGCCAGACTTTGTTTTTATTGTACCAATAACATGGCTGAGTATGAGGCATGTATCCTGGGTATTAAAGCTGCTATTGATATGAAGATTCAGTTCCTTGATGTGTATGGAGATTCAGCTCTGGTAGTAAGTCAGATTAAAGGAGATTGGGATACCAAACATGATAACCTCATTCCTTACAGAGAGCATGTGTTGTCTTTGATCCCACACTTCAAAGAGATTACCTTTGGACATATTCCACGAAGAGAGAATCAGTTAGCAGATGCATTAGCTACCATGGCATCTATGTTTGAAATCAGTTGGGATGATGAAGCTCCCAAGATTACTATTGATAGATTTGAGAAGCCTGCATACTGCAATGAGATTGACACAGAAGGGGCAGAGGAGAAGCCTTGGTTCTACGAAGTGAAAAGATATCTTGAAGCTCAGGAGTTCCCTGAAGGGGCATCTGTCAAAGATAGGAAGTTCCTGAGAAGGTTCTCTGCTAAGTTCTTTTTGAGTAATGGGATTCTGTACAAGCGCAATCATGATTCAACTATGCTTCGTTGTGTGGATAAGAAGGAAGCTACAGAAATTATGGAAGAGATGCATGATGGGACCTTTGGCACTCATTCTAGTGGTCATACTATGGCAAAGAAGATATTGAGAGCAGGTTACTATTGGTCTACCATGGAAGCTGATTGTTATCAACACTCCAGGACATGTCACAAGTGTCAAATTTATGCTGATAAAGTACATGTACCTCCATCACCATTGAATGTGTTGACTGCTCCTTGGCCCTTTGCCATGTGGGGCATTGATATGATTGGTGAGATCAAGCCTACTGCTTCTAATGGGCATCGTTTCATCCTGGTTGCTATTGATTACTTCACGAAGTGGGTGGAGGCAGCTTCATTTGCATCTGTTACCAAGAATGTTGTGGCTCGATTCATTAAGAATAATCTTATATGTAGGTATGGCATCCCTGAAAGGATTATTACTGACAATGGCTCTAATCTGAACAACACTATGATCACTGATCTCTGCACGCAGTTCAAGATTAAGCATCACAAGTCTTCTCCGTATCGTCCAAAGATGAATGGGGCAGTTGAAGCTGCTAATAAGAACATTAAGAAGATTGTACAGAAAATGACTGTTACTTATAAGGATTGGCATGAGATGTTACCATTTGCTCTTCATGGTTATCGTACTACAATACGTACTTCAACAGGGGCAACCCCATTCTCCTTAGTCTATGGTATGGAAGCAGTTCTGCCCATTGAAGTTCAGATTCCCTCCTTAAGAATTATGAAGGATGCAGGCTTGGATGAAGATATGTGGGTTCAGACTCGACTTGACCAGATAAATTTGATTGATGAGAAGAGGCTAGCAGCAGTTTGTCATGGCCAGATGTACCAGAAACGAATGATCAAAGCTTTTAACAAGAAGGTTAAGCCGAAGGTATATCAGGCTGGTGACTTGGTAATCAAGCGTATCATATTACCACAGGGTGATCCTAGGGGCAAGTGGACTCCAATATACGAAGGACCATTTGTAGTCAAGACAGTGTTCTCAGGAGGTGCCATGATACTGACTACAATGGATGGTGAAGACTTCCCACAACCTGTAAACGCAGACATAGTTAAAAAATACTACGCATGAAAAGAGACCCGCTAGGTTGACAGGCCTAGGCAAAAATAAGGGCATCCCGGCAAACCAAAAGGGTTTGGGCAAAAATTAGGGATATATATAAAAAGATGTACACCCGGCAAGTCGAAAACCTGAAAAGGCGGCTTGGGCAAAAAAGGGTATCCCGGTGGATTGAAAACCTGAAAGGGCAATCCAGGCAAAAGTTAGGGATTAAAGCGTATGACTATGTCTCGTTTGGATCACCCATGAAACTGCAACCAGTTGTACTACTTACTCAAGCTCGAACAGATAAAGCTCAATCCAATCATTTTCGTCTCGACAGCAGAAGATGAGATACTTGAAGATAATGGCAATAGTAGAATTGAAACTCAATAGGATTATTTCCCACATAGCTGATTCTCTTTGTTTTGTAAAAAACTTTATGACAAAATCCTCTTACTAGGGTTTATGTCTCTTTGTACAAATTTACCCATGTATGGATCACTCTTTGATATAAATAAATTCCATCTTTTGAATCCAGATTTACTTTTACCCTATTTACATAAGCGAAACGTCCATTGGTTGTATTTGAATGTATGTATGCTTTTGAATATGATTGATGTTTACCAGAAATGCATGAAAATGCAGTAATAGTATTTACTAAGGACGAACGAGGGAAGGATTTCAACGAAGCTTCGCCGGTTCATCTCTACAAAACAGTTACAAACCCTCAGTAGGACAAATCCATCTTCATAAAGTCACATCTCCCCTGGAATTTATATCCATCTCTTTTATCCTCATACAGATATACGGGAAATTACTTTCCAATAATGATACGACGAACGAAGACGGAGGTTATGTATACTCTACTATCAAACGAAGACGGGAGGTTATATATACCTTGCTATCCCCAGCAGACGGGAGGTTATTGCTATCCCCAGCAGACGGGAGGTTATTGCTATCCCCAGCATACGGAAGGTTATGTATAATATATTATCAAACAAGACGGGAACGAGTTCCTCATATTCTTCAGCAACGAATCGGGATTTATTTTCCCTGGCCAGCAGTTGTTATATGAAGATATCTGGACGCTTCCAGCAGCATCATATCATACATACATCATTCACACCATACCATAACATACATATCCATAGATACATAGTACATTACCTAAGGGCATCATATCATACATGCATACATAAAGCATAAATTAATATTATTATACAGAATTCTACCTTGTTTTCAGGTTAATTATCCAGCAAACAAACTTATGATTATCAGGATTGCTTTATCCTCCTGAAAGCATATCATCCATCAGGACTGCTTTATCCTCCTGAAGACTTATCATCTCTCAAGACTGCTTCATCCTCTTGGGAACATATTACTACACCAGGACTGCTTCATCCTCCTGACAGCTATCATCATTACTTCAGGATTGCTCTATCCTCCTGAAAATTCCTATTACATCAGGATTGCTTTATCCTCCTGAAATCACATTATTACATCAGGACTGCTTCATCCTCCTGAAAGCTTTTATTACACCAGGACTGCTTCATCCTCCTGAAAGCATATTATCAATACCTCAGGGTTGCTTTATCCCCCTGACAGCTTCTTTACCTCAGGGTTGCTTTATCCCCCTGACAGCTTCCTTACCTCAGGATTGCTTTATCCCCCTGACAGCATCTTTACCTCAGGGTTGCTTTATCCCCCTGACAGCTTCTTTACCTCAAGATTGCTTTATCCTCCTGACAGTTATCATTATACCTCCATATTTTGGACTGCTTCATCCTCCAAGACATGTATCTGAAATTTTTTCCTCCAAGTGGCATCTTTAAGCCCACTCAATCATATTCAACTAGCCATCTGTACCACTTTATGCACTGGTGAGTGCAAATTTTTGGGCTTTTGTGTTCAATCTCCTTCAACCTTCCAGGTCACGACTGGCAAACATACCAATCTAACCCCTCAGGTTTCAGAAAATTGAACAGGGGCAGCTGTTGCACCCCAAAATTTGCCCTCACAATACAAGACTTTGTGTTCTAAGAAGGTTCACAAGGTTCACAAGATTCACAACACTTTCAAGACCTTTCATGAGGTTCATGAAGTCTACAAGTTACTTTATGAAGGTTCACAAGGTTCACAAGATTCACAATGCTTTCAAAACCTTTCATGAGGTTCATGAGGTCTACAAGTCACTTTATGAAGGTTCACAAGGTTCACAAGGTTCACAATGCTTTCAAAAACCTTTTATGAGGTTCATGAAGTCTACAAGTCACTTTATGAGGTTCACAAGGTTCACAATACCTCCCATGAGTATCACAAGACATTTTATGATGGTTCACAAGGTTCACAATGGGTCAGAAGAGTTAACAATTCCCTCAGACAATGCACCTCCTAAGCAGTGCATCCAAAACTAGGGTTTTGACTTTAATCAGGCTAAATGGATTTCCAAGACTTCAAGTGAGCTTCATAACATCTTATATGTGTGTAAGAACCCCCATGACAAGTTTCAAGACTTTTCTCAAAAGTTTGCTCAGTCATATGATCAGATAAGTCAAAATCAGTCAATGCAGTTAAAAAGTCAAACTGAGGTCAACTGTGGTCAAACCAAAGTCAAACTTCATGATTTTTTGCCAACATCAAGTATATGAAGTAAAATTCATCATTTGATCAAGGGTTGATCATGATTCATCAAGGAGATTTCAGATCATCAAGAATCAGGAGTTTCTAAATTAGGGTTTCCTCAGTAAAAGTCAACTGAACTTTGACCAGCCATAACTTTCACATACTTCATCACCAAGTCTCCATCCAAAGCTCATTTTGAAGGAAATTGAATTCTCCACAACTTTGTGTCTCACAAGCCAAGCCCAAAAATGCTTCATTTGGAAGGTATGAGCTAAGACATTATAGGTCCTTTTGAAAGTCAACAAAAAGTCAACAACTTCAAAAGGGCATAACTTGAGATTGGTAAATGATATGGACATGAAACCAGTGGGGTTGTTTAGAGGACTCTTCAAGCTTTCCAAAATGTCCAAGAACACCCTCATAGCATTAAAATTGAAGGATATGTGCCCTTACAAAGTTGGGAAATTTTGAGTTGGTTTATGATGAAAAAGGAGGTCTAAAACCAATTTCTTCCAAATGGGCTTGCCAAATAATAACCCAATCCATACAATAACTTCATGCACGACCCAATGACAAGAAATTATGATTTTTTTTTATTTTATTTGATATTTATTTGAATTTTATTCATTTTAAATCAAATTAAATTAAAATAAAATCTAAAAATCAAAGTTTGGACATGATTCTTCTTCTAGAAATTAATCAATGCTGTTTAACATGATTTGATCTTGTACAAATTCGTACTAGACCAAATTGGAATGCAAATATTTGATTTTTTCACATTTTTAGATCATGACATTCCTTCACCCTCAAGTCTTCCAAAAAGCCCATAAATCCACCATCTTTTGACCTAAATTACATCACATATAAGTATACAATAGAAACCAATCACAAAGGGACGAATTCAGCAGCCTCAAGAGTAAGTCACATTGTTCAAAAATTCTCTAAAAAACTCACATTCGGATTCTTTGATTCAGGGCATTTGAAGGTAAAACAAGAACATAGCAAGACTCCTTGGACTTCCCTGATCATGAATCATCATTCATATGCATCAAAAACATGCCATAATGCTTAACCCGAAGCTTGCTTGTTCTTGAAAATAATTTTTTCGATTCCATTAATTTGTTGCTTTTCAATGAATTTTGTTTGCATAATCTTGTTTGTGATGTTGTGTAGATCGTTTCTGGACAAATAAACCAAAGTTTCATGGCTTGAATCAGAATCGGCCATTGTTAGGGTTTCACCTTTGAAATTAGGGTTTTATGATTTACTAAATATAAATGAATTTGAAGAAAATGGGGATGTTGTGTGAACCATAAGGATCATAAAACACTAATTAATTTCATGAATCGATACTGTTTTGTTGGAGTTTCATTTTCGCAGGTTTGAAACATTGAAGAACACGCAGCAAGATTCGCAGGAAAAAAGGGAGGAATTTTCGCAGGAAATTTGGAGAAGAAGAAGCTGTTTGCGCGCGTTTCAGAAATTCAAATTGTATTTTAAATATTTTATGTTTTGTTGCTGGTTTGTTATCACAAGCACACGCTTGTCCTGGTGGTAAGACGCGCATGCATGTTGTTCATGAACCTGGGTTCGAATCCTGGTTCTCCAACTTTTGTTTATTTTTTAGTTTATTTACTAGGTATTATATATTATGCATTGTTGTTAGTTTGTAAACAGAATTGCTCATCTAGCTGGATTGGTCTTGTGTATGCGTGTTAGCTTCAAAGGTCCTGGGTTCAATCCTCCCCCAGGCCTTTTGTTTTTCCATTATTTTTCTGATTATTGGTTTGAAAGAACAAAACAACTTGGAGGTCATTATTCTTGCACTATCAGCGCGTGGCCCAGTGGTAGGGCATGGATATTGTGAAACAAAGCCTCCTGGGTTCAAATCCCAGCCAGGTGAGTTTTTTTTGTTATTTTTTCTATTTTATTTTATTTAATTGATTTTGTTTAAATTATTATAAATATGTAATTAAATAATTTTATAAATACATAGTCACTAGTTTCTAATATTCAAAAATCATATTTTTTAATTTAAAAATTATTTCTTTTATTATGTAATTATAATATATGTATATTAATTAAAATAATTTTGTATATTAAATTAAAAACCCTTAAATATTTTTCTAAATAAAACCCTAATTCTAGAAACCCTAATTTATTTTTCTCTAAACAATTATTAAAAAACCTAGCTTTATTTTTTTTAATTTTTGTAAATATAATATTTAGTATAATTAAATTTTATAATTATTATGTACATATTTATTAAATATAATTAAATTTTGTAAATATAATTATAACTTATGTAAATATTTTTAAAATTTGTTTGTAATCTAAATTATATATAAATAATTTTTAATATGTGCTTAGAAATAATTGAATCTATGATAATTTTATTTTGTAATTATAATATGTTTAAAAATAATTCAACAATTTGTACATAAATTAAAATATTATAATAATTATTTAATTGTTCATATTTCCTCTTATTTATAAATAATTTTCTATATTAAAAATATAATCTTTTGTTTATGTTCTTATAATAATTTTGCTAATTCCATTTATTTTAATTATTGTTATTATTACTAACCATATTATTACTAATCCATTTATTTTTTAATTATGCTTATTATTATTATTTCTCTAACCTTATTTATTTTTAATTTATTATTATTACTAACCCCTATTATATTTATTTATTGCTTATTTATTTATTTTTACTTATTTATTTATATTTTGCTTATTCATTTATTTTGCTATTTATAATTAATTGCTTATTATTATTATGTAATTGCTCCTGGATGTAATTTTTGTAAATATTTAAATTATTTAATTTGCTTGCTATGGTTAGTAAAATATGGAGTGTACACATGTATTATATTTAAAATTGAATTTAGGTCATTTAAAAATTATAAGATCAATTAAATTAAACACTCACACACGTAAGTCGATTTTTAATCGCCATCTCACTTTCTAGGGTTGCCTCTTATTGTTGCCTATTCAAAAAGGTCAAGTGGGGTGTATAAAGCAAGTCCCTTAAAAGAAAAGTCATCAAGTCCCTTAATGGTTGCCCTTCATAAAAGATCTTGTCCCTTTTCGAATAATGATGACAGTCCCTCCAAAAAGTTGCTTAATACACCCCACAGTTGCCTTCATTAAACAGATGTCCCTTCATATGTCCCTCACATCCAAGGTAATGACTACCTATTCCTTAATAATAGGGATAGTCTTACCATTTAAAGGATAAAGAACAGAAAGACTTAAAACTTAGGGTAGGTTCCTCTTAGATATTTGCTCACTCTTCAAAACAATTTCAAACACTTCACACATTTCAAACAATTTTCAAAAACAAAGGTTTTTTTACGCATCCGTACATGGATCATTATAAAACTCTTAAGAAAATTTTTATTCACACACTTCACATTTCAAAACATTTTTAAAGTGAGCTAAGTAACTAAGAGCCCATGGATAACCATGGATGTAAAGGGTGCTAACACCTTCCCTTTACATAACCTACCCCCGGACCCAAAAATCTTTTAAAAGGTCTTTCCTGTTCTTTTATGCCTTTCCTTTGGATAAAATAAAAGTCGGTGGCGACTCTTGCTATCCGCAACATAACTAAAGTCAGTTCTCCCACCGTGTTACAAGTACCCTCTTCAACAACCTTCCTGGCTTGCTGATAAGACGTCATGGAGGTTCCCAGTACAGCAGATGCTTCATTAATGTTCAGGGCCTCAAACCCCTGGCTCATGGTTTCATGGATCTCCCCATCCATCTCAATATACTTATACGTAGCCAGATGGCTAACAAAGATGTCCTCTTCCCCACAGATGGTGATGATCTGGCCTTCCCATTCGAATTTCAGCTTCTGGTGAAGGGTAGACGTAACAGCGCCAGCGGCATGGATCCAAGGTCTACCCAACAAACAGCTGTAGGCCGGCTGAATGTCCATCACATAGAAGGTAATCTTAAAAGTCTGCGGGCCAATCATCACAGGCAGATCAATCTCCCCAAGCACTGATCTTTTAGAGCCATAAAATGCTCTTACCACCAAATTACTCGGACGCAATGCTAAGCCATCATACTCCAGCTTCACTAAGGCTTTCTTTGGTAGGACATTGAGCGATGACCCAGTATCCACCAGTACATGAGATAGAACAGCACCCTTGCATTCTAGAGTGATGTGTAAAGCCTTGTTGTGGTTACGCCCCTCAGTTGTTAAGTCAGCATTAGTAAAGCCCAGTCCATGACTGGTGTTGACATTTGCCACCACAGTTTCTAGCTGATTAACAGTGATCTCCTCTGGCACGTATGCTGCGTGCAAGACCTTCAGTAATGCATTCCTGTGAGCTTCAGAACACATTAACAGGGATAATATGGAGATCTTTGAGGGAGTTTGGTGAAGCTGATCCACCACCTTGTAATCACTTCTCTTTATAATTCTCATAAACTAGTCTACATCTTGCTCAAAAGATATCTTCTGAGTTTCTTTGATGATTGGTTCTTCAGGTATCACACTCTTCCCCTTTGCTTTTGCAGCAGCTTCTGCTTCGGCATTAGGTCTTTGCAATTGTGAGGCAAAAAGGCGTCCGCTTCTAGTGAAGCCTCTGCCTCCCCCAACATTATCAATCTGTGGAGAAGAAGTTGAAGAGTCCAAGGTGATTTTCTCCCCGTTGCAGTAGAGGTCAGAGCCATAATGCCAAGGTATGACATTACTGCTTTCATATGGAATTGGTCCAGGCACCGTGATGGTAACTGGACTGACTGCTGCAGAGGAAGGTACTGAAATGGTGTGCGGATCGTAGTAAATGGTGACCGGTGATCTGGTAGGAGGTGCCACTGTTTGTTGTTGAAAGTTGTTGTTTGGAGGAACATTTGATGGATCATAGTAAATTGTGACTGCTGAGATATCTTCGTCGAGCCTTGCTGGTGTTGTAGAAGTTTCTGTTGAGTAAATGGATGTTGATGTTGTAGAAGAAATGGTTGTTGACATCTGATTTGTTGAGGTGATAGATGAAGCCATTGTTGATGATATTGATGAATCGGTTGGAATGATTGTTGTTGCTGTTGTAGAAGAATCAGGAATGGTTGTCAAAGGAATTGCTGGATTTGTAGGCGCCGTTGTTGTGATCTGAAGTATACCACTTTTGATAAGACCATCTATGCCGCTTCTCAAATTATCACACCCGTTGACCGAAATGTTGCAATAACCACAACCGAGCTCACACCCGGGGAACATCTGGCATTCTAGAAGCTGAGCTTTAATTTCGACCAGAGGTGTTCGAATCTGTCCAACACTGGTGATCAAGAAAGATGGCTTGTCTTCCTCAATGGCATTAATTCTTGGCCCTCCATGATTGGGCATGGGATTCTTGGTGACACTTGGAGGGGGTGCAAAGTTGAGGGCTTTAGAATCCACCAGATCTTGTACCTTCATTTGTAAAGCCCTGCATTTTTCCGTATTGTGGCCAGGTGCATTGGAGTGGAAAGCACATCTGGCGTTGACATCATAATTTCTTGGCAGAATGGAGGGGTCTGGCGGTGCCAATGTCCTTAACTCAACCAGGTTGAGCTTCAGGAGTTGTGGCAGCAAGGCAACATAAGGCATGGGGATAGGGTCAATCACCCTATTTGCCTGTGATGGTCTTTGCTGAAAAGGTCTTTGTTGTTGATTGTTGTTGCTATTGTTGTAGGTTCTTTGTGGCGGGTACTGAACTTGCTGCTGATAGTGTGGTTGTTGTTGTGGTTGATAGGCTGGTTGTTGAGGGATCGGAGCTGGAATAGTGACAACTGCCACTGATCTGTGAACATACTGAGGTCTGCCCCTGTTGGCATGAATGGCATTTGTCTCACCGGTCCTTCGAGGTCCCACAAAAGGCTTCCTGGGATTACTTAACGCACTTGCACCATTATCAGAAATCTTACCCATCTTCAGAAGGCTTTCAATTCTTTCCCCAGCTATAACTACGTCAGCGAAGCTGGTGGAAGAAAAGGCAGCTAGCCTATCAATATATGTTCCTTGCAGAGTATTCATGAACATGTCGGCCATTTCTCTTTCCGACATGGGTGGTTGGACAGCAGCAGCAAGCTGTCTCCACCTTTGGGCATATTCCCTAAAGCTTTCCCTGGAGGATTGAGACATTCCCATCAGAAGGGTTCTGTTAGGAGCCATGTCCAGATTGTATTGGTACTGTCTGATGAAAGCTTCAGCTAGGTCCTTCCAGTACCTGATAGTAGCTCTGGTCAAGTGAGAGTACCATTCCCTCGAAGCCCCAGTCAAACTGTCTTCAAAGTAAAACATCCACAGTTTTTCATCCATGGTGTATGCTTTAAGTCTTCCCAGAAAAGACTGTAAGTGAGTTCGTGGATAGGAAGTTCCATTGTACTTCTCGAAGCACGGGGGCTTAAACTTGTGGGGAATCCTTACCCCGTCCACTAACCCCATATCTATAACATCGAAGCCTAAGGAATTTTGAGACTCCAAAGATCTCAACTTCTCAGCAATTTCATCAAACCTCCTATCATAAACTTCATCTCCAGCTCCCATCACAGTAAACTGCTCTTCTTGGGGGTCTTCCTGTAAGATCCTTCCCCCAGTAGTATTTCCTTGCACATTACCCGGGATGTTGACTTCCGGATGTAGATGAGGCCCATATACTGGTGGATTAACATGAGGCTGCCCCCTTTCATTGTTACTTGTTCCTCCAGTTCCCAGATGGGGTTCTTCCGGGGTTTGTCTTTCTACCAATGCCCTCAACCTTTCTTGACTTTGGGCCAAGCCATTCATTACTTCCATGAATTGGGTCATTTGGTTTCTCATATCCAGCCTTTCATTAGCCATCTAAGTTCTGACCTCTGTCAGATCTTGCTATACTTGATCCATTTGGATACCAGGAAGATTGTTGCGAGTAGGATACCTGTGCGGACGGTTGAGAGGGAACACCCGACGGCGAGCAATAATTCCTGAACCACAACAGAGTTAGAAACAAAATAAAGTAATGACAAAACCTACAAAACAAAACAAAAGTCAGTATGCAATGCAGTATGCTTATTTGCTTTCCAAGGTATCCGGCTTGGCTCTTGGTTTTGACCTTTCCAGACCCTGAGGAAGATACTTTGATGTTGCTTGAGAGAAAGAAAACTCAATGAAACAAACTGACAAATACATTACAAATGGTGGATCATACATAGTTTGTTTTTACAACATATGCCCCTGAAGGGTCAAAATACAACATAAAAAGAAAAGTACATGAAATGGAAATAACAACAAGCAAAGAAGTCAAACATCTAATCCAAACTCATCCTCCTTAACCTCCCTCAAAAGTGCTTCAGTTACAGGACCAGCCGGATGCTCTGTAATGTTTCTGATAAGAAGGTTTCTGGTGGCAATAGCAGTGGTCAGCTTCTTGTGCCTGTCCTGGTCCTTTGACCTCTTCAAGCCAGCCCTAAGCTTTAATTCTGAAATCTCCTTCTGGGCTGCCAGCAGAGCTTCCTGTTGCTTCTTTTCATTGGCCTCCAACTGCTCAATCCTAGCTTGAGTTCTCTTATCTTCTTGAGTGCGAGCTTCAATGATCCTGACCCACCTAGCTTGACTTTCTTGCATATAGAGATCAGTCCTAGCCTTTTGAAACTGGGCCTCTTTATAGGCATTCTTCAATATTTGCTCCCCAACTCTTGATTTCTTGATGTAGTCCTCTGCTTTCTCAATCTTGGCCAGATGCTCCACTTTAAGCTTCTCCAACCTCTCAATGTCTAGACGACCATCACTCCTCTCCCAGAGGGTCTTTTTCAGAGCTTGAGACAAATTCTCATTCCTTTCCTTCAGCTTCTCAAATTCTTCCAGGCTGACAGTGGCTGGAGGTGGTACTGTGGATGGTCCAGGTGCATCCCCAATGGTGAAAGGCATCCCAGAAATCTGAGCTCTAGCATGGGACCATTCATAGTACTGAGCTGAAGCCACATTATTGCACCTCCCAAGAATGGCCATCCCTTTGGTTTGGATGTTGTCCCAAGCCCAGGATGCTTGCCTGACAACAGCTAGATTAGGCTTTATCTCACAATACAGGGTCTCAGCTAAATCTTGCATTCTAGGAGGGTGAACCAAAGCATAGCCCAGTTGTCTCTTAAACAACAAAGGATTGTAGTTGATGCAACCCTTCACTCCTACTAGAGGTACATTGGGGTACTTCCCACAGCTAGTGATTATGTCTCTGCCCTTGGTGCTCTGGGTGCACCATCTGATGTCATCTGAAGTCAAAGCAATAAGTCTCTTAGCCCAATTCTTCTGTTGGTGAGGATTCAGGAAGGCATCAGTCCTAGGTAAGTGTTTGAGCAGCCAAGTGTGAAATAGAGGAGCACATCATCTCACCAACTTCCCTCTCTACTTCTCATTTCTTTGGTGAACAGAATAATAGAAATCCCCCAGAAATGTGGGTACTGGGTTCCTCAAAAGGAAGAGATGAATGGCATTCTTGCTGATAAACTTGGGCTCATCTGCAAATAGTATAACCCCATATATACTGAGGGCTAACAATGCACAGACTGCCCTCCATTCCCCCAAGGAGGCCTTCAGGATGGCTTGAGAAGTCAGAAAGTCTAAGTGCAAACCAGGGATTCCAGCCTTTGTGGTCATGTTCTGTTCAATCAAAATAGGCTCTAGGCACAGTGCCTTTGCCACTTCTCCATTGCTGGGAGAAGTCATCTCTGGGTTGAAGGGGACACCACCCCTGACAGGTACTCCAATCAAAGATGAGAACTCCTCCAGCAGAGGTCCTAACTGAAAGTTCTGGAAAGTGAAGCATCTCAAAGGAGGGTCATAAAACTGTAGGCAGGTGTGGATCAAACTCCTCTGAGAAGGGTCTAGGTCCATAACCATATCAAGGATGTCTCCATAATGCTCTCTGAATAATGGGATGTGGTCTGGAGTGATAAGTGCTTGGACCTGCCTGATGCTAGTCTGCACAGGCTCAAAAAATGATATGAAATGTTGCTCTTCTTGGGTGCCATGACTGCTGATGAAGAGCTGAAAACAAAAGCTGATGATGAAGACTGATACTGGAGATGAGCCACTGATAGGCTGAGGCTGGTGATAAAAGTAGCTGAAGCAGGCAACTGATGAAGATAGCTGAAGCACATAACTGATGAACAGGGGTCTATGCAGATGAAGGGGTCAAAACCAAGCCAGATACAATATGGATACCCTGAAAAACAAATAAACAAATGTTAAATGATGCAATGATGAGTATGCAAATGATATGCAAGGGTTTGTGATCAAGCTGGATCTGATTACTGCCTTGATATAAGTCCATGTATGTTCAAGAGGTCCAGATGGAGGTTTAGAAATCCAGTAACCAGGGTGGGGGACTCAAATAACGAGTCACATGTCCATGGTTAAATCACAAGAACTGTCCAAAATGAGGTACTCTTAATCAAATAATAACAAGGTATAATGTGGCCAAGGGTACCTGCAGACCTGCAAACAGCCCAACCCCCTCACAAGTGGTGTTCTAAAACAAGGATCCTCAGACTTGGATCAGTTATGAGAAGTGTAAACACTTCTAACCCGGAGGTACAATGTTTACAATAACCATAAAGGATCCTCCTCTAATTCACCTCAGCTTCTGAAGGTCATAATAAAGGTCATCCAGACTTAGCAGACTTCCCAAATAGCCCTAGCACTACAGGAAATCTGTAGCACAAAGTTCTCAAGAAGAAACCCATATCTGAACCGTGTTTCATATTCCCGCACCAGACCAAAATGGAATGGGAAAGAACATGAACCACTCTAGCCTAGGTGTCACTCAGGTCCCAGGTATAGGACCTCAAACTCTCAGTAGAACCCCACCCACCAAAACAAAAACCAGATCCAGCCAGGTGACAGTATGACATTATGATGTATAAAGCTGTAAAGAAAGCAATAAATAACTGTACATAAAGCAGTAAATAAAGCAAATATATAAACACAATTAGCACATAACACCCCAGTAAACACAAATCAAACAAGCGCTAGGAGGAACCCACAAAAAGAACCAGAAGCCCTGGTTACAGTATAAGGTTCCCCAGCAGAGTCGCCAAGCTGTCGCTCCCACCAAAATGACACCTGGTCAGAAGGGGTATAGACGCGAACGGTCGGCAAAAGGAGGAGAGAACACACAAGGGTGAACTCAGAAAGAAAAGAGTCGCCAGCTAGGCATTTTTATCCCGGAGGAAAGGTAATGCTGCATAGACCTGGGAAAATATATGGATAAGACGGTTGCGAACTAGAGAGACTGAGAAAGGGGGTTGGTTACAACCTGGGAAGGTATTAGCACCCAGATTGTCCGCCGTACTCGACGGGATCCACGCTTAAAAGATTTGTGTTTTAAAGGGGTAGTGTCAGTCCAATTTGTGTATCAGAGCTGGAAAGAATGCAAGTGTTAGTGTAAAAGAAGTGTAGTGTATATAAGTGAAGTGTCAGTGTAAGAACAGAAGTGAAGCGCTCAGGACTATGAGGCTTGAAGAGTGATACAGGAAGGAGGGGGAATATACAGAGACTTTTGTTCGATAACTGTTAAGTTATGCCTATGTATCCTCTCGTGCAATGAGGAAGTCAGAACACCGTAGTTTGACTCAAAGAGACTGAAAGGTAAATTGACTGATGAACTACTTACTTGCCTATGCTCAAGTGTATGACCTGTCTGGCTCAGGTGCAAACTGTCTTGCATTAGACGGAAGAAGCGAGTTCTCGTTTGTGAGTGAATGAGATGAGAAAAGAATCCCGGAGGAGACGATTATTGTTTGTTTTTGTGTTTTCAGTTTTTTATTGCTTTTTGAAGTTTGTCATAAGAAAATGAGCTTAAGCCTAAACCAATGGGTTAGTAAACTCATCACATCCTCCCTCTGATTAGGGGTAATGAGAATACCTTAAGTATGAAGTAAGCACCTCAAACTTAATTACCATGATGTAGGATTAAGATCATTAACCTACTTGTATTTATTTAGATGTTTTTGTTGTTTTTGTTTAGTGTTGAGTAATGAGATTAAGCCATAATCAGGGATTTAACGGACTCATTACACCATCCTAATAGAAGGATAATAGATGAGAACATTTAAGCTGAGAAAGACTCCTCAACTTAATCCATGATTAGGGATTAACCTCATGAAAAAACAAAGCCTTTATTAAAGTGGATTTTAGTTAATGGTAAGATTAAGAAGTGAATTTTATGATTTGTAAGACAGCTTGAGGGGGACTTGTCCATTAACACTAGGGTTAGTCCTTCTTAACCAATTAAGGAAGAATTAGAACCCTAATGCAAGGCCCAAGTTACAAGCCTGATATCTTGATGATTATTAGGTGAATTGATTAAAGGACTTAAACACATTAAGGGTTTAACAATTAGGATTAAAGTTATACACTCCATCCTAATAGAAGGATGCAGGCATAAGCTTAATCACAAAGCCTTAAAGCCTTTAGGGTTTAGTCCCTGATTATGAGATGAGAAGAGAAGACTCAAAGATGACACAAAGGTAAAACTAAGTGGGGGACTAATCAAACCCTAATTGTTATCATGCTTGGAGATCCTAGGGTTTATGAGGCTTAAGAGAGAAAGATCTTCAAAGAAACCACCAGGAAGGAAGCAGATGGAAGGAGGAAGAAGCAAAACAACTTGCTTCACTTAAGAAGACAAGTTGCTTGAAGAAAGAAGGTAAGATGAACATGAATGAGAAAGCTCACTCTAATACACATACAAAATGCAGCAAAGATGCAAGAGATATGAGAAGAGATTGTGAGAAGTGAAGGCAAATTCACTTCTCAAAACAACTTACCACCTGAAAAGTTAGCAAAAAGAAATGAAATACAATGCAAATGAAATGAAATGTCATGATGCAAACCAAATTCAGAAGCATTTACATGATGTTAATGATGCTAAGAGATGATACAAACATGAGGCAAGGCATGAGAATGATCAAACAAACCTAAGGATGCAGATGAGGCATGCATTGAACCATGAATGTACATGAAAAGTTATGAAATGTAATGGACATACAATCATGGCAAATGAAAGATGCAATGATCAAACATGATTCTAATATGTCCTAAGATGTATTATGAATCATGTGGATGCACAAAATGGCATGGCAAGGCAATGGATGCAAGCAAATGAAAGATGGATGCAAAGGAAGGCACAAATTAGGGTTACATGCATCATGCAAAGCAAAAATACAAAACCAGAAGCAAATGACATGATAAAAATTTGAAAACGCAATCAAAGATACCCTATACCTATACAAACTCACTGCCCAAAGGAGAGGATCCAACCCTTAACCTAATGAAAGTTATGAATTTCCTAAGATTGCTAGGGTTTTAAGGTACCTTGTCAAGAAAAAATGCAAAACAAATTGAAAATGCAAGATCAATTCAAATCAAATTTATCCTATAAACTACATGCTATGAAGAGTGCAATGCAAGAAGAATCATCATTCAACTCTCAAAGGTTAGGCAGAAAGAAATTTTTGAAGTTTGAAACAAAATATTGCCTTAAAATGAAATTAAATCCAATGAAAATGATCAAAAGGCATCAAGAATAAAAAATAAATTTGGTTTGAGAGTTGAACAATGTTTCTAAATATTTCTAAATGCTATGTGATTTTTTTTGTGATTTTTAAATACCTAAATGTATTTTTAATTAATTAATTTTCATTAACTAATTAAAAATAAGCATTTAAATGATTTAAAAATAATTTTTAATGCAAAAAATAAAAATAAAAATATTTTTGGGTCTTAAAAATTAATGAAATCTTTGACAAAAAATTTCATAATTTTTAAAGGTATTTTGCTATTTTAAATAAAATGTATAAATAAAATGAAAAGAAAATGAATTTAAAATGAAAATATGGGAAGTAATTCAAAAGGAGGGCCAGGATTTGATCTGGGCTTGGACTGGTTGATTGCGCGCCAGATCCAAAGGCCCAGATTCAAATCTGGCTAATTTGGTTTTATAAATTAATTAAACATGATTTAAACAATTAATTGGAGATTAGGGCTTTAATGAAGCATCCAGACCATTCGTTCACGCGGGAGTCAAACTTAGTCAAACGCATCTACGGTCCACATTCAAAGTTTCATTAATGACACAATTAGGGCTAATGAACTTTAGGTGACCGGAACAGTGGTTCCGGTCATCTTCCCCTGCGAGCACAAACCCTAAAATCTTCTACAGGTCACTAAACATGAAATTTCTTCCACCAAAACAAACCTCTCATCGATCTAAACCTAACCCCTCATCTCAAATCCATTTATTTTCACTCACAAGCCTGAATCGAAGGAAAACATGAAACACGGGCAAACTTTCAGAACAACATAAAATGGTCATTTCTTGCTTATTTTCAATTCTAAACACATCTAGATGATCAGTGCAACATGTAGATTCATTTTGTAACAAGAAAATGAAGTTCTGAGAAAAAAAGTTCTTAGGTTATACCTGAGCTGGAGACCTTCGAAAGTGAGCTTTCAGAGCCTCCCTATTGTGCAAATGATCTCCTTTGAACCTCCTGAGGCTAATGGAATACTTGAATGGGGTTGAAAGTGGCTAGTTTTTGTGGTTCAGTTCTAATATAGCAGGAAATGAAGTTCTTGTGTGTTCTGTTTCTGATCATTGTGAGGGGTGGAATCTGTTCTATGGAGGATTTGTGGTTGATTGGTGAAGGAATTATTGAAGTTTTATGGCTGTGTTGAGTGTTTCGAAGAGGGAAAGGTTTTGACAGATTTTGTTGGATGCTGCAATGTGGAAGGATTCAGCTTGTGTATGGTATGTTTTTTGATTGCTTGATGTCCACATATCATGCTCTGGTTGGGCAGAGAGTTGGTGTGTCACTGTGGGATTGGTAAGGGCAAAATGCAAGAAAGTCAAGATATTGTGTACCCTAGGCATGGCTCAGGTCAGAGGCAATCTAGAGGCTTGTCCTGCCTCAGCTTGAGTCAAGGATGGCCCTTGGATGATTCATGAAGGACTGCAGCATTTGGATCATAAGTTGGAAGGGTTTTTGCAACTTGACAACTTGTTACATCTCATGATTTTTGGCTATGTACATGTGAGAAATCTTGCTGAATTTTTGGTGTGGTATGCTTCATTAGGTCATGGCAAAGTCTTGAAACCAGCTAGAGGTCAAACAACCCCTTTGAGAATCAATTTGCAAGACATCCCTCTTTGCACTTTCATGAAGAATGGCTTATGGTTACTTGAAAATCAAGGCATAGAAATGGGAGATCTCTTGGTCCAAACTGATTTTTTTGGTCATGCCTTGTGTTTGTGTGATGATTAGAGGTCATATTGAAATCACATAAAGGCTTGTCATGAGAATTTGCAAGTTTTCCATTTTGTGCAAAAGTGAAATTTCAATGATTTTATCCAACTTTGCAAGGCCATAACTTTTGATCCAAAATGAATTAGAATGAGTTCTTGTACTTTTTGAAAAGGGAATTATCCATTCTACAACTTTCATGACCAAAGTTTTCCCATATGAAGTATTTTTGAATCAAAAAGAAAGGGTTGAAAAAGTTTCCCAAAATGGCAAGTTTCCATTACAAGTCATTTTCCCAAAAAGGCGACTTTGCAAATGGCTTGAAATTCTTCAATTTTGTGAACTTTTAACATCTTCTATGATCAAATAAAGATCATACACATTCAAAATGATGAAGAACACCCCTTGGTTGGGTCATTGGGGGCCCCAGATGCCCTGATTTTGCACTTGACTTGCTTAAGAAGTCATCCCTTGATCAGATGCCTTCCCCATGGAATTTCTTCATGAAACTTGATATGCATGATCCTTATAACATATAGAGACCAATAGAAACAAGAATGACCAAAAAAATTGGAGTTATGGCCTCTGAAAACAAAACCCTAATTCTAGGTCATCTGTGCAGTTAAACCTGGCTCTGCTTCCATGCCATTCTCAGTTCTTGTGATTCTTTGGCTTCTTTGACCTTGTGAGGATACAATATGATGCTTGAACATAAATGGACCCCTTTGAAGTGATTTAAGACCTTTGGAGTGGTTCAAATAGCTCTTGGATTGCCCAAATCACAAACCCTAGATGCAAATGACTTAGAAGCAATGCAGTGAATCAAAAATGTGGTATGAGATGCTATGATTGAATTTATGCACATGAAAATATCACAAGCCATGGTGTGAATGAGTGAGGGCAAATTTGGGGTGTTTACAGCTACATATTCTCCAGTGCAATGGGAAAGTCAAAGCTCCGTAGTTCGTGGTACTACGGTTGGTTGGTTCGTTTTAGAGGCGTCAACTGCTCACGTGCGTGAAAGATGTCTCACACATGAACAATTGAAGAAATGCATCGGAGATTCAATACCATTTTTTTACACCATTGAAAAATAGTGTTTGATAGTTGTTAAGTGTCTTGATTTTGAATTAAGAAAAAGGGTTGATCGTTCGTTGGTTTGTTTTTAGAGGTGTCAACTGCTCATATGTGAGACAGATACCTCATAAACAAACAATTGAGGAAAGGCATCGGAGATCCGACAACTTTCTTTTACACCTTTGAGAAAAGATGTGTTTAATAGAAGTTAATTGTTTTGAAGTTTGAGAGGCGTCAACTTCTCGTATACGAGACAGATGCCTCTTATTCAAACAGTTGAGGAGAAGCATAGAAGATTCCACTCTTCTCTTTTACACCTTCGAGAAAAAAAGTAAAGTACCCAAATGTTGGATCGAGGTTTGGATTCGCATATGAAAAATTTTAGGTTTGGAATCAAAGAAACTAATGGACTAGGTTGAGGTAAATGGCGAGGCACGGTGCGCTCGGCTTTGGAAGAGTTGGATGTTACGTGGATCAAGTGCTATGATTGAGTAACTAACTATGAAAACAAGTGTGATGCATCAATTTAATTAAAGTTGAAAAGTTTGAGAAAAATGTGAAGTCTAAAAGTGGTGTTGATGGCGATCATATAACGATCGACTTACGTGTGTGTATGAGTGAAACGCGTGTAAAGATTTACTTGGACTAAAAAAATTAATTATCTTTGAAATGATTGTTCTTAATGTACGCGTCCATATTTTACTTGGAAAATTATGGTCGAAATGCAAAGAAATCATACAAGTCCAAACAAGGCATTCAATCACTTATGCAATCAACAACACAAGCATGCAAGTAATCATGAATTTAATCAAAGTCACTTCGAACCCTAAAATGTGTTATGTCTTAAAAAAAAATTATCATAAAACAAACTCATGATTTTTATTTTAAAAAAACATAATGACGAAACCTAATTATTTTAGATGAACATAAAGAATTAACTCTTAAATAAAAGTAATGGGCCAAGGATCTATTGAAGAGATCAAAAGCCTAAAAGTTGAGACCCCCCACTAGCTGGTTCGGATCACTAAGGATCCAGTTCATATTCACAATCCAAAATCAATTAGTGATCAATGCAAGGAACATTAGGGAACCCTGGCCATCTACGCTTACACCAGTCGACCGTCACATTAATGCATGCTAACACAACAGACATGGTGCAGTGTGCATTCCGTTTTTTTAGAAGAAATTGATTTAACATTTTTTTAAAAGGGAAGCAATGGTCAAGAACAAAACCTTCTTTCATTAATTAATTCAAAGAAAAACCCAAGGGTCAGTGCAACATGGTGGATTTTGCTTATAAAGTGTTGGGCAATGTAAAATGAAGAGAACATTAAATACTCTATTGCAAGAAACAAAAGATACAACTGGTGAAATGCATGTGTTTGGACAATACCAACCACATGGTCAAATAAGACTAAGTCCTAAGGAAAGGTATCCTAAATGGTAAAAGGCCTCTAAAGTCAGTAGTAAAACCCTAAGAATATACTCTAAGGTAATAAGATCAAACCATAACAAACAATGCATCACAAAAATGGCGCTAAGCCAACCTAACTACCTGGTGCTACATATCAGAGCCGACCGACCAAAAGATGAAGACGAGCTTCACAAAAATACCATCCAACAACCTATTCTGCAATGCCTCATAGAGCATCATAAAACAGCAGAAGGGTGAGAAACATTATCATAATAACATTGCATATAATTATATATCTCAACATATAAAATGCACATAAAACATATTCTCACCAAAAATCATTCCTTATCACCTATACACATCGCAACGTGTACATCAGTACCTATCAAACATATTAATTACGCATAAACATACGTCTAACTATGTTTAATCACACATATACATTACAAATGTATAAATTACATACATATACATATATCAAACATGCATATATACAAACAAGTATGTTTCATCACACATACTATCATCTCCATAGTACTCTAAATAAACATATGCACATTCATGTTTATTTCTGCATATCATAATTAAAATGATAAAATGCAACTCATAGAGACCGACACACGACTCTATGCAGATGCAATGAGGTACCGACTCAACATTTCAGCAGGTTCACTCAGGAACCAAATGGAATCATCTCTTGTTACATAAAGTAACTACCCGTCGGGCACACAGTGTTCTCCATTGCTCACACACCACATGGGTACACAATGTTTATAGATTTCTCACACCCCACACGGGCACACAATCCGATTGCTCACATCCCACACGGGCACACAATCAATGTGAATAAATCACCCATCGCTCACACCTCACACATGCACACGATGTTTCTGGATTTCTCACACCCCACACGGGCACACAATCCGATCGCTCACACCCCACACGGGCACACGATCATGTTGTAGTCATCGCTCACACTCCACATGAGCACACGATGCTACAACGGATTCACAAAGAATCTCACGGCACAAGAATGCATACGTTATGCTTTACATGCAAAATGACACACAACATTCTTGAAAATGCATACATTATTCACAACATAATTATGCATTCAACTCATTCAATTAACATACATTTGCATACAATTCAAACAATGTATTCATTTGCCAACGGCCACAACATCACCTCAAGCTCACAATTCCATAATTAACTTATTTACGTTTTATCGGAAAATTCGGGCGAAAGTCGGCTAAACATTACATTTCTTAGCATCATTAGTTTCTACACATTCCTAGCTTCGAATCGATATAAGGAACCCTAAAAACGGATACCCAAAACTAAAGCTACGGATTAAAACACAATTTTCTCAAAAACCTACGGGCTCGCTGAGCGCCCTCTCGCTCGCTGAACGAGAAAATCCCTGGAACTTTCGTTGAGCGAGGGATAGCTCGTTGAGCGACCACTGCGATTTCCAGAATTTCTCAGCTTTGTGACAGTCAACCTAAACCCATCCAAACCTCCAAAATACTTCCATAAACATGATCAACAACATATTCTAGCTATCATACTTCGATTACAATGATTTATAACCGATTAATTCACTAATTTCTCACATTTTCTCTAAAACCCTGACTATTCATCTTCTCTAAACTTCCATCAAAACCAAAACTCACCTAATCAAGCGCATACATAATCATACACAATATCAAGATAACAATGCTTATCACCCTTACCCGATTATTTCGTCTACGCAGAGCAATATTGATCAAAACCTAGATTTTCCTCTTTTTCTCTTCTCTTCCTTTCTTTCTTCTCTTTTCTTTTTATTTTCTTTTCTTTCTCTTTCTCCTAACTTATATTTCTTTTTCTCTCTATTTTCTATTCTTACTAACTATCCTTATTCTTTCCTTCCTATTTCTACACTTAACTCTAATTTTTCTATTTCTTTCCAACCAAATATTATTTCTCTCACAAAAAAATATAATTCCATCTAATTCTAACTTATCACTAATCGGTAAATGTCTAAAATACCCTCTTATCCAATTTTACCCGAAAATTCACAAAATGGTAAAATCACATATCACACCAACATATCACATTAATTCCTCAGCATATTATATCATCATGATAATTTCACAAATAAAACAATTATTATTCAAATAAAATAAAAGACTCCACAAAAATTGGGAAAATCGAATCTGGGCGTTACACCTTTGTAATACCTCAAAATTTGCCCTCTCATTTCCTCAACATTTTGCATACATAAATTCATAAAATAACCAAAAACATTGCAGCATATGTTTCATAGCGGAGGCATGGGTATGTGATCAATGATCGGAGCAGCTGAAGGCATTACAAAGTCAATCCAAGGGCCACAAAGCTTCTCAATCTTGTGCAAGGGGTTCACAATATTCCACAAGTCTTCACTTGAAGCCACGAGCCATGGAAAGATGGGGTTTAATCAAAGGAGGCATGCAGTGCTATATTTTCTGAGGAAAAGGACCGAGTTAGGATTTCACTTCTACGGGGCTTCGGCATGAAGTTTTGATTCAAGGAGGATTCCCTTGTATTATATATGATGTCAAAGGTATAAGGTTCAAATCTCGTCCACAAATTCATGTTGGAAGAGGTTCGACTGGCCGGACGACGGAAAATTGAGGAATCGGGGAAAAGGCAACCGAGCTAGGTAAAAGGGGTCGACTCTGGACTTTTAAGATCGAGATCATGAAACTAGGGTTACAATGATCCTATGGTTCATGCTTGGTCAAGAAATGATGGAGGAATCATAAGGAAAAAATCAAAAGAAAAATCATTTGGAAGGTAGTTGGTTTTGCGTTTCCCTCCATTTTTTCTTCCACTTTCTTTCCACACTTCTTTTCATTCTTTCCATCTTGTTTTTCCATCTTAATTCCACTCCATATCCCTTGGAAACTTCCACCATGTTCTACCATCTTCTAGAGTATTCCAAGGAATATTCCCTTTTCCAACCCTAACCCTAACTAACTACCAAACCTAATTTTGGATCCCAAGCCTAATTTTTGGGCCCCAAACCCAAACCTAGCTCCTAGCCTAGTCTCTATATAACCCTTAATTACTCTATTGCAAAGGGTTGAACACCATTTTCCAATTTTTCACTCTTTGACAATCACTTTTCTCTCTCACTTTTCCTCCTTTTTCCCTCCTCTCACTAAAGCTTTTCAAATAAGCTCTTCAAGTTTCACATTGAAACTTGAAGATCTTGAAGCTTAAGCCTCCAACCTTCATATTTTGTGGATTGAAGAAGGATAAGCTACTGATTTTGTTGAAGATTTCGGCTTATCGGAAGTGCAAGAAGATCAAAACGTCAAGAACGCATTTATTTTGTGATTTCTCGGTTTTCAGTTTTCTCTTCAATTAAGCTCCGATTCTTGCAACATTCACCGAAGCACTTCTCCGCTTCGTAGGTTGGTGATCTTAATCACTTCTTCTTTAAGTCATTCTCTTCATCTCGCCACTGTTGATATTCTTTAAGTGATTTTCGCTTTGTTTAAAATCAATTCCGTTTCGATTATGTTTGCTTGTGATTTGCGATTTTGGTTGAATTTGGATTTAAGGTGTTAATAGGTATAGGTTCTATCTTGTGTAAATAAACTCAAATTAAGTAGAAATTAGTGGTAGCATGTTCCTATGTATGTTAGTGATCACTAGAAGCAAGATTGTGCCTAAAAGCACTTATTTTAAAAGCTTTTTCACAATTTTGTTCAGCGTTAACCGGTTAACGCATTTGGTTAACCGGTTAGCACGTGCGTTTTTGGCCAAAATGTTGTTGTTTTAGGCCCGTTAACCGGTTAACCCATACGGTTAACCGGTTAGCGCGTGCGTTTTTGGCCAAAATGTTGTTGTTTTAGGCCCGTTAACCGGTTAACCCATACGGTTAACCGGTTAACGCTGTTGATTTTTGACTTTTTAGCTTATTTGATTGCTCATTCTTAATTTCTAGTGCCTCTAATGTTTATACATGTTTAGGTAGTGATTTTAGGGAATTTTTGAGTCCATTTCCTGTAGCTCATTCCCCCGTTTCGAGTCGTTTCGGCACGATTCCGTTCATGTCGCGTATTATGCGTTTTTGTGTTCTTTGGTGCATAGCTTGAGTTCTTACCTTTTGTTGCCATGTTTATGCATCATTTGACACATAATAATCATGTAACATTCTGTTTTTACATGTTTGCATTGCATTAATTCATTTTTGCATTCCATTATGTTGATGTATGTTGCATTTTGCATGTTGCATAATTGTGCATTTGGTGGCATTTTGTTGCATACTTGATCACATCACTCATATCATTTCAATTCTGGATTTTGCATTGAGTTTAGTATGTTTGTTGAGCTATCATGTTGCATGTTCATAATCAATAATCACCATGTTCAAATGCCATGTTCATATGCATGTTTAGGTGCTACTTTGTGCATTTACTTGTTGCATAATCCATGTGAGGCATGCTTGCATAATCATTCAATAATGTTCATGTTCTTGCATTTGTAAATGTTAATAGTTCAAATGTATGTTCATGATCAATGTGGAGCATTTTTCATTGAGTTTGTGCATTAAAAATGAAAATAATCAATTCTGGATTTTGCATTTCATAGCTGTTTTTTTGCATAAGTGCTGTAAAATGTGTGCTGTTTGTTATGTGTACATGCTGTATTTGACCTTTTACACCTACTTTTTCATGCCGCATGTTGGCTGTAAAAAGCTTCCTTGTATTATGCATTGTTTTCATGGCTGTTTGTGTATTAGGGCCTGTAAATAGTTGCTGAATTTTTGTTTTAGCACAGTTTAGGCACCCTTAAACCTAAGATTGAGTCTAGTTTAGGTCCAAGAGCCTTAGGATTTAATTTTTGTGGGTTCACTTTATTATTTTTAATAAATTGCATATTAACCTTTGTTTTGTAGTGGGGAAGATTGAGGTAAGTTTCCTTACCTTATCCTTTATTTCATTTTTATGCATTTCCTTTATGCATTTTAATTCATTTTTCCTTCCATATGTGTGTTTGGTAGGATTCCCCCCTTTGCTAGGACCAACTTATCTTCCTTAGGAAGTAAGTTGTATCCTTTTTCCTTTTTCTTTTTCTTTTGATCTTTAGGAGTAGAAAAACCTCATAAACCATAGGACCATCATATGATAATTAACTTAGGGTTGTGTCTTAGTACCCCCTTAGTTTTGCCCCTTTTCCCGACTTGAGTCATTCTTTCTCACCCCATAAAGAAAAACAATAAAATACCTAATAAAGGTTGAACGTTCTTGAAAGACACGAGACTTTGTTGCAGAGTGCTTATACGCGTCCTGTTTTGGGGCGAGGTGTAAGTACTTCCCGCGGTGGATAAGTCTTAGTATGTGAATGTTCACAAAAAAAAATCAAAACATTTCTCATAAAAGACAAAAAAGCAAATAACAAGCGGCTTTCCTGCGGGAATTCTCTTCTCATCTTATTCACTCATAATGCGAACTCGCGACGACTTGTCTTTCATGCAAGACGGTAAACGCACTCGTACCAGACGAGCCTGCAACTCCTGAGCATAGACCTACGCAGTTCCAGCTGTAAAAAACACAAACAAATAGTTCCCGCCTTAGTTAGGCGAACTACGTCGACTCTGATCCTCATTATCCCGATGAGGTACGTAGGCAGCGGGGTAAGGGCCGTTCGAGCTCATTCTTTATTTTCCCTACATTTTCCCCATTCTTTCTTTTTGTTCTTTTTCATCTCCTTTCTCATTCTCATTCCAGTCAGCAGTTTTATTCAGCAGCATTCTTATTTTCTCACCCTTTGAAACAAGCAAGCAAGCATGGATCCCGTTGGGTACGGCAGACGGTCTGGGGTGCTAATACCTTCCCAGGTTGTAACCGACTCCCGAATCCAGATCTTTGGTTCGCAAGGCCTCGTCCTTTCCTTCTTCCTCAGGTTTATGCAGCATTACCTTTCCCATTCCTTCGGGATAAAAATGTCTGACTGGCGACTCTACCTTTTCCGCGCCACTTTCGCGTTTGTACTAGGATGAAAATCCCGGGAGCGACAGCTGGCGACTCTGCTGGGGATCGAACCCAGAATCTCTGGTTTCCCTTGTAGAGTCAATCCTAGCGTCTGTTTGTTTTTGTTTCTTTGGGTGTTTATATGTGTGTGTTGTTATGTTTATTTACTGTTTTCATTAACAGCTTTACTTTACAGCTTTATTTACTGCTTTCAGTATTTATTTTCCATGCATCATATTATACTGGACTGTCTGGTTGTGCTGGTTTTCATTTTTTCTGCGGGATGGGAGTTACTGTGAGATAAGCCAAATACCTGGCTTGAATGCACTATAGGATTAGCGTGGACATGTTGTACTCGCATGGTTACATGATGAGTGGCGATGTGTTCCACACCCAGGTTGTGACTGTCTCTCCCCACTTCGGGATACGACCTTGATAGTTATATGCAGCTGGGGACCGATCATTGAGAACCTTTGTGGAAACAACCCTCTCCAGTGATGACAGTGGCATACCATATTTGTTGGCAAACCCACTCACATCCGAGGGCCCACTGGGAACTCGCATAGGATGGCCTGGTTCTCTCATAGGAATCCGGTTAAAGCAAATTGTTCGTATGACGGTAGTATTGTACCCTTCGGGATGAATGTACTATTGTTTCTCGATTCAGTGCTTGAAGCTGGAGACTTGTGAGGGATGCTTGTTTTTCCGGACTCAGCTGAGGCCTCCCTGAGTAGTACATAATGCCAAACCGATTCCCTGATTTGGTCATGAGCCATTTCTCGGAAATGGTGAACGTATTATTGCTATTCGGCTTTGAGAGTCCGTGATGTTGACCCGAGTAGCACACCCGTGAGATTGGGGGGGGGGGGTTTACAGGTTTGCAGGAACCCTAAGACCTTCAGCATACCCGATTTGCCTTTGGTTCAGTTTTGTGATCTGGATTTCTGGCTCTAAGATATGGATCCCGAATCAGAGGGATTGTTATTGTGACATGTGGATATTGTGACCTTGCACCGACACTTGATTATATGATTGGCACATCACAGACACTTCACTGATCACATGCCTCGCCTTGCATGAGCATCATATCATCATTAATCATTTGTGTTTCTTTTATTCTCAGGGTCTGCATTACTCCCGGTTCCTGGTCATATCATTGCTTCAAAATGGAAGACGTTAGAAAGAGAACTGTGCACTACAAATTCTTTGATACCAAGATGGACCTGATCAACCAAATGGTGTCTCTTATTACCCCGGGTCATTTGGGATACTTCAAGGAAAAGTATGGTGATATTCTAGACTTGGTATTCAACTTGGATAGCTCTCAGAGAAGTGTCGTTCACACTTTGTTGCAGTATTACAATCCACGGCTCAAATGTTTCACATATCATGACTTTCAGTTGGGTCCTTTGCTGGAAGAGTATGCTGAGATTATGGGAGTGTCAATCAAGGATCAAATTCCTTTCAACTCAGAGATGACAAGACCAACCCATGCTGACATCGCCAAAGCTCTTTATTTGAGCTCATCTGAAGTATCTGTAAATCTGTCTACCACCAAAGCAAAAGTACTTGGTTTCACTCTAGAGTATCTGGTCAGAAAAGCTGAAGAACTTGCAGTGACAAATCAGTGGGATTCTGTTTGCGCCATCTTAGCACTATCCATTTATGGGATCATCCTGTTCGCTGATATGGACAAATTTGTGGACATAAATGCTATTCATTTGTTTGTGTTGAAGAATCTGGTGCCCACTCTCCTAGGTGACTTGTATTATTCAGTGCACTATAAGAATGAGAAGAAGCTAGGAGGTCTAGTTAGATGTTGTGCTCCCCTATTCTACAAGTGGGTCATGAGACATTTGCCTACTACTGAGAGTTTTACTGATCCTAATACTACTTGGGCCCAGAAGCTGAGTACTTTGTCGGCCAGAGATATTTGTTGGTTTACTTTGAGGTTGAAAGGAAAGAGTTTCATTACTAGTTGTAGGAATTACCTCAATGTGCCTTTGTTAGGAATGTTGGGAGGTATCAACTACAATCCCATTCTCTTAAGAAGACAGTTAGGGTATGCGTTCAAAGAGATTCCCGATGAATCCGAGTTATTCCAAACTTTTTACTTCTCAGTGAAAGACAATCTTCTGTTGGTCAGGAAAGCTGCAGGTTCTTGGAAGGTGATCAAAAGAAAGGACACGGCATGTCTGGGCAAGAGCAATAACCGGATGTTCCCTGAATTCGAAGCTTGGATAAAGGAGGAGGTTCAAACGGCTCTAGTCCCTTTTTCTGTACCAACTCCGCCTCCAGCAACAGTGCCTTTAGAAGATTATCAGAAGTTGGAAGCTTTGGCCAAGCAGCTTAGGGTGGAGAATCAGGAAGCTTACAACTCTTGTCAGAAATTGATGATTCAGAACCAACAGTTAGAAGAAAGAGCTATCCGAGCTGAAGAGACGTATCGTCTTAAGCAGAAGGACTTCGAGGAAAGGGAGCTATACTTCAGGAAGAAAGGATTACTTGAGATCCATAAGGCGAGTCAACGCCAGAAGGATAAGAAAGAACTTAATGAGGCTAATGAAGCCATCACACTTTGGCAGGAGAAGTGGAGTGATAATCAGAGGAAGCAAAAGGAGGTAGAAGTTGAATTCGAGTTGAAGATCAAGAACCTTCAGGATGCTTTGGTTGAGCAAGAGAAATTAGTTCAAAAGGCACAAGAGCAACAGAGAGAGTATTTTTGTCAGATGACAAAGAGTCAACAAATAGCTGAAGATGTCCAAAAAGAGGTTGAAGAGTTGAAGCTTCGTGCTAATGTGAAAAGGTCAAAGGCTGAGCCGGGTCCGAGCAAAGATAATGGGGAAACTTTCCTGCAGCAGATTGAAGAGTTACATGCTTCCTTTGATCTAAGGGATCTTCTCATCAAGAGACTCATCTAGGAGCCTGATCATCCGGATATCGTTCAGTTGTTCCAGAATGTCAAGCGTCTTAGCTGGAGGCTGCAAGACTTAGAGCTCCCTAGGGTTTAGTTTCATGCTATTGTACTTGGGTTGCCCACAGGCTTGTTGTGGGATCCCTTTTATTTGATGTACTTTGTTGGCACCCTTCGGGGACTTTGTTGTTTCAAACTTCAGTTAATGTGATTGACTTGCCTTGAATCTCTTGTTTGTTATTTGTTGCACCGACACGGGGTAATGAGCACCAATTCTCCATGGTCGTCACTTTATTTGAACATCACTTGGGTCTTCTTCCCAATTATTATTCTCTCAATGTCAGGACCGAAAGTAATTAATGCCTTGGGAATAAAAGGAACACATTGCATTGCATACGCATCATTTTCATTTCTTCTTTGTTTTTGCAGGTTTTTCTACAGGATGCTTAACTTATCTGTGTTTCAGGCAAAGATTGCGAGAGCCGCCAAGACCCGGCATCTTCGGCAGAATATTCTGCGTCGCTACGCAACTCGCAACAACCAGAGGACAGTCATGGACACTATGCAAACAGAGCTTAATGAGTTTCGCACCAGAATGGGAGAATTCATGGTGAGGATGCAAGGGATGGCACAGGGACAACAAGAGTTAAGGAATGCAATTCAGGGGCTCAACCCTCCTCAGACTAATACTCCTGTGACTACTCCTGACGCCCAAGTGACTCCTCCCAACACCAACAATGGCCCAGGCGGACCTCAAATTCCAGAGCATGGCACATCAACTTTCATTCTGATACAAGACAAGCAGGATGATCAGTTCCCTTCTTTCAACAATGACATGGGGTTCGACGGAGAAGGAAATCTTCAAGACTTTTTGTTACTTGCTGAGAAAGTCAAAGCCCTCGAGTGTAGAGACACTTTGGGGATAGATGTGTTCGACATGGGTCTAGTCCCCGGAGTGGTTATTCCTCACAAATTCAGGCCACCTACTTTTGACAAATATAACGGTAGTTCCTGCCCAAAGACTCACTTGCAAGCATTCTACCGAAAAATTGCTGCCCATACTAGGGATGAAAAGCTCTGGATGTACTACTTCCAGGATAGTCTCTCCGGAGGATCCTTGGAATGGTATATGAAGCTAGAGAGAAGCTCCGTAAGAAACTGGAAGGAATTGGGAGAAGCATTCCTCAAGCAGTATTAGTATAATATCGACATGGCGCCCAGTCGCATCCAACTTCAGAGTCTGACTCAGAAGAACTCCGAGAGCTTCAAGGATTACACGCAAAGGTGGCGCGAAGTGGCTGCTAGAGTGCAACCGCCTTTGCTGGAGAGAGAAATGGTAGACCTGTTCCTGGATACCCTTCCTGGGCATTTCATGGAAAGGCTAGCTGGATGTTCTTCAAGTGGATTCTCAGATATCATCTTGACTGGCGAGAGGATAGAAAGTTGGATCAAGCAAGGGAAGATTCAGAACGGAAGCGCTTCGAGTTCTGGTGTCAAGAAGCCCTTCGTGAAGAAGAGAGAGGGAGAGACTGGGGCAGTGTACGCGCAGAAAGGAGGAAGAAATAAAGGGTTTTATCAGCAGGTGGCCCCTGACACTATCTCAGCTCAACCTGCTCAATAGCAAGTCCAACAACCACAATAACAACGCCAACAAGGGTATCAACAAAGAGTTCCTCGTCCATATTACCCCCAGAAGCCCAGAGAAAGACATTTCAAGCTATTTCCTATTCACAGCTTTTGAAGAATCTTCTACAACTTCAGATGGTTCAACTCCGAACTATACAACCCCCGAAGCCGGGCCAAATCCCCGAGGGTTATGATACAAATGCTAGATGCGAGTTTCATTCCGGAGCTCCCGGGCATACTATAGATAACTGCAAAGAACTGAAGCATACTGTTCAAGACCTGCTGAATTCTAAAGCAATCAACTTTGCTCCTACTCCTAATGTAATTCAGAACCCTATGCCTCCTGATGGAAGTACGGTTGGGGCAGTTGAGGATGGGGAGAATCTAAAACCTGGTGCGCGATGTCAACGATCTGCAGACTCCGTTGAGTGTTGTTAAGATCTTCTTATCAAAGAAGGGTGTTTTTCCTGGGTGTGGAGTTGATTGTCCAGGATGTGTTGAAGCTACAAATGGTTGTGAGCAGTTGAAAGCAAGGATCCAGAGCATGATTAATGAAGGAGTGCTGCAGTTTGACAAGGTTGTGAAGGGAAGCGAAGTCTCTATAATAACCATCTTTTACGATCCATCTCAAGTTCCTCCACAGGCCAGAGTAGCACCGATAACCATCACCACTGCAAGACCAGTACTGTATCAGAATGATAAAGCCATTCCCTGGAATTATAGTGGCGAAGTATACTGTAACGGCCAGAAGCAAGAGTTGGCCACGTCTAGTACGACCCCGGCTCAAGTAGAAAATGTTGGAGTAGGGGGCTTTACTAGAAGTGGAAGGTTGTTTGCACCGGAAACACTAAGAAATAGTGTGATACCACCCAGAGACACTGCAGAAGCCCAGGCTAAAGCAAAAGGGAAGCAGCCAGTGGTTGTCGATGATCTCGCACCAATAACTGATCCAGACCTTACCTTTGATAAAGAAGCTGAAGAATTTCTGAGAATTATCAAAAAGAGCGACTACAAGATTGTGGACCATCTGCAGCAAACTCCGTCGAAGATTTCCATCTTGTCCTTGCTCATGTGTTCTGATTCTCACAGGAAGGCTCTCCTGAATATTCTGAACAACGTACGTGCCTCAGGATATTTCAGTAAATCAGTTGGAAGCGATGGTATCCAGCATCAATGCCAGTCACGGATTGGGTTTCACAGACTTGGATCTGACTTCTGAAGGGCGTGCTCATAATCGGGCACTGCATATCTCTTTAGAATGTAAAGGTGCAGTACTCTCTCACGTGTTGGTAGATACTGGATCGTCGTTGAATGTTCTGCCCAAGAAAGCGCTGATGAAGTTATATTATGATGGAGTAGTGCTGAAGCCCAGCGACCTGGTAGTTCGAGCATTTGATGGGTCGAGGAGATCGGTGTTCGGGGAGGTGGATTTACCGATTAAAGTAGGTCCACAGATCTTCAATACCACGTTCTACGTAATGGATATACAGCCTGCATACAGTTGTTTGCTCGGAAGACCTTGGATACATTCAGCAGGAGCGGTATCATCCACACTTCATCAAAAGCTAAAGTTCTTCTGGGAGGGTCAAATTGTAACTGTCAGTGGGGAAGAAGACATTTTTGTTAGTCATCTAGCTTCATTCAAATATGTGGAGATGAATGGCGAAATAGTTGAGACCCCATGTCAGGCTTTTGAGCCCTTGAAGACTGAACAAGCGTCTGCAGTGGCGGCTTCTCCTGAAGAACCGAAGAAGGGGGTTTCCATAGCCTCTTATAAGCAAGCGCTTGAGCTGGTAGAATCTGGGGTACGAGAAGGCTGGGGCAGTCCAGTAGAGGTGCCAAAAAAGAAGGATATGTTCGGAATCGGTTACCGTCCTGGGAAGTCATCGTCCGAACCGAATGCTAGAGGTCGTCAAGGCCCAATCACTTTCACAAGTGCGAGAGTAGTAGACTATGGAAACATCAGTGCTGTACAGGATGACGCAGCCGATAGTAACTGTGACCTAGATGGGTGGATCAGGCCTGCCGTCCCAGGAACTCAGCTTAGCAATTGGACATCAGAAAGGATTATCTCAATCATCTCTTTCGAAGAGTAATAATTTTTGTTTCTATTTTTCCTGTATTAAAGCATTATGTCTTGCCCGGGGCATAGTAGCTCTTTGTAAGGGTTCTTATGTTCCTAACCCAATTTACAATCATAAATAAAGCTGACGTTTCACATTCATTCATGTTGTTCTTTGTCTTTCATTTTTGCTTTTGTTTTTCAAAAAGAAAGAAAAGTTTTAAAATGGCAATGTCTCTCATTTTCTCAAGCCTTTTCTAAAGCCTTGCATGAATCACCATTCATGCAGGTGCTCATCACCGGATCTTATCAATGACGACCCTGTTATGGCTGAGTATGACTTCGACAATCCAATTTATCAAGCCGATGAGGAAGGTGAAGAGGATTGCGAACTACCTGAAGAATTGGCCAGACTGCTTAAACAGGAGGAGAAGATGATTCAGCCGCACGAAGAAGTTGTCGAAGTAATAAACCTGGGTACTGAAGAAGACAAGAAAGAATTCAAGATAGGGGATGCATTAGAAGAATCTGTCAAGACTCGTTTAATTGCTTTGATTCGAGAGTACGTTGATGTCTTCGCATGGTCCTACCAAGATATGCCTGGTTTAGACATTGACATTGTGGTGCAGAAGTTGCCTCTCAGAGAAGGTTGTCCTCCGGTGAAGCAGAAGTTGAGGCACGCGCGTCCTGATATGGCAATTAAAATAAAAGAAGAAGTACAAAACCAGTTTGATGCTGGCTTCTTGGCCGTGACCAGTTACCCTCCGTGGGTTGCCAACATTGTGCCGGTTCCCAAGAAAGACGGTAAAGTCAGGATGTGTGTAGACTACAGGGATCTGAATAGGGCCAGCCCCAAAGATGACTTCCCTCTACCTCACATAGATGTGCTCGTCGATAATACTGCTCAGTTTTCCGTGTTCTCCTTCATGGATGGATTTTCCGGCTATAATCAGATTAAGATGTCTCCCGATGACATGGAAAAGACAACCTTCATCACTCCTTAGGGCACCTTCTGTTACAAGGTCATGCCATTTGGTTTGAAGAATGCTGGAGCCACGTATCAGCGGGCGATGGTAACGCTATTTCACGACATGATTCATCATGAAATTGAGGTTTATGTTGATGATATGATAGCAAAATCCCAAACAGAGGAAGAGCACTTGGTTAATCTAGCAAAGTTGTTTGATAGACTTCAGAAGTTCAGACTAAGGTTGAATCCGAATAAGTGTACCTTCGGGGTCCGTTCTGGCAAGCTACTTGGCTTTATTGTTAGTGAGCGAGGAATTGAGGTCGATCCAGCCAAAGTGAAAGCCATCTGAGAGATGCTTGAGCCGAAGACTGAAAAGCAAGTGTGTGGTTTCTTAGGGAGACTAAACTACATTGCACGGTTTATCTCTAACCTAACGGCCACGTGTGAGCCCATCTTTAAGCTTCTGAGGAAGAATCAGGCCATGAAATGGAATGAAGACTATCAGCAAGCCTTTGACCGAATCAAAGAATACCTGCTAGAACCTCCAATTCTTATACCTCCAGTGCCAGGAAGACCTTTGATTATGTATCTTACCGTGCTGGAAGGATCGATGGGATGTGTGCTGGGTCAGCAGGACAAGTCTGGTCGAAAAGAGCACGCCATTTATTACCTTATCAAAAAGTTTACCGATTGTGAGACGCGCTACTCACTACTCGAGAAAACTTGATGCACTTTGGCATGGGCTGCTCGCCGACTAAGACAGCACATGTTGACTCACACTACTCTCTTAATTTCCAAGATGGATCCTGTGAAATACATCTTTGAAAAGCCAGCTCTGACAGGAAGAGTAGCCCGGTGGCAGATGATATTAACAGAGTATGATATACAATACACTTTGCAAAAGGAAATCAAAGGAAGTGTGTTATCAGAATACTTGGCTCAGCAGCCAATCGATGATTATCAACCCATGAAGTTCGAGTTTTCGGATGAGGACATCATGTTCCTCAAGTCAAAAGACTACGGAGAACCACTTCCGGAGGAGGGGCCAGACCCTAAATCCAAATGGAAGCTGATGTTCGACGGGGCTGTGAACATGAATGGAAGTGGAGTGGGCGCTGTTATCATCTCGCCAGAAGGGGTCCATACACCTTTAGCTGCTCGGTTGACTTTCGAATGCACTAACAATGAGGCTGAGTATGAAGCTTGTATCATGGGGATTGAAGAGGCAATCGACTTGCGAATCAAAAACCTCGAGATCTTCGGAGATTCCGCTCTAGTGGTGAATCAAGTCAAGGGCAAATGGTTGGTTCATCAACCTCATTTGATTCCTTATAAAGATTATGTCAGGAGGTTGTTAACTTTCTTCACTAAAGTATAGCTGAATTATATTCCTCGAGATGAAAACCAATTCGCCAATGCTCTAGCAACTTTGTCGTCCATGATTAAAGTTTGTCAGGAGAATTTCGTGCCTCGAATCACGGTCTCCCGTCTTGAAAGACCAGCTTATGTCTTTGCAGTCGACGATGGGGAAGATAACAAGCCTTGGTATCATGATATCAAGCAATTCCTGAAGGCTCAAGAATACCCGGCTGGGGCATCTAGTAAGGATAAGAAGACCCTTAGAAGACTGGCAGGAGGTTTCTTCTTGAATCAAGACGGTGTGTTCTACAAACAAAACTTCGACATGGTGCTGCTCAGATGCGTGGATAGACACAAAGCAGACCTGTTGATGCAGGAGGTTCATGAAGGCTCCTTTGGTACCCATGCTGGAGGACATGCCATGGCCAAGAAATTGTTGAGATCGGGATACTATTGGATCACCATGGAATCTGATTGCTGTAAGTACTCCCGTAAATGCCACAAGTGTCAGATTTATGCTGATAAGGTCCATGTGCCTCTGAATCCGTTGAGTGTCATGTCTTCACCATGGTCGTTCGCTATGTGGGGCATTGATATGATTAGCAAGATCGAGCCAACAACTTCTAATGGCCATCGCTTCATCCTGGTTGCTATAGACTATTTCACGAAGTAGGTCGAAGCCGCGTCTTACACCAATGTCACTAAACAAGTGGTAGCCCGGTTTATTAAAAGAGACATCATCTACCGGTACGGAATTCCTGAAAGGATCATTACTGATAAGGGTTCAAATCTCAACAACAAGATGATGGCTAACTTGTGTCGAGATTTCAAAATAGAGCATCACAACTCTTCTCCATATCGCCCGAAGATGAATGGCGTCGCCAAGGCGACCAATAAGAACATCAAAAAGATTGTGCGGAAGATGGTTGTGACATACAAAGACTGGCATGAGATGCTGCCGTTTGCGTTGCATGGGTACAGAATGTCAGTACGTACTTCAACCGGGGCAACCCCGTTCTCACTGGTGTATGGTATGGAGGTAGTCCTACCAATTGAAGTGGAAATCCCCTTGTTGAGGTTGATGATGGACATTAAGCTAGAGGAAGATGAGTGGCTCCGATCCAGATATAATCAATTGAGCCTCATTGAAGAGAAACGTCTAGCAGCTGTATGTCATGGACAGTTGTATCAACGGCGGGTGAAGCAGGCTTTCGACAAGAAGGTGCGACCACAGAGGTACATGCCAGGTGACTTAGTGCTGAAAAGGATCCTTCCTCCTCTTAACAATCACAGGGGCAAGTGGACACCCAACTATGAAGGACCGTTCTGGTTTAAAAGTTTTTCTCAGGTAGAGCCTTGATGCTGACAACCATGGACGGAGAAGACTTCCAATCCCCTGTTAACGCAGACGCAGTAAGAAAATACTTCGTGTAAAAAAGAACCCGCTGGATAAAAACAGAGTAAAGATCCAGGCAAGAAATGGGCATCCCGGCGAGCCAAAAACAGAATAAAAGGCTCGGGCAAAAGTTAGGGAAATCTTGAAAAAAATGTACATCCGCTGAGTTGAAAAGCCACATCGGACAACTCAGGCAAAAAGGGGTATCCCGGTGGATTAAAAACCAGAAAAGGCGATCCACGCAAAAGAGGGATTAACACAAACGACTGCGATCTGCGAGATCCGTAACTTATCTACAGTTGAGGCTATCCTAAGGGTTGAAGATCAGTTCAATTACTCTTTCTCAAGAGGCAGAGCGAGCGGAGTGTCTTGAAGATATACGAGCCATAACCGGGTTGAAACTTGATGAGATCCACTTCTCACATTGCCAATAGGATAGTTTGTTTTCCTTTTTGGCTGTTTCCTCTTTCTAGGGAACTGCTTCCTTTGTATTGCCTACTCATGGTCATTTTTTCAAATCAATAAAAGTTCAATTTCAGTCAATTTGTGACTATCTGCTTCTCGTTTTTGCTTTTTCATCTAGCATTGATTGATTGCGAAAATGTTCAGTAAATTGTGATTTACATTGTGTTGTGAACATTTGAATGCTTTCTAACTTGTGCAGGAGGACATAAACATTTAATACAACTCTGAAAGGGTGTCGAGATACCCAGTGATGATTCATTCTACGAACCTGGGGCATATGGGTCCCAAATTAACTCTCTATGTTGCAGGCACTATCGATTGTGTTTATGCAGGTACAGGTACAAGTGTCGCTAACAGAGCTAAAAGAAAATCCCCAGTGAAGTCTCCAGAACATGGGCAGGTGTTGCCCAGGGTGTCTCCAATCTTCCCCAGCGGAGTTCAGCAAGGTAGCAGAATGTGGGTGTCATCCCCAAGCAGAAGTTTCCCTTCAAACAGGGGCAATTCCCAGCAGTATAAGGAGTGTCTTTCCTCCCCAGCAATTTCTTCCTCAGCAGTGTCATACATTTGTTTCCCCAGCTAAGTCAAGAGGTCCTCACCTCCCCCATCAGAGCTCAAGAAGGGTTCTTCTCCAGCAGGGTCTTGGCGCTCCAATCTCAAAGTCCAATTTATTTTTGGCAATGGCGGCTGTTCAGAGCCGGTGAATCATTGACAGCTTTCCCCGCAGAGTTCTCTCCTCCTCATCAGGATGGATCAGATCAGTGCAGTGATTAGCATTTCCCCCACAGATTCGTCTCCTCCTCATCAGGATGGACCAGATCAATTCAGTGATCATCATTTCCCCAGTCAAGCCATCTGGGATACGTGCAATTTCCTCATCGGGAGATCCCTTTGCATTTGCATTTGCATTTGCATCCTCTAAAGCGTAGCATTTCCATCATCATGGAGCATTACGCCATAAATTCAAACATATGCATGCCAGCATGGGCCAGTTTTGAGGTATATATGACATATTCTCAACCTGAAGTACTCCGTGCAGAGGATACCAACATCATTTTTCAGACACCCTTGTCTTTTCAAGTCAATGTTTGTCACTTACTCCGCGTCTTGTTTGGTACAACAGTCGCGTCGCAGTTCCTGTTTTGTATAACGGACCTGTTTGCCTGGGCTCTCGTTTATATATAGCGATCGTGTTCCATCTTATCCTATTCCCTTTGAGTTTCTGGTTACCGACTGAGGCCGATATACCATTGCGTTTCCATTTGAGGATAGTTTCGTGTTAGATCCGAGGATCCTTTTGAGAATTGTCATTTGAGGATGGCATTCTTCCCAACATATTTTGATCCCCATAGAATGCAACTTCATTTCCCAGGGTGGTTATCTCTACCAAGTCTTGCTGTTATCCCCAGTTGAGTCTTGTTTCAGTACAACAGTCTCATTTTTTCGAGTCTCCAGTTAAGTACAATGGTCTCATATTTGAGTCTTGTTTCAGTACAATAGTCTTTTTTTCCGCGTCTCCGTTTTAGTACAACGGCCGCGTCTCGGGTTATCATTTAAGTACAATGATCATGTTCCTTTTGGTCTCGTCTCAGTGCAATGGTTATGGATCGGTTGATACCATCTCCATGTTAGATCGATTGATCTTATTTGAGTTATGAATCGGTTGATATTATTTCTCTTCAAGCTGTAAATCGGATGATATTACATTCTCGTACTTCCTGGTTATGGATCGGTTGATACCATCTCCATGATTAGATCCGAGGATCTCTTTTGAGAATTGTCATTCGAGGATGGCATTCTTTTCTCCAAGTCCTTCTGAGGTTGGCCTTGTTTGTTTGTTGTGGCTATCATTCGAGGATGATAGACCGTTTTGAGCTTATTGATTGAGGTCAGTTTGTCTCTTTTGCAAAGTCTGTCTGAGGTTAGTCTTTGTGTTTCTGGTTATCGACTGAGTTCGATATACCATTGCGTCTCCATTCGAGGATGGTTTCGTGTTAGATCCGAGGATCTCTTTTGAGAATTGTCATTCGAGGATGGCATTCTTTTCTTCAAGTCCTTCTGAGGTTGGTCTTGTTTGTTTGTTGTGGCTATCATTCGAGGATGATAGACCATTTTGAGCTTATTGATTGAGGTCAGTTTGTCTCTTTTGCAAAGTCTGTCTGAGGTCAGTCTTTGTGTTTTTGGTTATCGACTGAGGCCGGTATACCATTGCGTCTCCATTCGAGGATGGTTTCGTGGTAGATCCGAGGATACCTTTTGAGAATTGGCATTTGAGGATGACATTCTTCCCAATATATTTTACTTCCCACAGAGTTCAAATTTCCAGGTTTTATTTGAGTATTCAATCACTCCATACCTTGAACGTCTAAAAGCTCTCGCAATTATTCGTTCAGGCCTGAAGATGATTGAATAGGGACAACTGTAATAGCTCAAAATTTGCCCTCTCATTTCCTCAACATTTTGCATAACATTTTGCATACATAAATTCATAAAATAACCAAAAACATTGCAACATATGTTGCATAGCGGAGGCATGGGTATGTGATCAATGATCGGAGCAGCTGAAGGCATTACAAAGTCAATCCAAGGGCCACAAAGCTTCCCAATCTTGTGCAAGGGGTTCACAATATTCCACAAGTCTTCACTTGAAGCCACGAGCCATGGAAAGATGGGGTTTAATCAAAGGAGGCATGCAGTGCTATATTTTCTAAGGAAAAGGACCGAGTTAGGGTTTCACTTCTACGGGGCTTCGGCATGAAGTTTTGATTCAAGGAGGATTCCCTTGTATTATATATGATGTCAAAGGTATAAGGTTCAAATCTCGTCCACAAATTCATGTTGGAAGAGGTTCGATTGGTCGGACGACGGAAAATCGAGGAATCGGGGAAAAGGCAACTAAGCTAGGTAAAAGGGGTCGACTCCGGACTTTTAAGATCGAGATCATGAAACTAGGGTTACAATGATCCTATGGTTCATGCTTGGTCAAGAAATGATGGAGGAATCATAAGGAAAAAATCAAAAGAAAAATCATTTGGAAGGTAGTTGGTTTTGCGTTTCCCTCCATTTTTCCTTCCACTTTCTTTCCACACTTCTTTTCATTCTTTCCATCTTGTTTTCCATCTTAATTCCACTTCATTTCCCTTGGAAACTTCCACCATGTTCTACCATCTTCTAGAGTATTCCAAGGAATATTCCAAGGAATATTCCTTTTTCCAACCCTAACCCTAACTAACTACCAAACCTAATTTTGGATCCCAAGCCTAATTTTTGGGCCCCAAACCCAAACCTAGCTCCTAGCCTAGTCTCTATATAACCCTTAATCACTCTATTGCAAAGGGTTGAACACCATTTTCCAATTTTTCACTCTTTGACAAGCACTTTTTCTCTCTCACTTTTCCTCCTTTTCCCCTCCTCTCACTAAAGCTTTTCAAATAAGCTTTTCAAGTTTCACATTGAAACTTGAAGATCTTGAAGCTTAAGCCTCCAACCTTCATATTTTTTGGATTGAAGAAGGATAAGCTACTGATTTTGTTGAAGATTTCGGCTTATCGGAAGTGCAAGAAGATCAAAACGTCAAGAACGTATTTATTTTGCGATTTCTCGGTTTTCGGTTTTCTCTTCAATTAAGCTTCGATTCTTGCAACATTCACCGAAGCACTTCTCTGCTTCGTAGGTTGGTGATCTTAATCACTTCTTCTTTAAGTTATTCTCTTCATCTTGCCACTTTTGGCATTCTTTAAGTGCTTTTCGCTTTGTTTAAAATCAATTCCATTTCGATTATGTTTGCTTGTGATTTGCGATTTTGGTTGAATTTGGATTTAAGGTGTTAATAGGTATAGGTTCTATCATGTGTAAATAAGCTAAAATTAAGTAGAAATTAGTGATAGCATGTTCCTAGGTATGTTAGGGATCACTAGAAGCAAGATTGTGGCCAAAATCACTTATTTTAAAAGCTTTTTCTCAATTCTGTTCAGCGTTAACCGGTTAACGCATTTGGTTAACCGGTTAACGCGTGCGTTTTTTGCCAAAATGCTGCTATTTTAGGTCCGTTAACCGGTTAACCCATACGGTTAACCGGTTAACGCTGTTGATTTTTGACTTTTTAGCTTATTTGATTGCTCATTCTTAATTTCTAGTGCCTCTAATGTTCATACATGTTTAGGTAGTGATTTTAGGGAATTTTTGAGTCCATTTCCTGTAGCTCATTCCCCTGTTTCGAGTCGTTTCGGCACGATTCCGTTCATGTCGCGTATTATGCGTTTTTGTGTTCTTTGGTGCATAGCTTGAGTTCTTACCTTTTGTTGCCATGTTTATGCATCATTTGACACATAATAATCATGTAGCATTCTGTTTTTACATGTTTGCATTGCATTAATTCATTTTTGCATTCCATTATGTTGATGTATGTTGCATTTTGCATGTTGCAAAATTGTGAATTTGGTGGCATTTTGTTGCATACTCGATCACATCACTCATATCATTTTAATTCTGGATTTTGCATTGAGTTTAGTATGTTTGTTGAGCTATCATGTTGCATGTTCATAATCAATAATCACCATGTTCAAATGCCATGTTCATATGCATGTTATGGTGCTACTTTGTGTATTTACTTGTTGCATAATCCATGTTAGGCATGCTTGCATAATCATTCAATAATGTTCATGTTCTTGCATTTGTATATGTTGATTTAAGTTCAAATGTATGTTCATGATCAATGTGGAGCATTTTTCATTGAGTTTGTGCATTAAAAATGAAAATAATCAATTCTGGATTTTGCATTTCATAGCTATTTTTTTGCATAAGTGCTGTAAAATGTGTGATGTTTGTTATGTGTACATGCTATATTTGACCTTTTACACCTACTTTTTCGTGCCACATGCTGGCTGTAAAAAGCTGCCTTGTATTATGCATTATTTTCATGGCTGTTTGTGTATTAGGGGCTGTAAATAGTTGCTGAATTTTTGTTTTAGCACAGTTTAGGCACCCTTAAACCTAAGATTGAGTCTAGTTTAGGTCCAAGAGCCTTAGGATTTAATTTTTGTGGGTTCACTTTATTATTTTTAATAAATTGCATATTAACCTTTGTTTTGTAGTGGGGAAGATTGAGGTAAGTTTCCTTACCTTATCCTTTATTTCATTTTTATGCATTTTAATTCATTTTTCCTTCCATATGTGTGTTTGGTAGGATTTCCCCCTTTGATAGGACCAACTTATCTTACTTAGGAAGTAAGTTGTATCCTTTTGCCTTTTTCTTTTCCTTTTGATCTTTAGGAGTAGAAAAACCTCATAAACCATAGGACCATCATATGATAATTAACTTAGGGTTGTGTCTTAGTACCCCTTAGTTTTGCCCCTTTTCCCGACTTGAGTCATTCTTTCTCACCTCATAAAGAAAAGCAATAAAATACATAATAAAGGTTGAACGTTCTTGTACGACATGAGACTTTGTTACGGAGTGCTTATACGCGTCTTGTTTCGGGGCGAGGTGTAAGTACTTCCCGCGGTGAATAAGTCTTAGTATGAGAATGTTCACAAACAAATTCAAAACATTTCTCATAAAAGACAAAAAAGCAAATAACAAGCGGCTTTCCTGCGGGAATTCTCTTCTCATCTCATTCACTCACAACGCGAACTTGTGACGACTTGTCTTTCAAGCAAGACGGTAAACGCACTCGTACCAGACGAGCCTTCAACTCCTGAGCATAGACCTACGCAGTTCCAGCTGTAAAAAACACAAACAAATAGTTCCCGCCTTAGTTAGGCGAACTACGTCGACTCTGATCCTTATTATCCCGATGAGGTACGTAGGCAGCGGGGTAGGGCCCGTTCGAGCTCATTCTTTATTTTCCCTACATTTTCCCCATTCTTTCTTTTTGTTCTTTTTCATCTCCTTTCTCATTCCCATTCCAGTCAGCAGTTTTATTCAGCAGCATTCTTATTTTCTCACCCTTTGAAACAAGCAAGCAAGCGTGGATCCCGTCGGGTACGGCGGACGGTCTGGGGTGCTAATACCTTCCCAGGTCGTAACCGACTCCCGAACCCAGATCTTTGGTTCGCAAGGCCTCGTCCTTTCCTTCTTCCTCAGGTTTGTGCAGCATTACCTTTCCCGTTCCTTCGGGATAAAAATGCCTGGCTGGCTACTCTACCTTTTCCGCGCCACTTTCGCGTTTGTACTAGGATGAAAATCCCAGGAGCGATAACCTTTGACGATCCTTCACCAGCTACGTGAAAATGTTTTCCAAACGGTACAACTTCAACCCAAGTATGGCACCTTTTTCCAAGAGAACTATTGGGCCTAAATGGTTTACTAAACATCTTCCCTTCGAACGACAAAAAGACGAAGATACCTTCTTGGTTATTTGGGAATCATTTTTGACACCAAGGCTTTTGTTTTCCCATCAAAACATGACCAACACAAAAATTGCCTTGCTTGTTTATCTACCCAATCTCGTTGCTCGCCAGTTTGGGTTGATCCAAATAAAACCAAAACCCATTTACCCAAATAAATGCTCCATCCTCTTCTACAACTCTTTTCTCAATGTGTCGAAAAGCATAGAAATATCAGAGAAGCTGAATGATGCAACCTTGGAGATTCGACCAGTGGCCTTTTGACTAACCTTTCTTTGCATGCAAGAATTCGACGTTTGGTGGAGGGACTATTATCTTACCAGATTCTATGATGTGACAACCTTCCAAACTCTCCTGACGAATGCTTTTGCTTTTGTGCAGGATCGAACCAAAAAAGGTACTCAATATCTTTGCCTTCTGCAGCGCCTCCCCACGCCACTTTCACAAGCGCAATATCTTTGCCTCTTAGCTTCTTGATTTCACGATCCAAAATCCTAACCGGCAAAGCATCCACCATAAGGTTATCTCTTACTCCAACCTCTTCCATAGGAATAACATGTGACGGATCAGGTACATACTTCCGAAGTTGCGAAACATGGAACACATCATGCAAATTCGAAAGATTCGGAGGCAACACCACACGATAAGCCACAACACCCACTCGTGCAGTAATTTGATACGACCCAATAAAACGAGAAGTCAACTTCTTCGACTTCAAAGCACGACTCACACCTGTAACCGGTGTAACTCTCAAGAACACATGGTCGCCTTCCTGAAACTCAAGATCCTTCCTTCTCTTGTCATGATAACTCTTTTGTCTACTTTGAGAAGCTCTCATCTTCTCCCGAATAAACTTTACTTTTTCCGTCGTTTGTTGTACCATCTCCGGTCCAACTATCGTTCTCTCCCTGGTTTCATGCCAACACAAAGGCGTTCGACATCTCCAACCATACAAAGCCTCAAATGGTGCCATACCAATACTCGATTGAAGACTGTTATTGTAGGTGAACTCAATCAACGCTAAATAACTATCCCAAACACCACCTCGTTCTAGCACACAAGCACGCAACAAATCTTCCAACGATTGAATTGTCCTCTCGGTTTTACAGTCCGTTTGCGGATGGTAAGCCGAACTCAATCTTAGCTTAGAACCCAAAGCCTTTTGCAAGCTTTCCCAAAACCTAGTTGTAAATCTAGGATCTCTATCCGATACAATACTCTTAGGAACTCCATGTAACTTCACAATCACAAAAACATAAATTTCGGCTATCTTCTCCAATGGATAACTAATATCAATCGGAATAAAGTGAGCAGATTTAGTAAGCCTATCCATAATTACCAAAATAGCATTATGACCTCTTTGCGTATTCGGCAAACTCGTAACAAAATCCATCGATATACTATCCCATTTCCATTCTGGAATATCCAACGCTTGCATCAAACCACTGGGCTTCTGATGTTCCACTTTAGACTTCTGACAAGTCAAACACGCATAAACAAAATGAGCTACATCTCTCTTCAATCCGGACCACCAAAAGATCTTCTTCAAATCTTGATACATCTTATTCGCTCCCGGATGAATACTTAAATTACTCTGGTGTCCCTCTTCCAATATCATCTTTTTCAACTCCTCATCATCGGGAATACAAATACGTCCACGAAATCTCAAAACTCCAAAACTGTCAACCTTGAAATCCTCATTCTCATTCATCATTAAATCGAAAAATTTCAAATCCAACTTTTGCATTTCACAAACAGTTTCAAGAAAATCATTCGTAACATGTAGCACACCAAGTCTCACACTTCTCGGCGTCATCTCGCAAACCAAACTCAAGTCTCTAAAATTCTCCAAAAGTTCTCATTCTCTTATCATCAATGCGGAAATATGTAACATCTTACGACTTAAAGCATCGGCCACCACACTCGCCTTACCCGGATGGTAATTCAAACCAAAATCATAATCCTTCAAAAGTTCTAACCATCTCCTTTGTCTCATGTTCAATTCCTTTTGATCAAATAAATACTTCAAACTTTTGTGATCACTAAATACTTTGAACCTCGCACCATAAAGATAATGCCTCCAAATTTTTAGAGCAAAAACCACGGCCACTAATTCTAAATCATGTGTAGGATAATTCTTTTCATGCACTTTCAATTGTCTTGAAGCATACGCTACAACTTTTCCATCTTGCATCAAAACACCACTTAACCCAAACAATGAAGCATCACAAAACACCACAAATGGTTCTGTCGGATTCGGTAAAATCAAGATCGGAGTCATTGTTAACCTTCTCTTAAGTTCCATAAAACTCATTTCATAATGAATATCCTAAATAAAAGCCTTCCCTTACAAGTCAACTGCGTTAACGGAAGTGCCAACTTTGAAAATCCTTCGATGAACCTCCGATAATAACCCGCCAAGCCTAAAAAGCTTCGAATCTCCGTAACCGATCTAGTAACTTCCCATTGCATTACCGCATCAATCTTGGATGGATCTACACTAATACCACCATCGTAAATAACATGTCCAAGAAAACTCAGCTTTGACAGCCAAAACTCGCACTTTGACAACTTAGCATTCAATTGCTTCTCTTTTAAAATCTGTAACACAATCTTTAAATGCTCTTCATGCTCTTCTTGAGACTTAGAATAAATCAAAATGTCGTCGATGAACACAACCACAAAACGATCCAACTGTTCATGGAAAATACGATTCATGTACTCCATAAACACACCCGACGCATTAGAAACTCCGAATGGCATCACGGAATACTCGTAATGACCATACTGTGTCCTAAAAGTCGTCTTCTGAATATCCTCCTCTTTCACACGAATCTGGTAATATCCTGATCTCAAATCAATCTTACTAAAAAGACGCGCACCAACCAATTGGTCCATCAAATCATCAATCCTCGGAAGCGGATACTTGTTCTTAATTGTCACCTTGTTCAACTGTCGATAATCAATACATAACCGCATACTTCCATCCTTCTTCTTTACCAACAATACCAGCGCACCCCAAGGAGAAATACTCGGCCTAACAAACCTCTTATCCAACAAGTCATTCAACTGCTTCTTCAATTCTACCAATTCTGAAGCTGACATACGATACGGTGCCATCGAAATCGGTCTAGTACCCGGAACTAGATCAATAGAAAACTCAACTTCTCTTTACGGCGGTACATCCTTAATATCGTCCGGAAACACTTCTGGAAAATCACACACCACTGGGAATCTACTTATCTCCATTTCGCTCTCCACTAACAACGATGCAAACAAACCAATCAATTGAGCTTCGTCCACTAAAAGTTTCTTCAACTCTTTCGTGGATAGGAAACTCTCTTCTTCATCATCATCCAAAGAAGTAAACCTTACTAACTTATGATAACAATCTATATGAACTCGATTAAATTGCAACAAGTTCATACCCAAGATCACATCCAAACCCTCTAACGGCAAACAAACTAAATCCATAACAAAATCTTTACCATACATGGTCAAAGAACAACTTACACACACCAAAGAAGTAGTTACCGACCCTGAAGCAGGAGTCTCAATAACCATCTCACCACCCTAGGAAGACATAAACAAATTCAAACGCTTAGTGCACTCAAGAGAAATGAACGAATGAGTCGCTCTCGTATCAATAATAGTAACTAAAGGCGTACTATTAATAAAGCATGTACCTTTAATCAAACGGTCTGCACTAGTAGTGTCCTTCCCTGCTAATGCAAACACCTTTCCGCCCGCCCGGGCTTGCTTCGGCTTAGTATACTTAGTAATAATGTGACCAACTTCCCCATAATCGAAGCACTTCACAGCATTCCTCCTACACTCGGTAGTAGCATGTCCAAGGCCTCCACAGTTTGAACATTTCACAATATTCTTCCCACACTCAAAAGACTTGTGGCCTAAATCGCCACACTTGTAACACTTAACGGGGCCAGAACTCCCTCCATCAGATCTCCTATCAAAGTTTCCCCTATGCTTGCCCTTATCAGCGGGTGTCACATAAGGTCCACTTCTAGCTTGTTGCTTCCATTTCCTCTCATTCACACTCTTGTAATGTGTAGAACGAGCTTTGCTATCTTCCTCAAAAATTCTACAACATTCAGTAAAATCTGAAAACCTTCTAATTCTCTAATATCCCACAGCTTGCTTAATCTCAGGACGCAAGCCATTTTCATACTTAATTCACTTAGAAAACTCAGCAGTAGCAGCAACATAATAAGGATGAAACTGAACTAATTCCACAAACTTAGCAGTATAGTCAACCATTGACATACTACCTTGGTTCAACTCAAGTAATTTCATCTCCTTCTTTCCCTTCACACTCTCAGGGTAGTACTTCCCTAAGAACTCAGTACGGAAAACTTCCCAAGTTATCTCTTCATCATCCTCCTCAAGAGCTTGACTTCTACCGACCCACCAATCATCGACTTCTTCCTTCAACATGTGAGAACCAAGCCTCACCTTACTCTCTTCAGCACAGTCCATGACTTTGAAGATTCTCTCAATCTCCTTCAACCAATTCTGAGCACCATCAGGATCAAATCTTCCTTTGAAGACCGACGATTGATTCTTTCTGAACTCATCATTAGCATTCACATTCGGCGTTCCCTGCACCGCCCTAGCCATTGCTTCCAAAGCAGTAGCCATCACATTGTAATTTCTATCAGCCATATTCTGATCATTCCCAAAGACAACAACAAGATTAAACAAAAGTTTAATCATATTCTGATACCACTTAATGTAACACCCCCTCTCTATACCCCAAATAAGCAATTAAATCACTTAGGCACATATTAAAAATTCCATTAGAGTATATTCGAAATATGGTATAAAAAGAGCAATGCCACATTATACTTGAATTCAAAACCATATTACAACTGCTCATAATAGATATGCAACAATAGGATAGTTTCCAAATGATAAATGATTATACAGCGGAAAACATTTCAACAACATCAAACATATATATATATATATATATATATCAACAAGTTTGATGCCAACAACAATATTCATGTCTTTACAAAACATTCATCCAAAAGATACATGTACACAATGCATCACAAAAAAGGTGCTAAGCCAACCTAACTACCCGATGCTACATATCAGAGTCGACTGACCAAACGATGAAGATGAACTTCACAAAAATATCATCCAGCAACCTATTCTGCAATGCCTCATAGAGCATCATAAAACAGCAGAAGGGTGAGAAACATTATCATAATAACATTGCATATAATTATATATCTCAACATATAAAATGCACATAAAACATATTCTCACCACAAATCATTCCTTATCACCTATACACATCGCAACGTGTATATCAGTACCTATCAAACATATTAATTACGTACAATTCACCAATTCAATAATTCACATAAACTTATATTATTTATGGTTATTCCTCAATTCTATTCATTCCACATAAACATACGTCTAGCTATGTTTAATCACACATATACATTACAAATGTATAAATTACATACATATACATATATCAAACATGCATATATAAAAACAAGTATGTTTCATCACACATATTATCATCTCCATAATACTCCAAATAAACATATGCGCATTCATGTTTATTTCTGCATATCATAATTAAAATGATAAAATACAACTCATAGAGACCAACACACGACTCTACGCAGATGCAATGCGGTACCGACTCAACATTTCAGCAGGTTCACTCAGGAACCAAATGGAATCATCGCTTGTTACCTAAAGTAACTCATCGTCGGGCACACGATTTTCCCCATTGCTCACACCTCACATGAGCACACAATGTTTATGGATTGCTCACACCCCACACGGGCAAACAATCTGATTGCTCACACCCCACACGGGCACACAATCAATGTGAATAAATCACCCATCGCTCACACCCCACAAGGGCATACGATGTTTCTGGATTGCTCACACCTCACACGGGCACATAATCTGATCGCTCACACCCCACACGGGCACACAATCATGTTATAGTCATCGCTCACACTCCACATGAGCACACGATGCTACAACGGATTCACAAAGAATCCCACGGCACAAGAATGCATACATTATGCTTTACATGCAAAATGACACACAACATTCTTGAAAATACATACATTATTCACAACATAATTATGCACTTAACTCATTCAATTAACATACATTTGCATACAATTCAAGCAATGTATTCATTTTCCAACGACCACAACATCATCTCAAGCTCACAATTCCATAATTAACTTATTTATGTTTTATCAGAAAAGTCGGGTGAAAGTCGGCTAAACATTACATTTCTTAGCATCATTAGTTTCTACACGTTCCTAGCTTCGAATCGATATAAGGAACCCTAAAAACGGATACCCGAAACTAAAGCTACGGATTAAAACACAATTTTCTCAAAAACCTACAGGCTCGCTGAGCGCCCTCTCGCTCGCTGAGCGAGAAAATCCCTGGAACTTTTGCTGAGCGAGGGATAGCTCGCTGAGCGACCACTGCGATTTCCAAAATTTCTCAACTTTGTGACAGTCAACCTAAACCCATCCAAACCTCCAAAATACTTCCATAAACATGATCAACAACATATTCTAGATATCATACTTCGATTACAACGATTTCTAACCAATTAATTCACTAATTTCTCACATTTTCTCTAAAACCCTAACTATTCATCTTCTCTAAACTTCCATCAAAACCAAAACTCACCCAATCAAACACATACATAACATACACAATATCAAGATAACAATGCTTATCACCCTTACCCGATTATTTTGTCTACACGGAGCAATCTTGATCAAAACCTAGCTTTTCCTCTTTTTCTCTTCTCTTCCTTTCTTTATTCTCTTTTCTTTCTATTTTCTTTTCTTTCTCTTTCTTCTAACTTATATTTCTTTTTCTCTCTATTTTCTATTCTTACTAACTATCCTTATTCTTTCCTTCCTATTTCTACACTTAACTTTAATCTTTCTATTTCTTTCCATCCAAATATTATTTCTCTCACAAAAATATAATTCCATTTAATTATAACTTATCACTAATCAGTAAATGTCTAAAATACCCTTTTATCCAATTTTACTCGAAAATTCACAAAACAGTAAAATCACATATCACACCAACATATCACATTAATTCCTAAGCATATCATATCATCATGATAATTTCACAAATAAAACAATTATCATTCAAATAAAATAAAAGACTCCACAAAAATTGGGAAAATCGAATCGGGGCGTTACACCTTCGACGATCCTTCACCAGCTTCGTGAAAATGTTTGCCAAGAGGTACAACTTCAACCCAAGTATGGCACCTTTTTCCAAGAGAACCATTGGGCCTAAATGGTTTACCAAACATCTTCCCTTCGAACGACAAAAAGATGAAGACACCTTCTTGGTTATTTGGGAATCATTTCTGACACCAAGGCTCTTATTTTCCCATCAAAACATGACCAACACAAAAATTTCCTTGCTTGTTTATCAACCCAATCTCGTTGCTCTCCAGTTTGGGTTGATCCAAATAAAACCAAAACCCATTTACCCAAACAAAGGCTCCATCCTCTTCTACAACTCTTTTCTCAATGCGTCGAAAAGCATAGAATTATCAGAGAAGCTGAATGATGCAACATTGGAGATTCGACCAGTGGCCTTTCGACCAACCTTTCTTTGCATGCAAGAATTCGACGTTTGGTGGAGGGACTATTATCTTACCATATTCTATGATGTGACAACCTCCCAAACTCTTCTGACGAACGCTTTTGCTTTTGTGCAGGATCGAACCAAAAAAGGTACTCAACAGCATATTAAGGAGATCCAAAAATTTCAAAAATATTTTGAAACTATTTATAGGCCAGGTGATATTAGGCGAACCATAGGCGAAACAGTGGTGACTCTGAAGCATAAGTTCACAGAAAAATTGGGGAAATTAATGTTGCCCTCATATGTTCGACCAGAAGTACGTTATGACATGGCATATAGTTACTATCCACTAAACTTTCCCCCTCTACCATCTGCTGAATTTGGTGTGGCTATGAGCCCTCCCTTTCCAAAATGGTTTGTGTGTGGATCTGATTTGAAATTGCTTCAAGAGTCTCGTAAAAAACCTGTTAAGCGTGTGGTTCCAACCAAATATCATTTGGACAATTACCCAGGGCACCTTCATGTTGGAATAGAACACGTACGCGTGGAATCTCCTATTCTTGAAGGTGTTAAAGAAAAACACAATTTTTATTTCATTTTATTTTTTATTCTTATGTTTTCCTTTTTCTTTACTTACTTTCTTGCTTTCTGTCGTTCCCCCGAAAAGACACTTGGTCAGATAGGGTGCAGACGCGAACGGTCGGCGAAAGGAGAAAATGAAGGTGAAATGAATAGAGTCGCCAGCTACACATTTTTATCCCGAAGGAAAGGTAATGCTGCATAAACCTAGAAAAAATGGATAAGACGGTCGCGAACCAGAGAAACTGAGAAAGGGGGTTGGTTACAACCTGGGAAGGTATTAGCACCCAGATTGTCCGTCGTACTCGACGGGATCCACGCTTAAAAGATTGTGTTTAAATGGGTAGGTGTATGTGATATCTGTGTGCAAAAGCTGGAAAGGAAATGTACAAGTGTCAGTGCAAGAAAGTTAATGAAGTGCTCAGGAACCGAGGCTTAAAAGAGAATACTGAAAGAGGGGGAAGACACAAAGACTTTTGTTCGATAATTGTTAAGTTATGCCTACGTATCCTTTCGTGCAATGAGGAAGTCAGAACACCGTAGTTCGACTCAAAGAGACTGAAAGATAAATTGGCTGATGAACTGCTTGCTTGCCTATGCTCAAGTGTATGACTCGTCTGGCTCGAGTGCTAATTGTCTTGCATTAGACGGAAGAAGCAAGTTCTCGTTTGTGAGTGAAGATGATGAGAAAAGAATCTCGTAGGAGACGATTATTGTTTGTTTTTTGTGTTTTCAGTCTTTTATTGTTTTTGGTGTTTTGCATAAGTTAATGAGCTTAAGCCTAGATCAAGGGCTTGTAAACTCATTATATCCTCCCTGATTAGGGATAATGAACCTACTTAAGTATGAGATAAGCATCTCAACTTAATTACCATGATGATGTAGGATTAAGATCATTAACCTACTTGTGATTATTTAGATGTTTTTGGTTTTTTATGTTTAGTGTTAAGTAATGAGTTTAATCTCTAATCACAGATTAGTGAACTCATTACACCATCCTAATAGAAGGATAATAGATGAGCACACTGAAGCTGAGGAAGATACCTCAACTTAATCCATGGTTAGGGATTAAATTCATTATATAACAAAGCCTTTATTAAGTGGATTTTGATTAAGGGATGGGATTAATGTAAACACCCCAAATTTGCCCTCACCCATTCACACCATGGCTTGTGATCATCTCATATGCATAAACACAATCATAACATCTCATATTACATTTTTGTTTCACTGCATTGGCTCTAAGTCATCTGCATCTAGGGTTTGTGATCTGAGCAATCCAAGAGCTTTTTGAGCCACTCCAAGGGTCATCAATCACTTCAAAGGGGCCTATGTGTGTTTAAGCATCATATTATACCCTCTCCAAGTCAAGAATGCCAAAGAATCACAAGAACTAGGAATGGTATGGAAGCAGAGCCAGGTTTAACTGCACAAATGACCTAAAATTAGGGTTTTGGTTTCAGAGGCCATAACTCCAAATTTTTTGGTCATTCTTGTTTCTATTGGTCTCTATATGGTATAGGGAATATGCATATCAATTTTCATGAAGAAATTCCATGGGGAAGTCACCTGATCAAGAGTTGACTTTCTGGACAAGTCAGTGTAAAATCAGGGCATCTGAGGCCCCCAATGACCCAACCAAGGGATGATCTTCATCATTTTGAGTGTATTTGATCTTTATTTGATCATGGAAGAAGGTTGAAGTTCACAAAATTCAAGAATTACAAGTTTTTGCAAAGTTGACTTTTTAGGGCATGGTTGACTTTTAATGAAATGTCATTTTATGCAACTTTTTCAACCCTTGCTTTTTGATCCAAAAATGCTTCAAATGGAAAAACTTTGGTCATGAAAGTTGTAGATTAGATCTTTCCCTTTTCAAAAAGTACAAGAACATGACCTAATTCATTTTGGATCAAAAGTTATGGTTTGTCAAAGTTGGCAAAAATCACTAAAATTCAAAGTTTCTACCAAAGAGGTATTTTGCAAAATGACTTGATCAAGTGTTCTAAAGCTATCAAATGCACTTCTAAACTTCATACAAACATGTGCCAAGACCTAAAAGTCAGTTTACATCAAAGAACTTTGCATTTTCATGCCTTGAAACTCAAGAATTCATAAAGGGGCCAAGACTTGTGAAATTTGCAAAATACATCATAAGCTTTATGCAAGTTGCTGAATTGCCTCAAAACCTCTTCCATGGTTCTCCTTGTTTCAAGCTGCAGCCAAACCATGCTTTGTACCTTGGCAGAAATGGCCCATACCTCTCTTACACAAAAAGTTGACTTTGTGCATTTTGCTCCATACCAATCACACTGCTCCACAACAACTCTCTGACCTATCAAGGGTTGAAATGTGTACCAAAAGCAACCCAACACATAAGATATACAAGGCTGAAACCTCCCACAAGTCAGCATACACAAACTCTCCCCAACTTGCATTTTCCTTCGAAACACCTTCCACAGCTCACAAACACAAAAACAAACTTCACAGATCAACTCAACTCATCTTCCTGGTCACAAAGCATCTATCACCATAGCCTAAAACCTCCAGAATCCCAAATACGATTTCTCTCCCCCATTGAACAGAACCTGCTCAAACCTTCAAACCAGCTATCACAAACTCTTTCCAAATCTTGAAAGCTTCTCGGGAGGTCAAGTGGAGTAGATTGCAAGCAGGAAACTAGCCAGAAAGTGTCAGAGATCAAAGCTCCAGTTCAGGTGAGCTTCATGAACTTTTTTTCCAGAGCTTGCTTTTTAAGTTTCTAGATGGTAAAGCATGCCTCACTGATCACACTGAACTAAAAATTATTGAAAATGGTTGAGAAATGAAGTTGTATTGCTTGTCTGAAATTTTGGCAGTTTTTGTTCTTAGCTTCGATTCATGGTTATGGCTGGAAATAAATGAGGTTTGAGGTCAGGGATGAGGTTAGGAGAGTGAAAGGAACAAATCTGGAGCTTTAGAGCTCCAGAAATGACCTAGGGAAGGATTTGGAAATTTTCAGGGGAGGAGGTCACCGGAGAAGACGACCGGAGTTCGTCTCCGGTGACCTGAGAGTCATTAATGTGTAATTAGGGTTAGGGCTTCAAGTTTGAATTTCAGGCGTTGGATGAGTTGACTGAGTCTTTTCCCGCGTGCATCCAATGGCTCAGATCATGTCATTAGTTTTAATTAGGTTTAATTTAATTAATTAATTGTGTTTAGCCAAGTTTGAATATAGACCACTAGATCTGGCGCGCGGTCAATGGTTCCATTTCCAGATTCAATCCCAGCCCCTCATTTGGCATACTTCAGTTTATTTTTATTTTTATTCCTTTTTTTTTCATTTAATTTGTACAATTTATTTAAAATAGTAAAAACCATTTAAAAATTATGAAAACTTTTTGTCAAGAGTTTCATTAATTTTTAAAACACAAAAATATTTTTATTTTCATTTTTAGCATTAAAAAAGTATTTTTAAATATTTAAAAGTTTATTTTTAATTGATTAATGAAAATTAATTTATTAAAAATACTTTTAGGTATTTAAAAATCACCAAAAAATTCATGAAATGTTTTAAGACATTTAGAAACATTGTCCAACCTTCAAACCAAATTTCTTTTTTGATCTTGATGCATTTTGAGAATTTTTCATTGAATTAAAATCATTTTTGTGCATTATTTTGATCCAAACTTCAAAAAATCACTTCTGCCTAATTATGAAGAGTTGGACCTTGATTCTTTTTGCATTGCATTGTGTTTAGCATTTAGTTTGTAAGATTAAATGGTCATGATTTGATCTTTCATTTTCAATTTGTTTGGTAATTTTTTTTTTTGTTTAGGAACCCTAAAACCCTAGTAAACTTGTGAAAATCATAACTTGAATTTGGTTAAGAGTTGAAACCTCTCCTTTGGGCATTAAGTTAGAATAGGATTAGGGGTCCTTTGAGTGCATTTTCAATTTTTTATAATGTTGTTTGCTTCTGATTTTGGTTTGTGTTTGATGCATTGATCATAAACCCTAATTTGGGTTTCCATATGCATCCATCTTGCATTCTCTTGCATAACATGGCTTGCCATGACATTCCATACTTCCATTTGATTCATTTAACATCATAAGACATATTGAAAGCATGTTTGATCATTGCATCATGTATTTGCCATGTTATATGCCATGTGCACTTCATAACTTTTCATGTATGTTCTTGGTTCTTAACTTGCTTCATTTGCACTCATAAGCTTGTATGATCATCCACATGTTTTGTTTCTGGTTTGTAGCATCTCATAGCATCATTAACATCACATACATGCTTCTGGTTTTGGTTTGCATCATGTCATTCCATTCCTTTTTGCATTGCATTGCATTTCTTTTCTAACCTTTCAGGTGGTAAGTGATTTTGAGAAGTGAATTTGCCTTCACTTCTCACACTTTCTTCTCATCTCTCTCTTGCATCCATTACTGCATTTTTGCTTGTGTTTGAGTTTGAGCTTGCTCATTCTTCTTCTTCCCACTTTCTTTCCTCAAGTGACTTGACTTCCTGAATGAAGCAAGTCACTTTGCTTCTCCTGATCCTTTCATCTGCTTCCTGGTGGTTCCATTGAAGATTTCTCTTGAAAACCTCACAAACCTTAGGAACAACCAAGCATGACAATGATTAGGGTTTTGATTAGTCTCCCCTCTTAGTTTTACCTTTGTGTCTCTTTTGAGTCATCTCTTCTCATCTCATAATCAGGGACTAAACCCTAAAGGCTTTAAGGCTTTGTGATTAAGCTTATGCCTGCATCCTTATCTTAGGATGGAGTGTATAACTTTAATCCTAAGTGTTAAACCCTTAATGTGTTTAAATCTCTTAATCAATTCACTTAATAATCACCAAGACATCACACTTGTAACTTGGGCCTTGCATTAGGGTTCTAATTCTTCCTTAATTGGTTAAGAAGGACTAACCCTAGTGTTAATGGACAAGTCCCCCTCAAGTTGTCTTACAAACCCTAAAAAACACTTCATCATCATACCATTGAATAAAATCCACTTAATCAAAGGCTTGTTTTGTCATGAGTTTAATCCCTAATCATGGATTAAGTTGAGGAGCTTTCCTCAGCTTAAACACTCTCATCTATTATCCTTCTATTAGGATGGTGTAATGAGTCTGTTTAATCCCTGATTATGGCTTAACCTCATTACTCAACACTAAACAAAAACACCAAAAACATCTGAATAATCACAAGTAGGTTAATGATCTTAATCCTATATCAAAGGTGATTAAGTGTGAGAATCTGACTTCACACTTAAGGTATTCTCATTACCCCTAATCAGAGGGAAGATGTGATGAGTTTACTAAATCCATTGGTTTAGGCTTAAGCTCATTAACCTATGACAAATTCTCAAAAGCAATAAAAGACTGAAAACTCAAAAACAAACAATAATCGTCTCCTCCGAGATTCTTTTCTCATCACCTTCACTCACAAACGAGAACTTGCTTCTTCCGTCTAATGCAAGACAGTTAGCACCTGAGCCAGACAGGTCATACACTTGAGCATAGACAAGCAAGCAGTTCATCAGTCAATTCATCTTTCAGTCTCTTTGGGTCGAACTACGGTGTTCTGACTTCCTCATTGCACGAGAGGATACGTAGGCATAACTTAACAGTTATCGAACAAAAGTCTCTGCATATTCCCCCTCTTTCCAGCTATCCTTTAAGCCTCATGATCATGAGCATTTCACTCCTGTCCTTACACTGACACTATATATTTATACACTTCACACTTCTCTTACACTGACACCTGTACATCCTTTTCCAGCTCTTTGATACACAAATAGCACTGACACTACCCCTTTAAAACACAAATCTTTTAAGCGTGGATCCCGTCGAGTACGGCGGACAACCTGGGTGCTAATACCTTCCCAGGTTGTAACCAACCCCCTTTCTCAGTCTCTCTGGTTCGCAACCGTCTTATCCATTTTTTTTCTAGGTCTATGCAGCATTGCCTTTCCTCCGGGATAAAAATGCCTAGCTGGCGACTCTATTCATCTCCAGTGAGTTCACGGCTGTGTGTTCTCACTGTCCCTCTCGCCGACTGTTCGCGTCTGTACCCTATCTGACTTAGCTTCATTTAGTGGGAGCGACAGCTTGGCGACTCTGCTGGGGACCCTTATACTGCAACCAGGGCTTCTGGTTCTTTTTGTGGGTTCCTCCTAGCGCTTGATTGGTTTGTGTTTACTAGGGTGTTATGTGTTATTTGTGTTTGTATACTTGTATTTATTTTTGCTTTATGTACAGTTGTTTACTGCTTTCTTTATAGCTTTGCATTATATCATATTGTCATACTGTGCTGCTGGCTGGATCTGTTTGTTTGCTTTGGTGGGTGGGTGTTCTATTGAGAGTTGAGGTCCTATACCTGGGACCTGAGTGACACTTAGGATAAAGTGGTTCATATTCTTTCCCATTCCATTTCGGTCTGGTGCGGGAATATGAAACACGGTTCAGATATGGGTTTCTTCTTGAGAACTCTGTGTTGCAGATTTCCTGCAATGCTAGGGCTATCTGGGAAGCCTGCTAAGTCTGGATGACCTTTTAGCATTGACCTTCAGAAACTGAGGTGAATTAGAGGAGGAACTTTTATGGTTATTGTAAACACTGTACCTCCGGGTTAGAAGTGTTTACACTTCTCATAACTGATCCAAGTCTGAGGATCCTTGTTTTAGAACACCACCTGTGAGGGGGTTGGGCTGTTTACAGGTTTGCAGGTACCCTTGACTCCAACATACCCTTTTTACTTTGATTTGATTAAGAAAACTCCATGTTGGAACAGTTCTTGTGATTCTAAACCCTGGACATGTGACTCTTTATTTGAGTCCCCCACCTTGGTTACTGGACCTATAGACCTCCATCTGGATTTCTTGAACATATATTGGACTTATATCAGAGCACTTGATCAGATCCAGCTCAGTCACAAACCCTTGCATATCATTTGCATACATAATCATTGCATCATTTTGACATTTGCTTATTTGTGTTTCAGGGTATCCATCTTCATTTTTGGCTTAGTTTTGACCCCATCATCAGTATTGACCTATCTTCATCAGCATCTGCTTCAGCTATCAGCTATCTACTCCAGTCACCTGCACCAGCCAATCAGTGGCCCCTTCTTCAGTGTTATCATCAGCATCTGTCTCTACTCAGTCTCAACATCATGGCACCTAAAAAGAGCAACATCACCTACCACTTCTTCCAGCCAGAGTTATCTGACATCAGGAGGATTCAGACCTTGATCACTCCAGACCATATACCACTGTTCAGGGAACACTACGGAGATATACTTGATATGGTTATGGATTTGGACCCTTCACAGAGGAGCCTGATTCATACTTGCCTTCAATTTTATGATCCCCCACTGAGATGTTTCACTTTTCAAGACTTTCAGCTGGGCCCTTTATTGGAAGAATACTCATCATTGGTTGGTATACCTATCAGGGGTGGAGTCCCTTTCAACCCTGAGATGGTCTTTCCTGGTAATGAAGAGGTAGCAAAGGTATTGCATCTGGAACCAGCCCTGATTGGGCAGCATATGACTTCTAAGGCTGGAATCCCTGGCCTGCATCTGGACTTCTTAATCTCTCAAGCTACCCTGAAAGCTTCTTTAGGAGAATGGAAAGCAGTCTGTGCTTTGTTGGCCCTGAGCATATATGGGATTATATTATTTGCAGATGAGCCTAGATTCATTAGCAAGAATGCAATCCATCTATTCACTCAAAGGAACCCAGTGCCAACCTTGTTGGGGGATCTCTACTATTCAGTGCATCAGAGGAATGAAAAGCAGAGGGGAAGATTAGTGAGGTGTTGTGCTCCTTTGTTCCATACTTGGCTTCTCAGGCATCTACCCAGGACAGATGCATTCTTGAATCCTCATCAGCAGAGAAACTGGGCTAGAAGACTCACTGCTCTAACTTCAGCTGATATCAGGTGGTGCACTCAAAGCACAAAAGGCAGGGATATCATCACCAGCTGTGGGCATTTTCCCAATGTGCCCCTAATAGGAGTTAAGGGTATTAATTACAACCCTCTGCTGTTCAAAAGACAATTGGGCTATGCACTGGTCCACACTCCTAAGGCACAAGACTTGGTTGAAACTCTTTATTGTGAGAACAAGCCTAATCTGGCTATTGTTAGGCAGGCAGCCTGGGCCTGGGATAATGTTCAAACCAAGGGAATAACCATTCTGGGGAAGTGCAACAATGTAGCATCAACACAGTACCAGGAGTGGTCCCGTGCCAGGGCTCAATTCTCTGGAATGCCCTTTACCATGGAAGATATGCCTGGATCATCCTCAGCACCACCCCCTGCCACTGTCAGTTTGGAGGAGTTTGAGGGCTTGAAAGAAAGAAATGAGAAGTTAACTCAAGCTCTACAGAAGACCCTCTGGGAGAGGAGTGATGGTAGATTGGATATTGAAAGGTTGGAGAAGTTAAAGATAGAGCATCTGGCCAGAATCGAGAAGTCTGAGGATTATATCAAGAAGTCTAGGGCTGGAGAACAAATTCTGAAGAATGCTTGCAAGGAAGCCCAGTTCCAGAGAGCGAGGACAGACTTGTATCTGAAGGAGAGCCAAGCTCGGTGGGTCAGGATCACCGAGGCTCGTACTCTGGAGGACAAGAGAGTTCAAGACAAGATAGAGCAACTGGAAGCTAGTGCGAAAGAGCAGCAGGAAGCCCTGGCAGCAGCCCAGAGGGAGATATCAGAGCTAAAGATCAAAGCTGGGGTGAAGAGGTCAAAGGACCAAAGTCAGCACAAGAAGCTAACTGCAGCTGTTACTACCCGGAATCTCCTCATCAGGAATCTCACGGAGCGTCCAGCTGATCCTGTGACCGAAGCACTTCTCAAGGAAGTTCGGGAGGATGAGTTTGGTCTTGGTGTTTGACCATTTGTTTGTTGTTGCTTTCATTCCATGTACTTTTGTTTTCCTGTAATATATTTTAACCCCTCAGAGGGCTTGTATTTGTAAACGAACTATGTACCATTTTGCTTTTTGTAATATATGTATTAGTTTGTTCCATCCGAGTTTACTTCGAAAGCAACATCAACAGCATCTTCAAGGGTCTGGAAGGGTCAAAACTGAATGCCAAGCCGGATACCTTGAAAACAAATAAGCATACTGCATTGCATGCTAACCCTTTGTTTGTTTTGTAGGTTTTCGTTTTATTGTTGCTAACTCTGTTGTGATGTTCAGAAATTATTGCTCGACGCCGGGTATTTCCCCTCAACCGTCCGCACCGATATCCAACCCGTAACAACCTTCCGGGCATACAAATGGACCAGGTACAGCAGGACCTTGCAGAGGTCAGGAACCAAATGGCCAATGAAAGGCTAGAAATGAGGACTCAGATGACACAGTTCATGGAAGTGATGAACAATATGGCTCAGAGCCAAGAAAGATTGAGATCCATGGTAGAAAGGCAGAATCAGGAAGATCCACATATAGGGACTGCCGGCACCAGCAACAATGAAAGGGTCCAACCTCATGTCAATCCCCCTGTCTTTGGACCCCACCTCCATCCTGAGGTCAACATCCCTGCAAATGTTCAGGGAACTGCCACTGCAGCCAGGGTACTGCAAGAAGACCCCCAGGAGGATCAGTTCATAGTAATGGGTGCTGGGGAGGAAGCTTATGACAGAAGGCTGGATGAGATAGCTGAAAAATTAAGATCCTTAGAGTCTCAAAACTCTTTGGGTTTTGACGTTATGGACATGGGCTTGGTAGACGGGGTCAGGATTCCCCATAAGTTTAAGCCTCCTTGTTTTGAAAAATACAACGGGACTTCATGCCCTCGGACTCACTTACAATCATTTCTGGGGAGGCTGAAGGCCTATACTATGGATGAGAAGCTCTGGATGTTTTATTTCGAGGATAGCTTAACTGGAGCGTCAAGAGAATGGTACTCTCACCTGACAAGGGCAACTATCAGGTGTTGGAAGGACCTGACAGAGGCCTTCATCAGACAGTATCAGTACAACTTAGATATGGCACCCAACAGGACCCTCCTAATGGGAATGTCACAGTCGTCAAGGGAAAGTTTCCGAGAATATGCCCAGAGATGGAGGCAATTGGCTGCTGCTGTTCAGCCACCTATGTCTGAGAGGGAAACGACAGATATGTTTATGAACACCCTCCAGGGAACATATATTGACAGGCTGGCTGCTTTCTCTTCCACTAGCTTTGCAGACGTTGTCATAGCTGGGGAGAGAATCGAGAGCCTGTTAAAGATGGGCAAAATCTCTGACAATGGTGCCAGCTCGTCCAGCAATGCAAGGAAGCCTTTTGCAGGCCCAAGAAGAACTGGCGAGACCAATGCCATCCACACCAACAGGGGCAGGCCCCAATACGTCCATAGATCTGTGGCAGCAGTCACCATTCCCGCTCCAGCTCATCCTCAACCAGCTTATCAACCTCCGCAACAAAACTATCAGCAACAACCTCAGTACCATCAACAAGCTCAGTATCCTCCGAGGAACTACAACAACACCAACAACAACAATCAGCAGAGGCCATTTCAGCAGAGGCCATCTCAAGCCAATAGGGTGATCGATCCGATCCCTATGCCATATGCTACGTTGCTGCCACAACTCCTGAAACTCAACCTAGTTGAGCTAAGGACGTTGGCACCTCCAGATCCCAACAGTCTACCCAGGAATTATGACTCCAACGCCAGATGTGCCTTCCATTCAAATGCACCTGGCCACAGTACAGAAAAGTGCAGAGCCTTGCACATGAAGGTACAAGACCTGGTAGACTCTAAGGCCCTGAATTTCGCACCACCACCCAATGTCAATAAGAACCCAATGCCAAACCACGGGGGTCCCAGAATTAACGCTATTGAAGAAGACAAGCCGTCTTATTTAATAACCAGTGTGGGTCAGATCCGGACACCGTTGGTGGAAATTAAGGCTCAACTCCTCGAATGTCAAATGTTCCCGGGGTGTGAGTTGGGGTGTGCTTACTGCAATATCTCGGTAAATGGGTGCGATAACCTGAGGAATGGCATAGATGGTCTCATTCAGAGTGGCCAACTCCAAATCACCACATCATTTCCAACAAACCCAGCAAACTCATCAGCAACAATTTCGGCATCTCCTACAACTGCAACAACCATTGTTCCCGACAATTCTTCGGCTTCATCAACAAGTACTTCGTCTGTCGTTTCAACTGACCAGATATCAACAAATGTTCCTTCTACAACTCCAGCACCACTTCACCTTGAAGCTCCAACAACAACAACACCCATCCTTCCGACAATGTCTCCTACAACACCAGCAACAAACAATGAAGATGTCTCAACCGTTACAATCTATTACGATCCAGAAAATAATACTGCTTACAACTCACAAGGTGCTGCTTCCATCAGAGCACCAGTCACGATATATTACGATCCACAGACCATCACAACTCCTTCCGCAGCAGCAGTCAGTCCAGTCACTATCACGGTGCCTGGACCGGTACCTTATGAAAGCAGCAATGCCATCCCATGGCACTACGGCTCTGACCTGTACTGTGAAGGACAAAAAATCACTTTTGAATCATCAACCCCTGCACCACAAATAGACAATGTGGGAGGAGGCGGAGGCTTCACTCGAAGCGGACGTCTCTTTGCTCCACAAACTCAAAGACCCACTGCCGAAGCAGAAGCTGCTGCCAAGGCAAAAGGGAAAAGCTTGGTGCAGGAAGAGCAGACTGTTAAAGAAGCTTTGAAAACACCCTTTGATCAAGAGGTTGATGAGTTCATGCGAATCATCAAGAAGAGTGATTATAAAATAGTGGATCAGCTTCACCAGACGCCTTCCAAGATCTCAATCCTATCATTGCTTATGTGCTCCGAAGCTCACCGGAATGCACTACTCAAAGTCTTGCACGCAGCTTACGTGCCTGAAGAGATCACTGTCAATCAGCTAGAAGCCGTAGTTGGAAATGTTAATGCTAGTCACGGACTAGGGTTCACCAACACTGATTTGACAACGGAAGGCCGCAACCATAACAAGGCTTTGCACATAACCATGGAATGTAAAGGGGCAGTCCTTTCCCATGTGCTGGTAGACACGGGGTCATCCCTCAATGTCTTACCTAAAAAGGCCCTTGTGAAGCTAGAGTATGACGGATTGGCGCTAAGACCCAGCAACCTGGTGGTGAGAGCCTTTGATGGTTCTAAGAGATCGGTTCTGGGTGAGATTGAGCTGCCCATAACGATTGACCCGCAAACTTTCAAAACGACCTTCTACGTGATGGATATACAGCCTGCCTACAGCTGTCTATTGGGTAGGCCATGGATTCACGCCGCTGGCGCCGTGACCTCAACCCTTCACCAGAAGTTAAAATTCGAGTGGGAGGGTCAAGTCGTTACAATCTGTGGAGAGGAGGATATTTTTGTCAGCCACCTGGCTACCTATAAGTACATTGAGATGGATGGGGAGATCCATGAAACAATGAGTCAGGGGTTCGAGGCCTTGAACATGAATGAAACATCTGCTGTACCTGGGACTTCAATGACATCATATCAACAAGCCCGGAAGGTTGTTGAGGAAGGGACTGCCCAAGGCTGGGGCAAATTGTTACCTGTGGAGAAGAAAGAGGATAGATTTGGGTTGGGTTACAAACCAACTCAACAAGATCAAGCAGAGGCTGCAAAGGAGCCCAACTTTGTTAGTGGGGGGATGCTCACCCCTGATGCTGTCAACAATTTGGAAGACGAGCTGGAAGAAGAACGCAACCTGGAAAGCTGGATTCGTCCAAAGATCCCGGGGAGCAGTATCTCGAACTGGTCTTCCCAGGAAATTATAAGAGTTACTCATGCAGAGTAATTATTATTTCCTGTATTTTTATAGCATGCATCAAAGTCTTGCATCTTGCCCAAGATGACAAGACTCATTTTGTAATCGGGCCATCTGTACTTTTTGTGCAACAAGATTAATCAATGAAATATCAGACATCTTTTTGCAAATGAGTCTTTTTCTCTTTTCTGTTCACTGTTTTTTCCATTTTTCTTTTTGTACAAAAAAAATAAATGGCGATGTTTTCAAAATGACAACTTTATTTCACTTTTCTAAACAAGAATTAAAATCAAATCACTAAAATGAACAAACTGAACCCTTGCAGAGTGTGCCTCCCAGACAGCACCGACAACAGCACGGCTATGACTTCGTATGACTTTGACAATCCGATCAATCAAGCTGATGAAGGGGTTGAAGAAGAATATGAGCTTCCTGAAGAGCTAGCCAGGTTGCTAAGGCAAGAGGAAAAGGTTATTACTCCTCACCAGGAGGAGGTTGAAACGATCAATCTTGGTACAAATGAAGACGTGAAAGAAGTTAGAATCGGGGCCTGCTTACAAGACTCAGTGAAGAGACAACTGATTGACCTGCTTCAAGAATATGTGGATGTGTTCGCTTGGTCTTATCAAGATATGCCAGGGTTGGATACCGACATTGTTGTGCACAAGCTGCCTTTGAGAGAAGAATGCCCGCCGGTTAAACAGAAGCTACGCCGTACTCGTCCAGACATGGCCATGAAAATCAAGGAAGAGGTACAAAAGCAATGGGACGCCGGTTTCCTTGCTGTGACTAGCTATCCTCCGTGGGTTGCTAATATAGTACCCGTGCCTAAGAAAGATGGCAAAGTAAGAATGTGTGTTGACTACCGGGATCTGAATAGAGCCAGCCCGAAAGATGACTTCCCTTTACCTCACATTGATGTATTGGTGGATAACACGGCTCAGTTCTCGGTATTCTCCTTCATGGATGGATTTTCAGGATACAATCAGATTAAAATGTCACCTGAAGACATGGAGAAGACAACCTTCATCACACCCTGGGGCACGTTCTGCTACAAGGTAATGCCATTTGGGCTCAAGAATGCCGGTGCAACGTACCAACGGGCTATGGTAACATTATTCCACGATATGATCCATAAAGAAATTGAATGTTATGTGGATGACATGATTGCCAAGTCCCTTACCGAAGAAGACCACCTGGTAAATCTGCTGAAGCTATTCAAGCGTCTGAGGAAGTACCAATTGAAGTTGAACCCCAACAAATGCACATTTGGGGTACGATCTGGTAAACTGCTGGGTTTTATTGTGAGCGAGAAAGGGATTGAAGTTGACCCTGATAAAGTCAAAGCCATCCAAGAGATGCCTGCACCGAAGACAGAGAAAGAAGTTTGAGGTTTCTTAGGTAGATTGAACTACATTTCACGGTTCATATCTCACCTTACAGCAACCTGCGAACCCTTGTTCAAATTGTTGAGAAAAGAACAGACGGTCAGGTGGAACGAAGACTGCCAAAGGGCTTTTGACAAGATCAAAGAATACTTACAAGAGCCTCCAATCCTTATGCCTCCAGTTGAAGGAAGACCTCTGATAATGTACTTGACAGTATTAGAAGAGTCAATGGGATGTGTGCTGGGCCAGCATGACGAGTCTGGTCGAAAAGAGTATGCAATATACTACCTAAGCAAAAAGTTTACCGACTGTGAACAACGTTATTCACTGCTCGAGAAAACTTGCTGTGCTTTAGCGTGGGCTGCTCGCCGACTGAGACAGTATATGTTGACCCACACTACTTTATTGATCTCAAAGATGGACCCTGTTAAGTACATATTTGAGAAGCCAGCACTTACCGGACGGGTTGCAAGATGGCAAATGATCCTCACAGAATATGACATCCAATACACATCTCAGAAGGCCATCAAGGGCAGTGTATTGTCTGAATATCTTGCTGAGCAACCTATTGATGATTACCAGCCTATGAGATTTGATTTCCCTGATGAAGACATCATGTTCATAAAAGCAAAAGATCATGAAGAGCCTGTTCACACTGAAGGGCCTGACCCGGAAGAAGAATGGACTATGATGTTTGATGGGGCTGTTAATATGAATGGTCGTGGTGTTGGTGCAGTACTCATTACACCTAAAGGGGTTCACATGCCTTTCTCGGCAAAACTCACTTTCAACTGCACTAACAACGAAGCTGAATACGAAGCTTGCATTATGGGTCTTGAGGAAGCCATTGACCTCAGGATCAAGACGTTGACCGTGTTCGGAGATTCAGCTTTGGTAATCAATCAAACCAACGGCAAATGGTACACTCACCAGGATCATCTGATACCTTACAGGGATTATACAAGGAGGTTATTGACTTTCTTTACAACAGTCAAGCTTGAGTATATCCCTCGGGACGAGAATCAGTTTGCAGATGCTCTTGCTACCATTTCATCCATGATCAAAGTTCAAGCTGCCAACTTTGTACCTCAGATTTCAGTGTCCAGACTTGACAGACCAGCATATGTGTTCGCAGCAGATGTTGATAAAGATGATAAGCCTTGGTTCCATGACATTAAGTGCTTCTTGGAGGATCAAACATACCCACCTGGGGCATCTTCCAATGATAAGAAGACTTTGAGAAGGCTTGCTGGTAGTTTCTTCCTGAACACTGATGGTTCCCTGTATAAGAGAAACTTTGATATGGTACTCCTTAGATGTGTCGACAAGACAAAAGCAGACTTGTTGATGCATGAAGTGCACGAAGGATCCTTTGGTACCCATGCGGGAGGGCATGCCATGGCCAAGAAGTTGCTGAGATCAGGCTATTACTGGATCACGATGGATGCTGACTGTTGTGCCTATGCCAGAAAATGTCACAAATGCCAGATCTATGCAGATAAGGTGCATGTGCCTCCCAATCCTTTGAGCGTGATGTCTTCACCCTGGCCTTTTGCTATGTGGGGCATCGACATGATTGGCAAGATTGAGCCGACTGCTTCGAATGGCCACAGATTCATCCTAGTCGCCATAGACTATTTCACCAAGTGGGTTGAAGCAGCCTCCTATGCAAATGTTACAAGGCAAGTGGTAGCCAGATTTCTGAAAAGAGATATCATCTGTCGATACGGAGTTCCCGAGCGAATCATTACTGATAATGGTTCCAATCTAAACAACAAAATGATGGCTGAGCTATGTCGGGACTTCAAAATTCAACATCACAATTCTTCTCCTTACAGGCCAAAGATGAATGGCGATGTTGAGGCAGCAAATAAAAATATCAAGAAGATTGTGCAGAAGATGGTAGTCACCTACAAAGACTGGCATGAAATGCTACCGTTTGCCTTGCATGGGTACCGCACGTCAATCAGAACATCCACTGGGGCAACACCGTATCAGCTTGTGTATGGTATGGAAGCAGTCCTACCTGTCGAAGTTGAATTACCCTCCTTACGGGTATTGATGGATGTTAAACTGAGTGAAGCAGAATGGGTCCGAGCCTGATACGAACAACTGAGTCTGATTGAAGGGAAAAGATTGGCTGCAATCTGTCATGGGCAGTTATATCAGAAGAGAATGAAGAAAGCCTTCGATCAGAAAGTCAGGCACCGAGAGTACCAAGTAGGAGATCTTGTGCTGAAAAGAATCCTCCCTCCTCATGCAGACCACAGGGGCAAATGGACTCCAAACTACGAAGGTCCATTTGTGGTAAAGAAAGTTTTCTCTGGTGGAGCATTGATGCTCAGCACCATGGATGGTGAAGATTTCCCGTCCCCTGTGAATTCAGATGCAGTTAAAAAATACTTCGCATAAAATGACCCGCTGGACATAAAAACAGAATGTAAGTCCAGGCAAAAATAGGGCATCCCGGCGAGTCAAAAACAGAATAAAAGACTCGGGCAAAAATAAGGGAAAATAAACAAAAAATGTACACCCACTGAGTTGAAAAGCCGCATTGGACAGCTCAGGCAAAAATGGGTATCCCGATGGATTGAAAACCTGAAAAGGCGATCCATGCAAAATAAGGGAATAAGCGAACAACTGCATTCTGAATTCGTTTGTATCACTCACAACTTGGTAAGCTTCGAAAGAATCGATCTTCAATCAGAATCAGCCTTCTTCAGAAAGCAAGATGAGAGGAACGTCAAAAGTCATACGAGTCGTAGCAAAAGAGGAAGCCCCTTAAAGCGTCATCAACATTGCCAACATTTTGTTTCTCAATTTGTAACGATCTCCCCATTTCAGGGGATTTATTTCTTTGACTGTATTTCGCCAATTCAGGGCATGTGAAATAATAAAATCAGATTTTCAGTCATGTCTCGTTTTGTACATTTTATTTACAAGAAAATGTCTGATGTCTAAAAAACTGATTGCATAAGAGTACAGATGCTTATCTTCAAAAATAAAGTCACATGCTTGCAGGAAATATACTTACTCTCAGAAGTGTCTAAACTCCTATGGCGGAATCCAGTAAAGGATACCCCGGGAATACTTGTGCGTTTCTATCTTTGCAGGATTGCAGGTATCCAAAGCGCGACATGAGGCATGAAAACTTCATCCCAGCAAGCTGGCAAATCAACACTCACTCCGTCTTAGCACCCAAAGTGTGTTCTCCCCAGCTGAGTTGCCACTCATTACTTCTCCCCATCAGAGTTGCCAGGCATCACAGAAGGCACCCATAGCCCCGGCCGAGTCGAGAATCCACCTCAACAGAATTTCTAAGGAGGTTTTACAGTGATTCCTCTTTTCTCCCCAGCCGAGTTGCCATTTCATCCTCAGCCAAATGCAAAAGTCAAGGAGCTATCCCCCCACAGAGCTCCAGCCTCTATCCAGAAGAGCAGCGCATAGAAGATCACAACAGAGTGAAGAAAGCTTCTACAAACCCCAGCTGGGTCTTTCATTTTTTGGAATAGGTCTCTCAGTGACCTGAATCCCCCAAGCAGATATCATGTCATCAGATCTACCAATGATCTCATCCCCAGCTGGGATGTCCTTTTCAACGGATCGATTGAAGATCTTCGTGGCAACGGGATCCGAATCCCGGTTTGGTATCTTTGCATAATCATAGCATTCGCATCATATTCACCCACAAAGCGTAGCATTCCGTTTTAACACGGAGCATTACGGCAAAAATCAAACATATAGCATAATCATGAGCCGTGTTTTGAATCAACACTTGTGAGTAATGACAATCCGTCAATGTACAGAATACCTCCTCCAAAATCCCCAGCGGAGTTCCCCAGCAAAGTAGTTGCCTCACATTTACAAACACCAGTATATATACTCCCTTTGACACCCGTCCGTGTCATCATTCCCCAGTAAAGTCACCTGAACACTCCGTATTACAGATACTTCTCGACACCCATCTGTGTCAAAACCCAGCAGAAAGCCAAAGATGTCCTCTTTGCACTCACATACACCTACATATGACAATCCCTTGACACCCGTCCGTGTCAAATCCCCAGCACAGTCATCTACACTTTGTATATCAGATACTTTTTCATACTACACTCTTCTCTTTTGACACTCGTCCGTGTCACTCTCCCCAGCAGTTAAACACTCATCTGTACACTGCTCACTCTCATACAGATACTCGTCCGTATCTTATATATACCACTTATATCCCCGCAAATTCAATGCTAGTCCTTGTTCTTTGTTAACCAGTAGGTACTCGTCCGTACCATCATCTCAGAACATGCGTCAGGAGTTTGTTTCTACATGATACTCGTCCGTATCATAGTCTTAAGGATGCCCGTCCGCATCTTTAATCCTTACGCTGTGTCAAACACTTTTGTCTTTGTGGATATAGACACTCGTGTGTGTCTAATATTCCCCCAGAAGGGTCTCCTCAGAAGTAACACTCGTCCGTGTTCCTTGTTAACCAGTTGATACTCGTCCGTATCATCATCTTTGAACACGCGTCAGTATTTGTTTCTACCCGATACTCGTCCGTATCGTAGTCTTAAGGATGCTCGTCCGCATCTTTAATCTATACACAACATCTAAACACTTATACCTTTTGTTTCTTGGATATAAACACTCGTCCGTGTTTATTACTCCCCAGTAGATCGCCAACAAAGTAAATTTTCTTTTTATCTGACACTCGTCCTGTGTCATGATGAACCCTGAGAGCAGCCGTACCCTGCTAGGTGGTCGTCCTCCACCTCTTGATGGTCGTCCTCCATCATGCTCATCCGATGGTCGTCCCCATCGTTGATATTTAGCAGTCGTCCCCTGCTAGGTGGTCGTCCTCCACCTTTTGATGATCGTCCTTCATCATTTTATCCAATGGCCGTCCCCATTGTTGATTTTTGTTTATCTGACACTCGTCCTGTGTCATGATAAACCCTGAGAGCAGCCGTACCCTGCTAGGTGGTCGTCCTCCACCTCTTGATGGTCGTCCTCCATCATGCTCATCCGATGGTCGTCCCCATCGTTGATATTTAGCAGCCGTCCCCTGCTAGGTGGTCGTCCTCCACCTTTTGATGATCGTCCTTCATCATTTTATCCAATGGCCGTCCCCATTGTTGATTTTTGGTTATCTGACATTCGTCCTGTGTCATGATGAACCTTGAGAGCAGCCGTCCCCTGCCAGGTGGTCGTCCTCCACCTCTTGATGGTCGTCCTCCATCATGCTCATCCGATGGCCGTCCCCATCGTTGTTTTTAGCAGCCGTCCCCTGCTAGGTGGTCGTCCTCCACCTTAGATGACCGTCCCTCATCTTAACCCAACAGAGCAGCCGTCCCCTACTAGGTGATCGTCCTTCACCTTTGATGACCGTACCTCATCATCTGTTTATTTCATTTATTCTTTAACCCGATGGCCGTCCCCGTCGTGGTCCCTTTTCCTTTCAGTTTAGCCCGATGGCCGTCCCCATCGTTGGTTACTTTATGAACTTGATGGCCGTCCCCGTCATGTTTCATTAATCCCCAGAGAATTTTACAGCTTTATCTTGATGGCCGTCCCCATCATAATTCTTTTATCCCCAGCATGTCGGCCGTCCCCGTCATTGCTTTATTTTCCGCACTTTCCCCAGCATGTCGGTCGTCCCCGTCATTGCTCTTTACCCAGCAGTTGTCCTCTGCTCGACGGTCGTCCTCCGTCGCCCACACTTTACAATATACTTTATTTTCCTTTACAATCTATATCCCTTTTCTTCTTCATTCTGTGAGTGCAAATTTTGGACTGTCTTTGGTATTCAACCACAAGTTATCTCGCTTGCCTGTTAAGCCGTTGCTTACATCCTGCACAGCTAACTCATGTTTGAATAGGGGCAGCTGTAAACACCCCAAATTTGCCCTCACCCATTCACACCATGGCTTGTGATCATCTCATATGCATAAACACAATCATAACATCTCATATTACATTTTTGTTTCACTGCATTGGCTCTAAGTCATCTGCATCTAGGGTTTGTGATCTGAGCAATCCAAGAGCTTTTTGAGCCACTCCAAGGGTCATCAATCACTTCAAAGGGGCCTATGTGTGTTTAAGCATCATATTATACCCTCTCCAAGTCAAGAATGCCAAAGAATCACAAGAACTAGGAATGGTATGGAAGCAGAGCCAGGTTTAACTGCACAGATGACCTAAAATTAGGGTTTTGGTTTCAGAGGCCATAACTCCAAATTTTTTGGTCATTCTTGTTTCTATTGGTCTCTATATGGTATAGGGAATATGCATATCAATTTTTATGAAGAAATTCCATGGGGAAGTCACCTGATCAAGAGTTGACTTTCTGGACAAGTCAGTGTAAAATCAGGGCATCTGAGGCCCCCAATGACCCAACCAAGGGGTGATCTTCATCATTTTGAGTGTATTTGATCTTTATTTGATCATGGAAGAAGGTTGAAGTTCACAAAATTCAAGAATTACAAGTTTTTGCAAAGTTGACTTTTTAGGGCATGGTTGACTTTTAATGAAATGTCATTTTATGCAACTTTTTCAACCCTTGCTTTTTGATCCAAAAATGCTTCAAATGGAAAAACTTTGGTCATGAAAGTTGTAGATTAGATCTTTCCCTTTTCAAAAAGTACAAGAACATGACCTAATTCATTTTGGATCAAAAGTTATGGTTTGTCAAAGTTGGCAAAAATCACTAAAATTCAAAGTTTCTACCAAAGAGGTAGTTTGCAAAATGACTTGATCAAGTGTTCTAAAGCTATCAAATGCACTTCTAAACTTCATACAAACATGTGCCAAGACCTAAAAGTCAGTTTACATCAAAGAACTTTGCATTTTCATGCCTTGAAACTCAAGAATTCATAAAGGGGCCAAGACTTGTGAAATTTGCAAAATACATCATAAGCTTTATGCAAGTTGCTGAATTGCCTCAAAAACTCTTCCATGGTTCTCCTTGTTTCAAGCTGCAGCCAAACCATGCTTTGTACCTTGGCAGAAATGGCCCATACCTCTCTTACACAAAAAGTTGACTTTGTGCATTTTGCTCCATACCAATCACACTGCTCCACAACAACTCTCTGACCTATCAAGGGTTGAAATGTGTACCAAAAGCAACCCAACACATAAGATATACAAGGCTGAAACCTCCCACAAGTCAGCATACACAAACTCTCCCCAACTTGCATTTTCCTTCGAAACACCTTCCACAACTCACAAACACAAAAACAAACTTCACAGATCAACTCAACTCATCTTCCTGGTCACAAAGCATCTATCACCATAGCCTAAAACCTCCAGAATCCCAAATACGATTTCTCTCCCCCATTGAACAGAACCTGCTCAAACCTTCAAACCAGCTATCACAAACTCTTTCCAAATCTTGAAAGCTTCTCGGGAGGTCAAGTGGAGTAGATTGCAAGCAGGAAACTAGCCAGAAAGTGTCAGAGATCAAAGCTCCAGTTCAGGTGAGCTTCATGAACTTTTTTTCCAGAGCTTGCTTTTTAAGTTTCTAGATGGTAAAGCATGCCTCACTGATCACACTGAACTAAAAATTATTGAAAATGGTTGAGAAATGAAGTTGTATTGCTTGTCTGAAATTTTGGCAGTTTTTGTTCTTAGCTTCGATTCATGGTTATGGCTGGAAATAAATGAGGTTTGAGGTCAGGGATGAGGTTAGGAGAGTGAAAGGAACAAATCTGGAGCTTTAGAGCTCCAGAAATGACCTAGGGAAGGATTTGGAAATTTTCAGGGGAGGAGGTCACCGGAGAAGACGACCGGAGTTCGTCTCCGGTGACCTGAGAGTCATTAATGTGTAATTAGGGTTAGGGCTTCAAGTTTGAATTTCAGGCGTTGGATGAGTTGACTGAGTCTTTTCCCGCATGCATCCAATGGCTCAGATCATGTCATTAGTTTTAATTAGGTTTAATTTAATTAATTAATTGTGTTTAGCCAAGTTTGAATATAGACCACTAGATCTGGCGCGCGGTCAATGGTTCCATTTCCAGATTCAATCCCAGCCCCTCATTTGGCATACTTCAGTTTATTTTTATTTTTATTCCTTTTTTTTTCATTTAATTTGTACAATTTATTTAAAATAGTAAAAACCATTTAAAAATTATGAAAACTTTTTGTCAAGAGTTTCATTAATTTTTAAAACACAAAAATATTTTTATTTTCATTTTTAGCATTAAAAAAGTATTTTTAAATATTTAAAAGTTTATTTTTAATTGATTAATGAAAATTAATTTATTAAAAATACTTTTAGGTATTTAAAAATCACCAAAAAATTCATGAAATGTTTTAAGACATTTAGAAACATTGTCCAACCTTCAAACCAAATTTCTTTTTTGATCTTGATGCATTTTGAGAATTTTTCATTGAATTAAAATCATTTTTGTGCATTATTTTGATCCAAACTTCAAAAAATCACTTCTGCCTAATTATGAAGAGTTGGACCTTGATTATTTTTGCATTGCATTGTGTTTAGCATGTAGTTTGTAAGATTAAATGGTCATGATTTGATCTTTCATTTTCAATTTGTTTGGTAATTTTTTTTTTTGTTTAGGAACCCTAAAACCCTAGTAAACTTGTGAAAATCATAACTTGAATTTGGTTAAGAGTTGAAACCTCTCCTTTGGGAATTAAGTTAGAATAGGATTAGGGGTCCTTTGAGTGCATTTTCAATTTTTTATAATGTTGTTTGCTTCTGATTTTGGTTTGTGTTTGATGCATTGATCATAAACCCTAATTTGGGTTTCCATATGCATCCATCTTGCATTCTCTTGCATAACATGGCTTGCCATGACATTCCATACTTCCATTTGATTCATTTAACATCATAAGACATATTGAAAGCATGTTTGATCATTGCATCATGTATTTTCCATGTTATATGCCATGTGCACTTCATAACTTTTCATGTATGTTCTTGGTTCTTAACTTGCTTCATTTGCACTCATAAGCTTGTATGATCATCCACATGTTTTGTTTCTGGTTTGTAGCATCTCATAGCATCATTAACATCACATACATGCTTCTGGTTTTGGTTTGCATCATGTCATTCCATTCCTTTTTGCATTGCATTGCATTTCTTTTCTAACCTTTCAGGTGGTAAGTGATTTTGAGAAGTGAATTTGCCTTCACTTCTCACACTTTCTTCTCATCTCTCTCTTGCATCCATTACTGCATTTTTGCTTGTGTTTGAGTTTGAGCTTGCTCATTCTTCTTCTTCCCACTTTCTTTCCTCAAGTGACTTGACTTCCTGAATGAAGCAAGTCACTTTGCTTCTCCTGATCCTTTCATCTGCTTCCTGGTGGTTCCATTGAAGATTTCTCTTGAAAACCTCACAAACCTTAGGAACAACCAAGCATGACAATGATTAGGGTTTTGATTAGTCTCCCCTCTTAGTTTTACCTTTGTGTCTCTTTTGAGTCATCTCTTCTCATCTCATAATCAGGGACTAAACCCTAAAGGCTTTAAGGCTTTGTGATTAAGCTTATGCCTGCATCCTTATCTTAGGATGGAGTGTATAACTTTAATCCTAAGTGTTAAACCCTTAATGTGTTTAAATCTCTTAATCAATTCACTTAATAATCACCAAGACATCACACTTGTAACTTGGGCCTTGCATTAGGGTTCTAATTCTTCCTTAATTGGTTAAGAAGGACTAACCCTAGTGTTAATGGACAAGTCCCCCTCAAGTTGTCTTACAAACCCTAAAAAACACTTCATCATCATACCATTGAATAAAATCCACTTAATCAAAGGCTTGTTTTGTCATGAGTTTAATCCCTAATCATGGATTAAGTTGAGGAGCTTTCCTCAGCTTAAACACTCTCATCTATTATCCTTCTATTAGGATGGTGTAATGAGTCTGTTTAATCCCTGATTATGGCTTAACCTCATTACTCAACACTAAACAAAAACACCAAAAACATCTGAATAATCACAAGTAGGTTAATGATCTTAATCCTATATCAAAGGTGATTAAGTGTGAGAATCTGACTTCACACTTAAGGTATTCTCATTACCCCTAATCAGAGGGAAGATGTGATGAGTTTACTAAATCCATTGGTTTAGGCTTAAGCTCATTAACCTATGACAAATTCTCAAAAGCAATAAAAGACTGAAAACTCAAAAACAAACAATAATCGTCTCCTCCGGGATTCTTTTCTCATCACCTTCACTCACAAACGAGAACTTGCTTCTTCCGTCTAATGCAAGACAGTTAGCACCTGAGCCAGACAGGTCATACACTTGAGCATAGACAAGCAAGCAGTTCATCAGTCAATTCATCTTTCAGTCTCTTTGGGTCGAACTACGGTGTTCTGACTTCCTCATTGCACGAGAGGATACGTAGGCATAACTTAACAGTTATCGAACAAAAGTCTCTGCATATTCCCCCTCTTTCCAGCTATCCTTTAAGCCTCATGATCATGAGCATTTCACTCCTGTCCTTACACTGACACTATATATTTATACACTTCACACTTCTCTTACACTGACACCTGTACATCCTTTTCCAGCTCTTTGATACACAAATAGCACTGACACTACCCCTTTAAAACACAAATCTTTTAAGCGTGGATCCCGTCGAGTACGGCGGACAACCTGGGTGCTAATACCTTCCCAGGTTGTAACCAACCCCCTTTCTCAGTCTCTCTGGTTCGCAACCGTCTTATCCATTTTTTTTTCTAGGTCTATGCAGCATTGCCTTTCCTCCGGGATAAAAATGCCTAGCTGGCGACTCTATTCATCTCCAGTGAGTTCACGGCTGTGTGTTCTCACTGTCCCTCTCGCCGACCGTTCGCGTCTGTACCCTATCTGACTTAGCTTCATTTAGTGGGAGCGACAGCTTGGCGACTCTGCTGGGGACCCTTATACTGCAACCAGGGCTTCTGGTTCTTTTTGTGGGTTCCTCCTAGCGCTTGATTGGTTTGTGTTTACTAGGGTGTTATGTGTTATTTGTGTTTGTATACTTGTATTTATTTTTGCTTTATGTACAGTTGTTTACTGCTTTCTTTATAGCTTTGCATTATATCATATTGTCATATTGTGCTGCTGGCTGGATCTGTTTGTTTGCTTTGGTGGGTGGGTGTTCTATTGAGAGTTGAGGTCCTATACCTGGGACCTGAGTGACACTTAGGATAAAGTGGTTCATATTCTTTCCCATTCCATTTCGGTCTGGTGCGGGAATATGAAACACGGTTCAGATATGGGTTTCTTCTTGAGAACTCTGTGTTGCAGATTTCCTGCAATGCTAGGGCTATCTGGGAAGCCTGCTAAGTCTGGATGACCTTTTAGCATTGACCTTCAGAAACTGAGGTGAATTAGAGGAGGAACTTTTATGGTTATTGTAAACACTGTACCTCCGGGTTAGAAGTGTTTACACTTCTCATAACTGATCCAAGTCTGAGGATCCTTGTTTTAGAACACCACCTGTGAGGGGGTTGGGCTGTTTACAGGTTTGCAGGTACCCTTGACTCCAACATACCCTTTTTACTTTGATTTGATTAAGAAAACTCCATGTTGGAACAGTTCTTGTGATTCTAAACCCTGGACATGTGACTCTTTATTTGAGTCCCCCACCTTGGTTACTGGACCTATAGACCTCCATCTGGATTTCTTGAACATATCTTGGACTTATATCAGAGCACTTGATCAGATCCAGCTCAGTCACAAACCCTTGCATATCATTTGCATACATAATCATTGCATCATTTTGACATTTGCTTATTTGTGTTTCAGGGTATCCATCTTCATTTTTGGCTTAGTTTTGACCCCATCATCAGTATTGACCTATCTTCATCAGCATCTGCTTCAGCTATCAGCTATCTACTCCAGTCACCTGCACCAGCCAATCAGTGGCCCCTTCTTCAGTGTTATCATCAGCATCTGTCTCTACTCAGTCTCAACATCATGGCACCTAAAAAGAGCAACATCACCTACCACTTCTTCCAGCCAGAGTTATCTGACATCAGGAGGATTCAGACCTTGATCACTCCAGACCATATACCACTGTTCAGGGAACACTACGGAGATATACTTGATATGGTTATGGATTTGGACCCTTCACAGAGGAGCCTGATTCATACTTGCCTTCAATTTTATGATCCCCCACTGAGATGTTTCACTTTTCAAGACTTTCAGCTGGGCCCTTTATTGGAAGAATACTCATCATTGGTTGGTATACCTATCAGGGGTGGAGTCCCTTTCAACCCTGAGATGGTCTTTCCTGGTAATGAAGAGGTAGCAAAGGTATTGCATCTGGAACCAGCCCTGATTGGGCAGCATATGACTTCTAAGGCTGGAATCCCTGGCCTGCATCTGGACTTCTTAATCTCTCAAGCTACCCTGAAAGCTTCTTTAGGAGAATGGAAAGCAGTCTGTGCTTTGTTGGCCCTGAGCATATATGGGATTATATTATTTGCAGATGAGCCTAGATTCATTAGCAAGAATGCAATCCATCTATTCACTCAAAGGAACCCAGTGCCAACCTTGTTGGGGGATCTCTACTATTCAGTGCATCAGAGGAATGAAAAGCAGAGGGGAAGATTAGTGAGGTGTTGTGCTCCTTTGTTCCATACTTGGCTTCTCAGGCATCTACCCAGGACAGATGCATTCTTGAATCCTCATCAGCAGAGAAACTGGGCTAGAAGACTCACTGCTCTAACTTCAGCTGATATCAGGTGGTGCACTCAAAGCACAAAAGGCAGGGATATCATCACCAGCTGTGGGCATTTTCCCAATGTGCCCCTAATAGGAGTTAAGGGTAGTATTAATTACAACCCTCTGCTGTTCAAAAGACAATTGGGCTATGCACTGGTCCACACTCCTAAGGCACAAGACTTGGTTGAAACTCTTTATTGTGAGAACAAGCCTAATCTGGCTATTGTTAGGCAGGCAGCCTGGGCCTGGGATAATGTTCAAACCAAGGGAATAACCATTCTGGGGAAGTGCAACAATGTAGCATCAACACAGTACCAGGAGTGGTCCCGTGCCAGGGCTCAATTCTCTGGAATGCCCTTTACCATGGAAGATATGCCTGGATCATCCTCAGCACCACCCCCTGCCACTGTCAGTTTGGAGGAGTTTGAGGGCTTGAAAGAAAGAAATGAGAAGTTAACTCAAGCTCTACAGAAGACCCTCTGGGAGAGGAGTGATGGTAGATTGGATATTGAAAGGTTGGAGAAGTTAAAGATAGAGCATCTGGCCAGAATCGAGAAGTCTGAGGATTATATCAAGAAGTCTAGGGCTGGAGAACAAATTCTGAAGAATGCTTGCAAGGAAGCCCAGTTCCAGAGAGCGAGGACAGACTTGTATCTGAAGGAGAGCCAAGCTCGGTGGGTCAGGATCACCGAGGCTCGTACTCTGGAGGACAAGAGAGTTCAAGACAAGATAGAGCAACTGGAAGCTAGTGCGAAAGAGCAGCAGGAAGCCCTGGCAGCAGCCCAGAGGGAGATATCAGAGCTAAAGATCAAAGCTGGGGTGAAGAGGTCAAAGGACCAAAGTCAGCACAAGAAGCTAACTGCAGCTGTTACTACCCGGAATCTCCTCATCAGGAATCTCACGGAGCGTCCAGCTGATCCTGTGACCGAAGCACTTCTCAAGGAAGTTCGGGAGGATGAGTTTGGTCTTGGTGTTTGACCATTTGTTTGTTGTTGCTTTCATTCCATGTACTTTTGTTTTCCTGTAATATATTTTAACCCCTCAGAGGGCTTGTATTTGTAAACGAACTATGTACCATTTTGCTTTTTGTAATATATGTATTAGTTTGTTCCATCCGAGTTTACTTCGAAAGCAACATCAACAGCATCTTCAAGGGTCTGGAAGGGTCAAAACTGAATGCCAAGCCGGATACCTTGAAAACAAATAAGCATACTGCATTGCATGCTAACCCTTTGTTTGTTTTGTAGGTTTTCGTTTTATTGTTGCTAACTCTGTTGTGATGTTCAGAAATTATTGCTCGACGCCGGGTATTTCCCCTCAACCGTCCGCACCGATATCCAACCCGTAACAACCTTCCGGGCATACAAATGGACCAGGTACAGCAGGACCTTGCAGAGGTCAGGAACCAAATGGCCAATGAAAGGCTAGAAATGAGGACTCAGATGACACAGTTCATGGAAGTGATGAACAATATGGCTCAGAGCCAAGAAAGATTGAGATCCATGGTAGAAAGGCAGAATCAGGAAGATCCACATATAGGGACTGCCGGCACCAGCAACAATGAAAGGGTCCAACCTCATGTCAATCCCCCTGTCTTTGGACCCCACCTCCATCCTGAGGTCAACATCCCTGCAAATGTTCAGGGAACTGCCACTGCAGCCAGGGTACTGCAAGAAGACCCCCAGGAGGATCAGTTCATAGTAATGGGTGCTGGGGAGGAAGCTTATGACAGAAGGCTGGATGAGATAGCTGAAAAATTAAGATCCTTAGAGTCTCAAAACTCTTTGGGTTTTGACGTTATGGACATGGGCTTGGTAGACGGGGTCAGGATTCCCCATAAGTTTAAGCCTCCTTGTTTTGAAAAATACAACGGGACTTCATGCCCTCGGACTCACTTACAATCATTTCTGGGGAGGCTGAAGGCCTATACTATGGATGAGAAGCTCTGGATGTTTTATTTCGAGGATAGCTTAACTGGAGCGTCAAGAGAATGGTACTCTCACCTGACAAGGGCAACTATCAGGTGTTGGAAGGACCTGACAGAGGCCTTCATCAGACAGTATCAGTACAACTTAGATATGGCACCCAACAGGACCCTCCTAATGGGAATGTCACAGTCGTCAAGGGAAAGTTTCCGAGAATATGCCCAGAGATGGAGGCAATTGGCTGCTGCTGTTCAGCCACCTATGTCTGAGAGGGAAACGACAGATATGTTTATGAACACCCTCCAGGGAACATATATTGACAGGCTGGCTGCTTTCTCTTCCACTAGCTTTGCAGACGTTGTCATAGCTGGGGAGAGAATCGAGAGCCTGTTAAAGATGGGCAAAATCTCTGACAATGGTGCCAGCTCGTCCAGCAATGCAAGGAAGCCTTTTGCAGGCCCAAGAAGAACTGGCGAGACCAATGCCATCCACACCAACAGGGGCAGGCCCCAATACGTCCATAGATCTGTGGCAGCAGTCACCATTCCCGCTCCAGCTCATCCTCAACCAGCTTATCAACCTCCGCAACAAAACTATCAGCAACAACCTCAGTACCATCAACAAGCTCAGTATCCTCCGAGGAACTACAACAACACCAACAACAACAATCAGCAGAGGCCATTTCAGCAGAGGCCATCTCAAGCCAATAGGGTGATCGATCCGATCCCTATGCCATATGCTACGTTGCTGCCACAACTCCTGAAACTCAACCTAGTTGAGCTAAGGACGTTGGCACCTCCAGATCCCAACAGTCTACCCAGGAATTATGACTCCAACGCCAGATGTGCCTTCCATTCAAATGCACCTGGCCACAGTACAGAAAAGTGCAGAGCCTTGCACATGAAGGTACAAGACCTGGTAGACTCTAAGGCCCTGAATTTCGCACCACCACCCAATGTCAATAAGAACCCAATGCCAAACCACGGGGGTCCCAGAATTAACGCTATTGAAGAAGACAAGCCGTCTTATTTAATAACCAGTGTGGGTCAGATCCGGACACCGTTGGTGGAAATTAAGGCTCAACTCCTCGAATGTCAAATGTTCCCGGGGTGTGAGTTGGGGTGTGCTTACTGCAATATCTCGGTAAATGGGTGCGATAACCTGAGGAATGGCATAGATGGTCTCATTCAGAGTGGCCAACTCCAAATCACCACATCATTTCCAACAAACCCAGCAAACTCATCAGCAACAATTCCGGCATCTCCTACAACTGCAACAACCATTGTTCCCGACAATTCTTCGGCTTCATCAACAAGTACTTCGTCTGTCGTTTCAACTGACCAGATATCAACAAATGTTCCTTCTACAACTCCAGCACCACTTCACCTTGAAGCTCCAACAACAACAACACCCATCCTTCCGACAATGTCTCCTACAACACCAGCAACAAACAATGAAGATGTCTCAACCGTTACAATCTATTACGATCCAGAAAATAATACTGCTTACAACTCACAAGGTGCTGCTTCCATCAGAGCACCAGTCACGATATATTACGATCCACAGACCATCACAACTCCTTCCGCAGCAGCAGTCAGTCCAGTCACTATCACGGTGCCTGGACCGGTACCTTATGAAAGCAGCAATGCCATCCCATGGCACTACGGCTCTGACCTGTACTGTGAAGGACAAAAAATCACTTTTGAATCATCAACCCCTGCACCACAAATAGACAATGTGGGAGGAGGCGGAGGCTTCACTCGAAGCGGACGTCTCTTTGCTCCACAAACTCAAAGACCCACTGCCGAAGCAGAAGCTGCTGCCAAGGCAAAAGGGAAAAGCTTGGTGCAGGAAGAGCAGACTGTTAAAGAAGCTTTGAAAACACCCTTTGATCAAGAGGTTGATGAGTTCATGCGAATCATCAAGAAGAGTGATTATAAAATAGTGGATCAGCTTCACCAGACGCCTTCCAAGATCTCAATCCTATCATTGCTTATGTGCTCCGAAGCTCACCGGAATGCACTACTCAAAGTCTTGCACGCAGCTTACGTGCCTGAAGAGATCACTGTCAATCAGCTAGAAGCCGTAGTTGGAAATGTTAATGCTAGTCACGGACTAGGGTTCACCAACACTGATTTGACAACGGAAGGCCGCAACCATAACAAGGCTTTGCACATAACCATGGAATGTAAAGGGGCAGTCCTTTCCCATGTGCTGGTAGACACGGGGTCATCCCTCAATGTCTTACCTAAAAAGGCCCTTGTGAAGCTAGAGTATGACGGATTGGCGCTAAGACCCAGCAACCTGGTGGTGAGAGCCTTTGATGGTTCTAAGAGATCGGTTCTGGGTGAGATTGAGCTGCCCATAACGATTGGCCCGCAAACTTTCAAAACGACCTTCTACGTGATGGATATACAGCCTGCCTACAGCTGTCTATTGGGTAGGCCATGGATTCACGCCGCTGGCGCCGTGACCTCAACCCTTCACCAGAAGTTAAAATTCGAGTGGGAGGGTCAAGTCGTTACAATCTGTGGAGAGGAGGATATTTTTGTCAGCCACCTGGCTACCTATAAGTACATTGAGATGGATGGGGAGATCCATGAAACAATGAGTCAGGGGTTCGAGGCCTTGAACATGAATGAAACATCTGCTGTACCTGGGACTTCAATGACATCATATCAACAAGCCCGGAAGGTTGTTGAGGAAGGGACTGCCCAAGGCTGGGGCAAATTGTTACCTGTGGAGAAGAAAGAGGATAGATTTGGGTTGGGTTACAAACCAACTCAACAAGATCAAGCAGAGGCTGCAAAGGAGCCCAACTTTGTTAGTGGGGGGATGCTCACCCCTGATGCTGTCAACAATTTGGAAGACGAGCTGGAAGAAGAACGCAACCTGGAAAGCTGGATTCGTCCAAAGATCCCGGGGAGCAGTATCTCGAACTGGTCTTCCCAGGAAATTATAAGAGTTACTCATGCAGAGTAATTATTATTTCCTGTATTTTTATAGCATGCATCAAAGTCTTGCATCTTGCCCAAGATGACAAGACTCATTTTGTAATCGGGCCATCTGTACTTTTTGTGCAACAAGATTAATCAATGAAATATCAGACATCTTTTTGCAAATGAGTCTTTTTCTCTTTTCTGTTCACTGTTTTTTCCATTTTTCTTTTTGTACAAAAAAAATAAATGGCGATGTTTTCAAAATGACAACTTTTTTTCACTTTTCTAAACAAGAATTAAAATCAAATCACTAAAATGAACAAACTGAACCCTTGCAGAGTGTGCCTCCCAGACAGCACCGACAACAGCACGGCTATGACTTCGTATGACTTTGACAATCCGATCAATCAAGCTGATGAAGGGGTTGAAGAAGAATATGAGCTTCCTGAAGAGCTAGCCAGGTTGCTAAGGCAAGAGGAAAAGGTTATTACTCCTCACCAGGAGGAGGTTGAAACGATCAATCTTGGTACAAATGAAGACGTGAAAGAAGTTAGAATCGGGGCCTGCTTACAAGACTCAGTGAAGAGACAACTGATTGACCTGCTTCAAGAATATGTGGATGTGTTCGCTTGGTCTTATCAAGATATGCCAGGGTTGGATACCGACATTGTTGTGCACAAGCTGCCTTTGAGAGAAGAATGCCCGCCGGTTAAACAGAAGCTACGCCGTACTCGTCCAGACATGGCCATGAAAATCAAGGAAGAGGTACAAAAGCAATGGGACGCCGGTTTCCTTGCTGTGACTAGCTATCCTCCGTGGGTTGCTAATATAGTACCCGTGCCTAAGAAAGATGGCAAAGTAAGAATGTGTGTTGACTACCGGGATCTGAATAGAGCCAGCCCGAAAGATGACTTCCCTTTACCTCACATTGATGTATTGGTGGATAACACGGCTCAGTTCTCGGTATTCTCCTTCATGGATGGATTTTCAGGATACAATCAGATTAAAATGTCACCTGAAGACATGGAGAAGACAACCTTCATCACACCCTGGGGCACGTTCTGCTACAAGGTAATGCCATTTGGGCTCAAGAATGCCGGTGCAACGTACCAACGGGCTATGGTAACATTATTCCACGATATGATCCATAAAGAAATTGAATGTTATGTGGATGACATGATTGCCAAGTCCCTTACCGAAGAAGACCACCTGGTAAATCTGCTGAAGCTATTCAAGCGTCTGAGGAAGTACCAATTGAAGTTGAACCCCAACAAATGCACATTTGGGGTACGATCTGGTAAACTGCTGGGTTTTATTGTGAGCGAGAAAGGGATTGAAGTTGACCCTGATAAAGTCAAAGCCATCCAAGAGATGCCTGCACCGAAGACAGAGAAAGAAGTTTGAGGTTTCTTAGGTAGATTGAACTACATTTCACGGTTCATATCTCACCTTACAGCAACCTGCGAACCCTTGTTCAAATTGTTGAGAAAAGAACAGACGGTCAGGTGGAACGAAGACTGCCAAAGGGCTTTTGACAAGATCAAAGAATACTTACAAGAGCCTCCAATCCTTATGCCTCCAGTTGAAGGAAGACCTCTGATAATGTACTTGACAGTATTAGAAGAGTCAATGGGATGTGTGCTGGGCCAGCATGACGAGTCTGGTCGAAAAGAGTATGCAATATACTACCTAAGCAAAAAGTTTACCGACTGTGAACAACGTTATTCACTGCTCGAGAAAACTTGCTGTGCTTTAGCGTGGGCTGCTCGCCGACTGAGACAGTATATGTTGACCCACACTACTTTATTGATCTCAAAGATGGACCCTGTTAAGTACATATTTGAGAAGCCAGCACTTACCGGACGGGTTGCAAGATGGCAAATGATCCTCACAGAATATGACATCCAATACACATCTCAGAAGGCCATCAAGGGCAGTGTATTGTCTGAATATCTTGCTGAGCAACCTATTGATGATTACCAGCCTATGAGATTTGATTTCCCTGATGAAGACATCATGTTCATAAAAGCAAAAGATCATGAAGAGCCTGTTCACACTGAAGGGCCTGACCCGGAAGAAGAATGGACTATGATGTTTGATGGGGCTGTTAATATGAATGGTCGTGGTGTTGGTGCAGTACTCATTACACCTAAAGGGGTTCACATGCCTTTCTCGGCAAAACTCACTTTCAACTGCACTAACAACGAAGCTGAATACGAAGCTTGCATTATGGGTCTTGAGGAAGCCATTGACCTCAGGATCAAGACGTTGACCGTGTTCGGAGATTCAGCTTTGGTAATCAATCAAACCAACGGCAAATGGTACACTCACCAGGATCATCTGATACCTTACAGGGATTATACAAGGAGGTTATTGACTTTCTTTACAACAGTCAAGCTTGAGTATATCCCTCGGGACGAGAATCAGTTTGCAGATGCTCTTGCTACCATTTCATCCATGATCAAAGTTCAAGCTGCCAACTTTGTACCTCAGATTTCAGTGTCCAGACTTGACAGACCAGCATATGTGTTCGCAGCAGATGTTGATAAAGATGATAAGCCTTGGTTCCATGACATTAAGTGCTTCTTGGAGGATCAAACATACCCACCTGGGGCATCTTCCAATGATAAGAAGACTTTGAGAAGGCTTGCTGGTAGTTTCTTCCTGAACACTGATGGTTCCCTGTATAAGAGAAACTTTGATATGGTACTCCTTAGATGTGTCGACAAGACAAAAGCAGACTTGTTGATGCATGAAGTGCACGAAGGATCCTTTGGTACCCATGCGGGAGGGCATGCCATGGCCAAGAAGTTGCTGAGATCAGGCTATTACTGGATCACGATGGATGCTGACTGTTGTGCCAATGCCAGAAAATGTCACAAATGCCAGATCTATGCAGATAAGGTGCATGTGCCTCCCAATCCTTTGAGCGTGATGTCTTCACCCTGGCCTTTTGCTATGTGGGGCATCGACATGATTGGCAAGATTGAGCCGACTGCTTCGAATGGCCACAGATTCATCCTAGTCGCCATAGACTATTTCACCAAGTGGGTTGAAGCAGCCTCCTATGCAAATGTTACAAGGCAAGTGGTAGCCAGATTTCTGAAAAGAGATATCATCTGTCGATACGGAGTTCCCGAGCGAATCATTACTGATAATGGTTCCAATCTAAACAACAAAATGATGGCTGAGCTATGTCGGGACTTCAAAATTCAACATCACAATTCTTCTCCTTACAGGCCAAAGATGAATGGCGATGTTGAGGCAGCAAATAAAAATATCAAGAAGATTGTGCAGAAGATGGTAGTCACCTACAAAGACTGGCATGAAATGCTACCGTTTGCCTTGCATGGGTACCGCACGTCAATCAGAACATCCACTGGGGCAACACCGTATCAGCTTGTGTATGGTATGGAAGCAGTCCTACCTGTCGAAGTTGAATTACCCTCCTTACGGGTATTGATGGATGTTAAACTGAGTGAAGCAGAATGGGTCCGAGCCCGATACGAACAACTGAGTCTGATTGAAGGGAAAAGATTGGCTGCAATCTGTCATGGGCAGTTATATCAGAAGAGAATGAAGAAAGCCTTCGATCAGAAAGTCAGGCACCGAGAGTACCAAGTAGGAGATCTTGTGCTGAAAAGAATCCTCCCTCCTCATGCAGACCACAGGGGCAAATGGACTCCAAACTACGAAGGTCCATTTGTGGTAAAGAAAGTTTTCTCTGGTGGAGCATTGATGCTCAGCACCATGGATGGTGAAGATTTCCCGTCCCCTGTGAATTCAGATGCAGTTAAAAAATACTTCGCATAAAATGACCCGCTGGACATAAAAACAGAATGTAAGTCCAGGCAAAAATAGGGCATCCCGGCGAGTCAAAAACAGAATAAAAGACTCGGGCAAAAATAAGGGAAAATAAACAAAAAATGTACACCCGCTGAGTTGAAAAGCCGCATTGGACAGCTCAGGCAAAAATGGGTATCCCGATGGATTGAAAACCTGAAAAGGCGATCCATGCAAAATAAGGGAATAAGCGAACAACTGCATTCTGAATTCGTCTGTATCACTCACAACTTGGTAAGCTTCGAAAGAATCGATCTTCAATCAGAATCAGCCTTCTTCAGAAAGCAAGATGAGAGGAACGTCAAAAGTCATACGAGTCGTAGCAAAAGAGGAAGCCCCTTAAAGCGTCATCAACATTGCCAACATTTTGTTTCTCAATTTGTAACGATCTCCCCATTTCAGGGGATTTATTTCCTTGACTGTATTTCGCCAATTCAGGGCATGTGAAATAATAAAATCAGATTTTCAGTCATGTCTCGTTTTGTACATTTTATTTACAAGAAAATGTCTGATGTCTAAAAAACTGATTGCATAAGAGTACAGATGCTTATCTTCAAAAATAAAGTCACATGCTTGCAGGAAATATACTTACTCTCAGAAGTGTCTAAACTCCTATGGCGGAATCCAGTAAAGGATACCCCGGGAATACTTGTGCGTTTCTATCTTTGCAGGATTGCAGGTATCCAAAGCGCGACATGAGGCATGAAAACTTCATCCCAGCAAGCTGGAAAATCAACACTCACTCCGTCTTAGCACCCAAAGTGTGTTCTCCCCAGCTGAGTTGCCACTCATTACTTCTCCCCATCAGAGTTGCCAGGCATCACAGAAGGCACCCATAGCCCCGGCCGAGTCGAGAATCCACCTCAACAGAATTTCTAAGGAGGTTTTACAGTGATTCCTCTTTTCTCCCCAGCCGAGTTGCCATTTCATCCTCAGCCAAATGCAAAAGTCAAGGAGCTATCCCCCCACAGAGCTCCAGCCTCTATCCAGAAGAGCAGCGCATAGAAGATCACAACAGAGTGAAGAAAGCTTCTACAAACCCCAGCTGGGTCTTTCATTTTTTGGAATAGGTCTCTCAGTGACCTGAATCCCCCAAGCAGATATCATGTCATCAGATCTACCAATGATCTCATCCCCAGCTGGGATGTCCTTTTCAACGGATCGATTGAAGATCTTCGTGGCAACGGGATCCGAATCCCGGTTTGGTATCTTTGCATAATCATAGCATTCGCATCATATTCACCCACAAAGCGTAGCATTCCGTTTTAACACGGAGCATTACGGCAAAAATCAAACATATAGCATAATCATGAGCCGTGTTTTGAATCAACACTTGTGAGTAATGACAATCCGTCAATGTACAGAATACCTCCTCCAAAATCCCCAGCGGAGTTCCCCAGCAAAGTAGTTGCCTCACATTTACAAACACCAGTATATATACTCCCTTTGACACCCGTCCGTGTCATCATTCCCCAGTAAAGTCACCTGAACACTCCGTATTACAGATACTTCTCGACACCCATCTGTGTCAAAACCCAGCAGAAAGCCAAAGATGTCCTCTTTGCACTCACATACACCTACATATGACAATCCCTTGACACCCGTCCGTGTCAAATCCCCAGCACAGTCATCTACACTTTGTATATCAGATACTTTTTCATACTACACTCTTCTCTTTTGACACTCGTCCGTGTCACTCTCCCCAGCAGTTAAACACTCATCTGTACACTGCTCACTCTCATACAGATACTCGTCCGTATCTTATATATACCACTTATATCCCCGCAAATTCAATGCTAGTCCTTGTTCTTTGTTAACCAGTAGGTACTCGTCCGTACCATCATCTCAGAACATGCGTCAGGAGTTTGTTTCTACATGATACTCGTCCGTATCATAGTCTTAAGGATGCCCGTCCGCATCTTTAATCCTTACGCTGTGTCAAACACTTTTGTCTTTGTGGATATAGACACTCGTGTGTGTCTAATATTCCCCCAGAAGGGTCTCCTCAGAAGTAACACTCGTCCGTGTTCCTTGTTAACCAGTTGATACTCGTCCGTATCATCATCTTTGAACACGCGTCAGTATTTGTTTCTACCCGATACTCGTCCGTATCGTAGTCTTAAGGATGCTCGTCCGCATCTTTAATCTATACACAACATCTAAACACTTATACCTTTTGTTTCTTGGATATAAACACTCGTCCGTGTTTATTACTCCCCAGTAGATCGCCAACAAAGTAAATTTTCTTTTTATCTGACACTCGTCCTGTGTCATGATGAACCCTGAGAGCAGCCGTACCCTGCTAGGTGGTCGTCCTCCACCTCTTGATGGTCGTCCTCCATCATGCTCATCCGATGGTCGTCCCCATCGTTGATATTTAGCAGTCGTCCCCTGCTAGGTGGTCGTCCTCCACCTTTTGATGATCGTCCTTCATCATTTTATCCAATGGCCGTCCCCATTGTTGATTTTTGTTTATCTGACACTCGTCCTGTGTCATGATAAACCCTGAGAGCAGCCGTACCCTGCTAGGTGGTCGTCCTCCACCTCTTGATGGTCGTCCTCCATCATGCTCATCCGATGGTCGTCCCCATCGTTGATATTTAGCAGCCGTCCCCTGCTAGGTGGTCGTCCTCCACCTTTTGATGATCGTCCTTCATCATTTTATCCAATGGCCGTCCCCATTGTTGATTTTTGGTTATCTGACATTCGTCCTGTGTCATGATGAACCTTGAGAGCAGCCGTCCCCTGCCAGGTGGTCGTCCTCCACCTCTTGATGGTCGTCCTCCATCATGCTCATCCGATGGCCGTCCCCATCGTTGTTTTTAGCAGCCGTCCCCTGCTAGGTGGTCGTCCTCCACCTTAGATGACCGTCCCTCATCTTAACCCAACAGAGCAGCCGTCCCCTGCTAGGTGATCGTCCTTCACCTTTGATGACCGTACCTCATCATCTGTTTATTTCATTTATTCTTTAACCCGATGGCCGTCCCCGTCGTGGTCCCTTTTCCTTTCAGTTTAGCCCGATGGCCGTCCCCATCGTTGGTTACTTTATGAACTTGATGGCCGTCCCCGTCATGTTTCATTAATCCCCAGAGAATTTTACAGCTTTATCTTGATGGCCGTCCCCATCATAATTCTTTTATCCCCAGCATGTCGGTCGTCCCCGTCATTGCTTTATTTTCCGCACTTTCCCCAGCATGTCGGTCGTCCCCGTCATTGCTCTTTACCCAGCAGTTGTCCTCTGCTCGACGGTCGTCCTCCGTCGCCCACACTTTACAATATACTTTATTTTCCTTTACAATCTATATCCCTTTTCTTCTTCATTCTGTGAGTGCAAATTTTGGACTGTCTTTGGTATTCAACCACAAGTTATCTCGCTTGCCTGTTAAGCCGTTGCTTACATCCTGCACAGCTAACTCATGTTTGAATAGGGGCAGCTGTAAACACCCCAAATTTTCCCTCACCCATTCACACCATGGCTTGTGATCATCTCATATGCATAAACACAATCATAACATCTCATATTACATTTTTGTTTCACTGCATTGGCTCTAAGTCATCTGCATCTAGGGTTTGTGATCTGAGCAATCCAAGAGCTTTTTGAGCCACTCCAAGGGTCATCAATCACTTCAAAGGGGCCTATATGTGTTTAAGCATCATATTATACCCTCTCCAAGTCAAGAATGCCAAAGAATCACAAGAACTAGGAATGGTATGGAAGCAGAGCCAGGTTTAACTGCACAGATGACCTAAAATTAGGGTTTTGGTTTCAGAGGCCATAACTCCAAATTTTTTGGTCATTCTTGTTTCTATTGGTCTCTATATGGTATAGGGAATATGCATATCAATTTTTATGAAGAAATTCCATGGGGAAGTCACCTGATCAAGAGTTGACTTTCTGGACAAGTCAGTGTAAAATCAGGGCATCTGAGGCCCCCAATGACCCAACCAAGGGGTGATCTTCATCATTTTGAGTGTATTTGATCTTTATTTGATCATGGAAGAAGGTTGAAGTTCACAAAATTCAAGAATTACAAGTTTTTGCAAAGTTGACTTTTTAGGGCATGGTTGACTTTTAATGAAATGTCATTTTATGCAACTTTTTCAACCCTTGCTTTTTGATCCAAAAATGCTTCAAATGGAAAAACTTTGGTCATGAAAGTTGTAGATTAGATCTTTCCCTTTTCAAAAAGTACAAGAACATGACCTAATTCATTTTGGATCAAAAGTTATGGTTTGTCAAAGTTGGCAAAAATCACTAAAATTCAAAGTTTCTACCAAAGAGGTAGTTTGCAAAATGACTTGATCAAGTGTTCTAAAGCTATCAAATGCACTTCTAAACTTCATACAAACATGTGCCAAGACCTAAAAGTCATTTTACATCAAAGAACTTTGCATTTTCATGCCTTGAAACTCAAGAATTCATAAAGGGGCCAAGACTTGTGAAATTTGCAAAATACATCATAAGCTTTATGCAAGTTGCTGAATTGCCTCAAAAACTCTTCCATGGTTCTCCTTGTTTCAAGCTGCAGCCAAACCATGCTTTGTACCTTGGCAGAAATGGCCCATACCTCTCTTACACAAAAAGTTGACTTTGTGCATTTTGCTCCATACCAATCACACTGCTCCACAACAACTCTCTGACCTATCAAGGGTTGAAATGTGTACCAAAAGCAACCCAACACATAAGATATACAAGGCTGAAACCTCCCACAAGTCAGCATACACAAACTCTCCCCAACTTGCATTTTCCTTCGAAACACCTTCCACAACTCACAAACACAAAAACAAACTTCACAGATCAACTCAACTCATCTTCCTGGTCACAAAGCATCTATCACCATAGCCTAAAACCTCCAGAATCCCAAATACGATTTCTCTCCCCCATTGAACAGAACCTGCTCAAACCTTCAAACCAGCTATCACAAACTCTTTCCAAATCTTGAAAGCTTCTCGGGAGGTCAAGTGGAGTAGATTGCAAGCAGGAAACTAGCCAGAAAGTGTCAGAGATCAAAGCTCCAGTTCAGGTGAGCTTCATGAACTTTTTTTCCAGAGCTTGCTTTTTAAGTTTCTAGATGGTAAAGCATGCCTCACTGATCACACTGAACTAAAAATTATTGAAAATGGTTGAGAAATGAAGTTGTATTGCTTGTCTGAAATTTTGGCAGTTTTTGTTCTTAGCTTCGATTCATGGTTATGGCTGGAAATAAATGAGGTTTGAGGTCAGGGATGAGGTTAGGAGAGTGAAAGGAACAAATCTGGAGCTTTAGAGCTCCAGAAATGACCTAGGGAAGGATTTGGAAATTTTCAGGGGAGGAGGTCACCGGAGAAGACGACCGGAGTTCGTCTCCGGTGACCTGAGAGTCATTAATGTGTAATTAGGGTTAGGGCTTCAAGTTTGAATTTCAGGCGTTGGATGAGTTGACTGAGTCTTTTCCCGCGTGCATCCAATGGCTCAGATCATGTCATTAGTTTTAATTAGGTTTAATTTAATTAATTAATTGTGTTTAGCCAAGTTTGAATATAGACCACTAGATCTGGCGCGCGGTCAATGGTTCCATTTCCAGATTCAATCCCAGCCCCTCATTTGGCATACTTCAGTTTATTTTTATTTTTATTCCTTTTTTTTTTCATTTAATTTGTACAATTTATTTAAAATAGTAAAAACCATTTAAAAATTATGAAAACTTTTTGTCAAGAGTTTCATTAATTTTTAAAACACAAAAATATTTTTATTTTCATTTTTAGCATTAAAAAAGTATTTTTAAATATTTAAAAGTTTATTTTTAATTGATTAATGAAAATTAATTTATTAAAAATACTTTTAGGTATTTAAAAATCACCAAAAAATTCATGAAATGTTTTAAGACATTTAGAAACATTGTCCAACCTTCAAACCAAATTTCTTTTTTGATCTTGATGCATTTTGAGAATTTTTCATTGAATTAAAATCATTTTTGTGCATTATTTTGATCCAAACTTCAAAAAATCACTTCTTCCTAATTATGAAGAGTTGGACCTTGATTCTTTTTGCATTACATTGTGTTTAGCATGTAGTTTGTAAGATTAAATGGTCATGATTTGATCTTTCATTTTCAATTTGTTTGGTAATTTTTTTTTTTGTTTAGGAACCCTAAAACCCTAGTAAACTTGTGAAAATCATAACTTGAATTTGGTTAAGAGTTGAAACCTCTCCTTTGGGCATTAAGTTAGAATAGGATTAGGGGTCCTTTGAGTGCATTTTCAATTTTTTATAATGTTGTTTGCTTCTGATTTTGGTTTGTGTTTGATGCATTGATCATAAACCCTAATTTGGGTTTCCATATGCATCCATCTTGCATTCTCTTGCATAACATGGCTTGCCATGACATTCCATACTTCCATTTGATTCATTTAACATCATAAGACATATTGAAAGCATGTTTGATCATTGCATCATGTATTTGCCATGTTATATGCCATGTGCACTTCATAACTTTTCATGTATGTTCTTGGTTCTTAACTTGCTTCATTTGCACTCATAAGCTTGTATGATCATCCACATGTTTTGTTTCTGGTTTGTAGCATCTCATAGCATCATTAACATCACATACATGCTTCTGGTTTTGGTTTGCATCATGTCATTCCATTCCTTTTTGCATTGCATTGCATTTCTTTTCTAACCTTTCAGGTGGTAAGTGATTTTGAGAAGTGAATTTGCCTTCACTTCTCACACTTTCTTCTCATCTCTCTCTTGCATCCATTACTGCATTTTTGCTTGTGTTTGAGTTTGAGCTTGCTCATTCTTCTTCTTCCCACTTTCTTTCCTCAAGTGACTTGACTTCCTGAATGAAGCAAGTCACTTTGCTTCTCCTGATCCTTTCATTTGCTTCCTGGTGGTTCCATTGAAGATTTCTCTTGAAAACCTCACAAACCTTAGGAACAACCAAGCATGACAATGATTAGGGTTTTGATTAGTCTCCCCTCTTAGTTTTACCTTTGTGTCTCTTTTGAGTCATCTCTTCTCATCTCATAATCAGGGACTAAACCCTAAAGGCTTTAAGGCTTTGTGATTAAGCTTATGCCTGCATCCTTATCTTAGGATGGAGTGTATAACTTTAATCCTAAGTGTTAAACCCTTAATGTGTTTAAATCTCTTAATTAATTCACTTAATAATCACCAAGACATCACACTTGTAACTTGGGCCTTGCATTAGGGTTCTAATTCTTCCTTAATTGGTTAAGAAGGACTAACCCTAGTGTTAATGGACAAGTCCCCCTCAAGCTGTCTTACAAACCCTAAAAAACACTTCATCATCATACCATTGAATAAAATCCACTTAATCAAAGGCTTGTTTTGTCATGAGTTTAATCCCTAATCATGGATTAAGTTGAGGAGCTTTCCTCAGCTTAAACACTCTCATCTATTATCCTTCTATTAGGATGGTGTAATGAGTCTGTTTAATCCCTGATTATGGCTTAACCTCATTACTCAACACTAAACAAAAACACCAAAAACATCTGAATAATCACAAGTAGGTTAATGATCTTAATCCTATATCAAAGGTGATTAAGTGTGAGAATCTGACTTCACACTTAAGGTATTCTCATTACCCCTAATCAGAGGGAAGATGTGATGAGTTTACTAAATCCATTGGTTTAGGCTTAAGCTTATTAACCTATGACAAATTCTCAAAAGCAATAAAAGACTGAAAACTCAAAAACAAACAATAATCGTCTCCTCCGGGATTCTTTTCTCATCACCTTCACTCACAAACGAGAACTTGCTTCTTCCGTCTAATGCAAGACAGTTAGCACCTGAGCCAGACAGGTCATACACTTGAGCATAGACAAGCAAGCAGTTCATCAGTCAATTCATCTTTCAGTCTCTTTGGGTCGAACTATGGTGTTCTGACTTCCTCATTGCACGAGAGGATACGTAGGCATAACTTAACAGTTATCGAACAAAAGTCTATGCATATTCCCCCTCTTTCCAGCTATCCTTTAAGCCTCATGATCATGAGCATTTCACTCCTGTCCTTACACTGACACCATATATTTATACACTTCACACTTCTCTTACACTGACACCTGTACATCCTTTTCCAGCTCTTTGATACACAAATAGCACTGACACTACCCCTTTAAAACACAAATCTTTTAAGCGTGGATCCCGTCGAGTACGGCGGACAACCTGGGTGCTAATACCTTCCCAGGTTGTAACCAACCCCCTTTCTCAGTCTCTCTGGTTCGCAACCGTCTTATCCATTTTTTTTTCTAGGTCTATGCAGCATTGCCTTTCCTCCGGGATAAAAATGCCTAGCTGGCGACTCTATTCATCTCCAGTGAGTTCACGGCTGTGTGTTCTCACTGTCCCTCTCGCCGACCGTTCGCGTCTGTACCCTATCTGACTTAGCTTCATTTAGTGGGAGCGACAATTAAGAAATGAGTTTTATAGTTTGCAAGACAACTTGAGAAGGACTTGTCCATTAAACACTAGGGTTAGTCCTTCTTAACCATAAAGAAAGAATTAGAAACCTAATGTAAGGCCCAAGTTACAAGTTAATGTCTTAGTGATTATTAGATGGATTGATTAAGAGATTTAAACAAATTAAGGGTTTAACACTTAGGATCAAAGTTATACACTCCATCCTAAGAGAAGGATGCAGGCATAACCATAATACCAAAGTCCTAAAACCTTAAAGGTTTAGTCTCTAATGATGAGATGAGAAGAGAGACACAAAGAAGACTCAAAGGTAAAAATTAAGGGGGACTAATCACAACCCTAATTATTATCATGCTTGGATGTTCCTATGGTTTGTGAGGCTTGAGAAAGATCTTCAAGGAAGCCACCAATGGAATAAGCAGATGAAAGGAGGAAGAAGCAGAAGGAATAAGTTACTTACTTCATTGAAGAAGATAAGTAACTTAAAGAAAGAAAGTGAGATGAACACAAGTGAGCAAGCCCACTCAAAGACAATCCAAAATGCAGCAAATATGCATATGAAAGAGATGAAGAGAAATTAGAAGTGAAGGCAAATCCACTCCTCAACCTAACTTACCACCTGAAAATGTTAGCATAAGATGCATAAGGAAAGAAATGAAATGGAATGAAGCATATGCAAAGAAAAATACCAAAACCAGAAGCATACACATGATGAAAATGATGCTATGACATGATGCAAAGACATACAAAGTATATATGAATGATCATACAAAGAAATGAATGCAAATGAAGCATGCTTTGAAGTTTGAAAGTTCATGAAAGTTAATTAATGGAAATGAATGCAAATCATGGAAAATGAATGAAGAAATGATCAAGCATGATTCTAACATGTCTTAATATGTCTAAGATGACATATGAATACAGGAAATGTCATGGAAAGTTCATGTATGGATGCATATGCAAGATGAATGCAAATGAAGATGCAAGATTAGGGTTTTAAGGCAACATGAGATGCATATGACCAAAACAGAAGCAAATGACATGATAAAAATTTGAAATCACACTCAAACAAACCCTAAACCTATACTAGGTTACCATCTAAAGGGGGAGATCAGAAGCTAAACCTAGAAGGAGTTATGAATTTCCTAAGTTTCTAGGGTTTTTTGGGTGATCTTCAATGTAAAATGCTAAATAAATTGAAAATGAAAGATAAATTCATGCCAAAAATATCCTATAAACTACATGATATGCACAAAACTATGCAAAAAGAATCATCTTCAAACTCTTCTTGGTTAGGCAGAAAAGAGTTTTCCAAGTTAGGGTTCAAAAAATAGGATTCAAATGACCCTTAATTCAAATAAAATTCTCAAATGATCATCAAACCTAAAAAGAAATTTGTGTGAAGAGTTTGAAAATGTTTCTAAATGCAAAGGGATGATTCATGATTTTTTTGGTGATTTTTAGAAACTTAAATGGTATTTTAATTAATTAAATTCAATTAATTAATTAAAATAAACATTTAAATATTTTAAAAATACAATTTTTATGCAAAAAATAAAATAAATATCATTTTCTGATTAAGAAACATATTTGGAATAAAAATGCAAAAGGAAATATTTTTGGGGTTTTTCTAGGTATTTTAAAATAAATATGCAAAAGAAATATAATAAAAATGAATAAAAATGAATTAAAAGGGAAAGTCAGCTGATCCTAAGGCTGAGATTCAAACTTGGGGGAAAGGGGTTGACTGCCCGCGCAGATGGAGGGCTGGGATCTATCCTGGGTTAATTAATCTGATTTAAATTAATTAATTCCAATTAGGGTTTAATGACAAATCCTGACCATCCACGCACTAAACTAATCTTCATCCAAGGGCTGACAATGAATCTGGGCACGCTAACCCTAATGACTTTCAGGTGACCGGAGCTAAGCTCCGGTCATCTTCTCCGGTGACCCCAAATCCTAACTTCTTCTATAGCTCACTAAAACTCAAATTAACTGCCCAGAAATGATCCCCAACCATCATGGAACTCAAATCAACAAACAAACAACATTTATAACATACAAATCAAGAGAATCGAAGCAAAACATTTTTACGGGCAAAATTTCAGATAGCCATGAAATACTCCATACACAACCATTTTCAATTCTAGAAGTCAATTAGAGGTCACTTAGAAGCTTGGCAAGTGAATTTGCAAAAATCCCTCTTTGGCATAAATGTGAAAATTATGTGATTTTTGCCAACTTTGAAGGTTCATAACTTGAGTTCTATAATGAATTAGAACATGTTCTTGTACTTTTTGAAAAGGGAAAGACCTAATGTACAACTTTCATGACCAACAATTTTTCATTTGAAGCATTTTTGGTTGAGAAAGAGGAGGTTGAAAAACTTTCCCAAAATGGAAAGTTTCCATTACAAGTCATTTCCATTTTTGGCATTTTTTGGTTTAGCTCAAATTTCTTCAATTTTGTGAACTTCCAAGCACTTCAATGATCAAATAAAGATCATATAACTTCAATTTGATGAAAATACCCCTTTGGTTCCATTGTTGGGGGCCTCATATGCCCTGATTTTGCTCTGACTTGCTCAAGAAGTTACCTAATGAACAGATGACTTCCACAATGAATTTTTTTATCAAACTTGGTACACATGATCCTTATAACATCTTAAGAACATTAGAAACAAGAATGGCCCAAAAATTTGGATTTATGGCCTCTGAAACCAAAACCCTAATTTTGGTCATCTGTGCAGTGAAAACCCTAGCTCTGCTTCCATGCTTTCCAAGTTCTTGTGATTTCTTGACTTCCTTGAACTTTGAGGGATGTAATATGATAATGGAATACACATGGACCCTCTTTAAATGCTTGGAGGCCTTTGGAGTGGCTCAGATGGATCCTTGGATTGCTCAGATCAAAAACCCTAGATGCAGATGAACTTGAACTATGCAGATGAAACAAATATGCAATATGAGATGATATGCTTATGCTAATGCAAATATGAAAGATCACAAGCCATGGTGTGAGATTAGTGAGGGCAAATTTGGGGTGTTTAAACTTTCCTTACTAGCTGTCAAGATTACTACCAAGAAAGCTACCCTCGAAAGCAAACCTGGAAAGACAGTCGAAAAGTCTGCTCCCACTGTGAAAAAGATTTCAGCAAAACGTCCAACTTTGGTTATTTTGTTCACAATGAAAACTTATTTTACTTATACTAACTAAACCCTTTTTGGTGTTTTTGGTGATTCGAAAACCACCAACCCCTCATAAAAGAAAATAAGAGGAAACACAAGTGATTCTTGACGAATCTAGGGATGAATCTCCAGACCAACAACCCCTCAAACGAAAGAAAGCTCTAAAGATTAAAACAATTTCCTCTTAATGATCCCTTGTCCAATCTTTGAAGAAGACTCCTCCTGCCAGCCCAATAATCAAAGTTACACAGGATGCAGAGAGTGGGGACTCCAGCCTTCATACTGAGATTCCCCAGGTAAGTTACATTTCGAATAGTGTTATTTTTCTTGCATTTTCTTTTCTTAAACTTCTGTTTATCTGCAGGTTCAAGTCATGGTCGAAGAACGCCCTATCATCTCTACTCCTCACTCTCCAAAAGATTCGACTAAGGAATCAAGAGCAGCAATAGATCTTGAAAAAACCCAACCTCCTGGTGAGAGAAATCTGATGGAGGGAGTTTAAGAAGAAGAGGCTCCCACAGACGACAAACCGTAGCTGAATTCGACACTAATATGGATGATCCATCTGGTGACAACTCTCCTCTTCACCCAAAATCAAACATTGGCGTAGATGATGGTTCTGTTAAAAATGATAAGGGTGAGAAGGTTGATGGTGAACCAACTGTCGAGGAAGAAAAAGAACAAGAGAAGGAATAAGATGTTGATGTTGGGGAGAGCACAAAAGCAAAAACTGTCGAGGGCAAAGATCAGTCAAAGAAAGAAGCTGGATCTTCTACTGGGCCTTGTATTCAACCAATTTCTGCTCAGATCCAAACCACTCCTCCATCGACTGGTTTGACTACACTTTCATGTGAGGAGCTTGAAAGTTTGAAAGTGAGGAAACCCTTAGATTACATGAAGGCCATGCTCAGTGCCCGCTACAATTTCCAGGATTCTTCTTATAGTAGTTCGACTACCTCTGGAGCCACCTCTGAAGTCAGATCCCTTAATACCATCATAACCGAAGTCAAAGCCAAAATACTTGGTGTGGATCTATTCAAAGTTCTGGACGAAAATCCTACTGCTCAGTTTGAACTGAAGAAACTCCTTAAGCAAGTTAATGTCCTGGAGGCTTCTGCTGACGAAACTCGCTTGGTGATGGATTTAGCCCAAATAATTGATACAATGAGTGCACACCTCAATCGTCAAAAAGAGTTCTCCCAACTGATTTACAACAAGACTGAAACTCAAACTGCTGAATGGGATGTTGTAGTTGTTTCAACTGACAAAGTTTCAGAGTTGCAAAGGCTTTCTGAAGCTTATTCCAAAGATGTTGCGGAATGTGACAACAACATTCAAAACTTTGAGGAACAAATAGCCCAACTTCAACTCAAAATCTCCCAATAAACGTAACACAAAGTAGACCTTTAGCAATCCAAGCATGAGGAGATTGACGAAGAGATCAAGGTGGGACTTCATCATGCAGACAGAGCCCAACAATTAAGTCAAGAAATTGACAACATTTCTTACAATAAGAGTTTGTGTGAATGTCGAATTCAAGTTCAAAAGAGAAAGTTTGAGGAACTCAAAGAGTCTTTTCTTAAAGACTAGATTGTAATAGAAATAGGTTTTTGTTAGCAGCCTTTGAGGCATTTCTTTTGTAATGACATTAACTACACTTGGTTGGCGAAGTACTCTATTTGTTTCATATAATCACTCTTTTTATTTTTCTTGCAAAGTTGGCTTATACTTTTTTAAATACTTGCCATTTATTTTTAGTATCCTTTCATATTTTCCTATTTCTTCGACTTCATACGCACTGTTTGAAAAAACTTTTAAGATTTTGAAAGGTCCTTCCCACTTAGGAGACCATTTTCCCATTAAGCTATCTCTTCGATCCATGGGAAGAATTACTTTCCATACTAAATTACCTACAAAGAGGGTCTTGGACTTTACTTTTTTGTTGTAAGACCTTTCGACTCTTTCTTTCTGTCTTTTTATCAAATCTAAAGCGCACAACCTTTCTTCATCTAAATCAACCAATTCATCCATCATCATGCTCCAGTACGTTTCTGATGGAATTTCATGATGCCTTTGAATTCGTATAGATTGTAAATAAATTTCGACTGGAAGTACTGCATCATGTCCATAAGTTAATTTGAATGGAGTAGAGTTTGTAGCTTCTTTGGGAGATGTTCAACAAGCCCATAAAATCTGATCTAAAGTCTTATGCCGATTTCTAGGTTTTCTTCCTACGTGTTTTTTGATCAAATTTATAACAACTTTGTTTGCTGCTTCGACTTGTCAATTTGCTTGGGCATAATAAGGTGTGGAAGTCAAAAGCTTAAAACCTGTTTCTTATGCAAATGTTTGCATGTTTTTTTCCAATAAACACAGATCCTTGATCAGTGGTTATTGTTTCTAGTATTCTAAATCTATAAATTATATATTTCTGGATAAACTCTATGACTGCCTCTTGGTCCACATTTACCAGAGGTATGTCTTCGATCCATTTAGTGAAGTAATCTAATCCAACTAAAATGTATTTCTGCCCTTTTGACGAAGCTGGTCGAATTTCTCCAATTAAGTCTAAAGCCCAACCCCTGAATGGCCAAGGCTTTATAATTGAATGCAACTCACTTTTAGGGACATGTGGTATACCTGCATGTACTTGGCATTCCTGACACCCTTTTGCAAATTCGACACAGTCTTTCAACATGGTTGGCCAATACACGCCTTGTCGGAACAATAACCATTTCATCTTATGCCTTTCTTGGTGTGCTCCACACGCACCACTGTGCACATTCGACATAGCTATGTAAGCTTCCTCTTCGCCCAAGCATTTCAATAAAACTCCTTCTGTAGTCTTTTTAAATAACTCATTTCCAAAGAGTACATAGCTTAAAGCTCTGTACTTTACCTTTCTTTCTACTTTCTGGTTTGGGTCTTGTAGATAATCCTTAATAGATTTTCTCCAATCCTTAACTTCTGAATTATTTATATTAAAAATTTCAAAATTTTCCTCATCCCCATAACCCAGTTTAATTGTCTCTAAATCTGATGGGGATAATTTGGTGGATATAACTCTTCCCCTTACTTCAATAGCGTTTTCCAAATTTTCCTTCGACACTTTGTAGCCTGATGCAATCTGGGCAAGGTCATTGGCCTCTTTATTTTTCATCCTAGGAATATGTTTAAAGGTTACGTTGTTGAATGCTTTGAGGAGCCAGTTAGCTATTACGAAGTAGATAATCAGATTTTCTTTGACACATTTGTATTCTTTGGTTAATTGTTTTATTACCAATTTAGAGTCACCTATTATTTCGACTCTTGTTGCCCCCAATTCCAACAACATTTCAAGTCCAACAATCAGAGCTTCATATTCTTCCTCATTATTTTAACATAAGCCTTCGACCATGTTCTTGAATTTTGTTGGAATCTTGTCAGGAGAAATAATTAATATTCTAACGCCAGTTCCATTCTTATGACTGGAACCGTCGAAATATAACCTTCATGGCTTTAATTAGACATATTTTATCTCATTATCATCTATTGAGTGGTCAGCTATAAAGTCAACAACCACTTGCCCTTTGACAGCCTTTAAAGGCAGATATGTTAAGGAATACTCTGTTAATACTAGAGCAATTTCCTAATTCGACTATGTAAAATGGATTTCGATAACATATACTTTATTAAGTTGAAATGAGAGGAGACATATACATCAACTGGTTTTATATAGTGCTTTAATTTTGTACAAGAAAAATATACACACAGAAAAAATTTCTCTATTACACTATATCTAGTTTCAGCGTCGTTTAAGACTCTGTTGAGATAATAGATGGCTCTTTCGACACCATTTTCATCTTCCTGACACAACATGCTTCCTAAGGTCTTGTCTGATGCAGAGATGTACAATCTCATACTTCTTTTTCTATAAGGAGACATCAAAACTGGAGGACTGACTAGATATCCCTTGATCTTGTCGAAGGCATCTTGTTGTTCTTGCCCCCATGTGAAGTTTTCCTTCTTTAGTCGAAGCAAAGGTGAGAAAGCTTGCGTTTTTCCACTAAGGTTAGAAATGAACCTTCTGAGAAAGTTGATTTTTCCCTAGCAGAGATTGCAATCGTTTCTTTGTTAATGGCACTTTCGCTTCCATTATTGCTTTGGCTTTGTTGGCATTTATTTTGATTCCTTTTTTGTGGACCACAAAACCTAATAAATCACCTGACTGCACACCAAAAGCACATTTAAGGGGATTCATTTTTAAACCAAACTTCCTCATCCTTTCAAAGGATTGTCGAAGATGGTCTAAGTGATTTTTTCCTGAAACATACTTTATTACAATATCATCAATATATATTTGCATGAATGTTTCCATAAAATCATGAAAGATAGAGTTCATAGCCCTTTGGTAAGTTGCTCCAGCATTTTTTAAACCAAAAGGCATAACTACCCATTCGTAAGTCCCTATTGCTCCAGGACAACGAAATGTTGTTTTGGAAACATCTTCTTCTGCAATGAAGATTTGATTATAGCCATAGTATCCATCTAACATACTTAGGTACTCATGGCATGCTGCAAAATCTACTAGCATTTCTGGTACTGGCATAGGATATTCATCCTTTGGGGTGGCTGAGTTCAGGTCTCGAAAGTCAATACACACCCTTAGTTTGCCATTTTTCTTAATTACAGGTACTATGTTTGCAATCCATTCGACATACCTGGTTGGGGGATGAATTTTCTTTTGAGAAGTCTTTCGACTTCTTCTTTTATTTTTGACAAAACTTCTGGCGCAAAGCATCTTGGAGTTTGCTTCACAGGCTTCTTTCCTTCTATTATAGGCAGCTTTAGTTCGACCAAACTTCTATCAAAACCAAGAATTTCGTCATAATCCCATGCGAAACAATCTTTGAACTCTTTCAGCAAACATACTAATTCGACCTTGAACTGAGGACCCATCCTAGCACTTATGTAGGTTGGTCTTTTTTCTGCCCTCATCCCCAGATTGATTTCTTCCAATGGGTCATGTGCCACCATCTCCAGGCTGGTTGACGATGGATCCTTTCGAACCCCAAGGGTTCGTCATCATAGATGACGTCAAGCTTCTAGTTCTACCATTCGCCTAACTGGTTGTAATTACCTTCTTCGTCAACGTCCCTTTGAGGACATTGTTTGTCCAATTCTTCTTCGTTGGCTTCGACAACCATGTATTTTACTTCGGCTTCAAGAGCCGCTTTGAGTTTATTTTCGGCCATATAGGCCGTCAGTCTTTTAAGCGTTGTTGCTTCACTCATTGTCATCATCAAATTCGCTACCCCAACCTGTTGGCTCAATCTGAGAAGTCCCCCATATGTGACCTGGTTCACCAACTATTTCCTTATCCCATTGAAAACCATGTGTTGGGTGGAGGTACATGGAACAATAGGCGTTGTCAGTTGCCTTCAAGTCGAATTTTGCTGGATTGCAGGGAGGTATATGAGCCAGATTTCTGTCGAAGTTTCGACTGTTTGCATTGTTTATTTCAGTCATGAAATAGCTCTGATCTGCTTCTATGTTTTCAATAATCCCATCAGGGCGCCAGATGACTATACGTTGGTGCATTGAAGAAGGTACAACCCTTACTCCATGAATTCACTCCTTCCAAGCAACAAATTATAATTCGCCCTGGAAGCAATGACTATGAACATTATTGGTCTGGTTATAGTTCTAACTGTCAAGTCTACCTGGATAACGCCCATGGTAGTGCCTATTTTCCCTTCATTATTTGACAACACCATATTGTGGGGTTTTGCGTCAGAATCATCCTTTCCAATTTTCTTTAACATGTAGTGGGGTATTAAATTCACTGCAGCTCCCCCATCCACTAGTATCTTATTCACACCAAAATTTTCGACCTTTCCATTGATGAACAAAGGTTTCAAGTGTCCCTTCATTGATTCGTCTGTCTTTTCAAAGAAGGCGTTCTGTTCTTCGACACAGTCGTTGTTCATTATGTAATAACATACAGGCCTACGTCCCACTGTATTATCCACCATGTTTTCTTCTTCATCTTCGACTTCCATGATCCTGTCATAGTCCTTAGGGAGGACATACACTACATTGCATACCACATCGAATGATCCCTCTGAGTCAGACTTGAAATCATCAGTTACTTCATCATCTTCCAGCACTTTGTTGTTAAGTTTGGACACCTGTGACTAACTTCTTGTGTTGTTCTTTTCAGACGACTCCCCTTTGCTTGCAACTTGAGCATTCTTGCTTGATTCTGCTTCATTCTTGTTAGCATCCTCTTTCTTGACAATGATTTCTTCTGCAGCTTCTTTCTCAATCCTCTTTTGTCTTTGGAATCTTCTCCATTGGGACCTTGACATAGGATTTTTTTCCTTTGTAGTTCTGATGGGTATGGTCTTGGTTTTGGCCTTTCAGTTTCCTTCTTTCCTTCTACAAAATATCCTCTTTGAATTTCAAAATTTCTCCATTTCTTTGACCCTTGAGCATTCCTAATGGGTTGGACCCATCTATCATCAGTAACTTCGCCATATGGTTTATAAGTGTTGTAGTGTCTCTCTCCAAACCTCTGGAGGTGGTGCTTAGTCCTTCTTGGGTCATATCTTCCAGTTTTGATTGCTGGGATTTTCCCTCATTTTCCTTTTTTCTGGGACCTATACACTACTTCTAAGTTTGCAGCTGCCTTTCTGTCGAAGATTGCACTGCAACATGGACATAACATCACTTCAGTCTTCTTCCTTTGACACCTTTGGATGAATTCTGCCAGATTCTCATCCTCCTTTGGATATACCAGCCTCTGGTGTTCTTCTCGACGATGATCTTCATCAACCTCCTCTTGGGTCTTCTGAGACAAGTCTACCATGTTGATGTCTATTTTTTGTCCATCAATAATACTTAATTTATTCATTTTTCTAACAAGAGCCTCTTCGACTTCATTCTTGCCTTTTGTCAGAAAAATACTTTTTTCTTTGACTTGCTGCTTTCTTGGATCTTCCATGGCTATGCGTAGTATTCCATAAGTGACCAGTTTTGCAGGGCCTTCGACAGCTTCTGCTTTAATTCTTGCAATGTCTTTGTTGACAAGTCTCACAGTGTTGGCGTAGTTTACAACATTCATTTCTTTTTTTTGATCAGGGTCGAAACCTTCAACAATCTTGTCTTTAATGGCGAGACCCTCAGTAGCCTTCTTTTTTATACTAAAAAAACTGTCAGATTCTTCCTTAGTATTCACAGGGACATCTTCCCATCCAGTTGGATGGTTTTGTTGATGTCAACATGAGAACTTGCAGGGGCAGTGTATTTCACAAGATAATCAAACTTCCCATTTGGCTCTCCCAGAGTGTCCCATATTACTTTATTCTTAGCCATGCTATTATGTCCCTTGTTGAAACCTTCAGTAGTTTCCTTCTTCTGGTTATCAAAGTTTTCAGTAACTTTGACCTTGTCTTGACTGTCGAAACCCTCAGTGGCCTCAACCTTATTTCGACTGTTGAAATCTTCAGTAATCTCAACATTGTGTGGGATGTCAAAACCCTCAATAGTTTCAACATTGTTTTGGTTGTAGTCATTTAGTTCCTCCACATCAAGATTGTCAATAACCTTGATCATTATTGGCATGGTCAAATAGTCCTTGGATACTTCCTCCGCTTTGGCCTGATCTGGGAGGTCCTCAGTAATCCCCACCATGTTAATGTGGGTGTCGAAGACTTCAGTGGCTTCTATCATCTCAAAGCTATCTTCAGATATCTTTTCAATTTCGACCATGTTCACATTGAATGGTTCAGTATAATTGGCTTCCATCACCTGCATAGGATTAGTGTCAATCCTCATTTGTTGCTTTGGTTTGTCTCCAAACTTCAGCCTTTCATCCTGAATTGCATTCTGAACAAGATCCCTGAAAAGGAAACATTGAGAAGTTTTATGACCCATAAAGTTATGTATTTACAGAAACCTCTTTTTTCTGTTGGTCAATAGGGGTTCCTTAACTCCTAGTGGTCTTATTAACTGACCATCTTTAACCAACAAGTCGAAAATTTCGTCAAACTTGGTGACGTCGAAAGTATAAGTTCTTTTAGGAAACTTATTATTCCTTTCTGGTTCGACCAGATTTTTTCCGTTCGACGGAGTTAGCATTTTGCAAGAGTATGGTGGGCCTTGTTTCAATTCTGCCAAGTTAATTTCTTGTTCGTCGAAGATAACTGGTTAATCTTCGTCACAATCGTCCTCTTGGCATATTCCTACATAGGCCACTATTTCCTTTTTACTTTTGTTTGCCCTAAATTTCTCAGCTTTTAGTCTTTCAATTTGTCTTACCCTATCTGCCAATTATACCATGTCAATTAGATATTGAGTATCTAGTTTCTTCCTTATAGAATAATCTAGACCTCCTGCAGCCATTTCGACTAATTCTTGTTTTGGCACTTGTGTGAAACATCTTGCCTTCAGCAATCTAAATCTATTTAGGTAATCATCTATAGGCTCTAAAATTTTTCTCTTAACACTGGCTAATTCCTTCAAACTTATCTTAGTTTGTCCCATATAAAATTGTTCATGGAACAATCATTCCAACTGGGTCCATGTGTATATGGAGTTTGCTGGCAGGGATGTAAACCAAGTAAATGCGTTCTTTGTCAAAGAACTTGGGAAGTATTTCATTCTCAGATTTTCATTATGGGATATTTCTCCCGCTTCGATTAAATAACGCGTTATATGCTCTATGGTGGATTCACTAGTGTCCCCTGAAAATTTAGTAAATTTGGGGATTTTCCACCTTGGAGGTAACTCTTGTTGTAGAACGTACTCAGATAATAGGGAAGCATAACTAGGCCTTTGCAATCCTACGTTTACCCCATTTTGTGCCATTATTCTTTCGACCATGGCTTCCAAATTATTTTTGACAGGCAGATTATTATAGCGCATTCTTTGTTACAAGACATCATCAGCATCCTGACCTATCTGGACTAATACCCTTTTAGGCTCTCATTGAACAGGGACTTCGACACGAGGTTGTTCGACCATTTCTTCTTGGATCCTAAGGTTGGCATGGGGATTGTTTAAAGGTCTCTGATTTATTGTAGGCTCTTCTTCGACATTGATCACTAGGTTTTGAATTACAGGTTCTCTCTGTCAAATCTGAGGGACACCAAAGAAATCAACAATATGCGCCATTTGTGCTGCCAATACTTGATTTGTTTGGGTAGTGTTTTATATCAAAGGATTAAAAACTACTCTCATTTGTTGTGTCAACATTTGGATCATATCATGATTACTTTCGTCCATTTATTGTCGTGTTACTTGCGCAAAATTATTTGTAATTGCTGGCATTTGGAAGCCTGGTGGGGGTTGATTCAATCCCATGTTCCCACCAGATCCTGATCCTTACAATGGTGATGATCTATTTAATAAGGAACCAAAATAGTTTGAAGATGCGTTTTGCAAACTTGCCATAGTGGTAGTAGGCATCCCATAAGGTTGTTCCCTACCAAACAAAGGCATTGTAAAGTTCGTCGCAAAAGGCCTATGAACGTTCTCTATAGGGGGAGGCGTTCCCATGGACATTTGGTGTCCCATAGAATAAAAACTAGGCGCACTCTGAGACACTGCAAATACAGGTGATGACCCTGACGAAGAGGGTATGACTTTTAACACAGAAACTGGCACTGTATTTCCTCCAGTCGAAGGAGTGGGGGTAAGCACTGTGTTATTTTCATTTTGGTTATATGGCGGATTTTCCATTCTTCTTACTCTAGTTCTCCTAGGTCTTTCTACGTCAGTTACACCTAATTTACCGTTTCTCAGAATCATACAACGCAGTAAAACATTTTTAAATTAAGAGTTACTCTATTTAATTTTTCAAAATTTTAGCACCTGTCCCACCGGGCATGCCAATTTGTTTGCTATAGATTTCGACGAACAATCTCTGGTTCTCCAATCTCACTGAATTTGGGTAACTTGCAGGACCAACCAAACAAGTCCAAGGACACATGTGCAAAATTCAAATGTATTTTGAGAACTCTTAGAATAAACGTTTTTTGATTCTTCTATTTGGTTTCTTGAATCTTCTCTATTAAGAGTGATTTTTGATTATGTAGTTAAGTTAACATTTTTAGTAAAGTAAAAATAAACAAAAACTTAAAAGTTTGCATGAAAGTAAATGTTGAAACGTAAATTGAATGATAAATATGGTAAGAAATAAAGAAACTGTAAATTTTCATAAACTGGAATAAAAATGGTGTTTACACGTACATTTCCAGATAAATCTCTTTTTCTCTTTCACACGAGTACTTAGAGTATTTTTTACAGGAATTTCCGTACAAGTTTTCACACACTAAAACTAACAAATGTTACCCTATTTATACAAAAATAAAATAACTGCTAACAAACGGAAAAATTCTAAGAATTTGACACTTGGCTTTCCGCATGTTCTTTTTCTTCTAAAACTTCCACGTATCCCTCTTCCAAATAAAACCAAGGTTCAAATTTGAACTTCTCCTTAAGGATGAAACAACACGCCCCTTCACCATGTCGAATTCATCTAACATCATACATATCAATGAAATCATCGAAAAATAAGACATCATCCCCTTTGTCGAACTGCCGAACATTCCACCATCACTGTCGAATTGTCGAAATACCATTATTTCATTTTCCTTCCTTTGAAAATCTTGTCGAAATCATCATTTTACTACTAACCCTTCGTCATAGTACGTATAAAATTCCAACTGGTAAGAACATATTTATTGTAGATAACCCATTCTGGCTTGTGATCCAGGCAATTTGATGGATGCAAGTGTACAACCTGGTTGTCTTTCACGGTTAAATAGTGTCATGTCCTTTCAAGATGAGCCACCTGCATAAAATATCCTGCTAGCATTGCCTTTCTAATGTTGACGTGATAGTCACAACCATTGAAGTCAGTGCTGCATAACTTTAGGTTAAACCCATCCATGATACACACTAGCTGTTGTCGAACATTATCAACTGATTTCAGCACTCTGTTATTGACAAAGTTGTTGTAGCACCAAGATGCATCCTCATTGTTTTGCTTGTAAGCATGATATACATTCAAGAATGTGAAATGATCTTCAAAAATCATGGTGTCGAAAATACATGCATACAGAGTGTTAAGAATGTTACAGACGAGTATCAAAAGATGTCAAACATAGACGAGTGAATGAGGCTAGAGAACTAACACAGATGAGTGTTAAGAACGATACAGACGAGTATCAAGAAGCTATCAAACACAGACAAGTGAAAGAAAACAGATAATTAACACAGATGAGTGTTAAGAACGATACATACGAGTATCAAAAGGTATCAAACACAGACGAGTGAATGAGGCTAGAGGACTAACACAGTAGAGTGAGCAAAGTAAAAGAACAACACAACGAGTGTTAAGGGTGAAATGGATGAATATAAATAAGCTATCAAACACAGACAACTGATTGAAGCAAAAAGATAACACAAACGAGTGTTAAGGATGATATGGAAGAGTATCAAAGGGCTATAAACCAAACACATACGAGTGCTTAACAAAAGGATAACACAAACAAGTGTTAAAAACGATACAGACGAGTATTAGAAAAAGTTATAAAATAAACATAGACAAGTGCTTGGAGAAAAGTTAACACAGACAAATGTTAAAAATGATGCAGACGAACATCTGAAAGATATCAAACACAGATGAGTGAGTGAAGCCAAAAAGTTAACACAGATGAGTGTTAAAAATGATGCAGACGAACATCAGGAAGCTTGATTTGAATGAAGACTTTGCATGGGAGAATTTTCCTGGTGAAATTCTGCTAGGTTAAGAATGCTCTGACTAACATTCTGTTGGGAAAAGGAAACCACAAATACTCTGACAATACTTGGTTTGGTTGAAAGATGTGAACAACTGTCTGCATTACTTGTCACATTAGACAAAAATAAACTGGCAACCTTGCTAGGAATATTTCAATGATGGGCAAATTCTAAACATGAAAATTTGTGGGGAATGACCATCTTCAGACTTGGCTGGGGAGATGCTTGGTCAAACATACTGGCTGGGGAGAGAATTATGATCATTCTAACTCTGTGGAGAATAAGGCCTTCAGTTTCCTGCTGGGAATTCTTCACTGTGAAACGATGACTCCGCTTGGGGATGAGAACTGTTCAACTGATCTTGAAGTTCTGCTGGGGAATACTACCCTGATCTGACTCAGTTGGGGGAAGGTTCCATCTTGAACTCTATTGGGGATGATGGGGATCATCTGTCTGCTGGAGATAAGAATTGTTAGGCATCTCTCGCTGGGGAGAAGAATCTGTTTGGGGAATGTCATCTGATAGCACATTTCACTTCTAGCTGCTAAACCTGCAACAACAAAGTTTATACATGTATGCCCCAGGGAACTATATGGTATGAGTCAACCATCTGGTGTTATTCAACATTCAGAGTGATTTTAAATGTTTCCCCTTTCGCATGTTATTCTTAAAGCCACCTTGTTTAAATGCAATGCCCTTTTATCAAAAATTCAGGACATTTTTGCAAACATACATAAAGAAGAAACCACCTTCAAGGATGGGCATGTGAATAGGAAAATATATATAAAGAAGCAACCACCTGGAAAGAGGTGACACTATAAATTGAGAAAAAGAAATTATCTTGATGGCAATGTGAAACGGCATTCCACAAATTTTCAATTCTGCTATGACCGGTATGTCTTCAAGATTACTCCCATTCGAACTTGCCTTCTGAAGAGGAAGCTTGGACTGATTCTTATCCTTTATAGATTTCCAGGTTGAGTGAGACGACGATGTATTACAGATAACTCAAATCGCAATCATTCACTTATTCCCTATTTTGCATGGACCGTCCTTTCGGGTTTTCAATCCACCAGGATACCCTTTTTTGCCTGAGCTGTCCAATGCGAATTTTCAACTCACCGGGTGTACACATTTTTATTTTTTTATATCCCTAACTTTTTCCCGAGCCTTTTATTTTGTTTTTGGCTCGCTGGGATGCCCTTTTTTCCCTGGACTCTTAATTCTGTTTTTTGTCCAGCGGGTCTTTTTATGCGAAGTATTTTTTTAACTGCGTCTGAGTTGACAAGAGACTGGAAAGCTTCGCAATCCATGGTTGTGAGCATTAAAGCTCCACATGAGAAAACTTTCTTAACCACGAATGGACCTTCATAGTTTGGGGTCGATTTGCCCCTGTAATCTGTACCTGGAGGAAGTATTCTTTTAAGTACAAGCTCACCAACTTGGTACTCCCGAGGACGCACTCTCTAATTAAATGCCTTTTTCATTCGTCTCTGATATAACTGACCATGTCACATAGTTGTAAGCCTCTTCTCTTCAATCAAACACAACTGATTATACCGGGAACGTACCCATTCAGCCTCATCAAGCTTGACGTCCATCATTACCCTCAAGGAAGGGATCTCAACTTCAATAGGTAGGACAACTTTCATACCATACACAAGTGAGAATGGTGTTGCCCCAGTAGACGTCCTGACTGACGTTCGGTACCCATGCAAAGCAAATGGTAACATCTCATGCCAATCTTTGTAAGTGACGACCATTTTTTACATAATCTTCTTGATGTTCTTATTAGTCGCCTCGACCGCGCCATTCATCTTTGGCTGGTATGGAGAAGAATTGTGATGTTGTATTTAGAAATCCTGACACAACTCAGCCATCATCTTGTTGGTAAGATTAGAACTTGTAACATGGTGGGAGAACTGACCTTGGTGTTTTTGTTTGACAAAAACATGTGCGGATAGCAAAAGTCGCCACTGACTTTTATTTTATCCAATAGGAAAGGTTATAAAAGAACAAGAAAAACCTTTAAAAAAATTTGAGTTCGGGGGGTAAGTTATACAAAGGGAAGGTGTTAGCACCTTTTGTATCCATGGTTATCCATGGGCTCTTAGTTACTTAGCTCACTTATTTGTTTGAAAAATGTGAAGTGTGTATTTAGAAATTTTCATAAGTCTTTGTAATGATCCTCGTATGGATGTATACAAAGATTTGAGTTTTTGAAAATTGTTTGAAAGTGAGGTGCGAAAAAGAGTTTTGAAATATGAGCAAGTAACTAAGAACTACCTACCATAAACTGGTCTTTCATGTTTATTTATTTCCTTTCAAGGGTAAGATTTTCCTTATTATTAAGGAGTAAGTAGTCATTTACCTTGGATTAATTAAGGGACGGGCGTAGGGTCATCGTATGGTCAATGAAGGCAACTTGTAGGGGTGTCTTTAGCAATTCGTAAGGACTATCATCATTCATTCGTAGGGACAAGATCATTATTTCGTAGGCAACTTCGAAGGGACTTATGATCTTTTGAAATCTAAAGGGACTTGATGATTTTTCTTGAAGGGACTTTGCTCTTAAGACAACCCCACTTTCGAGGGACTTGACCATTTGTTTAAGGCAACCAAGAGGGGAAGCCTAGAAAGTGCAGATGGCGATCGTATAACGATCGACTTACGTGTGTGAATATTACTTTCCAATATTTATCTTGAATTTATTGGGCTAAGTCCAATTGATTAACATACAAGTCTTTTCCACTCCCTAGGTTTACTAACCACACATTTAATATTTAACGGAAATTAAAAGCAGAAAAATAAAGTCCTACGCTATTACATCATGGGAGAGGGGTACATTTGTCTTTTAGGGGGATTGCAGAAATTAAAATGTGGAATTTAAACCTACTTAATTATTACATATGAGGAGCAATTACATAATCGGGAAAAGAAGTGCGAAGAAAGTAAATAATATTGTGCTTCCTATACAAATTCTCTAAGAAAATAAATAAAGAAAATAAAATAAGTTTAAGAAAAGTAATTAATTGTTTTAAGAAAATTAGGGTTTTAAAAAAAATTAGGGTTTAAGAGAAAAAAATCAGGATTCAGGAAAAAAGTTAGGGTTTGATTAAATATAAATATAATTAATGAACTTAATTTGTAATTTTTCCTAATAAACTAAATTAATTAAAAAAATGTCATATGAAGAAAATAATTAAGATTGATTATGAAATTGGTTTTATATAAAAAAGATTAATGGAGGTTAGTTTTTAAATTAATTATAATTAATGGTTAATTATATTTAATTAATTAGTTCAAAGAATAATAAAAATTTAGAAAATAATAAAAAAAAAACAAAAAAAAAAACGCATAAAAAGAAAGGGGGAGGCCTGGATTTGAACCCTTGACCTCCCCTTCAAAGCTTCAACGCGCAGCCACCGAGACGCCTTTAACACGATGATAAATAAACACAATTATAAAATTATAAAATAAACCAAATATTCAAATTATAAACGCCCCCCCCCCCCCCCCCCCAACCTTCATCTTCAACCTCTGTCATTGTTTTTAGCTACGATTTTCCTGGGAATTAGCTACGAAAACTTTCATAGCTAAATGACCTGCATTTTTTAAATCATCACAAACACACATGATTAGCTCAAATTATTTACACCAAATTATTCCCCACAACCCGCACAGTCCAAATATGTCCTTAACTCGTCTTGAAATTTTTTCAATCAAAAGTGCCCAATTTGGATCTCCGAACCCTAGCCATGGTGGACTCTCAAACCTGCAATAAAAATTCAATCCAATCAACCAGAAACATTCTATGCTACACCATAAACAACATACAAACATAAAAAATGATTTATAACACAAGAATCAATGAAATCAAAAAATTCAAGAAAACCATGAAGTGTGATTCGGCTTATGCATGTTGTTATGGTTTTGATAAAGGTAATGATGGAAACATGTCTAGAATGCTTCAATAAACCAATTGCAACCTTTAGAATGCTTTGATAAGGCCTTGAATTATGAAACCAAAAATTGAATTTTTCTTGAAAAATTTGGAGTTTGAAAGTGTTCCTCTTGCATGTGAATTTGTCCTCTACCCTTGTAATAATGTTATGTACTTATAATAGAATGCATTAGGTCGGATTTTGGGCTTTGGTTGTATGTATTTGATTTACTTGCATGTGAAGAAATCTCATTGCCATAATTGTCACAAAATCAAATATTCTCATATCATATTGGTCTTGTACGAATTTGGAGATTACCAATCACTTTGAATACCATATATGTGATCCCAAAATAAGTTTCAAATCAAATCTTTGATTTTTTATAATTTATTTTAATTAAAAATGATTTTAAATGATAAAAATATAAAATAATATAAAATAAATAATAAAATCAGAAAATATGGTCATTGGGTCGTGAATGGACTTATTTTTGAGTTTGGATTGAAATATTGTAGGCCCATTTGGAAAGAATTGGAGTTATGGCCCTTTTTTGCTTCATACACCTCTTGAAAATGTCCCAACTTTGACAATGCATAACTTCCTCAATTTTGATCTCATGAAGGTGTTCTAGGACTTTGTAGAAAGATTAGAGTATCCTCTAATCAACCCTCTTAGTACCATGTCCATATCATTTACCATTTTTAAATAATGAGCTTTGGAAAAAGTTGACTTTTTATTGACTTTCAAAAAGACCTATAATGTCTTAGCTCATATCTTTCAAATGAAGCATTTTTGGACTTGGCTTGAGAGACACAAAGTTGTAGAGAATTGGATTTCCTTCAAAATGAGATTTGGATGGGAAATTTTTGATGAAGCATGTGAAAGTTATGTCTGTTCAAATTTCAGTTGACTTTTCCAGCACAAAACCCTAATTTAGTAACTCCTGATTCTTGATGATTCTGAGGTTTCCTTGTTGACCAAATTCTCTAATTTTTAGGTATCTGAACATATGACTGACCAAACTTGTAGGTAAAGCTTTAAAACTTGAATTGAGGATTCTTTAAGGTATGTGGGATGTTATGAAGTCCACTTGAGGCTTTGGAAGTCCACTTTACTTGGGGAAACTCAAAACCCTAGTTCTAAGATCCATTGTTCATGAGGAGGCTTTGTCTGGTGAAACCTTCAATCCCTTTGACCAATTGAGAATCTTATGACTATTAAGAGACCTCTTGAGACATATTGTCTCGAATGTGGGAGGGAAAATTTTGGGGTACAACAGCTGCCCCTGCTCAATTTTCTGAAACCTGAGGAGTTAGATTGGCATGTACGCCATTCGTGACTTGAAGGTTGAAGGGGATTGAACACTAAAGTCAAAATATTTGCACTCGTTGGTGCGCAGAGTAACACTGTTGGTTGGTTGGATTGCTTGAATGGGATTAAAGATGCAACTCTGAGTATTCAGAGATGGGCTTATAGATGCCATCCAAAGTACCAGAAAGTAGGAGTATCTGCATGTTGTTACTGCACTAATTATCAGTACTAGATCTTCGTATAGATATTCTCTGAACTGTCTCTGTAACATGATTGAGTTAAATATCAACACTAGGTCTTCGTGTGGATCGTCTTTGAATTGTCTATGGGGGAAAATATCATGCACTAAGTATCAGTACTAGATCTTCATATAGATCGTCTCTGAACTGTTTCGGGAAAATATCTTGATTGAGGTATCAGAAGTAAATCTCCGAAAATATCCTGCACTAAGCATCAACACTAGATCTTCGTATAGATCGTCTCTGAACTGTCTCAGGGAGAAAAAAATATCATGCACTAAGTATCAGCACTAGATCTTCATATAGATCGTCTCTGAACTGTCTCAAGGATTTGTTAACATTTATCTGACTGTAAATTATCCAGAAAAAAAGAAAGATTAGTTTATGCAGGATTGTATGACATGAAATATAAATGAGGATATTGTATGCATTATGGATGCGTATGCCATGATATGATGTGAATGATGTATGAATTATGTAGTCGAAGCTTATTAGTAGCTTCATGTAATAACTGCTAGGTGGGGAAAATAAATCTCGATCTGTTGCTAAGGAATATGAAGACTTTGTTACCGTCTTGCTTTAGAATATTGTATTTGAGATCTTCCGACATACTTCTTATTGAAAGATTAGATTCGTAAACACCTTGATTAGGGATAAAATAGACGGACATTCCCCTGGGAGACTTATCCGACTGAGTGTCAATTCTTCGGAGGATATCGTGCTTGAGAGAAATTTGCTTGAGGATCTCGTAGAGTCAGAGGTACAAAAGGCTACTTGGAGTATTTTAATAGAATATATCCGTAAAGCTTACTCTGTGGGGATGAACCGACGAAGATTCGTTGAATTCCTACCTCTGATCGTCCTTAGTAAATGGTATTATTGTATTTTATGCATTTCTGGTAAACATCAATCATATTCAAAAGCATATATACATTCAAACATAACCAACAAACGTTTTCGCTTAAGTAAAAAGGGAAAGGTACACCTGAATTCGAAAATAGAATTGTATTTATTTAGAAAGTGGCCTATAAACAAGCAAATTTAAACAAAGAGACAGAAATCCTAGTAAAAGGAATTCGTCATAGAATTTTTTTTAAAAGAATACCAAAAAAAGGAAAATAACTATATGGAAGTGATTATATTGAGTTTCAACTCTACTATTTCCATTATCTTTAAGTATCTCATCTCTTGTTGTCGGAATAGAAACAATTGGACCGATCAGCACTTGTTTGAACTTGATATAGGTAGTACAACTATTTGAGGTCACATGGGTGATCCGACGAGACATGGTCGTACGCTTTAATCCCTAACTTTTGCCTGGACTGCCCTTTCAGGTTTTAGTCCACCAGGATACCCTTTTTTTCCCAAGCCGCCTTCTCAGGTTTTCGACTTGTCGGGTGTACAATTTTTTTTTATATATATATATCCCTAATTTTTGCCCAAACCCTTTTGGTTTGTCGGGATGCCCTTATTTTTGCCTAGGTCAGTCAACCTAGCGGGTCTCTTTTTATGCATAGTATTTTTTGACTATGTCTGCGTTCACAGGTTGTGGGAAGTCTTCACCATCCATAGTAGTAAGCATCATAGCACCTCCAGAAAATACCCTCTTGACTACAAATGACCCTTCATATGTGGGAGTCCATTTGCCCCTAGGATCACCATGTGGTAATATGATATGCTTGATTACCAAGTCTCCAGCCTGATATACTTGTTGCTTGACTTTCTTATTAAAGGCCTTAATCATACGCTTCTGATACATCTGACCATGACAAACAGCTGCAAGCCTCTTTTCATCAATCAAGTTTATCTGGTCGAGTCGAGTATGAATCCATTCATCTTCTTCTAAATTTTCATCTTTCATTATTCTCAGAGAAGTGATATGAACTTCAATAGGTAAAACTGCTTCCATACCATAGACAAGAGAGAGTAGGGTTGCCCCAGTTGAAGTACATATTGTAGTACGATAACCATGAAGAGCAAATGGTAACATCTCATGCCAATCTTTGTATGTCACTGTCATCTTCTGCAAGATCTTCTTAATATTCTTGTTGGCGGCTTCCACTGCGCCATTCATCTTTGGTCGATATGGAGAAGAATTGTGATGCTTAATCTTGAACCGCATACAGAGGTCAGTAATCATAGTATTGTTCAAATTAGTACCATTATCTGTGATAATCCTTTCAGGGATGCCATACCTACATATAAGATTATGTTTGATGAACCGGGCCACAATATTCTTAGTAACAGAAGCAAACGAGGTTGCCTCTACCCACCTTGTAAAGTAATCAAAAGCCACAAGAATGAAACGATGTCCATTGGAAGCGGTAGGTTTGATATCACCAATCATATCAATTCCCCACATTGCAAAAGGCCAATGAGAAGTCATAACATTCAGCGGAACTTGAGGTACATGTACTTTATCAGCATAGCTCTGGCATTTATGACAAGTTTTAGAGTGCTGATAGCAATCAGCTTCCATGGTAGACCAATAGTAACCTGCTCTCAAAATCTTCTTAGCCATTGTATGCCCACTAGAATGAGTACCAAAGATCCCATCATGCATGTCTTCTATAATTTCTCTTGCTTCCTTCTTATCCACACAATGAAGCAAATTCGAATCATGATTGCGCTTGTACAAAATTCCATTACTCAGGAAAAATTTGGCAGAAAATCTCCTCAGAAACTTCTTGTCATTGATAGATGCCTCTTCAGGATATTCCTGAGCTTCAAGATATCTTTTCACTTCATGGAACCAAGGTTTCTCTTCCACCCCCTCAGTATCAACCTCATAAAAGTATGATGGCTCATCTAATCGATCAATAGTAATTATGGGAGCTTCATCATCCCAACTGATTTCAAACAAAGATGACATGGTGGCTAACGCATCTGCCAATTGATTCTCTTCTCACGAAATATGTCCAAATGTAATATCTTCAAAGTATGGGATCAGAGAGAATACATGCTCTCTGTAAGAAATGCGATTTGGATGTTTTGTGTCCCATTCACCTTTAACCTGACTTACTACCAAGGCTGAATCTCTGTACATGTTCAAGAATTAGATCTTCATTTCAATGGTAGCCTTGATGCCCATAATACACGCTTCATATTCAGCCATATTGTTGGTACAATCGAAACAAAGTTTAGCAGTAAATGGTGTATAACAACCCTTGGGAGAGATAATCACGACACTAACACCATTACCAAGCGCATTAGAAGCTCCATCAAAAACCATAGTCCATCGGGATCCTGGTTCAGGTCCTTCATATTGTCTAGGTTCTTTAGTAACAAACATAATATCTTCATCTGGAAACTCAAAATTCATAGACTGATAGTCATCCACTGCTTGATGAGCCAAATGATCTTCTACCACACTTCCTTTAATTGCTTTTTGAGTAGTGCATTGGATGTCATATTCTGTCAAAATCATTTTCCACCTCGCTATTCGTCTGGAGAGAGCAGGTTTCTCAAATATGTACTTGATAGGATCCATATTTGAAATCAATAAAGTGGTATGAGTCAAAATATATTGTCTTAGTTGGCGAGCAGCCCAAGCCAAAGTGCAACAAGTTTTCTCGAGCAGTGAGTATCTTGTTTCACAGTCGGTAAACTTTTTTCTAAGGTAGTATATTGCTTGCTCTTTTCGACCAGACTCGTCATGTTTCCCCAACACACACCCCATTGAATTGTCCAACACTGTTAAGTACATAATCAAGGGTCTTCCATCAACTGGTGGCATCAATATTGGAGGTTCCTGGAGGTATTTCTTGATCTCTTTAAAAGCTACCCGGCATTCGTCGTTCCATTCCATTACTTGATCTTTCTTCAACAACTTGAAGATTGGATCACAAGTTGTGCAATTAATATAACAAAGTAGATCAGATATACCTCACGTATGTATTGACGCCTAATTCTTCATGATGAAAAACTTGCATAAATTTGTCATTACCAATTAATTGTTCATATTCAAAGCCAAAAATACCTTCCTCCATATGTATAAGATGAATACCTCCAGTCGGAATATCTGTCATATCTAGAAACGTCTGAAGGCACAACCTATACTTGGAGGTAGGTTTTCTTCTAGTTGCGGTCTTCTTAACACCAACCTTTTTTGGTGTGGAAACTTTAATAATCTCATTACCATGAAGCTACATATCATATAATTAATTAGATAAAGTATAAGATCACGAATTTAACATTGAACCTACAAATTATGGTTAACAAAGGTTCATATACTTGTAGAAATACACGTAAAAATGTGATGTACCTCTTTTTTTGAAACAACGGACTCGGTATGCCATGGAATCCCCTTATCTTTTCCTTTGGATCTTGTTGGAGTCTAATTAACATTACCATGTAAAAAATGTTAGTAAAATGCACGTAAAAACTTTCACATTAAGGTTAACAAAGTTTCATAATGGTTTTAAGCATACCTCATATCTGACGCTAATGAGGCTTGTCGGCCATGCAACAAACGAACCTATTGCTTGTTCCATTGTTGTTGCATCTAAAGCATCGTCGGGATATGGTAATAATGCATTCGACTCTACAGAAATTTCAACCGATACTTTCAAACATCCAAGAGGGAAGGGGTTAGTGTGAAGTGATTGATCCGCAATGTTATACACTTTTCCCTTGCCAACCATCCGATATGTTGGTGACGATAAGTATAGCTGACAAAGGAAAATGCCCTAAAACCAATGATAAATATGACATTGTTAATGTGTATCTATGTCAATTAAATAATTTAATCTAATAATTTAATTTCATAAAAATAAATATAATTACCACTGGAATATTCGGTTGAAAGTTACAGTTGATATTGTCTTTGCCCGAACCATCTTTAAAACATGCTGAAGCGCTACTTTCTTTTTCTTTTCTTAATTCACGAACTTCAGCTTCTAGTGCTTCTAATTTTAGCTGAAGTTCTTTGTTACTAGGAGCCTTTCCTTTTTTAATACTCAAGGAGGTCGGAGTGATCCCAAATCCCTTACCCCTCACCCGACCTGAATACTCACAGACATCTAATGCCCGACTAAGTATGCTCCTAGTATCATCTGGAGATAAAGACTGAGATAGCGCCTCCTGAAAATCAGATGAATAACAAATATTTGTTAATAAAGTTTTGCTTTAATTAAATAAATAATGTTCTACTAACATATTTCTCATATACTTGTAGAACATCTTCTTTAGCAACTCTAGACTTTCCCACACGGGCTTCCTTCCACAAGACATGTGTAGGAAGAGATGTTTCAGAACTCTTCTCCTTTTGCAACTACACATTAAGTCAAATAATATGATCAAATATGACTCGTGATGAACAAATATATTATTGCAATTTATAGATACTTACGATAGATTATTCTAAGCGTCCATATCTAACACGTCCTTTTCTGTATGGATACGCGGGACTTGATGCTCTTTCCCGATTTGTTTCACTTATTCTTTTAAATTCTGGGGTTTTTCGTTTGGATTTAAATGTGTCCCATTCTTCTTGTGAAATTAAACTTTCATATTTCTTTGGAAGCTCTGCATCAACATGATTACCATCTTCATCCCTAAGATACTTGGATGATAAAAATGTTTTAAACCCTCTTAGTAGCTTTCCGGCCAATTTAAGACAAAAAATCACTTCTATCATCTTCGATGTTGAAACACCTCTAAGAAAAACATACACATTGTGCGTTAGTACATGTAATTTAAAAGACATAATTAGTTCGCATAATTAAAGACATAATTAATGTACCTTTATCTCAGTCCAGAGTTTGTCTTTGGCTTCTTTCAAATGTTTATTTCTCCAATCATCACAAGTAATTGGAATCTCATTCCTTACTAGTGCACCAATGAAACTAGTCAAGGTATAACCATTAGGTTCAATAAGCTGGACATGTGGGCTCTAATGCACATCTAAAATGATGCCTCGGTCTCTACCATAAATCATTTTCTTCATTATTGTTATGCCTCTTCTAATCTCGTCTTTCATAGATACCTTTTTATTACCTCCTTCATGTGTAGAGTCATCATTGTCGCTCCCGGGATTTTTATCCTAGTATAAACGCGAAAGTGGCGCGGAAAAGGTAGAGTCGCCAGCCAGACATTTTTATCCCGAAGGAACGAGAAAAGTAATGTTGCACAAACCTAAGGAAAAAGGAAAGGACAAGGTCCTGTGAACCAAAGATCTGGATTCGGGAGTCGGTTACGAACTGGGAAGGTATTAGCACCCCAGATCGCCCGCCGTACCCGACGGGATCCACGCTTGTTTGTCTGTTTCAAAGGGTGAGAAATAAGATGTTGTTGAACAAAAACCGCTAACTAGAATGGAAGCGAAATGAGAGAGGAAACTGGAAAAAGAGAATGAAAAGAAAAGGGGGAAATGTAGGGAAAATAAAGAATGTGCTCGCACGGACCCTACCCCGCTGCCTACATATCTCATCAGGGAAATGAGGATCAGAGTCGACGTAGTTCGCCTAACTAAGGCGGGAACTATTTGTTTGTGTTTTTACACCTGGAACTGTGTATGTCTATGCTCAGGTGTTGCAGGCTCACCTTGAACGAGTGTGTTTACCGTCTTGCATGCGAGACAAGTCGTCGCAAGTTCGCGTTGTGAGTGAATGAGATGAGAGAAGAGTTCCCGTAGGAAAGTCGTTTATTGTTTGTTGTTTTGTCTTTTATGAGAAGTATTTTGAATTTGTTTGTGAATATTCTCATACTAAGACCTATCCATCGTGGTAAATACTTACACCTCGCCCCGAAACAAGACACATATAAGTACTCCGCAACAAAGTAACATGGCGTATAAGAACATTCAACCTTTATTAGATATTTTATTATTTTCTTCATGAGGTGAGAAAGAAAGAATCAAATTGAACAAAGGGAAAAAAAATAAGGGAGTTAAGACGCAACCCTAATTTAGTCATTATATTCAAAAGATGATCCTAATGGTTTGTGAGGTTTTTCTAATCCTAAGGAAAGAAAAAGAAGAAAAAGAGAGTTAGAACTCAACTTACTTCCTAAAGAAGTTAAGTTGGTTCTAAAAATGGGGAAGCCTATACAAGTGGAATACAAATATTAAGGAAAACAAAATTAAACAAAACATAAAGAAATGAAGAAGTATTAGCTCAAAATGCATATTAAAGCACATAAAACAAAAATAAAGCTAAATACATCATGTAAACGCACTTAAAGGAATTCTAAACCTAAGTCCTAAAACTAAAGGATCCTAAATGATAACAACATTCTAAAATCAGTAGCTAATCCATACTAAGTCGTCCAAATATTCTAAAATTAAACCTAATCAAACTATATCCTAAAGCAACCCTAAAATCCTAAGTTAAAACTAGATGGATTTACAATGGAAAAGTTAAATAAAATCAATGCACTAAAAATAGCAAAAGTTATGGAAAAAATATGAAATTAATTCCCTAAGGTCCCTAACCTGAATCTAATGTTGTGTTAAAAAATATCCTCAAAATTCACAACCTAACTATGTCAAATGGTCATTTAAATCTACCTAAGATTTATTCACATATTTACACAAATAATACTATCAAAACAGTGGATAAAATGGCCTAAAAAATGTTACAAAAATTATTCTAGGTACCTCTATGAGTCCTCTAAACATAGCAAAAATAACGGGACAAAAATATTTCAGGAAGTGGGAGAAACAAATTGTACAAAATGAAGTGTAGATGAAAAAATTCAATAGAAAACTAATTAAATGGAAAATCGAAATAAAATTGCAAAATGGTAAAAATCAAAAAGTAAAAATATGGAAAAGTTCTAAAATGAGTTAGAATACTACTATATTTTTTATAGAATTTTATTATATGTTTTGGTATTTTTTATTGATTAAAAATTGAAACTATACTAAACAGAAATTAAAAAAGAAAAAGAAAAAGGAAATGGAGGTGCAGGAAGTAGTGTTTGTTAGTTAAAAAGCAAAACTGGGTCCAAACTAGGGTGCGAAAAGCAAGAAATCCTGGGCCCATTAGCGCAGGCCATGAGGGAGCATCCTATGGAACTTGGTCAACAACCATTGACCCAATTTGGACCACTAGATCTAGTCTTCCTAATGGTATTCTAATCAAGTGACTCCCAAATGCAAGAACATGGTTATTATCGTGTGCTACCACGCATAGGATTGGTCATCGAACTAGCCTACCGGACGGTGACAAGTGTCACCATCGGTGTGGCTGGGGAACCCAAAATCTTATCCTCTAATCCTATCTCTATGGAAATGTAACGGTACCATTAATTGGGATTAATGTGGATTAATTTCTTTTAATGTCCCAATAATCTCTTGATCTTCTTTATCTTTTCATTAAATTACTTTTTCTTATGATTAAAAATATAAAACGAACAAAAAAGGCACAAAGGATGAAGAACATACTAACAAACCCTAAGCCTCTTCTTCTTATCCTCGCCGCCATCACCACTAACTCCTACCTCTCTCTGCCGCCATCAAATCTCATCGTCATCCCCTCCGGCATCCTCTTTCTTCCGCCACCAGCCCAAACGCTCCTAAACAACGAACCTAATACCCTCATCCTAATCTAATCCTCACCCTTAAATCGTACCTATAATGCAAATCTCCAACTCGAAATCGGAGCTCACAAACTCATGAACAACAGCAACAAACAAAGCGCCATAGACAACTTCGCACGAATATGAGTTCTAATTTGTACCTTGCAACTTGTGGACGCGTCAATGATACCTTTGAGAATGATTCGTTACTTCGATGTCGTTACGAAGTCAACGACGCATCCGATCGATGACAGATGAAGACGCGAGAACGAAGTCGATTCCGTCGTTCGAACGATACATAATGTTCAGGTATGCCTCTTAATTTCAACCTTTTCTTGGTCCTATTTCGATTCGTCCTGAATCTGTGTCCTTCAGCGTTTTCTTTATGATTCTGATAGTGTGGTTCGTATTGTGTTCGTTGACGACACAGGTCCTTGGTGAATGGAGCTTCTGCACTCTTGATGAAGGTCGATGTTGATGTTGATTTCGTGTGGAAGATGAAGATTTTTTGATTTGACGCGAGTGTTTATGAGAGTTGTGAGAAGGATGGAGAATGAGGAAAAGAGGTTGAAAAGGCAGTGATGCAGGGCGAGATTGAAGAGGATGATGACGGTTATGCATAACGGGATTGAAGAGGGTGATGAAGGTTGAATAAGAGGCAAAGCTCGAAAACCAATGGTGGAGAGTGATTCAGATCAATGAGAGGTTCCTTGAAGAGAGCTTTGAAGATGGAATGTGGTTCTGTGTGAAAGATGGAAGAAGATTCAGAATGGAGATGGCCTTTCATTTATAGAGAATTAGAAAAGTTTGTGAAGAAACTCCAGGTGAACTTTCTAGAAGAATTCAGTTATGAAAATTTGTTAGAGGTTAGTTACAGTCTCTTATGATCCAGTTATGAGATTAACTGCTTTTTTCGGTTTTCCATTATGTCTCTTTTCTTAGAGTTTTTCTGATATGAGTCCTTCCTGAGTCCTTACCATCATACTCTGAACCGCAACTCTGAACTGAGTTTTGCTTCTTGATATTGCATTGCAGGCTGAGTCATTATTGATGTCGTAAAGCCTTTTACAAGTAAGCGAGTAAGAGAAGTCAATGTGGTTATGCGGAAGAAATAGCTAGAAGAGTAGTGATGGAGGCACTGCTTGTTAGAGATTAAATACGGAAGGTATTAAAAACCCGATTTTCTATTATGACCTGTGGAAAGTTTGATGAAGATAATTGATGAAAGGTTCCCAATATCCATTGTTGTTTTTTTTTGTTTGCAGGTTATTGATGTGAAGTGATGCTGAGGATTGCGATTGATGAAGGTTTGTGAAACTGTCGAAGGTGAGCGATGAAGGGAGATGCTGAAGATTGTTGGTGAAGGTTGTTAGAGTTATCGTATTGAATTGAAGGCGTGAAAATGATTCAAGGTTGGAGAGGAATGGAGTTCTTGTTGCCGCTGCTGCTGTATGTGGTGAAATCGTTTTACAATCAACACCTGTAGAAGAAGCTGAACTCTGAGATGGACTCAGTTCCTCTAGTGCAGGACTGGAGTTTTTTTCTTTACTGAGTTTTTTCTTCTTTTTTTTTATATACTGTAACTGAAATCTCCTTTTTGTAATTGAATTATATAGCTCTATTTGACATTATGTTGAAGTAATTGTCACTGAATTTTTGGATTCTCTTATTTTGTAATTTTTCTCTACTATGAGTTTTCCTGTTATAAATTTCTGTTATATTCGTTTGTAACTGTATTTTCGATGCTCAAACATGTTGTGTCCTTATTGTTGAAGGATTATGTGATCATGCTTTCTAGGTGTAGTGACAATGAGTTCCCCAAAGAAGAGAATTAGGGGGCCGTTTTTGTTAGTTCCTTTTTGGTTTATCTTTTCTTCCTTTTCATGGACTGCCATTTTGTCATTATTGAATGGGCCTTTGGCTAATTGGTTAAATGAATAGGTTTTGGAGACCAAAGAGTTTATGAATTTAATCACAAAACTGAATAAATATTATAATATATGAACATGACTTGGTTCTGACTTTCTTTTAAGATGGTTTTCAAAAAACGGCAAAATGAAAGAATTTTGGTTAGAAGAGATGATGGGCAATTGGTTTAATGGTTTGGAATGGTGACATGAAATAGATGTGGATATTGGGCTTGTAACTTTGGCCTAAAAGTATTATTTTTTGTGCATCCCATATCATTACTTTGCAACGATCTCACCCCTTTGAACTTTCTTAAACCGAGGAGTAACCAAAACAGTCGAGACTTGAAATTCTTAATTAACATGACACAACACCATGCTCGCCCACACATATGATTTCACAAACGGATGGAAATAAAATGGAGGCCACTTGAACTTGATTCTTGAAAGTAATTAAAATATCAATTAATCCTAAGGAATGAAATTGACAATGAATGAATCTTTTGGACTCTTGAACGGAGATGATGGGATCAGGCCCTCAAAAATTACCATTGAAACCAAATTGGATCCCCTTTGAAAAATTTGGTTCATCATGAATTAATCTTGAATTGAATCCAGAGATCATACTGAAACCAAATGCCAACAAATATGAATTGAAAACCATATGATAGCCCAGATGCAATAATGAATAGTCTCTGCGAGTAAAAATCCTCGAAGATCACTTAATTAGGGAAATAAACCCCAATTAAACGGCAAGAGCACAATAAGATGAAATTATTGATGGCCATATAACCAAGATTTTGAAATTATCGGATAACCCTACATAGGGTGCGAAGCCCTAATTCCATAATCCATGAAACAAACTTCGGTGAAGTAGAAACCACAACCCAATGGAATAACCTGGCTCCTCAGATGGTATTGATCTCATGCCTGGGGTAATCAATGCAAATGTATGATTGTGAATGTTATGACCTAATGGGAGAATGCAGATGAGTATGAAGCATAAGCCAGTTAGGGTAAATAAATATTAGGGCAACTTTTGAGGTATTACAATCATCATGCGGGTGATCATCGTTAGTGGCCATATCTAACCTATAATAAAGAAACCAAGGATATTAAATATAAATTATAATGAAAGAAATTGAAAATGAAAAATAAAGAAACCAAGGATATCAAATATAAATTATAATGAAAGCAATTGAAAATGAAAAATAAAGAAACCAAGGATATCAAATATAAATTATGAAAAATTAGGAAAAGCATATAAATTTATTGAAAATGACATAATATATAACATTTTATTATATTACCTCTTTCACTAACATCTCTTTTTTTTCTTGGTTGGAATATTAATTACTTGTTTCTTAGCAATGCGGACGGATGAATTGATCCAAATTCCCTTGTTATGATTATTTCTGATATATGACTCATCCGTTATAAGATCCTCATCTTGATCATTTCTATTCAACTCATTCCATCTAATGCATGACTCATTCTTAACATCAATATCACATTGATCTACACTGCTATCATCAACCACTATGTTAGATAAAAGCACTATAGACCATTTCGTACTCGTCGGGTCATTGACATAGAACACTTGTTTAGCTTGAGATGCTAGAATAAAAGGCTCATCTTTGTACCCCCACCCTAATAAGATCCACTTGCAAAAATCCAGACTTATCCATTCGTATGCCACTACTATTTACCCACTTGCAACTAAAGATAGGAATCTGAAAATTCTCGTAATCAAACACCCAAATGTGCTCAATAACTCCAAAATATAACAAATTTTCATATTTGGGGTTTAAGTCCTTCATACTTGATATATGCATTGCTTCAGCTAGCACGGTGACACCACTATTTTGTATAGTACTCTTATCATCTTGTTCTTTGGTATACAATGTGTATCCATTAATTGCGACTGCGCTATGAGAAAACACATGCAAACTTGGACCATATGCCAAACATCTCAACATTTTTGTTATCGAAGCAGGATCTGAAGAGCGCTTCGAATAAATATGATTCTTTAACCATTGTATGAAACTTTTATTGTGCTTTCGTACTATCCAATTTTCATTTATGTTCGGATTTAACCTTCAGAGTACATCCTTGTGCATTTCAACATATGGCTCAACCTCATTATCATTGTGCAGAACATACAAATGCACTTGATCTCGTTCATCCCTTGATATTGTCACAATTTTATTTCCAATTAATTTTTTACCTTCCTTTTTTCCCGAAAATATGAGCTTTGGGGAGTCCAATCGATTGAACGTTGGACAAATATTCAATACAAAACTCAACAACTTCTTCAACAATGTATCATTCAACAATACAACCCTCTGGTCGACTTCGGTTTTTCACGTACCCTTTTAATATTTTCATATACCGTTCAACATGGTACATCCATCTCATATAAGCTGGTCCACACAACTGTATCTCTTTCACAAGATGAACAACTAGATGTACCATTATATCAAAAAAAAAAGGGAGGAAAATACATTTTAAGCTCACACAAGGTAATTACTATCTCTTTTTGTAGTGTTGGTAAGATCTCAGGATCAATCACCTTACTACAAATTGACCTAAAGAAAAAACACAATTTAGTTATGGCACTTCTTACTTTTTCTGGCAAAATAGGACGTATACCTATTGGTAGAAAATGTTCCATTATAACATGGCAATCATGTGTCTTCAAACTCTTCAACTTGAGGTCTTTCATAGACACAAGTCTTCTAATATCTGAAGAGTATCCTTCTGGCACCTTAACTTCACTCAGAAACTTACACAAATTTTTTTTCTCCTTTCTAGATAGAGTAAAAGCAACAGGTGGTAGATATGTACGTCTTCCTTTCTTCATGGGTGTTAATTCAGTTCTCATTCCCATTTTTAACATGTCCTCCCTTGCTTTAAGGCCATCCTTAGACTTTCCTTTTATATTGAGTAACGTACCGATAACACTTTCAAATACATTTTTTTCAATATGCATAACATCGAGAAAATATCTTACGTACAAAGACTTCCAATATGGCAATTCAAAAAATATCGACCTCTTCTTCCACCCACCTTTGACAACCTTATGTGCAAAATGCTTGCCAAACTCAGTACGCACATCTTTCACCTTTTCAAAAACTTGGTCACCTGACAATACGGGTGGAGCTTTACGTTGTTCGGTGTCTCCATTGAATGCTTTTCTCCATCCACGGTAGTGATGTTTAGAATGTAAGAATCTACGATGACCGAGAAACACATTCTTCTAACAAAGTTCCAATCGAATCGTATCGGTTCCATCTTCACAAATAGGACACACACGTTGACCTTTAATGCTATACCCGGATAGATTCATGTATGCTAGAAAATCATTAATTGTGCCAAACAACATCGCCCTCAAATTGAAACTTTCTTTCCTATATCCTTCATAAACCTCCACACCGTTCTCCCACAAAATCTTTAAATCTTCGATCAAAGGTGTCAAGTATACGTCTATGTCATTCCCTGGTTGTTTAGGCCTAGAGATTAACATAGATAACATCATGTACTTACACTTCATACATAGCCATGGAGGTAGGTTATAAATCATAAGAATCACAGGCCATGTGGTATGTGAGATACTTTGAAGAACACGCGGGTTCATTCCATCAGTAGATAATGCCAAGCGATGGTTTCTTGCTTCTTCTCCAAATTCAGGATAATCATTATCAATTTTTGACCACTGTGGTAAATCAACCGGGTGTCGATACTTTCCATCAATAATTATTTCATCCGCATGCCAAGTTAGGTGTCTTACATCGGTTTCACTACGAAACATGCGCCAAAATCTCATAATTATAGGAAAATACCATAAGACTTTTGTTGGAGACAATTTTTTCTTATATCGAGACAAACTGCATTTAGGGCACTCAGTTAATGATGCATATTTGTTTTGAAACAAAACGCAATCATTAGACAAGCGTGTATCTTATCATAGCTCATGCCAATAGAGCATTAACATTTTTTTTGCCTCATAGGTTTGATTAGGAAAAACATTACCCTCCGGTAGCATTTCTCTCATAAGGGCCCACAACTCTGTGAAACATTTATCCGACCATCCATTGCCCGCCTTTAAGTTGTACAACTTTAAGACCGCAGATAGTCTTGTGAATTTAGTGCAACCTTTATACAACGGTTTCTCTGTATCGCTTACCAACCTCTCAAACATTTCAGGACAATCATGAAGATCTTTTTCAAGTGTTTCTACAATCTCTTCAACTCGATCACAATCGTATGTTTCCGTGTCGTTATCGTCTGAAGCATAGGTCGTATTACTTTTCCCACTCGGTTCAACATTCTCGTTAATTTTCTCACCATGAAATTTCCAACACTGATAACTTCGATCAATTCCATGCCTCAGTAAATGTGATTTCAATCCATCTGCGTCAACATTACCAATATAACAACAACCTAAACAAGGACATTTCATTCGACTAGGGTCTTTAACGTGTTGAACAACAAACTTAACGAATTTCGTAACCCCATTCTCGTACTCTTTGGTCAATAGATCGGCAAACATCCATTTTTTATCCATGGGTTTCCTACTTATTAAGGAAAACAAAATAAAATACCTTAGAATGTCGTTAACGAACTATACCACCGATATGTTATTCTACTATCGCACGCTATTCACAAATAAGCCACACAATATTTCTAATCACAAACTTTCCAAGCTATAACTATTAAGCAGCACTTCTTTAATCTCAAACTAAACGTGTACTAACAAATCAAACTAAACGAGATTAAAATAATAAGCACTTTCTCAATCTCAAAAAGAGATTAAAATAATAAGCTATTCCCATTAAAATAATAAGCAATTCCTCAATCTCAAAAAGATATTAAAATAATAAGCACTTCTTCAAACACTGTCAACCATATACAAAAAAAATATTAAACTACTAAGCACTTCTACAACAATGTCAACTATATACAAAAAGAGCTTAAAATAATAAGCACTTCTTCAACCAATGTCAACTATATTAAAAATGAGATAAGCTATTTTTGTCTTTATAAGCTACTTATATCATCAATGTCATCTTTATAAGCTACTTCTATCATCAATGTCAACTATTTTCGTGCTTGCCCTAAACAGATATGAATTGATTTCGTGCTTGCGAAAAAGAAGAAACTTACCGAAAATGAGACGGTGTACGGTGGAGGAAGGAGCACGACGACAACAGTAAAAGTCACGGAGGAGCACGGTGGTGGATGATGGTGGAGATTGAAGCTTCGTTAGGTCGAAAATGGGCGTTCGCACAGTTCGTTCATAGAGAGAGGGAAAGAAAGATATGAAAATAGAAACTGAGTATTCTAATTATTTCATATAATTAGACCTTAGACAGCGCTTTTGTGGAAAGCACTATCTAAGGGAGCCCTTAAACAGCGCTTTTGAAAAGCGTTGGCTAAGGTCAACCTTAGACAGCGCTTTTGATTTTTTTTTTTTAAATTAAAAGATCTTAGACAATGCTTTCCTCAAAAGCGTTGTCTAAGATATACCTTTAAAAGCGCTTTCAGAAAGTGTTGTCTAAGGTCTATCTTAGACAGCACATTTCCAAAAGCGTTGTCTAAGGTATGACTTTTAGCAGCGCTTTTACTATTTTTCCTGAACAATTTTCGTGTTTTATTTTATTTTTTACTTATAGCAGCGCTTTCTTAATAAAGAGTTGTCTAAGGTGCACTATTAAAAGTCATTTTTGGCGTAGTGATGCGGGCATAACATGAACATGAAGATGTTTGTTTCGAAATCGATTGCAAATCCTGGAAGAAAGTATTGGAAGTGCAAGTTTTGGGGCAAAGATGATTGTAACTTATTCCATTGGGACGCCAAGTTTTTTGGTGGAAGAGAAAAAAATTTCTTAGACAAAGATCATGTAGATCTGATGAGCAAAATGGAGATAGCTTTTACTAAGGATATTGAAGAACCGAAGAGAAATGTGTCTAGCATAAGAAAGAAGATCAATTTTATTATAGTTGTGTTTATTTCCTTGTGTATTTTTTTTTCTTTTTGGTTCATGTAACAATTAAGGTTTAATAGTTGCATTGTAATGAAGTTCATTATGTTTATGAATCTATATAGTTGTTGTGTTTGCTTATAAATTAATGTTCATTCTGTTTATGAATCAATTCAATGCTTATTGCCTAAAGAATTAATGTAGTTGTTGTTGTAGTTATTCTGCATGGTCATTAATTTGAAATCAATGTATTCCTAAGTTAATTATTTTGATAGCAGAATACAAGATGTTTTGATAACATTACAACCAATGTTAAAGGTGAAAAACAAAAGATAATGTGCACTTCAAAAGACATTATGTGTAATTTAGAACATAACTAGTGCATATTGTCACAATGTTACAAAACAAAGTAGAATTCAAAATAGGCATTATGTTCCTAACAAAAGACAATTAACATATTTTTTGATCACTGAGTCATTTTCCTTTCAATATCCTCCCACTTTTATATTTTCTTCATAAATGGCTCTTCATCAAACACCAATGGTGCATTTGGCGTTGAACCAGGCTCACCAATTCTTCTTGCATTCCTCACCTCTTTCAATCTCTCACTGCACCTTCTTTTTGTCACTGCCTGAGTAACACTCTTCTTCTTAGCAACCTTCTTTTTCTTAGCAGCAGGGTGAGTAGCAGCTTCATTTGTAGGCACATCAACATTGTTTATAACAGGCTCATTCGTAGGCACATAAATAATCTTTGTAGCATGTACAGTTGTAGGCACATCACTAGATGCACCAGCAGGTGTTGGATTAAAAACTTGTGATTGATGTTCTTCAAACACATTCATCATGTCATCCAACATAACATCTATGTCTGCCTCATTCATTCCTTGGTCAACTTGTTCGGCATCAGTTAGTGGAGCATCGGTTGGTGGAGCATCAGTTGGTACAACATCAGTTGGTGGAGCATCAGTTTATGGAGCGTTAGTTGGAGGAGAAGGTTTAGATGGCTTAGTTCTCAGTGTTTTCCTTTACAAAGCAAAAAAACACAATTGATAAGAAGATTAACATTATTAAGCAGTTGTAAATGAATTATTAAGCATTGTTGTAATACTTTTCTCTTCAATGCATTAGGATCCTGATCTTTGCTTTGACACTTTCTTGAGTTATGACCAAATTTGTCACACTTGGTGTATCTATATGCTACACTAAGTCTCTTCATCCTTGCCCCACTTTCATCTTGTTCTCTAATCCTTAACTTCTTAGGCCTTCCTGGACCCTTCTTATATTGGGGTGGCAACATATTCTCAACATCCACTGTAGGCCACATGTCCATACCATTAATTGGACTGACATTGTTTTCGTAGCAAGTTTTGTAAGCCTCCCTCATGTAACATTGGTCAACAAAAGTTTCAGGGTTCAAATTCTGATATTGCATTGCAGAGACATCATGGCTACATGGTATACCCACAAGCTCCCAAAAACCACATGAACATGTTTTTTTTCCAATATCAACAACAAATTGTAACCCATTGTATGGATGATGCATTTTCCACAAGTTAGCCATACTCCATGTTGGTAGTCATTCTCCACTCAACATAGTTTCCTTATCTAGTCTTTTTCTAGGATTAGGCATAACATTATGTGTCCACTTGTCAAGCTTCACTAGGTTATTAGCAATCATGTTCATCAAATAATTCCTAATCAAATCTACTAGGGTCTGAGCTATCCAGTTCCCCACTTCTTTGGATCGTTTGATGCCTAAACCTTGAACCTCAATGACTTACCTTTTACCTTAACCCTATTTCCCTTCTCTGGTAAAAAAACTTCCTCAACTAGCATTTCATCAGCTTGTTCCTTTTCCTCATCACGCGCTCTTTCTTCTTCATTGTCATCAAATGTTATGTCTTCATCATTACTATCTTCTTCATAATAGTCACTAAATGCATCAACATTCGGGTTCAACACCTTGGTCATCATATATTGAATCCCATGTTCTACCCAAATATGACCATCCATATTACAAGACATGTTGTGATTGGCAATGTCTCCAGCTTGAACATCATCAATAACATGAGTAAACCCTTCATCCACTTGTGGAATGTTCCTCCAAAGCTTGAAACCTTCGTAACCCCACTCTCTAACCAAACTAACTGCTTCAAAGAAACTCCACTTATCAGAGTCTTGACCTTCTACAATTGTTTCACTCCCTCCTCGGTAAAAGATGTGACCTTGATGCAAAAAGTTTCCACCATGATGGAAATGACACAAAAAACACCCATTTATGCAAAAACAAGTGAACCCGGCAATGAATATCTGAATAACGAAGAAGAATCAACAATGTAACTAAAAAACATATCTTTTTTTAGCCTACTGAAGTGAGTTTGTAGGAGCAATTGAAGAAGAGTATCATGCGATGAGTTATGAAGCAGGATTCAGGACACTATTTTCCCAGGCTTTCAAAGAACCCTAATTTTTAGGGTTGGAAATGAGAACGATAAAATGCCCAACTTCTCAAAGAGATAAAGTTTTTTCACTTAGGAGTATTTTGGTCACTAGCAGTTAATAACCCATGTGGAAATTCTGATTAAAAATATTGATGTCACATCAACATTTTGGGTGATGTGGCGTGATGAAGGTCTTACATGAATTCTTTTGGAAATGTTAGGATTTTTTTGCAAGTTTTTCTTATAGGGGGATTTTTCGAACACCGCATATATGGCAGAGGTGAAAATGACTATTAACCCAATTAATTATGGTGCATTTTCATTAATTAATTAACTTTAGGGTTAAATATACTCCATCCCCTGCCAAAGTAGCGAGATTTGTTTTTTCCCCCTTGAATTTTTTTTATCCCCCTCAACATATCAAGATTCCATTCCCCCCATGCTGATTGTTCCACGAGATCTTCCTATGTGGCATGGAATCACTGACTGACTTGGATTAAATTATGACGTGTCAAATAATTTTAACCCAAAGGTCAAAAAAATAGTAACATTATTTTAATTTACCCCCCCCCCCCCGGTGAAATATTAGGGTTGGTAATTTGGAAATTGTATTGCGCGAATGAAGCGAAAAGGGGAGAAGATAAAGGCATAAGAGAAGACGGAGGTATCGGAAAAGACGAAGACAATGGAGGATAGCGGCCAATTTGGAGAGGAATCATCACGTGTAAGTTTGTTTTGTCTCCGTTTTTACGTCATTCTTGTAGGAGTTGTATTGATTTTGTATTTTTTTTCAAAACAAACAACTGTTCAATGTTGCATTTAATCATGGTGGAGAGTTTGTGTGATTGTATGATGGTAATGTTATCTATAGGGGTGGGGTTTCTACTCTAGTTTCTACATTACATATTGAGAAATGGACTTTGTGTACCACTCGTCAGTTAGTTAGAGGGTGGGGTTACTTAGAAGGGAGTTGTCGTATTTGGACAAAGATACTTGATATAGATGACGATTTTTTCCAGATTAGAAACGATGATGTTGCATATGACTTAGCTGCGTATTGTTGTGCCATGGAAGTAGATGGTGAATTGTTTGTGGAACATGATTGCATAATTAATGAGCTCGCAATTAGGTACTCTAATTGTGTGAATGAAAAGGTTGAGTCAGATAGAAGTGAAGTAGAGGAAGTAGAAGCTTTGAATGATAGTGAAGATGAACGAACGACTGCTATTTTAGATGGATTTGAAGGAATTGATGTGATTGTTCCCATAATAGAAGGACCAATAATTGTTGGTTTGTTAACTGAATCCAGCAAGAAAAAATGGGAAGATGATGAATATTTTAATGAAGAACTAGATAGTTCTGATCTAGATGCCTCTTAAAATGAGAAAGAGGCTAAGTTTGAGAAGTATAAGAAAGAGGAACTTAATAATAAATTTAAGTTTAAGTGGGGTATGCAATTCACTTATCTAGATGAATTTAGAGAGGCAATCTGCGAGTGGTCAGTTTTGAATGGTAGGGAAATTACATTTGTGAAAAATGAGAGCTATAGAGTGAGGGTGGAATGTATGGTTAAATGTGGTTTTTTGATGTTATGCTCTAAGGTGGGCCATAAGCACACCTTTTCCATTAAGAATATAAAATACAAACATATGCTAGGATTTTAGAAAACATATCTGCAAACTCAAGGTGGGTGTCCAAACTTGTTGTGAAGAAGATGCAAACTTCTGATACTGTAAGGCTCAGTGGCATTATTCAAGACTTTACTGTAGCTCGTGCCTGGAAATCAAAGTTAATGGCAAAGAAGATTATTGAAGGAGATGCAGACAAGCAATATTCTTTATTATGAAGGTATGCTACTAAGTTACATAAGGTAAGTATTAGGAATATTGTGAAAATCAACATTGATAGACTAACACCATTAATTCAACCAAGATTTGGGTCCTTTTACTTTTGTTTTGAGGGGTGCGAAAAAGGGTTCATAAATGGATGTAGGCCTTTTATGGGTGTTGATGTGTGCCATTTAAAGACCAATTATGGTGGTCAACTGCTGATAGCTATGGTTAGAGACCCAAATGACCAGTATTTCCCTTTGGCCTTTGGTATGGTAGAAACATAAACAAAAGAAAGCTGAAGGTGGTTTATACAACTGCTAATGGAGGATGTTGGACTTGACAAAAGATTTATGTTCATATCATATCAACAAAAGGTTAGTTAATATTGCTATGTTGTTATCATTTGTTCATAAATTCCATAGCGTTATCAGATCAACAAAATGTTAGTTAATATAGCTATGTTGTTATCATTTGTTTATTTCCATAATGTCTATTGTAGGGTTTGGTTGTTGTTTTTGAAGAGATGGAACAAAGAATTGAGCATAGGCTTTGTTTGAGGCATTTGTATGCCAACTTCAAAAAAAAATTGGTGGTGGTGCATTAATCAGAGACCTGATGATGGGATCAGCCAAAGCAACTTATTATCAAGGTTGGATGCTGAAAATGAATGAGTTGAAGAAAGTGGATCAAATGGATTGGGCATGGCTTATGGGAGTTCTTACAAAATCATGGTGTAAGCATGATTTCAGGTATTATCCTAAATGTGATGTTCTAATGAGCAACATAGCTGAGTCTTTTAATGTTAGGATTAGTAATGAGAATATATAATGCATTTAATTTTAGGATTAGTTATGATTATGTAGTTGAAATACAATTAGGGGTATAATAATGGTTGTTAATAATAGATTAATTAAAAAATAATAAAATGCAACAAAAAATCTGGTCTTGACACATCAATTGTAATTAATACCAAATCAATATAAAGCTTGGAATTTTTAGTTAGACAATTTTAACCCTTGTACTTAGACTAAATTAGCATTTAATTAGTGAGATTATAGTGTAGTTACCAAGTACTTTATTTTTTATATGTTGTTCTGAACTGGTCTAGCAAGTGCCCTATGTAACACCCACTTTTCCCATTTTCCAAAATAACATAATTCACAATAAAAATCAGAGTTTTCATACAAAAGTGAGATGTTACACTTCAAAATAAAACAAATTCAATATAGTTTTCATTAAACAACGGAATTAAAATGGTTCATTTCGTTCTTGCTCAACAGCATAACCATCTCAAAAATATAAACAATTCCTTCAATTATTAAACAGATACATAACTAACAAAGTCGGAAAATAAAATAAAAATAAAGTAACAAAAGTCCCCATTCCCGTGATACGTAACAGAGCACCCTATGACTCGAACAAGCAATACCAGAGCATTCTCATGTACCTGTGTTATCTGTACTTCCAAAGAAGCACAGACACAGCAACAAAAACAAAGGGGTGAGAAACAATTCTATATCATAACGGTGCAAATAACATTTTGAAGGAGTAATCACACACAAGTCATAACATCCAACACCAGTCATTCATTCAAATATATGCAATGTGACTTCACAGCACAATGCAAATGCGGTACCGACTTCAACAATGGTTCATCGATTCGAACCTGGATGCATCACTTACGCTCCTACTGAGACACGATCATCCCCCACCTATTGATTCATAATGAATCCGAAGAACCACTTACGCTCCATCTGAGACATGATTATTCCACAAACATGTATGCGTATGCAAGACTCTATTATACATACATCAACATATATAAACATGAACAAAATCATTCATGACACGATCCTCCTGATATTCACATTCACCAATCATACAGTCAATATAATTCATATCATACAAACAAGAGTCATTACACATAATTAACATATTCTCATTAGATTCTTTTTAACAAAATTATTCATTTTAAAACATTCATAAAAAGAAAATGTAATTGTTCCGGACTGGCCCAATCCTTAGAATTGGGCCATATCTATCTCACGGCCCAATGACCCCGCTATGCTCGGAACCCTGAGGATCGACTGCTCGACGGGTCCCTCGCTCGGTATTGAAGCCATCCGACCCAGGGCAAGTCGAGCATATTCTTTCTTGCTCTAACGGCTAGTTCCTAACCACCAGCGATTATTGCGGGATCCGCGATCCGCGCCCAACAATTTGGGCCAATAACCATCCACTTGGACCACTATATAAACCCTATCATTTGACAGGGTCAGGTATTCAAATCTTGACCCAAAAATATTGTACTTTCTCACTCATTGCTCACTCTCTGACTTTAGCATCGGAGTGCCTTTACAGGTACACCCCTTTTTCCTCCATCATTAATTGTGCTCATCCACGCTCGACGCAGCCACATCGGATCCTGATCTCCAGGTACGATCAGGTGGCGCCGTATGTGGGAAACAAACTTCCCCCTTCTTCTTCATCAAATATTTTCAAGAACCAAAGTTACTATTCAAAAAGATCCATGGTCGCTAACGACATCCAGTGCGAAGCCCGTACTGCTGATGGTATCCTCATTACTCAACAGGGGAGCAACCTTTTCACCCCCTCACACGAAGAAAACGTCCAGGATCGCCAGGACGGAAAGAAAGCTTCACCATCTCCCAAGCGCGACCAGCCGCTCGAGAGCCAACCAAAATCCGTGGTCGCGCCCACCGGATCAGAATTCGCCGCATTAGTTGAAATGATCAATCAGACCCATCTCCTGTTCCTAGCGCACGGTGTGAAGATAGCCCGTCTCGAAGAAACCGGTTGTCGATCATCTCGATCTCCCAAAAGGCATCGGGGGCAATGCAACCCTTCTCCCCGAAGAAAGAAAGATAAAGGCTATCACGACGAATCTTCTATCCGGAATCATGGTCGATCACCTCCACAGAGATGTCGCTCGCCAGTGCCGACCAAGGTTCATCAAGGGTCACAAGAAGACGATCGTCGTTCCCCTCCCCGAAAAGGAAGACGATCGCGATCTCATACCCAAACTCTAAAAATCCATACAATCGTTAAATGGAGTGCTCGCTTCTCTCGCTCGATTTGTGGCTAAGTCTGCCCAACACGCGCTCCCGTTCTACAAACTCCTCCGCAAAGAATCAACTTTCGAATGGAATGACGAATGCGAGAAAGCCCTGACTCACTTGAAAAAAGCACTATTTGAACCCCCGGTACTCTCCCGACCTAACAAAGGTGAAACGCTGTAGCAAACGAGGGGGTCAGCACTGCCCTTATTCGAGAGCTCCCCGAGGGGCAGAAACCCATTTACTTTACGAGCAAGGCATTGAGCGGCCCCGAACTCAGGTACTTTCAAATCAAAAAGGTAGCACTGGCCCTACTCTTCGCAGCAAGAAGGTTACAACACTACTTCTTGGCCCATACTATCGTCGTCAGGACAGACCAACCCATCAGGCAGATGCTCGGAAGACCAGATATGGCTGGACGAATGCTAAAATGGTCATTAGAGTTATCCGAGTTCGACATCAAATTTGAAGGACGACAGGCCTTCAAAGCTCAAGCCTTGGCCGACTTTGTAGCAGAGCTTACCTTTACCGAGCAAAGTGCGACATCTCCGTCTAAGTGGACCATCTTCGTCGATGGAGCGTCTAGCTCGACAGGCAACAGGGCCGGGTTGATGCTGGAGAATGAGGAAGGGACACTCATTGAAGTATCCTTAACCTTGTCTTTCCCCACATCCAATAATCAAGCAGAGTATGAAGCCTTCTTGGTCGGTTTACGCCTTGCAGACGACCTAGGAGCAAAGGAAATTGTAATATGCACGGACTCCCAGTTGGTCGCCAACCAAGTACAAGGAGATTTTCAAGCCAAGAACGACAACATGGCCGAATACTTAGCCTTGGTCAAGGAGAAACTAAAACGATTCACATCATTGGAGGTCAGGCACGTCCCACGCGAAAACAACACCCGAGCGAATATATTGTCCAAACTGGAGAGCACCAAAAAGAAGGGGGGCAACAAATCCGTCATACAAGAGATACTCCCTCAACCCAACATTGGGAAAACGTCCACACCAATAGACATCAACGTCGTAGGTGACACTAATTTTTGGATGACCCTAGTATTCAACTATTTGACCAAAGACGAGTTGACAACAGACCCGAAAACGGACAGCACCGTACGGTGCAGATCGTGCTCGTACACGATGGTCGGGGGGAAAATGTATCGCCGAGGCTTCTCCACACCACTCCTAAGATGTGTCGAGGAAGAAAACATTCCACACGTGCTGAGGGAAGTCCACGAGGGGATCAACGCGTAACACCCAGGTGGAAGATCACTCGCTAGTAAGATTCTACGAGCGGGATACTATTGGACGACGATGCAGGACGATGCAAAAGAACACGTTAAAAAATGTGACAAGTTCCAACGACATGGTGACGTGCACATAGCGCCCCCTACCGAGTTGAAATCGTTGTCTTACCCATGGTCGTTCGCCTGGTGGGGACTGGACATATTAGGACCATTCGTCGTCGGCACCGGCCAAAACAAGTATCTCATTGTGGGCGTCGACTATTTCCCCAAATGGATCGAAGCGGAGGCCTTAGCCAAAATCACGCACTAAACTTCAAACGAAACATCCTCGCTCGATTAGGAGTACCACTCGCCATCGTAACAGACAACGGAACCCAATTCACCGACAAACATTTTAAGGAATTTGTATCCTTGGTGGGAACCAAACAACACTTCGCTTCTGCCGAGCACCCCCAAACTAACGGATAAGTTGAAGCTGCTAACAGGGTAATCTTGAGAGGCCTCAAACGAAGGTTGGACGAACACAAAAAACGTTGGGCCGAAGAGCTACACAGCGTTCTTTGGGCGTACAGAACCACGCCTCACTCAACGACCGAGGAATCTCCATTTCGGCTAGCATACGGAACCGAGGCTATCATCCCCATAGAGATGCACATACCGTCCATGCGAACATAATCACCCATGGACCAAGATACCAACTCTAAAACGCTAAGGGAAGAGCTCAACTTGGTCGAAGAGCTCGACACAACACGAAAGTAATTAAACAAGCATTCGAAGTCGGGAGTCTCATCTTGAGGAAAAACCACAAAGAATCCCGAGAAGGGAAGCTAGCACCAAATTGGGAAGGTCCATATCGCGTCCGAGCAAAGACCGAGATCGGGGCCTACTACTTAGAAAATCTTCAGGGGGAAGAACTCGCACGGCCCTGGGACGTCGAGAAACTTAAGAAATACTACAACTAGTATAAAGGTCGCCTTACTCCCCTACGAGGAGTAAAAGGTCCGACCGAACCTGCATGCCCAGGTACAAACATTGCAGCCCAAAATGTTTGACCAACAGGACCTCCTCATCACAATGAAGAAGGTAACTGTCGCATGAACGGATACTCGAACGAGTCCGACGTCGCCTAAGTACCACGACCAGGAAGAACCCCAGCTTGCAATGAGACGTTCAAGCCACGGAGATCCGAGCCACAATCTTGACCCAGACACCGACCCAGAGCCATCCTCTATACATCTGATTGGTCCCCCAAACCGATGGATCGCATTTCCTTATGAGCGTTTATCCCCTTATCGACCATTATGTCATATTCCTCGCACCTAATGAACGCAAAACACTTAACGAAAAAAGACATTTAAAATAAAAGTCCTCCGACGGACGAGCAGTCATACACATAACGAAAACGCTGCATAAATTGTAAAACGACCACCAAGGTCGGAAATTTTAATCAAAACTTTTTGCGACCCCTAAAGGCCGACTTGTTCGATATTACATAAAAAGGGGACCACGTCCCCAAGCAAGGATTATAAATTACACGTAATATAGGCACGCAGGCCGACCTAATTACCCTCCCCTTCTTGCACCTCTGGCTGATTTTTGCTCAGAGGTTGCTGGACGACAGGATGGATCAGCGGGTCAGACTCCCCTGGTTGAGAATCATCCACAATCATGTAATCAGGGACTATGACTCGACCGTCCATGACTTTGTACAAGTAGTTGATCTGGTCAGCATCGAGGTTCAACTCAGGATGAAGGGCCTTAATCTGATCCACAACATTTTGGAAGCTCAACTTAGTCGAGTCCCTAAAATCCTCCAGATCCTGATCCAACCGGGCAAGGAAATGTGCCCTACTCATCAACCCTTTGGTATCCTCATATTCATCGTCCTTGGGGAAGAAAGTTTCTTTCAACTTCCTGTTCTGATCGACGACCCTCTTCTTATCCACCTCCAGCTTGGCAATCACGTCTACCCGCACCGTCAACTCTTTGGTCGCGGCCTCAGCATCCTCGAAGACCTTCCTTGCTCTCTCTTCCGAAGCAGCTAAGAGAGTCTTCAGGCGGGTGATTTCAAGCTCCTGCCCAGAACTCCCCTCGGCAAACATAGAGGCCATCGACAACACCCTCATCACCGCACTGGCGTCCTGCACCAAGGATAATCTCCGAGTGGACGATCCATCTGCTCAAGAGACAGTGAATCCGCCCAGTCAACCTCCAAAGATGTGCTTTCAAAGAAGTTCCGCTGCACGAAACACAATGGCAAATAGTGTTTTGGTTTTGCAGGGGCGTTGATCGTCAGATCCATGACGATCGGTCCAACTTTATGCTTCTTAAGGGTTGAAACCGAAGTCACGCCCGGAGATCCTCGAGCGATAGAACCCGAGCCGGAGCCGCTCGTATCATTTCCTGCCAGTCAAGTCTGAATGGTCTTGGCCTTTCGCTTATTGCCTTGCATCAGTATCTCATGGATCTTGTCCAGAGATTTCGCCATTGAGCCTACAAAACAAAGGAAACGAGGGTCAGACTGACCATGAACATGAAATCACAACAAATAAACAACAATAAAAATAAAATAAGAAATACCAAACAGGTCGGACACTTCTTGTCCGTTTTTACGGGCCAACGGAGCTGTGACGTCGATCAGTGGATGTTCCACAGCTTCTCCTCCATCAGAAGCTAACATCACCTTCCCCTCCCCGTCGAGCATCGGGATCGGAGTGAAAGATGACACCAACTTACGAAATTCCTTGAAGTTGGTCGCATCGTCCTCGCCTAGAGAGTCCATTATTTGGACAAAGTCACACACCGGTTGCCCGTAATGACCGTAGTCCCACGAGAAAGGGAACCTTCAAATCCTCCTACAGTTCGGACGACCTTCAGCGTCCAACCGGGGCACATCATTCTCATCAGTATCATTCCCCATGAAAGTGATCGACCTAGTTGCTCCCTTAGTCATAGGCTCGATCAAGATGTAGTCACCTTTGAACGATCAGATAGACTCCGAATGCGACTTAAAAATTTTAGCCCGTTGTTTGAAAGATATGAAACCTTTCCGAGCAGTTCCGCGCCCCACCTGGCACTGTAGAGAGAATAGCCGAAAGAAGAGAGGAAGGGTAGCCCCCTCCCCCAAGTGCGTGCATGTCATCTCAAATGCCCTCATAAAAGCATAGGAATTGGGGTGCAGTTGCGAGGGTGCTACCCCCAGATAACCGAGCACCGAGCAGACCAGGTCACTGAAGGGCATCCTAATCCCCAGGGTCGTGATGGCATACTCGTACATCGAAAACTTTCTTCCACCAAATTCCGAGAAAATCCGATCGTCTTCACTTGGACAAGTCACCCTCTAGTGAGCAGGATCCCCCACCACAGGCAGAGAATCCACACGCGATCGAGCGTAAGACGAGACCTTGTCCAGCAAGTCTTCGACGAACCACTCCTCAGGCGCCAACACCCTTTCTTCCTCTTGTGTAACCTCATGGGTGCCAACCTTGTCCCCGGATGCTATCTCAACGTCATTTACTTCGGTCGCCTTTGAATCCCCCGAGGAACTTTCAGAGCCCGACGGGACAGTCGCCGAGGAGCCCAAATCCTCCGATGAACTCTCCTACGAGGATATGTCGAAAGGATCGACGAGCACGTTTTCAGCTGAAAAGTAGAGGAAAGGCGTCGGTGAATTCGATTAGAATATCAAATCCACCATTCCACTACCTATCAAGTGAAAGGGCGCGCAACGACCCAATGAAAGAGTCCCGACCAAAGGCCCTCGAGTGATGGACGTCCAAAACGTGCAATCAACACTCAACAGGGAATCATTAAAACGCGTGGTTTGCAACGGACGTAAGCTCGTCGCGAAACCCTAAACCTTGGTCGAACGTCGACCAAGACCACCGCCCACCGTGAACCAGGGTTCTGAGTAGGTAGCGATACAGCTACTACCAAAACCTAAAATCTATATACATTACTCTAATCTACCGATAAAATCGAAACCTAAGCCGCATGCATCACTACTTCTTAAGAAATAAGTTTAAAAAGGTCAAAATAAAGTTCTAACCTTGGCCTTGAGACGCCATTGCAGAAGAGTATGTTGAGAAGCGTGGTGGTCGACAACAATCTGCAGTGATCGACAACGGAGTAAGGAAAACGGAAGCACGAGCAAAGAAGGAAGGTAGAAGACGAAGCGAAAATCCAAAATGAAACAACATTTCTATTTATAGGTAAAAGGGAACGTGCAACTGAAGCGTGACCCCTATCCCTAGGCAATGATAGCCTACACGTTAGGCCCTAGACTAGCCGTCAGAGCATTAAATTGGCACAAATCCCAAGACACGCCACCTTTTAGTTTCCACTTCCTCCAAACCGACCAACGAGCAGAACGCTCGAAAGATCTATACTTCCAAGCATCGGGCCATCTTTAAGTCATCACTTCCTCGACCAAAAGTAACGACTTGGGGGGCTCTTGTTCCGGACTGGCCCAATCCTTAGAATTGGGCCATATCTATCTCACGTCCCAACGGTCCAATGACCCTGCTATGCTCGAAACCCCGAGGATCGACTGCTTAATGGGTCCCTCGCTCGGTATTAAAGCCATTTGACCCAGGGCAAGTCGAGCAGATTCTTTCTTACTCTAATGGCTAGTTTCTAACCGCCAGCGATTATAACGGGATCCGCGATCGGCGCCCAACAATTTGGGCCAATAACCATCTACTTGGACCACTATATAAACCCTCTCATTTGAGAGGGTCGGGTATTCAAATCTTGACCCAAAAATATTGTACTTGCTCACTCGTTGCTCACTCTCTGACTTTAGCATCGGAGTTCCTTTGCAGGTACACCCCCCTTTTTCTCCATCATCAATTGCGCTCATCCATGCTCGACGCAGCCACATCGGATCCTGATCTCCAGGTACGATCCGTAACTATTACCTACGGGTCATCAGGTCTTATAACTATTCATAAGTACTATCTTCAAACTAAAAGAATGAACATTGTCCCAGCTACACCATATTCAGTCCTAGGCACTATTAAAGAATTAGATAAGTGTTTCAGTAATTTTCAGCATAAAATAAAAAATAAAAATTAAATTCTCACGCTCCAGGTCTCACTGAGCGAGGCCTCTACTCGCTTAGCGAACAACTCTCGGGTTTCTCACTTTCCCTCACTCGCTGAGCGAGCTCTGCGATTTGTCCAATCGCTCTCTGCGCTAAAACTCCAACCTTCTACGGACCTCACACCAGTCCGAATTCAGTTCATTTTATTTCACTCTTAGCACCCAAAGCAGTCCAATTGTCATACTTAATACTATTTTATGCCTCTAACATTAATCAATCACCTAGTCTAACATTTACAAATCAAATTAGTAAAATTCTAGGTTTTCTTCATCTCCTCCAATTACCGCATTCTCAATAACATTCATAACTCAATCTTCATAACATATATATATATATATATATATATATATATATATATATATATATATATATATATATATATATATATATATATATATATATATATATATATATATATATATATATATATATACGCAATTCAACATCAAAATCCCAAACACACACAACCAATCATCATATTATCCATACTCATATCACAATTTCATCACAATCAATAATAACATACAATCCCTAAGAAATTAAGGAACTCCCAATTACCCTCCTATGCTAGATCACCAATATAAAACCCTTTCTCCCCCCTTACCTCGAAATTGAGCAATTCTTCACAAATCCTTGACCTTGGAGCTCTACGATCCTAGATCTCCCTTCTCTTTTCCCTTTTCTCCAAAGCCCTCTGTTCTTCGTCAAAAAGCAGGATAATGAGAAAATATATCGTGTTCTCTCTTTTTCATAACATAACCAAATTACAACCTTGCCCCTCGAACCTCCAACTTACTATTTTATTTTATTTATTAAATAATAATATAATAATAATGTCACCTCATCCTATTATTATTATTTAAATAAAATACTTTCTCTACTTATTATTCCAATTACACCACTATACTCTCAATAATTATTAATTAAAATAATTTATAAAATCAGGGCGTAACACCCTATGCCAAATTGAGGCCCAATTCAATATTCAACTGGGCATAAGCCCATTAAGAGATCAGTGAAGATATGAATGTTGTAAGAAAAAAGCCGTTAGCATATAGTCGTTGGGGACTTCCCCCTCACGTGCCATAACGTCTTTCACGCGGCCAACTGCTCTCCAGATTTACGGGAGGCAGTTATGCTCAGTCAAAGCCAACGCGCCCGCAGTCTACGGGCATGTGCCCTTATAAATACCCGTCGCCCTTGGAGGGTCAGGTATTCTATTCTAATAATCCAATTTTCTCACGCTTTAGTTTGTCTCACATTGAAACTTACTTGAGTGTCGGAGTACCTTGCAGGTACACCACCTCTTCTCCTACAAACATAATCACAATCCTAGCTGAAGGCCACAAAGACCTGTCCGGATCATTACTGTACATATGTTATAATAGATTTTTTTATAATCAAATTCTTTAAATTCTTGCAAGAAAGGATTGCCACATCGACATGTGTTAGTGTGATGCCTTTATAACTTTCTCTTTGTTTTGGTCAGCCTTCTCAATGGTGATTTTGAATTCAAGAGTCTCTGTACCAGTTTGACTGAACTCCTTAAAACTTTTTTCGAGACTCTGTTGATAGCTTCAGTGGGGTGAGTATTTATATCCTCAAAATCTTTCATATTTCTTGCAAACCAGATACTGTCTAAAATGTGAATAAATAGGGTTATTTGGTCCTTATCCATGTAGCTTAAGTAGTATTTGCAGCAATCTTCAAAATCTATATCCTTGTTTTCCATGTTGTTGAAATTAATTGTTAGAGGCGATATAAACCAAACACTTCTTGTCAACTCACAACTCATAAAGCAATGTTTTGTCATTTCCACCTCTTCCTGACATCTAGGACATAGGTAGTCCGTAGGAACATTTCTCTTACTTAAGATCCTCTTAACCAGGATAATGTTGTTGAGGATTTTCCATAGAAATATTTGCTTTCTAGGAGGCACTTTACTCCCCTACACTTTTGTCCACAACTTCTTCTCCCTATCTGGATTCGAGGTTCCTTCAATCTGAGCCTTTTCCCACTGGTTTATCGCTTGGTAATCAGAACTAACCTTGTAGTTCCTATCATTTGTGTAAAATCCCATCCGAGTTTGTCTTCTTCATTGAGGTTGTGGAGCGGAATTTGATTAATGTTATAGTTGTCATCCTTTATAAGATTAATGCTAAGCTCCATCTGGTTCCAACTACACGACCCCATATCAATGAGGTCCCTAACCACTTTAACCATATTACCCCAGGAAAATTTTGAAACTACATGGATTTGGAATACACTTATCTTCACAAATATTAATTTTGTCCCCTTCCATATGTTTCAACATGAGCCCTTATTAATCTCAATACAATAGGCTAAACTACGTTTCAAATATTAATTTTGTCCCTTTAGAATCTAATTCTCTTTCTAAATATTAATTTTCTCCCTTGTTGATGATCTTCCCAAATATTAATTTTGTCCCTCTTCCCTATGTTTCAAATATCACATAAACAAAGAGTGTTAGTGGTTTATTGAAAAAATAGAAAGAATGTGTGTGACATTTTAACTTATCTCAAGGAAGGTGGAAGTAAAATTTCATAATACTTTCAATCAAAATTTAAAGTATTCCTCATTTTCAAAATTATTTTTTTATTTAAAAAATATTTGTGTTTCTCTCTTCTCATTTTCCATGTAAATAAATAAAGGAAGAGAGACAAATTACTTACTCAGTTTGTAAATGTCTTATTTGAACAATACATGATCCTTAAAAAGTGGTTAGATTTATTGAATTTAATGATATTTTTTTGTCATATTTGATATTTTTACCAAGATTAAAAAATATAATAAATAAAAGAGAGAATAATGATTTTATTAAACTATCTTTATTAATTATTGATGTATTCCAATTACCATTAATGTAAAATTAGTAAATAATAAATTTAAAATATTAATTAGAGGATATAATTAGAAGATTAAAATTAAAATTGTATTTATAAACTAAAATGACAAGTATTTTAGAACAAATAATTTTTATAAATATAATATTTATTTTGGAACGGAGAAAATATTATTTACTAAAATACTTTTATTAACTATAATTAATAGTATTTTATATGAGAAAGTTAATAAACAAGAATATATTAGTAGAAAAATAATAATAAAACATTTTAGGCAAAATACCCAAATTGGTCCATTAACTCCACCATTGGGTCCAATTTGGTCCTTTATCTATAAGAAGTGACAAAAAGGTCCTTTAATTTTTTAAATGGTTCTAAATAGATCCTTTCCGTCAACTACCCCCAAACGGACATTTACTTTGTCATATGTGGCAGCTGACATGGCATTTGAAGTCTTCTTCCTCCTTTATACTGAGTTTGTTCATCCACAATTAGTTTCATGCAAATCTAGGGTTCATGAAAAAATTCACTTCATCCCCAATTTGATTCAAGCAAAATCTTAGGGTTTGTGGATTCGAGCTGGTCACAAACATGAAATCCTGTGGGTCGACGCCGGTGATGAAAGCAAAACACGGTTATGGCGGGTGTTCTTCGAAAGAAGGATCGAATGTCAACACAAGAACAACTTGGAAACCTATATGCCACTATGGGAATTTAGATGTTCTTTGTATGGCCACAACATGCAAGAACTATGAGAAACATTTTTGGGGATGTCCTAATTTTAAGGTATGTTATATGTATGTTTGTTTAAAAAACAGTTGATGTATGTGTGTTTAAAAAAAGTTGATGTTAAATATGGTATTTTACAGGGATCAAGTAATGCTGGTTGTGGGTACTTTGGATGGTATTTTGAAGATGTTGGAGATGATAAGGAGCAATATTTGATGGATAAAATTAAGAAGCTCTCAGAGGCAGTGGCAGAAGCTCAATTGACTATTGAAGAATATGGAAAACAAATAAGCAATGTGGAAAATGAAATGAAGAATCTGATGAAGTTGATAAAATTCTGGAAATTGATGTTGTTCATAGGCCTCATTGTTGTTGTTTTTAGAATGCTTTAGGATGTTGTTTATCAATTTGTTCTCATTGTAGTTGACAATACCAGTTTGACATTTGTAATGGAGAATTTGTTATCAATATTACTTGCATTTGTTATGTTGACAGTAATTTGCTATCGATATTACTTGTTATCAATACCATAATATTACTTGCATTTATTATATTAACACAATACCATTTGCTATGACTTGTTATCAATACCATAATATTACTTGCATTTGTTATATTGACAGAATTGTTATGACAGAATTGCTATGACTTGTTATTAGTACCATATTATTTGTTATGACAGAATTGAAAAAATAACATTGACATAATTGCTCAACATAATTGACAAAATTACATTGACAGAATGACTCAACAAAGGCCTAATCCAAAAACCATATGTCTTAACACAAGTCATTGACAAAATTTCTCAACATATCCAAATAACACAAGTCATATGTCTTAACCATAACATAGGCCTAATCAAAAAACCATATGTCTTAACACATAACATAGGCCTAAACAAAATACTATATGTCTTAATACAACATTACACATTACTAGTCTAAACATAATACAATAGTCTAAACAAAATACATATGCCTAAATTTTCCAAGTCTTGGTTGATCTCTTGGTTGGTGTTGTTCTCCTTTTTGTTGGGCCTACAGCAGTCTTGGCTGCACTCATCCTAGTGGTTGGGCCTGGGGGTATGAAAGGCTTAGTTGGCCTTCTGAAAGATAACTTGCTTGGCCTTCCTTGTGATCCTGATGCAGAAGTATCTTGCTTGGATTTTCCTTGAGATTTCTGCCTTGAAGCCTGCTGAGTTTGCACTTGTGAACCCTGTTGATCTTACACTTGTGAAGCCTGCTGAGATTGAACTTGTGCAGCCTGCTGATCTTGCACTTGTGAAGCCTGCTGAGATTGCACTGGTGCTGCCTGCTAAGATTGCACATATGATGGTTGTTGAACAAATGCTTTTGATGCTTGTGATACCTGCTAACTATTATGGTCCTTGCAAGTCAATTTATTATGATCTGGTTTCTTGCACCTGCTACACCTAACATTAAAACCAGTCATTCTCATCTTTTTGTATGATCCATCAAGTTCACCTTGCTCTAAATTTCTTCTTTTCTTTGGCCTTCCAAGCATCTTCCTATACTTAGGAGGCTGCACATCTGGATACTCAGTTCTCACCCACAAATTAGAACCATTACTGGAAAAATAACATACTGATAGACTTCCATGTATCTCTCCTTTCTGTAATATTCTAGAATGTAGTCAGCAATGTTGTAGTTTCTACTCTTCATTGCTGACAAGGCATGTACACAAGGAAGGCATGTCAGCTCCCATCTTCTACATGAACATGTTTTCTCCTTAAGGTCTATAGTAAATTTATCAGCTTGGTTTTCTAGATGCTTAACCTAAAAAATATGTTCAACAACTATCCTACCAAATAAAGTTGTTAATCACAACATATACTATAACCACAAAATCACAAAATCTGTTGTAACCAATTGAAATTCATATGTATATACCTGACAATCCAAAGGTTGGTGTAAGAGCTTGTTTTCTCAACTTTCTTTCTTATGTTTGGTAAGACTTCCCCATCAGCCATGTTCTGAAACCTCATCCTATTTGTTGCCCATCTCTCCATCATATATATCCTTATTTCTTCCACCATAGTAATTAGTGGTTTTGCTCTTGAATCCAGAATTACACTATTGAATGCCTCAGACATATTATTGAGGACTACATCACATTTGTTATGAGTCTTGAAATATGATCTGCTCCAATATCTTTTTGGAGTGCTGATCATGTGCTTGTGTAAACACCCCAAATTTGCCCTCACCCATTCACACCATGGCTTGTGATCTTTTCATTTGCATAAGTTCAATCATAGTATCTCATACCACATTTTTTATTCACTGCATTGATCCTAAGTCATCTGCATTTAGGGTTTGTGATCTGAGCAATCCAAGAGCTATTTGAGCCACTCCAAAGGTCATCAATCACTTCAAAGGGGTCCATGTATGTTCAAGCATCATATTATATCCTCACAAGGTCAAGAAAGTCAAAGAATCACAAGAACTGAGAAAAGCATGGAAGCAGAGCCAGGTTTAACTGCACAGATGACCTAAAATTAGGGTTTTGGTCTCAAAGGCTATAACTCCAAATTTTTTGGTCATTCTTGTTTCTATTGGTCTCTATATGATATAAGGGTCATGCATATCAATTTTCATGAAGAAATTCCATGGGGAAGGCATCTAATCAAGAGTTGACTTCTTGAACAAGTCAGTGTAAAATCAGGGCATTTGAGGACCCCAATGACCCAACCAAAGGGTGTTCTTCATCATTTTGAATGTGTATGATCTTTATTTGATCATAGAAGATGTTAGAAGTTCACAAAATTGAAAAGTTTCAAGCCATTTGCAAAGTTGCCTTTTTGGGAAAATGACTTGTAATGGAAACTTGCCATTTTGGGAAACTTTTTCAACCCTTTCTTATTGATTCAAAAATGCCTCAAATGGGAAAACTTTGGTCATGAAAGTTGTAGAATGGATCATTCCCTTTTCAAAAAGTACAAGAACTCATCCTAATTCATTTTGGATCAAAAGTTATGGCTTGTCAAAGTTGGGAAAAATCACATAATTTCAAGTTTTGCACCAAAGAGGCAAAGTTGCAAAACCTCTTGCCAAGGCAAATTGTGACCTCAAAGTGACTTCTAACCTTTGCACAAACATAAACCAATGCCTAAAATTCATAATGCACCAAAAGTTTGTCCATTTTCATGACTTGTGCTTCAAGTAATCACAAAAGGGCCAAAAAGTCACAAAGTTGCAAAACCTATCACAAACCCTAATCCACTTGCTGCATTGCTTCTAATCCATTTCCATGGCTCTCCCTAATCTCAGCTGAGCTAAACCATGCCCCTATCACAGCCTTACACTTGCCCATACCTCAAGTACACCTAACTTGGACTTTATGCAAAAACACCCATACCAATCCCACAGTGCCACACCAACTTCTCTGACCCATCCAAATGTGATAAGTGGACCAAAAGGGACTCAACACAACAGACACACAAGCCTGAAACATCCTCCAAGCCATAGCTCCAAGTTTTCACCTCTTATGCATTTCCATTCGAAAATCATTACACAAGACACAAACACCAAAACAAACTTCATAGAACATCTCAGCATGTTCCACTGATCATCCCTGACCCTTCACCTTGCCCTGAAACCCCCTGAAACTGAAACACGATTCCTTCCCCTCTCTGAACAGAACCTCTTCAAACTCACAAACCAGCCACTTTAAACTCCAACCAAGCTTCAAAGCTTCATCAAGAGGATCATTAGAGCCATTTTGAAGCAAAGAAGCATGCAGAAAGCTCCTGGATTGAAAGCTCCATTTCAGGTGAGCTCAAGAACTTTTTTTCCAGAAACGCATTTTTAAGTTCCTAAATGAATCTATGTGATGTGCTGATCATGCTGATATGTTTAGTTTTGCAAATGGTTAAGTATTGAGTATGTATGAAGCTTCTGAAATTTTTTGACCTAAAAACCTTTTGATTCGATTCAGCTTTGATACGAAAAATAAATGTGTTTTGATTGATGATTCTTGCTGTATGATGCATGGGGTTGGATTCTGGGCAGAGAGATCAAGTTTTAGTGACCTAGGGAGTGAGTTAGCAATTTTCAGGGAAGGAGGTGGCCGGAGAAGATGACCGGAGGTCATTTCCGGCCACCTGAATGTCATTAAGTTGTTAATTACGATTAGGGTTTGGTTTGAATGTGGACCTTTGATCTTGTGGACTTTTGTTGACTCCCGCGCGAATGGATGGCCTGGATCTCTCATTTAAACCCTAATCTCACTTAATTAGTTTAATTAATCCAGTTTAAATTAATTGGCTCAGTTTGAATTCCAGCCACAGGATCTGGTGCGCAGTCAACCCCCCTTTCCCCAGAATCAATCCTGGCCCTTCCCTTTGCATACTTCCATTTATTTTATTTTTTATTTCATTTAATTTGATTTATCTTTCACATTTTATTTAAAATAGCAAAAACCATTTAAAAATTATGAAATTTTTTGTCAAAGATTTCATTAATTTTTAAAACCCAAAAATATTTTTATTTTTATTTTTTGCACTAAAAATTATTTTTAAATCATTTAAATGTTTATTTTTAATTAATTAATGAAGATAAATTAATTAAAAATACATTTAGGTATTTAAAAATCCCAAAAAAATTCACATAGCATTTAGAAACATTTAGAAACATTGTTCAACCCTAAAACCAAATTTCTTTTTTGTCCTTGATGCCTTTTGATCATTTTCATTGGATTTAATTTCATTTTAAGGCAATATTTTGCTTCAAACTTCAAAAATTCCTTTCTGCCTAACCTTTGAGAGTTGAATGATGATTCTTCTTACATTGCACTCTTCATAGCATGTGGTTTATAGGATAAAATTGGCTTGATTTGATCTTGCATTTTCAATTTGTTTTGAATTTTTCTTGACAAGGTACCTTAAAACCCTAACAATCTTAGGAAATTCATAACTTTCATTAGGTTAGGAGTTGGATCCTCTCCTTTGGGCAGTGAGTTTGTATAGGTTTAGGGTATCTTTGATTGCATTTTCAAATTTTTATCATGTCATTTGCTTCTGGTTTGGGATTTTTGCTTTGCATGATGCATGTAACCCTAATTTGTGCCTCCCTTTGCATCCATCTTTCATTTGCTTGCATCCATTGACTTGCCATGGTATTTTGTGCACCCACATGATTCATAATACATCTTAGGACATATTAGAATCATTTTTGATCATTGCATATTTCATTTGCCATGTTGTATGTCCATTACATTTCATAAACTTTTCATGTACATTCATGGTTCAATGCATGCCTCATTTGCATCCTTATGCTTGTTTGATCATTATCATGCCTTGCCTCATGTTTGCATCATCTCTTAGCATCATTAAAATCATGTAAATGCTTCTGACTTTGGTTTGCATCATGACATTTCATCTCATTTGCATTGCATTTCATTTCTTTTGGCTAACTTTTCAGGTGGTAAGTTGTTTTGAGAAATGAATTTGCCTTCACTTCTCACAATCTCTTCTCATCTCTCTTGCATCTTAGCTGCATTTTATCTTGTGTATTGGATTGAGCTTGCTCATTCATGTTCATCTTACCTTCTTTCTTCAAGAAACTTGTCTTCTTAAGTGAAGCAAGTTGTTTTGCTTCTTCCTCCTTCCATCTGCTTCCTTCCTGGTGGTTTCTCTGAAGATCTTTCTCTCTTAAGCCTCATAAACCCTAGGATCTCCAAGCATGATAACAATTAGGGTTTGATTAGTCCCCCATTTAGCTTTTACCTTTGTGTCATCTTTGAGCCTTCTCTTCTCATCTCATAATCAGGGACTAAACCCTAAAGGCTTTAAGGCTTTGTGATTAAGCTTATGCCTGCATCCTTCTATTAGGATGGAGTGTATAACTTTAATCCTAAGTGTTAAACCCTTAATGTGTTTAAATCCTTTAATTAAATCACTTAATAATCATCAAGACATCAAGCTTGTAACTTGGGCCTTGCATTAGGGTTCTAATTCTTCCTTAATTGGTTAAGAAGGACTAACTCTAGTGTTAATGGACAAGTCCCCCTCAAGTTGTCTTACAAACCATAAAAATCACTTCTTCATCATATCATTAACTAAAATCCATTTAATAAGGGCTTTGTTTTGTCATGAGGTTAATCCCTAATCATGGATTAAGTTGAGGAGTCTTTCTCAGCTTAAATATTCTCATCTATTATCCTTCTATTAGGATGGTGTAATGAGTCCATTAAATCCTTGATTATGGCTTAAACTCATTACTTAACACTAAACAAAAACAATAAAAACATCTAAATAATCACAAGTAGGTTAATGATCTTAATCCTACATCATGGTAATTAAGTGTGAGATGCTGACTTCACATTTAAAGTATTCTCATTACCCCTAATCAGAGGGAGGATGTGATGAGTTTACTAATCCATTAATTTAGGCTTAAGCTCATTTTCTTATGACAAAATCCAAAAAGCAATAAAAGATTGAAAACACAAAAACAAACAATAATCGTCTCCTCCGGGATTCTTTTCTCATCTCATTCACTCATAAACGAGAACTTGCTTCTTCTGTCTAATGCAAGACAGTTTGCACCTGAGCCAGACAGGCCATACACTTGAGCATAGACAAGTAAGCAATTCACAAGTCAATTCATCTTTCAGTCTCTTTGGGTCGAACTACGGTGTTCTGACTTCCTCATTGCACGAGAGGATACGTAGGCATAACTTAACAGTTATCGAACAAAAGTCTCTGTATATTCCCCCTCCTTCCTGTATCATTCTTCAAGCCTCATAGTCCTGAGCACTTCATTTCTGTTCTTACACTGACACTTCACTTATATACACTACACTTCTTTTACACTGACACTTGCATTCTTTCCAGCTTTGATACACAGATAGCACTGACACTACCCCTTTAAAACACAAATCTTTTAAGCGTGGATCCCGTCGAGTACGGCGGACAATCTGGGTGCTGATACCTTCCCAGGTTGTAACCAACCCCCTTTCTCAGTCTCTCTGGTTCGCAACCGTTTTATCCATATCTTTTCTAGGTCTATGCAGCATTACCTTTCCTTCGAGATAAAAATGCCTAGCTGGCGACTCTTTTCATTTCCTCCTCTTTCGCCGACCGTTCGCGTCTGTACCCTATTTGACTTAGCCTCATTTAGTGGGAGCGACAGCTTGTATGCTTCCACATTGATTTCCTTCATCCCTTTCATCTCTCATTCCCAAGCTTGGTAATACGTGGACTTTGCTGCTTTCCAGATAATTTCCTTGAGTTTCTTTCCTGGATATCTTTTTCTGAAATTATTATAAAGATGTCTGACACAGAATCGTTGCTCAACTCCAGGTAGCAACTCATCCATGGCAGGTAATAAACCCTTTTGTACAACAAAAATAACATAAGTTAGTACAAATAAAATAAGTAATTATAAGTAAACATAAGTTATAAAATATACACCTTTTGTTGATCAGATATATAAGTGTATGTGAGACACTTTTCTGTCCCACCTAGATCATCAATAACAAGCTCCAAGAACCAAGTCCAACTATCTTTATTTTCACTTTCAACCACAACAAATGCTATTGGTAGCATTTTATCATTTGGATCTCTTCCAATGGCTGCCAAGATTTGCCCTCCACGCAACCCTTTCAAAAAATAACCATCTAGTCCAATGAAATGTCTACATAATTTAAAACTCTCCTTACAAGCAGCCAAGCAAATGTACAACCTCTTAAAATATGGTCTATGATCTGCATAACCCTCTGGTACAGGATGCACATTTACTTTCACATTAGAACCCGGGTTAGATCTCAAAAGTTCATGGCAATGGTCATAGATCCTTGTATAGTCCCCAAGGAAAGAACCATCTACCATATCTCTAGCAGCAAATCTTGCTCCTATGGTCTTTTGCTTGCTAACACCTACATTCCATTTTTTTGTGCCTTTTCCTTTATGTCTCTAAGCTTCAATCTTGGATTGGATTTCACTGAATTATGTAGTCTCTTACTTAAGAATTTGGTACTCATCAGCTTTACATTGTACTCTCTACTACAATTATGGTTGTCTATGATCTTCCTTAGTTGCCAAGAATCCTTATTAGGTAACTTTGCGCATATTGCACTACATATGATGCTATTGCTTCTTTGAAATCAGCCTTGGTTATGAAATACATCCCAACCTCCCATTTGAAATTTGACATGTCTTTCTGTGATTTAAAAATAAGATACTTTTTCCTAACAACATCACTAGTTTCATCACTTTCACACCCACTTTGTAAATCATCACTTTCATTATCAGTAACTTTGTCATCACACTTTTCTTTACCTTTTTGGATCTTCCCCCCATGGTCATTCACAGATTCCATCACATCACCCTCCTCATCAAAATCATCATCAAACTCATCTGATTCATCATCAAAACCCACTTCCATTGCACTATCATAATTGAAGTTTTCATCCTCACTATCATCAGAGCTAAGGCCATCATTGACATCGCCACCAGTCTCCTTCAAAGGCTCGATATTATTCCCCTCATTTCCCCTCATTCTCATTCACAGGCTCACTATTATTCCCCTCATTCTCATTCACAAGCTCACTATTATTCCCTTCATTCTGATTCAAAACATCCTCTTCCATCCTTGGAGTTGTCTCATTCAAAGGCTCACTATTATTCACCTCAGCATTAACTTCCTCAAACATTGCAGCAAGAACTTTTTCAGTCTCATCCTCTTCCATCACTTCTGCTCGTACTTCATCAATTGGACCATCATAGAAATCAGGTTGTGACAATATGTGTGTGATGTATATGTCAACCCTGAGGTGCACCCTATACAAATCAGCAATATCTAGGGCTCCTTTGTCATCAACCAAAGTGTTCATCCTAAGTTGTGGATCCTTATAGTAAATTTTCCCAATACATGTGTAACATAAATCCTTAAAACAACCTAACAGTTCAAAATAGCTCCATTTATCAACATCTATTTTCAATTCTGCAATCTCCCCCTTCGTATACACTCAGCTCGTCATCCACAAATTCACCACTGTGGTGGATTGTAAGATTCAGATACTCAGTCATCTCTACCAACACAAATCCCTAATTGATTCGACACTGTGAAAACCAAGCAACCCTAAATCAGAAACTTATCCTAAAAACCCTAAATCATTAAACTAAGTGAAATCGAATAACATTTCCATTTGTAAAATCGAATTACGTACCTGGTAAACTATGCTTCAGAACCGGTTCCTTTGCTTCAAGCTTCCATGGCTGTTGCGCTAGGGTTCCTTCTTTTTACTGCCTTCCGTATAATGACTTTTCCCTTACTAAAATCACTTCCTTAAGGTAAACACATCCTACATGGCATATGAGTCACCAAAGCTCAGCACCACATGTGTAAAATAGTTGACTTTGACTAACGGTAGGTAACGAAAGGACAAACATGGAACCATTTACAAAATTAAAGGACATTTTTATCAATTTTTATAAATAAGAGACTAAATTGGACCCAGTGATAAAGTTAAATGATCAATTTGGATATTTTACAACATTTTATTATTTTGAGGCTGAAAAAATGGGAATGAAACGTTTTTATGAGGGAAACACTTCAATTTCACAACCGAGTTGTTAACCGACTTAATTGAATTGAATTGTACAAAGCCGCAAGCACTACGCATGGAGAACGTTCCAGAATCTTCATCCAAAGGAACCAAACGCCGGCGAACTGAGAGTTCCGATGCCGGAAACACCTCATCATCATCATCATCACTCGGTACACAATCCTCTCCGATTACACACTACACCTCTATTTCTCTTTATTTATAGCTTATATTAATCTCTACTGGATTGATTTCGCAGAGAACGATCTTACATTTTCTGATACGCTTATTGCCCTTCGAATCATGCGAGCTCAATTTCCCCAAATTCTCAATGTAACAATTAACTATCTCATTTTTTACTCTCCCTGTGTATTTTTAATGAATGAATTAATCATTAATTTTAGTTTTGATTATTGATGCTTATTTCTAGGTTTCGGTTGAACCATTTATATTGAAGTCTCAATTGTATAGCAGTGTGAAGGACAGAACACAAGTAGATAGGGAATTAGAGGTCTGTTAAGGGAATTTTTGTAATCATAGTTATGCTTATTTAAGCTCTTAAATTTTGATTGATTAGTTAATGTGATGGTAATTTGTATTAAGATATAGTATTTGTTTCTTTTTTTCCAGTGTCTTCGGAGGGATAAAGTGCTTCGCCTTTTTAAATTAAATACTGGACAAGATGATCACGCCGTAATGTTTTTGGATGATTACCTAAAACAGGTTGGTTTAATAGTATATACTAACTCTATATTTATTGACGAACCATCATTTTATTTTTTCTAACTGTTTATGCATAGATAGATCGTGTTTTTAAAAGAATGGAAGGAAAGACAGGAGCAGAATTTGAAGTTTTTGAGTGGTTCAAAACTCATGTCCTAGATTCAAAGCTGGAAACTGGCATTGAACATCAGGAGCTTGTAAGTAAGATATGCAAACTAAGCATATACTGTTTAATCATTTCCACTTCTGCTTATTACACTGTCGACTCATCAGAAACCTTTGTAATCTTGCAAATGTCTGACTTTGGGAGAATGCATACGTACAATAATAAAATATTGCTTGTCTACATATATATAAGCAAATTTTAACTTTTATGGTTCATTGAATAATTGATGTATCTAACCTATATGTAGTCCAAATACATCATTTATTCAATGAATCTAAATAGTCAAAATTTTCTTATAAATAGGAATGGAGGGAGTACACATTATATCAAGACATTTTTTCCAGTTTGCCATGATAAATTCTTTGATTTTAAATCATGAAGGCCGGTCAAACATATGTTTCACAGGATATTTACTAAATGTTTTGATGCTGATGGTTGTTCATTTGTTTGGATGCAGTGCTCACTTTTGTCACTTGGTGGAAAGGTGAAGGACAGTCACATCTCCCTTCTAATTAATGCAGGTGTCCTTGTAAGTGAAATGGATTGCAACAATACTCATTTTGGTTGTATTCAAACACTTTTTTGAAACTGTCACAACTTTGCTTGGAATTTTTAGACCATATACAAGTCTTTTCAACTTCACTTCCTGTAAATTGCTAAGTAAACTTCATATATATTTTTTTGCCAACTTGGTTTACAATACCAGCATAAATAGCATTCACTTTACGATACCAACATTTGTGGGCTTTTTTCTACATGAAATCGTTGATTTATTTAGACATCATTGGAAATCCTTCAAGTGCTTTTTTTTGGGGTTTTCACCATTAACATTGAATGTTATTAGCGGCATCGAGAATCTTGGCGCCTCTCTTTATCTTATTTCATGCGTATAACTCCTACAAGACGATACAAACTTTCCCTTTGATTAAGCATATTATAGTATCCTGCGTATGTTGATTATGTGCCTCTTTAATTTACACCGTCTTGGATTCTTTTTCAACACAAATGTTTCTATTACTTTAACACAGATGTGATTCTTCTGTAGTTTTGTTTTATATTTGATTATGCCCTCTTCTTTTTAGTTTCATCCACAATGTGTATGAATATATGCTCTTTTCGTTGAGTACATAATAATTTTGGTGCATACTTTACAGACCAGGCAACTTATTGATCCAAACATGTATTGGATAGCAATTCCAAATATTGGCTCACTTCTTAAAGGTCTTGTCCAGGTATGAATATTTGACGTCTACCCTGTCTTTATGTCTGGATGCTTGCTATATAATTCAATCTATATATTATTCATGGTCATCTTATAACTTGATACAAAAGACTAAATTCTAACTCATATTTATATCGATACAAGACTTCTTATCCTAAATAATTAGGGAAAGCAAGAAATGAATCATAGTAATGACTAAGTAATCTTGGGAGATAATCTAAAATTCCCTAAGAATAGAGACCGGTTTTAGGAGATAATCTAAAATTCCCTAAGAATAGAGACCGGTTTTAGGAGATAAAATACACTAACATAATTATATCAAATGATATTATTTGTATATTATAAGATATTTTCTAACCTTCCAAATTAGAGTAAATTGATAATTTAAGAGAGAGGGTGCAAGTCTCCAACCCACTCTCACTCCCACAAACCCCCATCCCTCCCTCCTCTCTCCTCCCGCCTCCGCCCCCTTCGTTAAATCCTCTCTATCATTTTTTTCGTTTTTGGTTCCAAATCGTACCCTCTGAAGTGACGTGGACAACTACATTTGCGGTTCCTTGATTGAATACAAGAGCGTCACTCCCCACGACGCCCATCTGAACTCCAACCTTCGGTGTGTGGCACCACTAGATTCATTGTTAGAATTCTGTCACCAATAATCCCAGATATTTCTGGTTTGTTTCGGTTGATGCTTCCATTAAAGACATGTTGACCCATGACATTCGAGGCCTAGGATTGGTGAGGGGCGAGCGTGTCAACATTGGGTATAAGAAGAGCCTTTTCAATAAATCTGATTGTGTTTTCTAGCTATCCTTGTTTTCAATTTTTGCTTTAATGCAGAATTAGAAAATGCAACTAGATCTTGTTTTCTTTAAATCTTTCGGACCACAAGTTTGATTTCAAATCACATTTTGAACCAATTTTTGTGACATCTTTTATGGAATATAAAATGTGATTCTTACTCGAGTCATGCTGAATCAAAGCCATATGTACTACTTTTAGTGGTTTAACCATGGGCTTTTTTGCCTTATAGAAAGTGGCTCCAGAGATGGCTTAAGTAATTGACCAGTTCTTGGTTAAATTGCAGTCTTGTTGAAACTTTTTCCCTGGTTAAGTTCAGCAATCCTGCTCAAATCCTCTCGAGAGGTTGTGGCAGTAGAGGGAATTTGCAGCGTTTCAGGCAGAGGGTGCGGGTGGCCTGGGAGATGGGTTGTGGTAGAAAAGAGATGGGGGGACCAGAGGGGGTGGCACGCTGGTGAAGTTAGAGTGTAAGAGGAAGCATTTTTTGCCCCTCGCGCGTGTCAAAGTTTTATGCGTCACTTGTAGGTGGTGCATGGTATAACCCTGTCCCTCCTATTATTCATTCGTGTAATATGTTTGATTTTTAGTACACGTACTTCAATTGTTTGTTCAGTACTTGAACACATGTTGCTATTTCTTTTGGAGGGGCATTGTGTTGGAAAGGAGAAAATAAGTAGTGAGGGGTGTAACTAAACCTCAGACATATCCGAAAGGTAGGTCTCACTTGTTTGGATCAATTTATTTTTGAACAATTATTCTTTCTGCCAGTTTCTCTTGAGAGAGCTTTTGAAAACAAAGAGTGACTATTTTCCAAAATTAAGCTGAAACAAGCATTAAACTCTACAATTTTCAAGCTCACAAGGCAGTAAATATTAGCCGAGTTATCAGCTGAATCAATCATCATATAGATTACATCCTAATTCTACACGTGGGAAAATAGTCAATCTTTGAAGTCTATTGCCAGTAATATTTATTATAGAGTTTGTGTGGATTGAGTTATTTCTTTCTAGATGGGGTATGATTTGGGCAGTCATTACACTTTCATATTTGTATTTCTTCAGAATGAGAGAGGCCCAGTTTTGTTTTTTCCTGTAAATTTTATAAGTTGTGTATTTCAATCTTTAGGTTATATATTCATTATAATGAATTTTCTTTAACTTCGTGTGTTCAGGGAAGGAAGGAAATTATTTCCCTTCTCAGCCGGCGTCAATATAAGGAGATGATGTTGGCCGTTTTAGAAAAGAAGCGTCTTCGAATGTCTCCGCTCGATATGAGATTTCATCTTCGTGATTTGATTGGTTCGGGGCATCTCAGAAGTGACCAGACTCCGGTTGGTATAATTATCAGAGTATCAAAAGATTAGAGGTCCAGAAAGTCATATACTTGGATCCATAAATTGATTTATCTGCTGCTTTTTACCGTTAATTATTTTTAAGAGGTTTAGTGGCTTATGCTTTGGATATATTAATTGTAATTTTTTTATTAATAAATGGATATATAATTGGTATATCACTTCAAATGGCTTTGTAAGACATGAGAGAACTATTTAGATGAAATATCTATATTTATTTTTTTCCTTTGAATGATTAAGGAAAAAGTTTATGATTCAGCAACTACTTTCATCACTTTCATCAGCTATCGACATGGACCAATTTAAGCATATGTAATCTCCTTTCTCAAAGTGCAGATATATAATTACGTTTCTGTAAACCTTCATGGTTTATTTAAACGCTTGCATTTATCTGTTTTTCAGGTTACAACTTACTTGATGTTGATGCAATCGTTTGACTAGTGCTTTCATAGTTTTTACAACAAATGTACTTGCATTAATACCGGTGTTCGGCATTATTTATGCCTAGTATTTTTTTTTTGTATTCTTCATAATCGTATTTTTTATCTGTCATTAGCAATGTAGCTTTTAAATTATAAATTGATACTGAATAGTAAAAGGACTTGTAATAATAGTAAATTTGCATTTAAATTGCATTCAGTAATTATCAACCATTTTTTTAAAGGCAAATAATGATATTAAACCAAGAATACTATATGTATTCCAAACCTTACATTAAAAGAAAAACTTCTACCAACACAACAAATCTGAATGGGACTCCATACAAAAAAGCATGAGGAGTTGGAATAGGATTTTTTTCCAATATTATCCCATTTTCAGACAAAAAAATTTAACATTCTAACAAAAGTTAATAATTGGACAAGAATTACAAATAAGATTATTTATTTCCTTCTAAATAACTCATATTACTGCCAACCAAATTGCCCCTTTAACCAAAGAAAATTCGATTTCGTTTCTCCGTCACTCCAATCTAACCAAAATTTAGCCTCACAATATTGAATCGCTATACCGCACCAGCTTCCAACCTTACAAGAAAAACAATATTGAATCGCTATACTGCACCAGCTTCCAACCTTACAAGAAAAAAACAAATGGATTGACGTTTCCTCCCTCAAAAGACAAGACATCAGCTACACAAGGGATCCACCATAACTCTCCTTAATTGCATTTTAGTGGGCAATCTATCCCACATCGACTTCCATCCAAACATTCTAATCTTTGGAGGCACTCTACAAACTCAAACCCAATTGAAAACCTTCACAAAATCCTCATGCATCAAAAAAATAGGAGAGTCTAAAGAAATCATTCTGCTATATGTCTCTCGCACTGTAAATTCCGAAACTGACCCTCCTTTTCAATATACCTCATCCTCTGTGTTACTAACCGGCACAACAGTAGCCAATAAAATGTGCAAACCACATAAATTGTTCTTGAACGACAGGATCCATTGGCGAAATAATTCCGAAATCGCTCCAAGTCCAAACACCATCTATCCACTCTCCCATCTCCTCTACAAACACTTTCTTCTTACAACTAGCAACAAAAGCTTCGGTGAACACATCTGCTAAAAGGACATCACAGATCCACACCACAGTTCAAAAAGGAATTTTATTACCACATCGTAATTTAAAATGAACAGCTTGAATAAAATTTAGATCGTCTATCGTCGATATATTTCCATTAAGCACCAAATTTTCCACCAATAAGAGGAGGACTTCTTGTAAGCGGCAATCCTTTTCGAACAGAAAAAATTCACACTCATACCGCTGTTAAAACTCTTCTCCACAACGCATACGGTTCGGTAATTGCTCTCCCCTTCCATTTAGATGACAATGTCAAATTAAGTTATATTTTTTTAGATAAAATATATTTTATGAGAAATGTTATTATTCCATTTAGATAACAATGCCAAATTAAGTTATCTTTTTTTAGATAAATAAATTTTATGAGAAATGTTATTAAATTTCACGTTTCTTATGAAAAGTATTTATATTAAATTTGTCTCGTAATCTTTATCACCGCTACGTACGTGTCTGTCTAGTAACCAAAAATCTTTCGTATGGTGTGTTAGGCTAGTTTTTGTTAGAGGAGGTAGATCGAGACAACATTGTGGATGCAAAATTAATATCATTATGCGAAGAAATTATTTTACATTATTTATTTTGATAAGTATATTTTAGGAGAAGAGTTATAGGAATATTACATTTTATGTTGAATGTCAATTTCTGAAAAAATTTCAAAATTTAAAACTATCTATTATGGAGCTTAAATTTTAGAAGGTATATTAATTTTTGTAAGGATTATATTTTCAAAATATTTAAATCGATATTAAAATTAATATTCTTAATACATTTGTATTTCAAGAGTTAATTTTCAAATAAATATTGATGTAGTTTTAATGTATTTTTATAAGAATATTGTGGAGGGAAAAAATTAAAGCGGTGTGTGAGAAAAATAGAGGGTGTAAATAGAAATCTCATTAATTTATTTTACATATCCTAATGTAAATAGAAATCTCATTAATTTATTTTACATATCCTATTCATAAGATTCTCACGTATTATATGTATTTTCAAAAAAATTCTGTTTTTGGATATATATCTCCGGACGCATCACTTTTTACTTAATATTGGTTTATTACATAGATACATCTACGAAATGTTTTTATTTATGTATCTCCGGAATATTTGTTGATATACTTCGTGTCAGGCTCTTTCTCCTCCCTAATTCTTCACTTTTCATCTTCTTCTTCTTCAAACTTCTTCCCTCATTCTATCCACTTCAAAAATTCAATTTCTAGCAAACCACATTTTCTTTCACCCGAGTTCGACACGGAGCATCAACCGCAACGATCAACACACTCCTAATCATCTATAGCTCAATATAATCGGTAAGTTTATGAGTTTTCGAGTTATTTTCGAATGTTCTTTGTAATCGATTTATAATAGACTTTTAGGTGTAGAAATTGTTAGATACTTTTAGAAACATAGTTTAGAGACAATGTAGGTATTGTTTGTTTGCTTAAACGGACAATCAAAGCATCAAAATGTAGATTTTCAAAGGTTGGTGACGACAATGGCGTTGCTGTTTTAAGTTGTAGAAGGTTCCGGAGGTGCATTTCCGAAACAAATTAATGTTAGGAATGTTTCATAGATGCAACTCAAGAACAACACAGACGTTGTGAATTATGGGTGCTTCCGTGGATGCATTTACGTAAGTCTTTCGTATGTATACATCCAGAAACAAGATTTTTTTTTTTTTTTCAATTTATTTGTATCTAATTCAAATTTATTGGTTATACCTTGCAGATTTTATGGCTGATAAAGACTCATGATTGATAGATGGAAGAGTTGTACATCATGCATTTGTCTGACGTACATGGACTCAAACAGATGCACAGTCGTCTACATCACATGCCCAAGACACTCCCTCGACCTCGCATCCAATGACATCATCCACATCTTCATCCCAGAGGTGTCGAGATGCTACTGAGAGTTCATCACAGTCCCCACCTATAACATCCCATTTCTACCCGGTAATTATCGATAAAATCAGAGTAATAAAAATTCAACTAAATCAAACAAATAGGATGACACATTTCAACTTTAAAACATATTCATTAAATTTCATGAAACATGGATACATAACACTTTAACAACCATAATAACAACTTTTATTCATTCTTTGAAACAAAACAATTTTCATAACTAAGCAACAGATTCACAATTATTCCACTAAATACAATTTATATCATGTTGTTCAACTTAGACAATTTAATAACAACATATTTTAATGGAAGCAACTTGAAACAACAACAACATAATAAAATCCAACAAAACAACATATAAGTGTTCATCCCCCCGAATGTTATGTATCAGAGCATTGACACCGACTCGAACTAATGAAGATAAACAATCTTCCTTCAAACTAACTTGCACGTTACCAATATAGGGGTAACATTCAAACATAAGGGGTGCGATATCGAACAATATAAACAAGAGTATGATAATTAATACATTAGATAGTATCATACAATTTCACTACTATCCAACAACAACAACTTAATAATCACTCACAATTTAACACCAACTTTATCAACTTATTACATACATCATCATTTACGACACAATCAACATAATCAACGTCAATTTCATCAACATAATCAACTTCATCAACATTATCAACATAATCAACTTCATCAACATAATCAACATAATCAACTTCATCAACATAAGAAACATAATCAACTCCATCAACGTAATCAACATTAACAACAACTTAATCAACATAATCAACTTCATCAACATAAGCAACATAATCAACTTCATCAACGTAATCAACATAAACAACTTCATCAACATAAATAATGCAACACAAGATGCGACTCAACTATGCATATGCATGTGGTACCATTGGAGTAAAACTCCAAACTTAAAATATGTCAGGTTATCGAGGCATCTGCAACGCATAAGCCTTCAACTTAATAATTTTGCCTATCCAGGCCAACATGGTGAGCATCTGCTCCAACTTAGAAATGCAATGTATGTCATGATACAAACGACACAACACATAACAACAACCAACTTAGAACAACATACAACAAACAACTCAGAACAACATAGCAACTTTTAATTTAACACAGATTCAACCTTGACCATAGGCCTACAACTTATATATAGCAACGTTGGTTATTCGACCTACAACTTTAATATCAATATTGGTCATTCGACCTACCACTTTAATATAAACATTGGTAATTCGACCTACAACTTAATTATGCCCATAAATCGGGACAAAACAACGTAATCAATGGTACTAGAAAATCTAGACATTCAAGAACGGTAATCAATTTTGTTATTCAACCAAACAACACAACATACTGACAGCAATAACAACAACATAACAGATTTTCATAACGGAATCATACGAAGATCAACAACAACATAGCACACGAAAACACAGTAGTAAATCATATGAATCCTGATCCTACATACAGATTATCATAATCCCGGTTATACAATTCGAACCCCACCCTTACCTTGGATTAAAGGCAGCTCGAATTATCTCTTAAAAATTCCTGCAAAAATCAGATCTTGGAGTACCCTATCTCTCCCTTGCTCTTCCCTCTAAGACTTGTTCTTGCTTTAATTGTCGTTAGGACTAATTCTCACCTAAAAACCCTCATTAATCCTTATTTTCCTCTTTTACTCTTTCTCACCCAATATTCATAATAATAATAATAATAATAATAATAATAATAATATTAAAATTATTAATTATCACTTAATAGAATAATTGGTCTACTAACATCTTAATGGACCTACTACATAATACCCCAACTTTGCTATTTCTAACACAACAATCAAGCCCACTTAAGTAAATAGTCTTATAACTTCTAATTTTATTCTACGATTAAACCAACTTAATATCAACTTAGCAACTTAAATCACTGCAACACAATATCAACCAATAAATCATGAATAATTAATTTTTCCCCACTAAATCGATTAATTACCTGATTATCAACATATTAGCTTAAACAACAAATTCAACATATTCAACAAATATTAGGAAAATGCTCAATATTATTTTCCACAATTTAAATCAACTTATTTAATTCAACTGAAACCAACATATCAACATTATGATATTTCGAAAATCAACACAAATCAACACAACATAATATAAATATGTTTAATTAAATAATTAATTAAATAAACAAACATTAAACCGCCCTCCCGCATGCCTCGTTAGGATAGTCACGTGTCATTACCAGAGTGTGATGTTAATCTGGTCCCACCTCTAGAGTGTGATGAGCTTACACATGAGGATGCTGGTGACGATGATGATGCTCTTGAGGGTTTCCCGGGGGATCCATCTGATATGTCCCTGCTGATAGGATACCCCGAGCATACTGCCAGACATGTATGGGATGGAAAGGTAACATTACTCAGATTATTTCTTTTTTATCATTAGAAATTTATTATCTGTAACATTGTTTCTTACTAAAATTGTTTTCATTGTAAAATATCAGACGTGTGACGCCCAAAAGTTCTATAACTATGGGCATAAGAGGTTGCCTCAGCCACAGGAGGATTGGTTCCAAATTGTCCTTGTTGACTCTGGTCTGAAGGACCTTTGTGAGATCGGGTACGACCTGATCCACAATGGGGTGCTAATGGCTTTTGCGGATAGATGACACCCTGAGAAGTCCTATTTCCATCTACCCATGGCAAGATCACCATTACACTTGACGACATCTCATGTCTATTACATATACCGATCATGGGTACCATCCTCTATCACGGTAGAATGACAAAGGAGGAATCAAGAGAGTTTATGGTTGATGAGCTTGGGGTTGATCCACAACATGCACTATAGGAGGTGGATAAGACCGGCCCACATGGCTCATGTGAGGTTCACCTTTCTGATATGTAGATTTACGAGGTGCTAGCTGTTCCAGGATAGGCTAATGGTGATCCAGTTGAGGTTAAGATACACAGACAGCATGTGTTATTTTTTATATTTGGTCGGCACACAGTTGTTTGTGAACACAAGCTCCACATATACTGATGTAGCTTACCTCGTGTACTTTTGGATCCCACACTGATCCATGAGTACAACTGGGGGCGGCTACGTTGGCATACACATATTTGAGACTCTTATATGTATGCCTGTGGAAAACCATGACTGTCGCAGACAGTTGTTCACTATATGTGGTAACAATTTTATATCTTTCGACCTTTTTTCATTTCTTTTTCATTCTATATTTGTGATAAAGCTTGATATCGATATTTTTTATTTTCATTTCAGGCTTGGATCTTCCATCACTTTCTGATGATAACTGGATGAGGGAGTGTGCCTGAGTATACAGAGGACTAGCCGTGTGCACATGTTTTTCTCCCTCTCAGAGGGAACCAGGAGGTCGACCCGTACATGGTCTATCTCGACCGCATTGTTGTTGAGGACATCCAATACGATGTATATGCAGCTCACCGTCAGACGTGCCGATTTGATGACTTCTCACGCAGATGGTTGATATGCAATTCGATCATCACCGTGACATATCTGCCCGAGCGCGTCATGCGGCAGTTCGATTATACTCAGACCATACCCAGGCACTTTGTTGTCTTCATTCCTCTCAGCTTGACCCGTAAGTAGATAGATGATTTATTCGCTGACTATCAAAACCACATGGTATCGGACGAGGCTCGGGAGACCAGAGTGCCTAAAGACTAAAGTTGTGTTGATGGCTACATCATGTGGTTCCTTACTGTCTCCCACCCATACATGGTGCTGACTACAGTGAGATCACCACTCAGACCAGTTCATCGAGAGATATTAGAGGAAGAGCAGCCTCAGCTGGACCACAATCAGGATGTATTGCCTTGATGTCCTGATATAATTACGATTGGACGGGCAGGCATTGTAGCTGGTTTCTTCCCTGAGGGGTCTGGTGGCTGGTGTATAGTGGATGACATGATTGCGGTGGCAAAGGGACGCTTATGTATCGTAGACATCGCACCAGGATAAGTGAGATCGATGACCGAGGACGCAGACCATACGATTGAGGAGGCGGTAGAGGCAGCAAAGACATAGGCAGAGGAGAGAGTGCAGATATTCTCTAGCACAAACAGTAGTGACTATGGTGTTTATTTTGATGTACTTTTATTTTGACGGCATTGATGTGTATATATATATATATATATATATATATATATATATATATATATATATATATATATATATATATATATATATATATATATATATATATATATATATATATATAAAATTAATAAAACTGGATTTATTTAAAAAATCTGTTCCGATAAGATTTCAGAGATGCATCTACGAAACTTTTTCCTCATATGCATCTTCGGAAGCATTCAGCGTAAAAAAAAAATGTTATGTCCAGAGATATATCTCTAGAAACAGAGGACATAAAAGAAAATGCGTCAGCTGAGAATATAATGAGGTGGATTAAAAACTTCACATTATTTTAATTCAACCGTTCTGAATATGCAAGTATTTCTTATTCATCTCCTAAACACATCATAATATCAATACCTAATATATTAGTCATAAATTTAATCAGTGTGAATTTAGTTTTGATGTTTTGAATTTACTCGAAGGAGAAATTATGATAGTTTGCTTTGATGCGGAGATTGATAAATTTAAAAACAAATTAAGGTTGGTAGAGTCTATCGTTACTTCGGGGACATTAGGGTATATGCAATGATGATGTACATATTCGAATGCAAAAGCAATACCTTGATTAGTGATATTAAGAGAAACAATGAGAATAATATTTTGTTGATATACTTGGTCATGTTGTTCAAAACAAAGAAGAAGAAAAAAGGTACTCGCACTGTAAACAAAAATTGGAGTCGTAGTAAAGAAGAGATCTATGTTTTGAGAGACAGTTCTAACCAAAGTATTGAATTAGTTGTAGAGGGAAACAATGAAGTACAAAAAGTTTGTGAGTTAGAGTTGCATGAAATGTTGGCCGTAAAATATGCCAGAGTAAGAATATAAGGAGACAAAAAGTATATTAGCGTCATAGCCACTATTCAAATAAATTATTGGTGGTTGACACAATTTAGGAATTTGAAAATAAATTATTGGTGGTTGACACAATTTAGGGTACGCAGAATTTAGTGGAATCATTCATTTTGGGAGAGAATATGCCTCTTTAAGCGCCTCTCTTTGCTTTCTATCTTTCTGCAATTTTTTGTTTCTTTTGTAATACTAGATCTCATTTGAACTATAGTAATTTACAATAAAAGGCAGAAATTTCCTACTCTATCTAATTCCATTATTGTTCTACTTTGCTTATTTACTATTTTCTACATTTAGATACTAGATTGAACTTATCAATTTGGTATCTAGAACCTTGGTTTCGCCTGCGCAAGTGGATGGTTGTTACAAGAAGCACCATGGAAAACAGATTAGAAGCCATAGAACAGAGGATGAGTAACTTTGAAGTCACAATGGACCAGATCTGACAGCTGGTGACGGATTAACAGTCACCACCACAGGTCACGGTGGAAGAGATTCCTAGTTGATTCAAGAGAACCCGGTTCAGAATCACACGAGACACCAACGACATCGTATTCGCGGTAGTGAGGAAGAAGAAGAGGATGAAGGGAGTGAACGAAGTACGATTTCGCTGGAATCGCGGCAACACCATTGTCGACATGGTGGTGAAGCTCGTTCCTGGTTCTTTGGAGGTCGTCGAAGGGTGGAGATTCCAGTTTTCAAGGGAGATGATGTGTATGGGTGGTTTGTACGCATTGAAAGGTATTTCAACTTGAATGGGTGAGGGTTCAAGACAAGTTGGATGCGATGGTGTTAGCAATGGAGGATAAAACCTTGAACTGGTATCAGTGGTGGGAGGAACAAACACCCTTGTGAACGTCGGAGGAATTCAAATAGTTTTGATGAGACGCTTTCAAGCAGGGCTCCGACACAATCCTTTGGGACCTTTGTTGAGTTTGAGATAGAAGGGGGCATTGGTGGAATATAGAGAAAAGTTTGAGATGAGGGTAGCATCACTAAGGAGAGAAGAAAGAGTCATGTTGGACTCCATTTTTCTGAATGGTCTGAAAAAGGAGATTCAAGTTTAATTGAAGCTTCATGAAAGCCAAGATTTAGCTTAACTGATGGATAGAGCCTTGTTGATTGAAGAAAAGATTGAAGTTGTGCCAAGAGATTATGGAGGAATTAAGAAGTGGTGAGAAGGAAAATGAAAAGTTAAAAGGAAGGAGGTTAGATCATGCAGAATTGGAGGAAATGAGTAAAAAAGGGCTTTGTTTCAAGTGTAGAGACAAGTGGAATAGAGAACACATTTGTAAATTCAAAAACATGAGTTTGAAATTGTGTGAAAATAGTAGTGAGGGGGAAGAGGAAATAGGAGGGATAGATATCCAAACAAAAGAGTTCATGGAAACAGGGGAGGAATTTAAAACTCTACAACTATTCATGCAGAGTAAAGAAGGATTTACCTCTAATAAGTCCTTCAAGGTGTGGTGACAGTGAATGATAAGGAACTGATAACCCTAATTGATTCAGGAGCAACAATGAATGAGGTCTTGAGACATTTTCTTAGAGAATTATGCTTAGTGTTCTTTGATGATATCCTAATTTACAGCAAGAGCATAGAAGAACATAAGGACCACTTAACCATGATTTTAAGGGTCCAATAAGATCAACAACTTTATGCCAACAAGAAAAGTGTTAGTTAGGGTGACGTGATTTTAAGGAGCATAAAATAGCACATAAGGATTATTGTAACCTTTGCCTATCCCAACACAGGTTTGGAGTGACATATCTATGGATTTTACTAGGGATTACCCAAGGTGCATGGGATAAATACTGTCATGGTGGTAGTTGATAGGCTAACTAAGTATGCACATTTTTTCCCTATCAACCATCCTTACACAGCCAAGAGTATAACTGAGGTCTTTACTCAATAAGTGATCAGGTTGCATGGGTTTCCTAATTCTATAGTCTCTGACAGGGACAATGTATTTCTCATCAATTTTTGGACATAATTGTTTAAAATGGCAGGGACAAAATTAAAATACAGTTGTGCTTACCATCTTCAATATGATGGCCAAACTGAGGTGGTAAATTGATGCTTAGAGACTTACTTGAGATGCGTAACATGGCTCAAACCTAAGCAATGGCCTAGGTGGTTGGCCTGGGCAGAATATTGGTATAATACCAACTATCGTGCATCTATGAAGACTACTCCTTTTGAGGCACTATATGGAAGGGCACATCCAGTGCTAATTAGAGGATATACTCCTAATTCTACAATAGAAGAGGCCAGTAAACTGACCAATGAAAGAAACATGATGATTAAGGAGCTACAATAGCAGTTGTTGAAGGCTCAAGATGTCATGAGAAGTCAGACCAACAAGCAAAGAAGAGAGGTAACATATGAGGCAGGAGATGTGGTTTTTCTGAAAATTTAACCTTACAAAATGAAGAAATTAACCAAAAGATTGAATCAGAAGCTCAGTCCCCGCTATTATGGACCATATGAAGCTATTCAAAAGGTTAGAGTTATGGCCTATAAACTTAAACTACCTGAGGATATCAGAGTGCACCGTGTATTTCATGTTTCTCTATTGAAGAAAACAATTGTATCTTTTGTAGAACCTCAACCTTTGCCAATGTGCATGAATGAAGAGTGGTATTTGCCAATGTGCATGAATGAAGAGTGGTATCTAGAACCTATACTAGAAAGAGGGGTAGATTATAGGTAGAATGAGCAGGGTAGCTGGGAGGTTTTGGTAGATATGGAAAAGTTTGAGAGAGAGAGAGAGAGAGAGAGAGAGAGAGAGAGAGAGACGGTAGGACAAAATTGTTAGATGGGGTAACACAATTGGGGTAACACATAGGCTGGGAGGCTGGGAGGATGGTTTTAAGGAGGGGAGAATTGGTAGACATGGAAAAGTTTGAGAGAGAGAGAGAGAGAGTAGGACAAAATTGTTAGTTGTGGTAACACAATTGTGGTAACACATAGGCTGTGTGACAGCTGGTAGCATGTGAGTGGTAAGAGAATAGAGATTATCCATCTTGGGAGAGAATAGGCCTCTCCAAGTGTCTCTCTTTGCTTTCTATCTTTCAGCAATTTTCATTTTCTGTTTTCTTTTGTAAGACTAGATCCCACTTGAACTCTAGTAATTTTTTTTACAATAAAAAGCATAACTTTCCAACTCTATCTTGTTCCATTACTGTTTTACTTTTGCTTATTTACTGTTTTCTACACAGATTCTAGATTGAACTTTTCATAACTGCTTAATGCATACTACATGTTCTAAAATATGTGTCTCTATGCATTACAGTGAATCCTGAACTATATAGAGAAATTTTACTCTTTAGGTGGAGGCTCTATGAGATAAATCTCACTTAAAAGCTCTAAAAATTTCAAAACATTCTATCAAAAGTTATATGATTAATAGATACCGGACACGGTGCGATGAAAATGCATGATCCGACCGTGAAAGCATAATTGAATTCCTGAGTATGCAAAGCCTTATACTACATAACATCTAAGGGAAGGTAGCATATGCTTAAATAGGTTGTTTGTGTCAATGGCTTCACCAGAATAAATCAAGTTAAAGCTCTCCTCGTGCAATATAATGATCTCTAAATTTGTCAGATCACATAATACAACAAATGTCCTACAAAATTTGATTAGTACCATTTCTCTAAGGGAAAAACTTAAACGCTCCTATCTCTTTATAAATAGACATTATCTGTTTCACTCATGCTGATTTCAACTTGGACGATGTTAAAGCAAGATAGGAAAGAATCCTGTGTCCAAAAAACATCGTAAAAGCTCCCAGAAGGCCAAGTGTTTTGAGTGTGGTAAATAGGTCCAGCTGCACATATACAAAAATGACGAGTAAGTACTTAAGAGATTATATGGCTGAAACTGAAAACATAACACTGTTCCATGAAAACTGCCATGGATGTTACCAGCTCTGATAATGGAGTATATATTACATAAACACAACCAAATAGAAGAACTTGACTTAACCAAGTTTAATTAGAACATGAAATAATCTTAAATCAATGTAGAGTGGACATACCTTCAACCAGAAAAGCACATAAAGCAACAGAACTGCAGCAAGACCAACATGAAAAAGGGTGGCAAATGTAGCAGGTAATGTTGAACCAGGGAAATTCTTCAGGTTCACCCCCAAACGTAACAACTGTAAATGATATAAAAGGAGCATACAACGTTAACTACCAAAAACTACGATAGATCAAATAAAAGAAAATAAATCAGCATAACAACATCTGTACTGCTCTCTAGTGAGAATTATAGTTAGACTTACCCCAACCAAAAAGCCAATGAATGGCAAAAGGATCAAACCCAAAAATACGAGAGAAAGTTTCTGGGGTGGTCGCTTTTCAGGAGCCCTGAATATGTGGTTAATCTCTGCTTTGGGCCCATATCTTGAGTAAGGATCAACAGGTGGTGGAGGAGGACGCACTGCTTTCTCAGGAGCTTCTGGAAGATCTAATTCAACCTGACCCAGTAGTCGTGAGAAAGAGTTCTCCTGAAATAAAATATCTTTTTTCAGATTGCCTGTACATTACTAGGGGAAGAAGGTGGGGGTAACTTTAAAGTCGGAAGTTGTGCACGATACCATGACAGCATCACCAACAGTCAGCTCAATGTCATACTTGCCAGAGAGATAAAAAAGTTTTTGCACCAAGCCAAGAAAATCCTAAGAGCCGGGGAAAAAAAGGAAAATAGGAGGAAGATGAGAATCAGAATAATATACATCCTTCCCAGATATGTAAGGGAAAAAAATATTATAAGCAGCTATTATAACCAAACTCAAAAACAGAGTGATTTATTACACAATGTAACTACTTGAACGAGTACTAAAGGAGAGATTGTTAAACCTAGACAATGAGAATAAGAGATACTTACAAATGTGAACTCAAACTTCTTGCCAGTATTTCCAACCAAAAAAATGTGTTCAATCTTAGATTCATGTTTCAACTTTAAAATTGCCTGCCCAACAACAACAACAACAACAAAAATTGTAAATAGAGCATTGAAATGACATTCATTCACAAGGTTTTAAGAAACAACTGCAAACCTGATGAGGCTTGAAAACACGATCATAAGGAGTTTCCAATTGGAAAGAAAGCCTCAATTTCTGAAGGTGGTTAGCCGAGAGTGAAGCAACATCATTTCCAGCCAAATCTAGCCTGAAAGTTGTAAATGAACAAATTTGAAACACATGTGAAGCAGTTACAACCAGGAATACAGCATTAAGATATAAGTTCGTATGAAGCATATAATGTAATGAAGAAAATCATGACAGTATAACATACTAATTTAGAAATCAAAAGTATCCTAAATAGCAAATATCACTGCAGAAAATTTACAAATAGAATGCTAAACAAAAATAGAAACATACGTCTTATGGGTTTCAATATTTCCAAGATCACTGTCCAGAACTGCAATTTCTGCACTGCCAACTTTAATAACGCCGGTAACATATATTGGCACTTGAATTTGGCCTCCAGTAGCATAAACTTTGTCACTTTCAGAATCATGTAGAACAATCTACAAAGTAGGGTAAAATATTAAAACCAATAGGTTGAAACAAATATAATTGGATGCAACTGAAATGGAAAATATAAAACTAAATTACAGGCAGGAATACCTCCAAAACAAAAACATATGTTCCCACATCAACATTTTCTGGGAGGGTATTCAAGAAATGAAGTCCACTTTTTTGGTCATACTGAAGCTCCTGCAGCATGCAAAAATAAAAGGTATACCAGAAATAAGAAAGATTCCCAGTATACTTAACAATTGTATTATAGAGAAAATATTCTCAATTCACAACCCTCAAAAAAGCCAGTAAATCATCATCACTCACCTTGCTTTCAATAATAGCTGAATTTTTTGCAGCAGTGCTAAAAGCTCGGACAAGCTTAACTGTCAGAGGTGGAGCATCTGAACCAAGAACTGTATTGACCTTGACCTGATTGATTTTTTAACGGTTATATATACTCTCAACAGTAAAAACTAAAAGAAATGCTGCACAAACGCACATCTAATAATGCGAGACACTATAAACTACATCAGAAGATTAAAATTGTTTGACCATTGATTATCGGAATCTCACAACACATTGACTGGTATATGGATTTTAAACAACTAAATTCAATTTATAGAAATTAATATGTATCTATTTTAGAAATGAATCTCAGCGGAAATATCAATTCATTGTGGAGGATCTTATGATTGTCACTTATCCCTGAATTCCCCGTTCATTTTCCCTATGGGTGCAACCTTGAAACAACCCATGTTGCACAACCCAATTTCAAAAAGGCCTGCTAGGCTAGTTCTTTTGCATTTATTTCTTTTTCAAATAACCCTTGCACACTGCTGTTTTGGTCCCCACTCCCTCCCACAATTTGTTTTTTAATTCTTCCAGCCTACATAGCATTTTGCACCCTTTCTACTTCATTCTTCTCTGTTTTTGGTTCCCTTGTCTTGTTCAAAGACAGTGCTCTTTCTTAGATCCCCGCTTGCTCTCTAACTATTTATGCTGTTTTTTCTTATGACACTTGGTTTTACTTATAAATATCATATTTATTTATTATGTGTCTTACGATTCTTAGAGATTAGATTCACAATTTAGAAAATAGATTTTTCAATTCGCGATTTGAATCTCGATTCAATAACCATGATTGGGACAAAAGGCCCAATGTATGCCATCAACATCTTATCACATTCCATGCTCTTAGAAAAAACCATTATAATTCTAGCAAACTAAGGATTCTATATTCATTAACTTAGTTACATACCTTAAGCTGGCCTTTTTTGGTCAATGAATGGACTGTTTCAGGAAGTGACAATATCAATGGAATGGAAATTCTACACCAAAATAAGAAATTAAAGTTAAATATTATTGTTGAACGCTAGAGGCGCCGATATATCAGAACAGAAGAAAAGGAAAATATCTCCATGAAGCTGCAACTTCAAATAACAAATTGTTGCTTGGTGTTAGAATTAGAGTTTGACCTAACTCACCCTACAAAACCGGGTTGATAAGGTGGGGAGTGTTACTCTATTTAAACTCTTTGTGTGTTATATATTTAGCCAATGTGGGACTTGGATTTTTCCCAATACACCCACTTGGGCCCAGCACATCTTGGGTTTGGTGCGCATATTAAATGGTGGGTGGCCCGAATCAATAGGCTCTTGATACCATGTTAGAATTAGAGTTTAACCTAGCTCACCCTACAAAACCGGGTTGGTAAGGTGGGGAGTGTCACTCTATTTAAACCTTTTGTGTGTTATATATTTAGCCAATGTGGGACTTGGGTTTTTCCCAATACTTGGAAAACACTTACCTGTTGCTCTCAAAAAAGGATAATGATTCAACTTGATTGAAGAAGTCCTTGGCATCTCCTGGGATTCCAATGCCGAGGAAAAACTTAGCTAAACCCAGAATTATATCCTCGGGAAGCTGGGAAATGCAAAGCCAAAACAACAACAAAGCCAAAATATTAACACTAAATTCCAACATATTAATATATGAAATAGCAATTCCTCGTTTGTTACTCACATTTATTTTCCCAGAAGTTACTGCAGCAAATGCAGCAACCCCTCGAACAACTGAAGAAGTTGTGGAAAGAGAACCTTGATGCTCAGATCCTCTAACAGATTTCTCATCAAAATAAAATGCTCCATCATCTGAAATATGACATGTTCATATAAGTCTAACAAAATAAGGTATAAAGAATGGCAGGATAGTCTACGCAAGACACAAGTTTTAGGGAAACAAATCTAATTAGGTGGAATAGGGAAAAGAGTGTTCTTAATGCACAAGAGCTTCAAGAAAATTATGTAACTTGATGTCAAATGGCACTCTGCAGGACCAAAATGCACTACATAATTGAAAACATGCAAAAATCCCACCCCCTACAAGACAAGTAGAATTTTATTGTAGAACTTTAAGATTTAAGCAATTTGAAGTGGTGTCTCCTCAGGAAACTTAGTTCTTAAGCAGGCCCTAAGTTTATCAATAATAATAAGGTCCTGTTACATGCAACTGACAGAGGCAGTTAATTCAAGAGAAACCATCAATTCGAGTACACTTGCAGTCACACACTATAAGACCCTGTTACACTTGCAGTCACACACTATCACCTTAGATCTCAAGGAGGTCATTGTAACTTATTTAACTTTTAAGCTTCCTCCTCCCAAAGTAAACCAAATAAGAAACAAGATGTGATGAAATAAAATGCAAGAAACATGACATTATTGCTAGATAATTCAAAGTTTATAAACAGACATGAATATCTATCACTTAGAATGAGTTAAAAGTAAACAGGCTTCACATACCATATTTCTCGATGCTGTCAAATAGCTTCACTATACCACTTTTTACTATACTGACCTGCCAATAATGGGGCAAATATAAGATATTGATATAAGTTCCGATATAAAGGTATGTTGGTAAGATGTATTTAGAAGCTAGATAAGTATGTGAAGTATAGGCTAAAATAGATATTCAGCTAGATGCAGCAACAGCACCAGTGAGTTAACTTTAGATTCACATTTCGCAGTATGTCCCATAACATACAGTGCATAACACAATTTTGTGCATGAATTTCTGGTCAGTGTATGAAATTATTACTCAACTATAGAAGCTTTATAATAGTGGAGTAGTGATAGTGAAGCAACCATGACAAAGATTCAGGACTTTACCTTACTCTGATCGATTTCAGAAGATGCAAGTGAAATCACTCCACCAAGAGCTTCAAGAGCTAATCCTGTGAAATACACAATGGATGATTATAATGTCAGGACAGATAAATGATAGGGATTGCAATCTTTCAAAGGAACCACAAAACGCTAGCTTCAAAATTGATTATTTCTCCAACAAAAAACTGATTTTTTTCAATAACAATAAACAAACGAGCTCTGAATATCAACAAATTTGGATGCAAAATATTACCAGCAGCATAGGTACTAGACTCTGGATTATCTGAGCTGTAGCGCCATCTTCCATCACTTTGGCTTAGAGCCTGCCAAAATTGAAGGACAAGGAATCAAATGTGCACAAGACAGTTTCAATTGAAATTGCAGACTGGCTAGGATAGAATATGGGGAAAACTAATAAAAATTGGGTGCAGATTTTATACTGAATTTCTTATCACCAACATTAATGTGGCCAAAAGAGTAGTCACCAAAAAGCAACCCTAGTTTGATATTATTTAATAGAAAACACAATAAGTATGAACCTTGATTGAATTAAAAACACCATTAGCATCAGTTAGAAGAACGTCGACATTTGAAGCCTGATCCTGCATACAAAGAAGGTAAGAAATGAGGACAATAGCAGAACATCATATCGCATAGCAATCCAAAAATCACTCTGATATGAAACTTAATTAAGCGTTTATTCAACAAGTATTTTCCATGTAAGAACTTGTGTACAAATTGTTTCTATCGAAGAGATTATTAGGGTGCACTTTGCACGAGCTGAAAAGCAACATACAACAATAATCATCTAGAGGAGCTTATGTAAATAACTTGACAATAGCTTATAAACATATCATAAGTGATTTACATAAGCTCTTACGAACACTTACGAAAGTGCTCTGTCATAAGTTAAGCCAAATAAGTTCCTTCAAACAACCCAAAAAAAGCAACGTGCCAAATATCTAGAAATGGCACGACAATATATTTTGTACATTCAAAATCAGTGTGAGTGCTTGACATAACATAGCTCTCTGAGCTCAAAGAGTACAGTAGAGACCAGATAATTACCTTTATAAGAGCCAAACTTCCTACTGAGTAGTATATGTCAAGCAAATTACTTGCATCATGGACAGTGGCTTTAAGTCTTGAGGCAATATCCTAAATAAAAATAAACAATGCTAGATCAGTTTTCAGCAAATCTTCAGCAACACCAAAGCTGCAACCGAAACAATAATACACAATTGAATACCTTGAAAACCGCACCATCAACTTTGCATTTTAATATGCCATTAACTTTCAACGCATAGAACACATCCTTAAGAGGTGAAGAAGATGAGCCAAGATCTTCCAACACTTTTTTACAAGTGTCTTTGGTAACAATTGGCTTCTTCTCAATTGTAAGAATCTCAAAAACTCTCAGTGCCTCATACGCATCTTCTAAACTGATAACATAATAACATGCAACGACAAATCAATTACGCGTTTAAATAAAATCACTACAAACAAAACGATGATATAAATATAAATCTAAATATATTTCCAGTTTTACGTGTATAGATCAGAAACAATAGATTCATTATCGTATTATTTATGCTATGAAAAATTAAAAGGATTTGACGGAATCTAAAGAAAATAATGTAATGCAATGGATCGGAAATCGGAATGCAATTGAATTGAGAAATGAAGGTTTAATTAGGGTTTTGTAATGACCTCGGAGAGATTTCATTGAAGATGTTAGAAGCGGCGGATCGGTGAGAATCGGAGATCGGTTGGGAGATGGAGATGCAGAAGGGGAGAAGTAGCAGCAGAAGAAATGCTGCACCTAGTGCGGTTGTGGCCATACCTGCAGAAAAAGAAAGCATGAATCAGCGAGAGATGAATTAGGTGAAACGCATTGAGAAGAGGAAAAAGAAGAATGGATTACGGTGGATGAGAGGAGATCGGAGAGAGTGGTTTGTTTCAGCTCGCAGGCGACGACTTCTACTGCTGTGTAATGTAGATAGTTAATTATACTGGCGTTGATTTTCAATTTATTTATTTTATGCAATAAAGAAAATTAATCTTGTCCAAACACACATTGGAATTTTCATGATTTAGTTTAATTCATTCATGTCACAATAATTGATCTATATTACTATTACCTATAATTTAATAAAAAAAGATTTTAATAGAATCTTTTTTTAAAAGTATTCGCTCTTAATATAGATATAAAATGGATAATATTTAATTAATGATTATACATAGTCTTAATTAATTAATACAATTAGAAGAAAAATAATTTATATCTAATTTGAAAATGTTAATTTAATTTTAAAATTTTAGATAAATTATGCTTAGGAATAGTTATATGGGATTGAATAGACAAATCAGTCTTACAAGTTAAAACAATATTTCATTGTAGAAGTATATTGTATCAACATTTCATTGTAGAAGTCTATTGTAAATTATTTTTACTGTTCCAAATTATAAGACGTTTTGAGTATTTTACCCGAATTAAGAAAAATAATGATTATTGTATAGGAAAGTGAAATGATTTATAACTTTGCAAAAATACCCTTCATTAATTACATTGGAAAGCGAAATGAAAAGAATAGAAAGAAGAAAGAGTAATAAATGATAAAGGGTGTATTAGAAAAAGTCATTAATATTGTATTGGAATTCTAAAGTGACTTATAATTTTAGACAAATATTTTTTATAAAATGACTTATAATTTGGAACAATAGTAGTATTGGTTTGGGATCTAAATTGGTGCAAGGTTGTGCATGAATGACTTTCGACCAAAACTCTGGCATGAGACGAATAAAGAACTAAACATCCAAAATAAATTGCACATGATTTTATTTTTGAATAAGGTGTCCCCTTCCCATTTTAAAATTGTTCAAATTGCACACAAAACTCTCTTACTAATGACTAGGTTCATCTAAAATGCTAATACAAAAAAAGGACAAAATAGAGTGAGGACTCATCCAGGACCTGCTAAGAGGACAAAATAGAGGTTGTCAAAGTGAAGAAGATTGAAATCCTATAAAGGATCATCGGAGCAATGGCGGTGACAAATTGAAGGTCCCTTTCATCAAAAGACACAATACACATCACATTAATTACGGCAGATGATATGATATCATGTACTTCAACATGTTACACACCTTTTAGTTAACTAACCAAAAACATATCTCATATGATAGGTATGACCTACATGGCTTTAACGAGTTAAGCAGCAAAACTTTGGGCTATATAGAGTTAATTATCATCTATGGAGAAACTTGGAAGGCGTTCAGGGTTCAACTCTTTGTGGTTGACCACGAGTTAATCTATAGTTGCATCATTGATCGATCAATTCTCATAGAATTATGAACGGTCTTTTCAACGGCCCGTCTAGAGATGAAATATTATGTATTGTAAAAAAGGGTCATGGTAATCTAGATAACGATACTGGGGCATTCAATAGGTGTTTCAGCTCAACACTTATTGAAAAGAGACAAAACAAATGAAAGATCAAGTTAGAGATTCTAAGGGAAACCAAATAAAAAAGATATGATTGTTGTCAACCTTGTTGAATTGAATGCATATCTTGACAAATTCATACCATAAAATAAGAATTAGAAAATGGTGTGTGAAAGAGAAATCTCAATAACCCTTGATAAAGAACTCGTCTTCTTACAACTTAGGTAAGACATGAGAAATTGTTGAGCATGTGACTAAATGCATAAGATGGGTGAATTATGGATGTTTGAAAATCTATGGCTTAAACTAAAATTATCTTCTAAAAAATAGTTTGAAAACATTTTTAATAAAAATGTTTAAATATATAGCAGAATTAAAGTGGAAAATAAAAGAGTTAATTGAAAAGAGACAAAGAAATGATTTACTTATCTCCCTAAGAACTGGTCTTGAGAGTATCAATAATGCTTGAGAATTTTTAGAAGGTTAAGCCCATGAACCCCCTTATACAAGGAAAATGAAATTTTAGGTTAACTTCAAACCAAACAACAAACTGAGGAATGAAGCAGTTAGTCTTCACGCCAAATAACGAACATATGTTCGAACTGTTAGTCTCTAAGCCAAACTAAGATTTTAGTACATCATGATCTCGAACTAAGTTATATTTTTGAATTGGATATCCTCTAAACTAAATCAAGGTTTTATATGGGTTAAACACGAACATGACCTAGAATTTTAGCAGGTTGATCTCGTACCTACCGAGTTTTTATACAAGTTGGACTAAAACACAGAGTAAGATTTTGTACATAACTAGTATCGAACCGATAAAGATTTTAACCTGGGTGATCTCAAGAACCATTGTGAATATTTTTCTCTAGTTATTCTTCATGAATCTAAAAGGAGAGTTTTTCTTTAACGGTGTGGCTTATAAACCAAATAGATACTAATACTAATCCCCCATATAACATTTATGTATGTTTAACTTCAAACCAAAATAATTACTTTCTAAGGAAGAATAATTTACTTAGGAGGTGATCGTTCTGGTGATCAGAACCTTGTGTGGGCCACGAACATTATTGATGATGTGTGGTTGTTAAGGAGAGGATGGGGTGTACCTGTAAGGCACTTCGATGCTAAAGTAAGAAAACAAGCAAAGAAATGGGCAAGTACGAGAGAGAGTATTATTAGAGTAAAAATTGGATCTTGAGAGGGTTTATATAATTCCCCCAGCACTTGGCTATTGGTCCCTATTTTGGGCTTGAATCATGGATCCCCCAAAAATAGGTAACTTCAAGAACTAGTCGTTAGAGTGGGCATATCTACTTGGATAAGGTGTGCGTTAGGCAACTGGTGGATCGAGCAGGAGCTATCCATGGCGATTTTGGACGACTTCTCCATTGTGTCGGGAAGAAATCTAGATAGGAGCAGAGGAGAACGACCACGTCGAACCTGGTCGACGCTTCTTCCTCGGCATAGGGGTAGAGGACGTGTGGGTCTCATTTGGCCTGCAAGAGTTGGATTTGGACTATTTGGTCGTCTTGGATGCAGGCGTGGATTGGGCCTTGTCTAGTCATTGGGCCAGTCCGGAACAGGAGCCCCCCAAGTCGTTGGTTTTGGTCGCATAAGTGATTACTTAAGGGCAGCTTACAACTCGGGGAATGGATCGCATGCCTTGTAAAAAATTGGTTACATGTCCGACTGGGGGTATGTTTGAATCGTCTCTGAAGACGTGAGGTGCTCGACAGACGGGGAGATCAATGGTTGTGTTGCTGAAAAGTTGTCTGACGCATGTGCCTTGGGAAGCGTACGCATTTAATGTGTAATGATGGCTAGCATAGGTCTGCTCATATGCTATGATTACGTCGTTCGCATGTTCTAGGTCGCACGTGTTTGTCCACGTGCGTGCAACGTCTATAAATAAGATGTAGTAAGTCATTTCTGCATTTTTTTCGCTTGCTCTCCCTCTGCATGACTCCATTCTCGTTCTTCAATTCTTGATTTTCCATCGCAAATCGTCGTCCACTGCCACAGTCACCGAGGAGGGGCCTCTGAGCACACTTGCAAGCTTCAAGAACACGTAAGTTTCTACATTTCTTCTTACTTAGGATATTTTACAGTCCCTTCTTAGTAAAAATGCATTCGGTTTTAGGGTTGCAACTTAGGGTTTAAACGATTATTTGTGAAACTGTTGGTGGTCCACGGTGAAGCCACCGGCTTGGGACGATGGTGTTGTCAGAACCAGCCGTAGAGTCTTTACAATTGTTTGGTGTTATCGCGACAAGGAGAACTCGTGTAGTGTAGTCTTTTAGTTTCTCTGTGACGGCTCCGGTCGAAGTTCATCCGGAGTTCTAGGTTTCGTCGTAGGGATGACCTGCTCGACGTGAGTTAAGAGTCTTTCGCTTGTGAATTTCTCTCCCCGCGCGAGTCTTAGGCTTATCCTAGAGGTCGAAGACGTGAGTCATTTCAAATAAGGGCTTTGGTCGTAGATATTGTACTCGTTCCTCGGCACGCCCTTTCAGTTAATTAGTAGTGGAATGGTGGATTTAATCACTTCATCGAATTCACATTTTCTTTCGTTACTTTTCAGGTGTAAAAATGGCTAATGACGATTACGAGCCCATGCCCGTGGAAGAACTTTCTGAGGAGACATCTTCGACTGCTAGTAGCTATGGCGAGACTACTTCTTCTCTAAATGAAGGAAATCCCTTAGAGGATGGTCCCATTGAGGAGGTAATTGTTGTTGAGGACTAGGCTGCTCCCAAGCCTGTATTCATAAGGTCGGTTTATTCCTACTCTCAAATAGGCCATGCTTTGATCGTTGGGGATCCTACAGATTGGTATGTTCAGTATCCCGGGGATAACGATAGAATTTGCTCACCCTGCGGGGGAAACTGCTTCGTTATGTACGACTACATCTTTAAGGAGCTCAAATTCCGACTTCTATTTATGACCTTCCAGACCTCTATTTTTCCCACTTGGAGCTGGCCCCTTCACAGTTACACCTGAACTTTTATGCCTTCCTCAATGTGTTTGAGTTGACGTGCGGTTATCTGAATATTGGGGCGACTCTTCCTTTGTTCTTCCACATCTTCCACCTCAAACAGCAAGTCGTCCAGGGACGATACGGCAGGGTATCTTTTAAGCATAAGAAGAAGATTTTCAAATCCTATTTAGAGTCGATTAAGACTTTCAAATATAGTTATTACTTGGTGGAACCGTTGACAGATCTGTTCACTTGTGTTTTTGGCGAACAACCTCTAGTTTACCAATTCCTTGGGACTGGGTTACTTGTAGGACCAACCACACAAGTCCTAGGACACATGTGCTAAATTCTTGGGGTTTGTTTCTTAATATACAAGTCTTACTAGTTTTTGTAAGTTCTGTCGAACGATCTCTAATGAAATTGTTCTTGTTTATATTAAAGTATGGATATGTTTGTATAATAAAACTAACAAAGAACTTGAAGTTCGCATTAAAGGATTTTTAGAATGTAAACTTTCTTTAAAGTAAATTGCTTGAAAAATGACTGAAAGCATAAACTTGAACAAGGAATAAAGGAAATCTAAATTTTATAACTGAAAGATAAATGGTGTTTACACGTACATTTCCCAGATAATTCTCTTTTCTCTTATACACGAGTATTAGAGTAACTTTTACAGGAATGTTGTACAGAATTTCACACCCTTTAAACAAAGCAAAGCTATCCTATTTATATACAAATAAAATAACCGTCGAATAACGGTCAACTTCTAAGAATTCGCCATTTGGCATTCTGCATGCTATTAATCTCTAGGAACCCTCCACGTATCGTCTACCAAGTGAGGCTGTTATTCGTATTGAAACTGACTTTTAACTAGCGAAGCAACGTATCTTCTCGTCGCGTCGAATTTATTTGAAATTCAAATATAATCATAATGTCTCCTTCGTCGAATTCTTTCCTTTATATCCCTTGTCAAAAACACAAGAAGACTTCTTCGTAGTGATGTGAACAACTTTTAGCTGGCATCTCAACCACTCCTTCGACAGACATCCCTTTGTTATATCACGAACCAAATCATCACAAACCTTCTCAAGATTCTGGACATGTTTGGAAGAAAGAGTGATCCTAATCTGTCGAATATCTTCACAACTACGTACATCATTGTTCAAAGCACAATGAGATGAGGAGTGCTGAGAAACTTCAATGTCGAATAATGGTGACTTGTGGAAGAATAACTGACGAAGCTACCAGCTGCTAAGGCTCTTATTTATAAAAAACCATGGTGTCGAAATTATGTGTATACAAATTTCCCCCAGCAAAGGTATTTCGACTGAATTCTGGAGAAAGCATCTTTGTTGCCGAAACTTTATTTCGACTCCATATCTTGCATTAAATGCGCTGATTCCTAAAATCTTACTTTTGTCTTGCATTAAATGCGTTGATTTCCAAAATCTTACTTTTGTCAAATCATAAAAAAGTAATCATCAGATTCTCATAACTTATCACGTCTAACCCACGTTTTTGGACATGATCTCCATGACTCTATGAAACTAGGTCTGCCATACCCTTTTCAACTTCCACAACTTTTTCCACGTCCACTAACACGTCGACACGTGCCATAACCGTTTGAAAACTCAAACATTTCTCTCCTCAGCCTTTAGTATAAATAGCCATCTTCTTCCTTCTGAAGAACTTTTCGCTCTCCAAACTTATACATTTCATCTCTCTTCTCACATACCCAATCTATATCCTTTCTTGCTCAAGTTCCTTCACTACTAACAATGGTAGCTTCAAGCAAATAGAAAGACAAGAATACAGCTGCTCTCCCCTGCGCACACAAAATTCTTGGACCAAAGCTTGTGGGTAACCAATAGTACGTCCCAGAACCTCCAAACGAAAGAGAGAAAGCAAGCATCTACTACTCTCAGGTACTTATCCCTATCTTAATATCTGGTAAGTGACATTCTATGGTAGGTCCTCTCCTTAACCCTAATGCTGATCAAACTCGTCTTAAGGAGTTTTTCCCCACCTATTCGCGTACAAAACCCATAGGCACAGGAAAAATACCTAAATCTAGTGACAAATCACCAAAATATACCGAACAAAACCCTGAGCCGGCTGCCCTAGATTTGACTTACTTAAATCAGCCTAGGATCTTTAGAAGTTGTCATTGGTCAAAAGATCCTTCTGAATACGTAGACAGGATAAACAAAGTCGAAAAAGTCAAGGACAAAAGCTGAAAGAAGATTGGCATTTATGACATGATCCAGCTGTCGAATGAAGGCCCTGGCTAGTGCACCAATATGATTCTTGCTTCCCTCTACTTTTGGGATAGCACTTACAACACTTTTCACCTTCCCTGTGGAATGGTGACCCCCACCCTCTTCGATCTAGCTGCCATAGTAGGTCTTAGTACACTAGGGGTAGCTTTCGATCCAACTGTACTAGACGAAAATACCATAGCTTTTGAAACTAGTTTTGCTTCGTACCCTCCCTTCATTGCCCACTACCATAACAAGAATTCTCCTGATGTATCAGATGTAGAACACATAGCCTTCCTCACCCTCTGGATGTCGAAATTTGTGTTCTGCACAAAATCTCTTCAAGTGGCCAAGAAGTATATAACCCTAGCCAATCAGCTCCTTGCTGGTATGAACATGCGCTTAAACGAACTGATTCTGGCCAATCTCTATGAATCCATCAGTGAGAGTGTCGAATCTATAAAGCAGATCAAGGACAAGGGCAACCTCAGTTTGGCAGGCCTATTCTGGCTCATTCAACTATGGCTCAACGCCATCTTTGAATTAAGTCTTCACGGCAAGGGTATAGTGGATGAAGAATACATCAAAGACAGACATGTCGAATGGGCGAGACTAGCGCAATTATCTCCTTCTGAAGAGGGACTGGGTCTTCGACGATCCTTTACCAACTATGTGAACATGTTTGCCAAGAGCTACAACTTCACTGCAGGCATGGTACCTTTCACCAACAGGACCGTCGGACCCAAGTGGTTCACCAGGCAACTTCCTGTGGAACACCAAAATGAAGAAGATAATTTCTTAGCCATATGTAATTTGTTTCTTACACCCAGGATTTTATTCTCTTACCCAACTATGTCCAACTCCAAAGTGGCCTTAATAGTTTATCAACCGAATTTAGTTGCTCGACAATTTGGGTTGATACAACTGAAACCACGGTCAATCTATCCCAAGAAAGGCTTCATTCTCTTTTACAATTCGTTCCTCACTGGGTCGAAGAGTATAGAGATCTCAAAAAACTCAATGACGTTGTTTTGGAGATTCAACCAGTGGTCTTTCGACCGACCTTCTTCTGTACTCAAGAGTTTGACGTTTGGTGGAAGGAGTATTATCTCACCATATTTTATGGTGTAACTACCTTCAACACTCTTCTGACAAATGCCTTTGCTTTTGTTTAGGATCGAACCAAGAAAGGTACCCAACATCATGTTAAAGAGATTCAAAAGTTCCAAAAATATTTTGAAACAATTTATAGGCCATATGATCTTAGGAGAACCATAGGCGAAGCAGCTGTGACTCTGAAGCATAAATTCACAGAAAGAATGGGGAAGTTGGCATTATCCTCATACGTTCCACTAGAGGCACGTTATAACTTGGTGTATACTTTCTATCCACCAAAGTTTCCACCTCTAACATCTGCTGATTTTGGTGTGGCTCTGAGCCCACCTTTTCCAGATTGGTTCGTATGTGGATCCGACTTAAAACTGCTTCAAGAGTCACGAAAAAAGCTTGTTGAGCGTGTGGTTCCGACCAAATATCATCTGGATAATTACCCAGGGCACCTTCATATTGGAATAGAACACGTTCGCATGGAATCTACCATTCTTGAAGGTGTGACCACAATTTCGGTTTCATCTTTGTGTTCATATCTTTATGTTTTATTTCCTTCTTTTTCTGACTTCTCTTTTACTTTTCAACTATCAAGATCACTGGCAAAAAGAGCTTTGTCGAAGACAAGCCTGGCAAATCTACCAAGAAATCTTCCTCCACTTCGAAAAATGTTCTTTTCTTTTTACGAAGAGAATATCTTAATCATGCAATTATATTAGTCTCGGGCTTATTGAACTCTCATTGATTCTTCAGGTGAGTCGAAAACCACATACTCCTAAAAAATGGAAGAAAGAGGAAGTGCAGGAGCTTTCTGAAGACTCTGGTGACGAATCCCCATACCAACAACCTTTGAAAAGGAAAAAACCCACAAAGATAAAGACGGTCGCCTCCCAAAGATCACTTGTAACGTCAAAAAAGACCCCTCCTGCAAGCCCAATAATTAGGCCTGCACAAGACGCAGAAAGTGGGAATTCTAGTTTCCACACTGAGATCCCCCAGGTAACTATCTTTCGACTAAATTTAACTTTGATATTTGTATACTCTTGTGTTTTTTAAACTCTATTTTGTTTCAGGTTCAAATCAACACTGATGAACCTCCCATCATTTATGGCTCTCTACCCTAAACTGATTTCGACTAAAGAATCAGAAGCAAAGAAAGACCAACTGCAAAACTCCCCTCTTGGCGAAACCATCTTGGAAGAAAAGGTCCAAGAAGAAAATACCTCCAAGGGTGATACGCTGGAGCCCCAAACCGAGGCTGAATTCGACATCACCATGGAGGAACGTTCTGTAGACAATTCCCCTAATCATCCAAAGTCCACTGCTAACAAAGAAAGTCCCACCAAAGATGACAAAGGCAAAAGGGTTGATGTTGGATCCAGTGTCCAAGAAAAGGAAGAGCAAAACAAATCCAAAGATGCTGGTGAAGAGGACCTAAATGCCAAGACTACAGAAGGCAAAGGTCAGTCAAAAAAGGAGGTTGGGCCTAACACTCACATTAATCCCGGTCCATTACAAAGAAATCCTCCATCTTATGGTTCGACTATCTTCTCTCGTGAGGAGCTTGAAAACCTGAAAACAAGGAAAGCTTTGGAGTATTTGAAGGCCATGCTCAGCAATCGCTACAACTTCCATGATTCCTCCAGCAATTCGACTACCTCTGAGGCTACTTTTGAGGTTAAAACTCTCAGCTCCATCACGGATGAAGTTAAGGCAAAAGTGTTTGGTGTCGATTTGTTCAAAATTTTGGAGGAGGATCCCACCCAACAATCTGAACTGAAAAAGCTCCTTAAACAAGTGAATGTCTTGGAGGCCAGTGCTGATGAAACTCGTTTGGTAATGGACCTTGCTCAGATAATTGATGTAGCAAGTGGGGATCTCAGCCGTCGAAAGGAGTATGTTCAAATGATATCCAAAAAGACTGACACCCGGGATGCTGAGTGGGACGTTGTGGAAGCTTCGACTGAGAAGGTTTCAGAGTTGTCAAAACTCTCTAAGACTTATTCCAAAGAAGTGGCTGAATGTGACAAAAACATTCAAGACTTCGAGGAACAGATAGCCCAGCTCGAAATCAAGATTGCTCAAGAAAGGAAGCGCAAGGCAGATCTTCAACAACCCAAGAGTGAAGAAATTGAAGAAGAAATCAAAGTGGGGCATCATCATGCAGATATGGCTCAGCAACTAGGCAAAGAGATTGACGAAATGTCTTACAATAAGAGTCTGTGTGATTGTCGAATCTCGGTCCACAAGAGGAAGTTCATAGAGCTTAAGGAGTCTTTCCTTTAGAACGAGAACTTGTAATAGAAAATAGGCTATGTATTTTCTTTTGTTTAGCAACCCTAGAAGGCACTTCTTGTAATGACTTCAATATTTATTTGGCGAAGTACTTAATATAATTATTCTACGTTTATTTTTACTTCTTGTAGAATTAGTTTATATTTTTTCAAGTATTTACCATTTAATTTTAATATTCTTTCGTCTTTGCCTATTTCTTCGACTTCATAACCATCATTCGAAAAAACGCTTAAAATTTTGAAAGTCCCTTCCCATTTGGGGGACCACTTTCCCATTAATCTGTCTTTTCGATCCTGTCGCTCCCACCAAATGACACCTGGCCAAGAGGGGTACAAACGTGAACGGTCGGCGAAAGAGAGAACATGAAGATGAACTGAAAAGAGTCTCCAGCTAGGCATTTATATCCCGAAGGAAAGGTAATGCTGCATAAACCTATGGAAAGATGGATAAGACGGTTGCGGACCAGAGAAACTGAGAAAGGGGTTGGTTACAACCTGGGAAGGTATTAGCACCCAGATTGTCTGCCGTACTCGACGGGATCCACTCTTGAAAGATTTGTGTTTAAAGGGGTAGTGTCAGTTCTATTTTGTGTGTAAAAGCTGGAAAAGAATGCAAGTGTCAGTGCAAAAGAAGTGTGAAGTGAAATAGAAGAGTGTTAGTGTAAGAAAAGAGTATGAAGCTCAAGATTATGAGGCTTAAAGAATAATACTGGAAGAGGGGGAATATACAGAGACTTTTGTTCGATAACTGTTAAGTTATGCCTACGTATCCTCTCGTGCAATGAGGAAGTCAGAACACCGTAGTTCGACTCGAAGAGACTGAAAGATAAATTGACTTGTGAACTGCTTACTTGTCTATGCTCAAGTGTATGACCTGTCTGGCTCAGGTGCAAACTGTCTTGCATTAGACGGAAGAAGCAAGTTCTCGTTTATGAGTGAAGATGATGAGAAAAGAATCCCGGAGGAGACGATTATTGTTTGTTTTTGTGTTTTCAATCTTTTATTGCCTTTTGAGGTTTGTCATAAGTTAATGAGCTTAATCATAAACCAAGGGTTAGTAAACTCATCACATCCTCCCTCTGATTAGGGGTAATGAGAATACCTTAAGTATGAAGTAAGCACCTCACACTTAATCACCATGATGTAGGATTAAGATCATTAACCTACTTGCCATTATTTAGATGTTTTTGGAGTTTTTGTTTAGTGTTAAGTAATGAGTTTAAGCCATAATCAAGGATTTAATGGAGCCATTACACCATCCTAATAGAAGGATGATAGATGAGAACATTTAAGCTGAGAAAGGCTTCTCAACTTAATCCATGATTAGGGATTAACCTCATGACAAAACAAAACCTTTATTAAATGGATTTTAGTTAATGGTAAGATTAAGAAGTGAATTTTATGGTTTGTAAGACAACTTGAGGGGGACTTGTCCATTAACACTAGGGTTAGTCCTTCTTAACCAATTAAGGAAGAATTAGAACCCTAATGCAAGGCCCAAGTTACAAGCTTGATGTCTTGATGGTTATTAGGTGAATTGATTAAAGGATTTAAACACATTAAGGGTTTAACACTTAAGATTAAAGTTATACACTCCATCCTAATAGAAGGATGCAGGCATAACCCTAATCACAAAGCCTTAAAACCTTTAAGGTTTAGTCCTTGATTATGAGATGAGAAGAGAAGACACAAAAGATGACTAAAGGTGAAACTAAATGGGGGACTAATTAAACCCTAATTGTTATCATGCTTGGGTGTTCCTAGGGTTTATGAAGTTTGCAAGAGATCTTCAAGAGAGCCACCAAGGAAGAAGCAGATGAAAGGAGGAGAGGCAGAAGAAGTAAGACAACTTACTTCACTTAAGAAGATAAGTTGCTTGAAGAAAGAAGGTGAGGAGGGAACATGAATGAGAAATCTCACTCTAATACAAAAGTAAAATGCAGCAAAGAATGCATAAAGGAGGTGAGAAGAGATTATGAGAAGTGAAGGCAAATTCACTTCTCAAACACTTACCACCTGAAAAGTTAGCAACAAGAAATGAAATGAAATGAAAATGAGAAAGATGCAATGATGCAAACCAAAACCAGAAGCATGATCAAGATGTAAATGATTCTAAGAGATGATGCAAATGGATGTCATGAGATGTGGATGATCATACAAGCAATGAAGATGCAAATGAAACATGAAAGGAGGCATGAAAGTTCATGAATGCATATGACATCAAATGAAAGCAAAAGCATGGGAAATGGATGATGCAATGATCAAACATGATTCTAATTTTTCCTAAGATGTCTCATATGTCATTTGGATGTACAAAAAGTTATGGCAAGTTCATGTATGCAAGCATATGAAGAATGAATGCAAATGAAGGCAAATATTAGGGTTTATGTACAACATGAGATACAAAATTCAAAATCAGAAGCAAAGCATGAGATAAAAAATTGAAAATGTAATCAAAGGGACCCTAAACCTATACAAGTTCACTGCCCAAAGGGGAAGGTCAGAAGCTAAACCCTAAAGGACTTATGATTTTCCTAATTTTCTAGGGTTTTAAGGGTGATCCTAAAGTGAAAATGCCAAACAAATTGAAAATGCATTATAAAATTGAAACAAAATTTTTTTTAGATGCTTGAAAGAATGCATAACACAATGCAAAAAGAACCATTCAAAAACTCAACTTGGATCAAAAGTTATGAATTTTTGAAGTTAGGGTTAAAAATATTCAAATTAAAGAACCCTAATTCAAATGAAAATTGGCAAAACATGATCAAAACCAAAAAGAAATTTGTTTTGTGAGTTTGTAAATGTTTGAAAATGTTCTCTGAATTTTTTTGGGATTTTTAAATACCTAAATGTATTTTTAATTAATTAATCTTCATTAACTAATTAAAAATAATCATTTAAATGATTTAAAAATAATTTTTTAATGCAAAAAATAAAAATAAAAATATTTTTGGGTTCTGAAAATTAATAAAGGATTTAATAAAAAATTTCAGAATTTTTTGATGTTTTTTACTATTTTTTAAAATTCGTACAAATTAAAATGAAATAAATGAAATAAAAATTGAATAAAAAAGAAAGTATGCTGGATGGAAGGCTGAGATGAATCCTGGGCTTTGAGAGGTTTGACTGGACGCGCATCTGGACAGCCCAGGTTCAAACCTGACTAATTTAATTTAATTAATTATTAATCCTATAATTAAAACTAAACACAAGATCCAGGCCCTTCAAACACGCGCGGGAGAATCAATCCAAGGGCCCAGATTCAAATACGAAGCCCTAACCCTAATTAGCCTTAATTACTTTCAGGTGGCCGGAAATGACCTCCGGTCATCTTCTCCGGCCACACCTCCCATGAGATTTTTCTAAAACGCTCCCTAGGTCATTTCTGGAGCTTTAAAGCTCCAGATTGCTTCCTCTCTCCATTCCAAACTCATCCCTAACCTCAAACCTCATTTATTTTCACTCACCAGCAAGATACGAATCAAAGAGCAAAAATGGTGAAACTTTCAGACAAGCCATACGTTCTCAATTCTTCATCATTTTCAAAAATAACAAGTTCAATGTGTTCAGGGAAGCAAGCTTAAGCATTTAGAAACTTAAAACAAGAGTTCTGGAAAAATAAATTCCATGGCTACCTGAAGCGAAGCTTTCAACCCTAGAGCTTTCTGGCTGTCTCTTTGCTTCAAAACATCTCTAATGATCTTCCTCAAGAGTTTGCAATGCTTGGTTGGAGTTTATAGGGCCTCTATGTGAAGTTTGCTGAAGTTCAGTTCAAGGAGGGGCCAGAATCGTGTTTTTGATTTGGAGTGTTTCAGGTTGTTTCAAGGGGTGGGAAATGATCAGTGGATCATGGTGAGTTGTTCTATGAAATTTGTTTTGATGTTTGTGGCTTGTGTGACCAGTTTCGAAGAAAAATGCAAAGAAGGGAGTTTTGGTGAATGCTGAGTTGTGGGAGGATTCAACTTGTGTTATTGTGTGTGTTGAGTTGCTTTAGGTCCACATAACATGTTCTCATTGGGCAGAGAGTTGTTGTGGAGCAGTTTGATTGATATGGCTCAATTTGCATAAAGTCAACAAAGTTGTCCTTGGAGGTATGGGCTCATGGCAGGCCAAGGACAAGGGCATGTCCTGCGCAGCTGGCTTTAGGGAGGTCCATGGAATTCAAATTTTGTAGCTAGCACAAGTGGATGTCAAGATTTGGGGCATTTTGCAATTTGTGAAGGTTTTGGCCCCTTTTGAAATACTTGATGATCAAAGCATGAAACTTGATAATTCTTTGGGCAATTCTGAATTATAGGTCATGTATGATGTTTGTGTAATGGTTAGAAGTCACTTTGAGGTCACAAATTGACTTGGCATGAGTTTTTGCAAGTTTCCCTCTTTGGTACATAAGTGAAATTTTGTGATTTTTCCCAACTTTGCAAGGCCATAACTTGAGTTCTATGATGAATTAGATCAAGTTCTTGTACTTTTTGAAAAAGGAATGATCCAATTTACAACTTTCATGACCAATAATTTTTCATTTGAAGCACTTTTGAATCAAAAAGAGGAGGTTGAAAAACTTTCCCAAAATGGCAAGTTTGCATTACAAGTCGCTTTCCCAAAAAGGCAACTTTGCAAATGGCTTGAAATTCTTCAATTTTGTGAACTTATAAATTCTTATAAGATCAAATAAAGATCATATACACCCAAAATGATGGAAAAGACCCTTTGGTTGGATGATTGGGGGCCTCAGATGCCCTGATTTTGCACTGACTTGCTCAAGAAGTCATCTATTGATCAGATGTCTTCCCCATTGAATTTCTTCATGAAAATTGGTGTGTATGATCCTTATAACATATAGAGACCAATAGAAACAAGAATGACCAAAAAATTTGGAGTTATGTCCTTCGAAACCAAAACCCTAATTTCAGGTCATCTGTGCAGTTAAACCTGGCTCTGCTTCCATGCCTTTCCCAGTTCTTGTGATTTTCTGACTTTCTTGATCTTGGGAGGATACAATATGATATTTGAACATACATGGACCCTCTTTAGATGATTGAAGACCTTTGGAGTTACTCAGATAGCTCAGGGATTGCTTAGATCATAAACCCTAGATGCAGATGACTTTGAACCAATGCAGTGTAGCAAAAATGCAATATGAGATGATATGATTGAACTTATGCAAATGAAAAGATCATAAGCCATGGTTTGAACTTAGTGAGGGCAAATTTGGGGTGTTTACAGCTGCCCCTATTCAAACATGAGTTAGCTGTGTAGGATGTAAGCGACGGCTTAACAGGCAAACAAGATAACTTGTGGTTGAATACCAAAGACAGTCCAAGATTTGCACTCACTAGATGAAGAAGAAAATGGATATAGATTGTAAAAGGAAGTAAAGTATGATTTATAAAGTGCTAGCGATGGAGGACGACCGTCGAGCATAGGACGACTGCTGGGGATAAAACAATGACGGGGACGGTCGACATGCTGGGGAATAGTGGGATCGTGACGGGGACGACCATCAAGTAAAGTAACAAAATTCTCCGGGGATTTGAAAGGTAAAGTCAATGATGGGGACAACCATCAGGTTAATTGAAATAAATGATGAGGGACGGTCATCAAAAGGTGAAGGACGATCACCTAGCAGGGGACAGTTGCTCTGTTGGGGATAAAGATGAAGGACGGTCATCCACGATGAAGGACGATCACCTGGCAGGGTATGGTTGCCAAAAGTATCACGACATAGGACGAATGTCGGATAAAAAAGGTCGTCGATGGGGACGACCATCAGATAAGCATGATGAAGGACGATCATCAAGAGGTGAAGGACGATCACCTAGCAGGGTACGACTGCTCTCGGGGTTTATCATGACATAGGACGAATGTCAGATAACGAGATCAACGATGGGGGATGGCCATCAGATAAAATGATGAAGAACGGTCATCCACGGTGAATGACGATCACCTGGCAGGGTATGGTTGCCGAAAGTATCACGACATAGGACGGATGTCGGATAAAAAAGGTCGACGATGGGGACGGCCATCGGATAAGCATGATGAAGGACGATCATCAAGAGGTGAAGGACAATCACCTAGCAGGGTACGGTTGCTCTCGGGGTTTATCATGACATAGGACGAATGTCAGATAACGAGATCAACGATGGGGGACGGCCATCAGATAAAATGATGAAGGACGATCATCAAGAGGTGAATGACGATCACCTATGTAAACACCCCAAATTTGCCCTCACCCATTCACACCATGGCTTGTGATCATTCTCATATGCATAAGCACAATCATATCATCTCACATCTCATTTTTGATTCACTGCATGGTTCTAAGTCATCTACATCTAGGGTTTGTGATCTGAGCAATCCCAAAGCTTCTTGAGGCATTCCAAAGGCAACCAATCAACTCAAAGGGGGTCCATGTGTGTTCTTATATCATATTCCATCTTCTCAAAGTCAAAAATGCAGAGGAATCACAAGAACTAGGGTTTGAGTGGATGCAGAGCCAGGATGAACTGCACAGTTGACTGAAAATTAGGGTTTTGGTTTCAGAGGCCATAACCCCAAATTTTTTGGTCATTCTTGTTTCCATTGGTCTATATATGGTAAAGGGAGTATGCATATCAATTTTCATGAAGAAATTCCATGGGGAAGTCATCTGATCAAGAGTTGACTTTTCAGGCAAGTCAGTGCAAAATCAGGGCATCTGAGGCCCCCAATGACCCAACCAATGGGTGATCTTCATCATTTTGAGTGTATATGATCTTTATTTGATCATGGAAGAAGGTTGAAGTTCATAGAAATCAAGAATTTAGGGTTTTTGCAAATGTTGACTTTTTGGGCATAGTTGACTTTTCAAGAATGCACCATTTTAGGTCATTTTTCAAGCCATGATTCTTGATCCAAAAATGCTTCAAATGGAAAAACTTTGGTCATGAAAGTTGTAGATCTCATCTTTCCCTTTTCAAAAAGTACAAGAACATGATCTAATTCATCTTGGATCAAAAGTTATGGTTTGTTAAAGTTGGCAAAAATCACTAAATTTCAAGTTATGCACCAAAGGCAAAAATTGCAAATTCTTCTTCCAAGGCCAATTCAGTCACCATATGGGCTTCTAATGCACTTAACATGATCATGTAACTCCTAAAAATCAGAAATGAACCAAGAATGTCATGGTTTCATGTTTGGTTAGGCAAGGAAGTCACATGTGAACCAAAATGTCACAAGTTGCAAAACTCATGATCACATCTCACCAACTTGATGCATTGGCTGCTGAACCAAACTAGCTTCATACACACATCATGCTGCGCAGCCCCATGCCCATTGTACTTAGCTAGAGTTTAGCCCATGCCCTCTCTTACAAGAAGTGGACTTTTTGCAAAAGTTGCCTTACCAATCAATAAAGGGCATGTCTTGTCAACTGACCAATGAGAGAGAATTATGTGGACAGTTTGCAAGCTAAACATAACAAAAAGCAAGGCTGAAAGAAACTCATTCACCACATTCACAAAAACCTTCCATTTGGCAAAAGCTTTCGAATTTCTCTATACAGCCTGCAAACACTAAAACTTTCTTCATCATCCAACTCAACACACTTCATAGACAAGAAACCACCCAAAGCACAAGCCTGAAACAGCCAGATTACTCCATAACCATTCTTCACCCTCATTTTGCAGTTCCATTCGAATCTTCCATCCTAGCTCACAAACAGCCAAACAAACCTTGCAAAGCTTCTCCATACATCATCTGGACCTCAAACCATCATTCACAATGGCCTGAATCAGCCAGAATCACTATAGCCATTGTTGACTGAGCTTGAAGCAGGAGCTTTCGAAACTCATCAACCAGCCTACATAAATTGTTCTAAGGCATTCAAACATCATCAAGGGGTCCTAAGGAGTGGTTTGCACTTAAAGAAAGAGCCAGCAAGTCTTCAAGTGGAGAGCTTCAAATCTCAGGTAGCCTGAAATTTATTTTTCCAGAAATGATTTTTTTTGTTACAAACTTGCTCTTCATGTCTTGCTGATCATTCTGGTACCATTGGTTTTGAAAATGGTTTTGAAATAAGCATTTAATTTGTGTCTGAAGCTTGCGTGACCTAGAACTTATTTTCTTCGATTCAGTTGATTTAGGAAACATAAATTTGTTTTGATTGGGGGTTTTGATTCGTGAGCTTGTGGGAATCATTTCTGGGTTCTTAGAATTCATTTTAGATGCGTATGGAGTGAGTTAGGGATTTTGGTTGAACGGAGAAGATGACCGGAACACTGTTCCGGTCATCTGAGTGTGTTTAACGGCGAGATTAGGGCATAAGCATTGATTAGCGAAATTTGAATTCTGGCCTTTGGATTTGGCGCCAGGTCAACGCGCGCGTGTTTCCATTTGAATCTCCACCATCAGATCACTTGACTTTTGTTTATTTCAGTTTAATTTCATTTTTAATTCATTTTAATTCATTTGTTTTGCATAATCATTTTAAAATGGCAAAAAAATTCATAAAAATTATGAAACTTTTTCCTTAAAGTTTTAATAATTTTTAAGACCCAAAAATATTTTTATTTTATTTTTATCATTAAAGAAGGTATTTTTAAATATTTAAAAGATTATTTTTAATTGATTAATGGGAATTAATTAATTAAAAATACTTTTAGGTATTTAAAAATTACAAAAAAAATTCATGAAATGTTCTAAGACATTTAGAAACATTGTCCAACCTTCAAACCAAATTTCTTTTTTGATCTTGATGCATTTTGAGAATTTTCCATTGAATTAAATCATATTTTGTGCATTATTTTGATCATGGGTTCAAAAATTCATTTCTGCCAATTGGTGAAGGTTGAGACATTGATTCTTCTTGCATTGTCTTTTGTTTTGCATGTAGTTTCTAGGATAAAAAGGCCATGAATTGTTCTTGCATTTTCAAATTATTTGGCATTTGTTTTGTTAAGAACCCTAAAAAACCCTAATAACTTAGAAAATTCATAACTCAAGATTGGTTGAGAGTTGAGAGTTCCCCTTTGGGCAGTGGTTCATCATAGGCCTAGGGTTTCTTTGGGTAGCATTTTCCATTTTTTATCATGAGGTTTGCTTCTGTTTTGGGTTTGTGTTTGATGTTTGATCCATGAACCCTAATTTGGGCTTTCATTTGCATCCCTCTTGCATTTCCTTGCATAACATGACTTGTCATTGCATTTTGTGCATTCTTGTGATCCATTTGACATCTTAAGACATATATAAAGCATCTTTGATCATTGCATCCCATATTTGCCATGTCATTTGTCTTGTATGATTCATAACTTTTCATGTTTGTTCATGCTCCTTAGCTTGCATCATTTGCATTCATGATCTTGTATGAACATCCCCATTGTCTTGCCTCATGTTTGCAGCACCTCATAACATCATAATCATCATCACCATGCTTCTGGTCTTGCTTTGCATCATATCATTTCATCTCATCTTGCATTGCATTGCATTTCTTTCTAACATTTCAGGTGGTAAGTAAACTTGAGAAGTGGATTTGCCTTCACTTCTCATAACTTTCCTTTTCATCTCTCTTGCATCCATTGCTGCATTTCTATTTGTGTTTGAGATTGAGCTTGCTCATTCTTTTTCTTCCCACTTTCTTTCTTCAAGTGACTTGACTTCTTGAATGAAGCAAGTCACTTTGCTTCTCTTGATCCTGTTCATCTGCTTCCTGGTGGTTCTTCTGAAGATTGTTCTTGGAAACCTCACAAACCTTAGGAACAACCAAGCATGACAATGAATTAGGGTTTTGATTAGTCCCCTCATAGTTTTTGCCTTTGTGTCTCTCTTTGAGTCTTCTCTTCTCATCTCATAATCAGGGACTAAACCCTAAAGGCTTTGAGACTTTGTGCTTAGAGTTATGCCTGCATCCTTCTCTTAGGATGGAGTGTATAACTTTAATCCTAAGTCTTGAACCCTTTATGTGTTTAAATCCTTTAATTAATCCATCTAATAAATATCAAGACATTACACTTGTAACTTGGGCCTTGCATTAGGGTTCTAATTCTTCCTTAAGTGGTTAAGAAGGACTAACCCTAGTGTTAATGGACAAGTCCCCCTCAAGTTGTCTTACAAATCATAAAATTCACTTCATCATCATATCATTAATCTAAAATCCACTTAATCAAAGGTTTGTTTTGTCATGGGTTTAATCCCTAATCATGGATTAAGTTGAGGAGTTTTTCTCAACTTAAACATTCTCATCTATCATCCTTCTTTTAGGATGGTGTAATGGGTCTGTTTAATCCTTGATTATGGCTTAACCTCATTACTTAACACTAAACAAAAACACCAAAAACATCTAAATAATCACAAGTAGGTTAATGATCTTAATCCTACATCGAAGGTGATTAAGTGTGAGAAGCTGACTTCACACTTAAGGTATTCTCATTACCCCTAATCAGAGGGAAGATGTGAGGAGTTTACTAAATCCATTGGTTTAGGCTTAAGCTCATTAACTTATGACAAACTCTCAAAAGCAATAAAAGACTGAAAACTCAAAAACAAACAATAATCGTCTCCTCCGGGATTCTTTTCTCATCATCCTCACTCACAATCGAGAACTTGCTTCTTCCGTCTAATGCAAGACAGTTCGCATCTGTGCCAGACAGATCATACACTTGAGCATAGGCAAGCAAGCAGTTCACAAGTCAATTCATCTTTCAGTCTCTTTGGGTCGAACTACGGTGTTCTGACTTCCTCATTGCACGAGAGGATACGTAGGCATAACTTAACAGTTATCGAACAAAAGTCTCTGTATATCCCCCCTCCTTCCGGCATTATTCTTTAAGCCTCATTATCATGAGCATTTCATCTCTGTTCTTACACTGACACTGTATATATCACACTTCACTTCTTTTACACTGACACCTGTACATCCTTTTCCAGCCCTTTTACACACAGATTGCACTGACACTACCCCTTTAAAACACAAATCTTTTAAGCGTGGATCCCGTCGAGTACGACGGACAATCTGGGTGCTAATACCTTCCCAGGTTGTAACCAACCCCCTTTCTCAGTTTCTCTGGTTCGCAACCGTCTTATCCATATCTTTCCAGGCCTATGCAGCATTGCCTTTCCTCCGGGATAAAAATGCCTAGCTGGCGACTCTTTTCATCTCCAGTGAGTTCACGGCTGTGTGTTCTCACTGTTCCCTTCGCCGACCGTTCGCGTCTATACCTTCATCTGACCCGGTGTCACTTGTCGGGAGCGACAACCTAGCAGGGGATGGCTGCTAAAATATCACGACATAGGACGAATGTCGGATAGGACAGGGTTCCAATAATGGAGACTCCGCTGGGGGAATGATGAAGGACGATCATCAAAAAGGTGAAGGACGATCACCTGGCAGGGTACGGCTACCGAAAGTATCATGATATAGGACAAATGTCAGATAGGAGAAAAGTCGTTCTACGGGGGAATGATAAACACGGACGAGTGTCTATATACAAGAAACGAAAGGTACAAGTGTTTGACGCTGTGTATAGATTAAAGATGCGGACGAACATCCTTAAGACTATGATACAGACGAGTATCGGTAGAGACAAACGCTGACGCATGTTCAAAGATGATGATACAGACGAGTACCAACTAGTTAAAAAAGAACACAGACGAGTGTTGAATCTGAGGAGAGATAAGTGATGTATACAAGATACGAACGAGTATCTGTATGAGTAAAGAGTAAGCATGAGTGAGACACAGACGAGTGTTCAACATGCCGGGGAGAATATGACACAGACGAGTATCATAAGATAAAGTGTATGAGTTATGAACTTATGAGTCTAAGAGATTTCCTGAAGATCTGTGGGGATAAGGTGACACGGACGGGTGTCAAAAGGAATGTATTACAAACAAGTGTTTGACTTACAATAAGTGTTTAGGCAACCCTGCTGGGGAAAAGTGACACGGACGAGTGTCAAAAAAGTGTATAGATATCTGTTTGTGGTTTATATCTGCAGGGGAGTGATACGACACGGACGAGTATCGAAAGAAGTATATATTAGTATGTATTAGTGAGTGCAAAGGGGAGACTTTGGCTTTCTGCTGTGATTGTGGGTCTTTGTATATATATATATATATATATATATATATATATATATATATATATATATATATATATATGGCTGATGGAATGTTGGTATAAATAGGTGTTTGACCTATCCCTGGTGATGGGGAGCCCAGTTGGGGTCTGTGGAAGCTTTCGTCACTCTGTTGTGATATCTTCAGATATTGCTCTTCTGGATAGAGGCTGGAGCTCTGCGGGGAGATGGTTCCCTGTCTTTGCACTTGGTTGGGGAGGAATGATCACTGAACGACTTTCCTAGTGATTTTTGTGGGGATCTTGCTGAGGATGATGAACATAGTTGGGAAAATGAGCCCTTTCTGGTATTGTTTTGAAGAAAGTGCTGGGGAAGTGGTGTCCAACAACTCTGATGGGGAGAGAGCATCCCCGGTGCCATTTGGAAGTATTGCTGAGGCAATAATGATTTGACAGCTTGCTGGGGAGAAGCTTCCATGCCCCTCGTTGCGCTTTGAATACCTGCAATCCTGTTAGGACAAAGAAACGTACAAGTATCCCGAGGTATCCCTTACTGGATTCCATCATAGGAGTTTAGACACTCCCGGGAGCAAACATATTTCCTGTAAGCATGTAGTTTTAGAAAAGGCGCATCTGTATTTATGCCATCAATATTTTAAGTACATCGGACATTTTTTGCAAATGAAGAATAAAATGTACGGGACGCAATACGACTGAAAATCTGATTTTATTAATTTGTGTGCCCTGAATTGGCAAGTACAGTCAAAGAAACAGATCCCCTAAAATGAGGAGATTGTTACAAATTGAGAAACAAAAAGATGCTGGCAATATTGATGACGCTTCAGTGTGCTTCCCTTTTGCTATGACTTGTATGACATTGACGTTCTTCTCATCTTGCGTTTGAAGAAGGCTGATTCTGACCGATGTTCTAACCTTTCAAAGTTTGCCATGTTGTAAGTGATACAGACGAATTCAGAATGCAGTTGTCCGCTTATTCCCTTATTTTGCGTGGATCGCCCTTTCGGGTTTTCAATCCACCGGGATACCCATTTTTTGCCTGAGCTGTCCAATGCGGCTTTTCAACTCAGCGGGTGTACATTTTTTTGATTATTTTCCCTTATTTTTGCCCGAGTCTTTTATTCTGTTTTTGACTCGCCGGGATGCCCTATTTTTGCCTGGACTTACATTCTGTTTTTATGTCCAGTGGGTCATTTATGCGAAGTATTTTTTAATTGCATCTGAATTCACAGGGGACAAGAAGCCTTCACCATCCATAGTGGGTGAGCATCAGTGCTCCACCAGAGAATACTTTCTTTACTATGAACGGACCATCATAACTCGGAGTCCACTTGCCCCTGTGGTCTGTATGAGGAGGGAGGAGTCTTTTCAGCATAAGATCTCCTACTTAGTATTCCCGACGCCTGACTTTCTGATTGAAGGCTTTCTTCATTCTTTTCTGATATAACTACCCATGACAGATTACAGCTAACCTCTTCTCTTCGATCAGACTCAGTTGTTCGTACCGGGATTGGACCCATTCTGCTTCATTCAGTTTGACATCCATTAGTACCCGCAAGGAGGGTAATTCAACTTCAACCGGTAGGACTGCCTCCATACCATACACAAGCCGATATGGTGTTGCCCTAGTGGATGTTCTAACTGATGTACGGTACCCATGCAAGGCAAATGGTAGCATTTCATGCCAGTTTTTGTAGGTAACCACCATTTTTTGCACAATCTTCTTGATATTCTTGTTAGCCGCCTCTACAGCGTCGTTCATCTTTGGCCTGTAAGGAGAAGAATTGTGATGTTGGATTTTGAAGTCCCAGCATAGCCCTGCCATCATTTTATTGTTCAAATTGGAACCATTATCAGTAATGATTCGCTCGGGCACTCCATACTGACAGATGATATCTCTCTTCAGGAATCGGGCTACCACTTGCCTGATGAAATTTGCATATGAAGCTGCTTCAACCCACTTGGTAAAATAGTCAATGGCAACCAGGATGAATTTGTGGCCATTTGAAGCAGTCGGTTCGATCTTGCCAATCATATCAATGCCCCACATGGCAAAGGGCCAAGGTGAAGACATCACATTCAGAGGATTCGGAGGCACATGCACTTTATCCGCATAAATCTGGCATTTATGGCATTTCCTAGCATAAGCACAACAGTCTGCATCCATTGTGATCCAGTAATAGCCTGATCTTAACAACTTTTTAGCCATTGCATGCCCTCCAGCATGGGTATCAAAAGATCCTTCGTGCACCTCGTGCATCAATGAATTTGCCTCCATTTTATCAACACATCTGAGAAGTACCATGTCAAAGTTTCTTTTGTACAAGGAACCATCAGCGTTCAGAAAGAAACTACCAGCTAGCCTTCTTAATGTCTTCTTATCATTGGAAGATGCCCTAGGTGGGTATGTTTGATCCTCTAAGAAACTTTTGATGTCGTGGAACCAAGGCTTATCATCTTTAGCAAGGTCTGCTGAGAATACATATGCTGGTCTATCAAATCTGGATACTGAAATCCGAGGCACAAAGTTGGCAGCTTGAACTTTGATCATGGATGAAATGGTAGCCAGAGCATCTGCAAACTGATTTTCATCTCGAGGGATATACTCAAGTTTGACTGTAGTGAAGAATGTAAGTAACCTCCTTGTATAATCCCGGTAAGGTATCAGATGCTCCTGGTGAGTATACCATTTGCCGTTGGTTTGATTGATTACCAAAGCTGAATCTCCAAATACAGTTAAAGTCTTGATCCTGAGGTCAATGGCTTCCTCAAGACCCATGATACATGCTTCGTATTCAGCTTCGTTGTTAGTACAGTTAAAGGTAAGTTTTGCCGAGAAAGGCATGTGAACTCCTTTAGGTGTAATGAGTACTGCACCAACACCACGACCATTCATATTAACAGCCCCATCAAACATCATAGTCCATTCTTCTTCTGGGTCAGGCCCTTCAGTGTGAATAGACTCTTCCTGATCTTTCGCTTTTATGAACATGATGTATTCATCCGGGAAGTCAAATCTCATAGGCTGGTAATCATCAATGGGTTGCTCGGCAAGATAATCAGACAATACACTGCCTTTGATGGCTTTCTGAGATGTGTACTGAATGTCATATTCTGTGAGAATCATTTGCCATCTTGCAACTCGTCCGGTAAGGGCTGGCTTCTCGAATATGTACTTAACTGGATCCATCTTGGAGATCAACAAGGTAGTGTGGGTCAACATATACTGCCTTAGTCGGCGAGCAGCTCACGCTAAAGCACAACAAGTTTTCTCGAGAAGTGAATAACGTTGTTCACAGTCAGTAAACTTTTTGCTTAGGTAGTAAATTGCATACTCTTTTCGACCAGACTCGTCATGCTGGCCCAACACACACCCCATTGACTCTTATAATATTGTCAAGTACATTATTAGAGGTCTTCCTTCAACTGGAGGCACAAGAATTGGAGTCTCTTGTAAGTACTCCTTGATTTTGTCAAAAACCCTTTGGCAGTCTTCATTCCACCTAGCCGTTTGCTCTTTTCTTAACAACTTGAACAAAGGCTCACGGGTTGCTGTTAGGTGAGATATGAACCGTGAAATGTAGTTCAATCTACCCAGGAACCCCCGAACTTCTTTTTCAGTCTTTGGTGCAGGCATTTCTTGAATGACTTTGACTTTATCAGGGTCAACTTCGATCCCCTTTTCACTTACAATAAATCCCAGCAGCTTACCGGATCGCACCCCGAATGTGCACTTGTTGGGGTTTAACTTCAATTGGTACTTCCTCAGACGCTTGAATAGCTTCAACAGATTCACCAGGTGGTCTTCTTCTGTGAGGGACTTGGCAATCATGTCATCCACATAACATTCAATTTCTTTATGGATCATGTCGTGGAATAATGTTACCATAGCCCTTTGATAAGTGGCACCAGCATTCTTCAGTCCGAACGACATCACCTTATAACAGAATATGCCCCAAGGTGTGATGAAAGTTGTCTTCTCCATGTCTTCAGGTGACATCTTGATCTGATTATATCCTGAAAATCCATCCATGAAGGAGAACACCGAGAACTGAGCCGTATTGTCGACCAATATATCAATGTGAGGTAAAGGGAAGTCATCTTTCGGGCTGGCTCTGTTCAGATCCCGGTAATCCACACACATCCTCACTTTTCTGTCCTTCTTAGGCACAAGTACAATGTTAGCAACCCACGACGGGTAACTAGTTACAGCAAGGAAACCGGCGTCCCACTATTTCTGTACATCTTCTTTTATCTTCATGGCCATATCCGGGCGAGTACGGCGCATCTTCTGTTTTACTGGTGGACAATCTTCCTTTAGAGGCAGCTTGTGCACAACAATGTCGGTGTCCAACCATGGCATATCCTGATAAGACCAAGCAAAAACATCCACATACTCTCGAAGCATGTCAATAAGTTGCTCTTTTACCGAATCTTGCAGACGGGCCCCGATTTTAACCTCTTTCAAGTCTTCTTTTGTGCCAAGATTAACCGTCTCAACTTCCTCCTGATGAGGAGTGATAACCTTTTCCTCTTGTCTCAACAACCTGGCTAACTCCTCAGGTAGCTCATAATCTTCTTCAACCCCTTCATCGGCTTGATAAATCGGATTGTCAAAGTCATACGAAGTTTTAGCAATGTTGTTGTTGGTTAAGTCTGGAGGGCACTCTCTGCAAGGGTTTAGATTTGTTCATTTTAGTGATCAGTTTTATCTTGCTTAGGAAAAGTGAAAATGAAGTTATTATTTTGAAAAACATTGCCATTTTATTTTTGTACAAAAAATGAAAAATGAAAAACAGTGAGCCGACAAGAAAAGACTCATTTGCAAAAGATGTCCTGATATTCATTAATTGATCGTTTGCACAAAATACAAGATGGCCCGATTACAAAATGAGCCCTGACATCTTGGGCAAGATACAGGACTTGATGCATGCTTAAAGACAGGAAATAATAATTACTCTGCAGGAGTAACTCTTATAATTTCCTGGGAAGACCAGTTTGAGACATGGTTCCCCGGGATCCTTGGACGTATCCAGTTTTCCAGGTTGCGCTCGTCTTCTGACTCATATTCCAAACTATTCACAACATCCGGGGTGAGCATCCCCCCATTGACAAATTTGGGCTCCGTTGCAGCCTCTGGTTGATCTTGTTGAGTTGGTCTGTAACCCAACCCGAATCGGTCTTCTTTCTTCTCAACTGGAAGCAACTTGCCCCAGCCTTGAGCGGTACCTTCCTCAATAACCTTTCGGGCTTGTTGATATGATGTGATGGAAGTCCCAGACACAGCAAATGCTTCATTAATATTAAGGGCTTCAAACCCTTGACTCATGGTCTCATGGATCTCCCCATCCATTTCTATGTATTTGTACGTAGCCAGCTGGCTAACAAAAATATCCTCCTCCCCACAGATGGTGATGATTTAGCCTTCCCACTCAAATTTTAACTTCTGGTGAAGGGTAGACGTAACAGCGCCAGCGGCGTGGATCCAGGGTCTACCCAACTGACAGCTGTAGGCCGGCTGTATGTCCATCACAAAGAAGGTAGTTTTGAAGGTTTGCGGGCCAATCAACACAGGCAGATAAATCTCCCCAAGCACTGATCTTTTAGAGCCATCAAATGCTCTCACCACCAAATTACTTGGGCGCAATGCCAAGCCATCATACTCCAGCTTCACTAAGGCTTTCTTTGGTAAGACATTGAGTGAAGACCCAGTGTCCACCAGCACATGAGACAGAACAGCACCCTTGCATTCCAAGGTGATATGCAAAGCCTTGTTATGGTTGCGCCCCTCCGTTGTTAAATCAGTATTTGTAAAGCCCAATCCATGACTGGTATTGACATTTGCAACCACGGTCTCTAACTGATTAACAGTAATCTCCTCCGACACATATGCTGAGTGCAGGACTTTCAACAATGCGTTCCTGTGAGCTTTGGAACACATCAACAATGATAATATGGAGATTTTGGAGGGTGTTTGGTGAAGCTGGTCTACCACCTTGTAATCACTCCTTTTTATGATTCTCATGAACTTGTCTACATCTTGTTCAGGAGATGTCTTCTGAGTTTCTTTGGCAGATGGCTCTTTAGATACCACATTCTTTCCTTTTGCCTTAGCAGCAGCTTCTGCTTCAGCATTAGGTCTTTGTGTTTGTGAGGCAAAAAGGCGTCCGCTTCTAGTGAAGCCTCCGCCTCCCCCAACATTATCAACTTGTGGTGAAGAGGTTGATGAATCCAAGGTGATTTTCTCCCCATTACAGTAAAGATCAGAGCCATAATGCCAAGGTATGGCATTAGTTCTTTCATAAGGAACAGGCCCAGGTACCGTAATAGTAACTGGGCTGATTGCTGCAGAGGACGGTACTGTAACGGTGTGCGGATCATAGTAGATAGTGACCGGAGATCTGGCAGGAGGTTCCATAGTTTGTTGCTGGAAATTGCTGCTGGGAGGAACATTTGATGGGTCATAGTAAATTGTAACTGTTGAGACATCTTCATTAACTTTTGCTGGTGTTGTAGAAGATTCCTTTGGTAAAATGGATGCTGACGTTGTAGAAGAAACAGTTGTTGATATTTGATTTGTTGAAATGATGGACGGAGTGATTGCTGGTGATGTTGATGAATCTGTAGGAATGATTGTTGTTGCTGTTGTAGGAGAATTTGCTGCAGAAGGAATGATTGTTGATGTTGTAGGAGACTCTATTGTTGTGGAGACAAGAGTTACTGCCAGAGCTGTTGAAGTAATTTGCAAGATTCCATCTTGGATAAGGCCATCTATGCCACTTCTTAGCTTCTCACAACCATTATCAGTTGTTTTACACAATTCACAGCAGGCCCCACAGCCCGGGAACACTTGGCATCTTAAAAGTTGAACTTTGACCTCAGCCAGTGGTGTTTGAATCTGTGCAACATTATCAATCAATGTAGATGGTTGGTCCTCCTCAATAGCATTAATCCTAGGCCCACCATGATTAGGCATAGGATTTCTGTTGACGTTCGGAGGAGGTGCAAAATTGAGAGCTTTAGAATCGACTAGATCTTGTACCTTCTGCATTTCTCAGTACTGTGACCAGGTGCGTTGGAGTGAAAGGCACACCTGGCGTTGACATCATAATTCTTTGGGAGATTGAGAGGATCTGGTGGTGCCAACGTCCTTAACTCAACCAGGTTAAACTTTAGGAGTTGTGACAATAAAGCAACATAAGGCATATGGATGGGGTCAATTACCCTATTTGCCTGAGATGGCCTCTGTTGAAAGGGACGTTGTTGTTGATTGCTATTGTTGTTGTTGTTGTTGTTGTAAGTTCTCTGTTGCGGAAAATGAGATGGTTGCTGATAGTGAGGTTGTTGTTGTTGAGGATACAATGGTTGTTGTGAAACTGGAGCTGGGATGGTAACAACTGCTACTGACCTATGAGAATACTGGGGCCTGCCCCGACTTGTATGAATGGAATTTGTTTCACCTGCTTTTCGGGGTCCTGCAAAAGGTTTTCTAGGATTGCTGGATGAACTCGCACCACTGTCGGAAATTTTGCCCATCTTCAAGAGACTTTCAATCCTCTCACCAGCTATGACCACATCAGCAAAACTGGTAGAGGAGAAAGCAGCCAGTCTATCAATATAAGTCCCTTGCAATGTGTTCATGAACATGTCAGCCATTTCTCTTTCTGACATGGGTGGTTGGACAGCAGCAGCAAGCTGTCTCCATCTTTGAGCATAATCCCGGAAGCTCTCTCTAGAAGACTGAGACATGCCCATTAGAAGAGTTCTATTGGGAGCCATGTCCAGGTTGTACTGATATTGACGGATGAAAGCCTCGGCCAAGTCTTTCCAACACCTTATAGTGGCCCTAGTCAGGTGTGAATACCATTCTCTCGAAGCTCCAGTCAGATTGTCCTCAAAGTAGAACATCCATAACTTTTCATCCATGGTATAAGCCTTGAGCCTTCCCAAGAAAGACTGCAGATGAGTGCGAGGACAAGAGGTACCATTGTACTTTTCAAAGCATGGCAGTTTAAATTTGTGGGGAATTCTCACCCCATCCACTAGTCCCATATCCATCACATCGAAGCCTAAAGAATTCTGAGATTCCAAAGATCTTAACTTTTCAGCAATCTCGTCCAATCTTCTGTCATATACCTCATCTCCTGCCCCTATGACAGTAAACTGTTCTTCCTGGGGATCCTCCTGCAGGATTCTGCCCTCAGCAGTATTACCTTGACCATTCCTCAGGATGTTAACTTCTGGATTCAGATGGGGTCCATACTCCGGTGGGTCAATACGAGGCTGGCCCCGTTCATTGTTGCTAGTTCCTCCTGTTCCAAGATGAGGTTCCTCAGGAGTTTGCCTTTCCACCAGCTCTCTTAACCTTTCTTGACTCTGGGCTAAGCCAGTCATCACTGCCATAAACTGAGACATCTGATTTCTCATCTCTACTCTCTCATTGGCCATCTGATTTCTGACCTCATTTAGGTCCTGCTGTACTTGCTCCATTTGAATGTCGGGAAGGTTGTTACGAGTCGGGTACCAGTGCGTGCGGTTGACAGGGAACACTCGTCGACGAGCAATGTTTCCTGAGATCACAACAAAGTTAGAAACAAAAATAATAAAAACAAAAGCTACAAAACAAAAACAAAGTTAGTATGCAATGCAGTATGCCTATTTGTTTTCCAAGGTATCCGGTTTGGTTCTTGGTTTTTACCTTTCCAGACCTCGAGGAAGATGCTTGAAGTTGTTGAGAGAAAACCCAAATGACAACAAACTAAAATATATTACAAATGATGAACAATACATAGTTTGTTTTACAATACATGCCCATGGAGGGTCAAAATACAACAAAAGGAAAAGTACATCAAATGGAAACAAACAACAAGCAAAGAATCAGACATCCAGTCCAAACTCATCTTCTCTGACCTCCTTCAGGAGTGCCTCAGTCACTGGACCAGCTGGGTGCTCTGTAATGGTCCTAATGAGGAGGTTCCTGGTAGCAATAGCAGTAGCCAACTTCTTATGCATGTCCTGGTCTTTTGATCTCTTCAATCCTGCTCTAAGCTTCAATTCTGAGACCTCCTTCTGTGCAGCAAACAGAGCTTCCTGCTGTTTCTTCTCATTGGCCTCTAGCTGTTCAATCTTAGCTTGAGTCTTCTGGTCTTCTTGTGTACGGGCTTCAGTGATCCTGACCCACCTAGCTTGGCTCTCTTGCAGATAGTGCTTAGCCCTAGCTTTCTGAATCTTGGCCTATTTACAGACATTCTTCAATATTTGTTCCCCAGCCCTTGCTTTCCTTATGTAGTCTTCTGTCTTTTCAATTTTGGCAAGATGCTCAACCCTGAGGTTTTCCAATCTCTCAATATCCAGACGACCATCACTTCTTTCCCAAAGAGTCTTCCTTAAGGCCTGAGATAACTGCTCATTCCTTTCCTTCAACTTTTCAAATTCCTCCAGGCTAACTGTTGTTGCAGGCTGTACTGTGGATGGTCCAGGTGTGTCTTCCAAGGTGAAAGGCATCCTGGTAATCTGAGCTCTAGTACGAGACCAGTCTATATACTGAGCTAAAGCAACATTATTACATCTTCCAAGAATAGCTACCCCTTTTGTCTGGATGTTGTCCCAAGCCCAGGATGCTTGTCTGACAACAGCTGAATTAGGTTGCACTTCACAATATAGGGTCTCAGCTAAATCCTGTCCTCTGGGAAGGTGGACTAAGGCATAACCCAGTTGTCTCTTAAATAGTAAAGGATTGTAGTTAATGCAACCTTTCACTCCTATCAGAGGTACATTTGGGTATTGTCCACAGTTGGTGATAATGTCCTTGCCCTTGGTGCTCTGGGTGCACCATCTAATATCATCTGAAGTCAAGGCAATGAACCTCTTAGCCCAATTCTTCTGCTGGTGAGGGTTCAAGAAAGCATCTGATTTAGGCAGGTGTCTGAGCAGCCAGGTGTAAAACAAAGGAGAACAACATCTTACCAACTTCCCCCTTTGTTTTTCATTCCTCTGATGGATGGAATAATAGAAATCTCCTAGCAATGTAGGCACTGGGTTCTTCAGAAGAAACAGATGGATAACATTCTTGCTGACAAATTTTGGCTCATCTGCAAACAGTATAGCCCCATATATGCTGAGGGCTAACAGTGCACAGACTGCCCTCCACTCTCCCAATGAAGCCTTCAGGATGGCCTGAGAAATCAAGAAGTCCAAATGCAAACCAGGAATCCCAGCTTTTGTTGTCATACTTTGCTCAATAAGGGCAGGCTCCAAGTACAATGCCCTTGCTATCTCTTCATTTCTGGGAGAAGTCATCTCTGGGTTGAAGGGGATTCCACCTCTGATAGGTACTCCAATCAATAAAGAAAAACTCTTCCAGCAGAGGCCCTAACTGAAAGTCTGGAAAGGTGAAACATCTCAATGGAGGGTCATAAAACTGCAAGCATGTGTGGATCATGCTCCTCTGAGAAGGGTCAAGGTCCATAACCATGTCCAGGATACCTCCATAGTGCTCTCTAAACAGTGGGATGTGGTCAGGTGTGATGAGTGACTGGACCTGCCTGATACCAGTCAACACATGCTCAAAAAAGTGGTAGGATATGTTGCTCTTCCTGGGAGTAGTCATGAGTGTTGCTGAAGAAGCTGAAGATAAGTGCTGATGAAGATCACAGACTGGGATGCTGAAGGTGACCCACTAACAGACTGGTGCTGGTGAGGGTGGAGATAACTGATGAAGACAGCTGAAGCAGAGGTCTATGCAGAAGAAGGGGTCAAAACCAAAACCAAGATACAATGAAGTGGATACCCTGAATAGCAAATAAACAAATGTCAAATGATGCAATGATGATATATGCAAATGATATGCAAGGTTTTGTGATCAAGCTGGATCTTATTATCTGTCTTTATATAAGGCCCAATGTGTGTTCAAAAAGTCCAGATGGAGGCTCAGAAATCCAGTAACCAGGGTGGGGGACTCAAATAAAGAGTCACATGTCCAAGGTTAATCACAAGAACTGCCCAAAGTGGAGTATTCTTAAACAAAACAGTAACAGGATATGATGTGGCCAAGGGTTCCTGCAAACCTGTAAACAGCCCAACCCCCTCACAGGTAATGTTCTAGAACAAGGATCCTTAGACTTGGATCAATTATGAGAAGTGTAAACATTTCTAACCCGGAGGTACAGTGTTTACAATAACCATAAAAAACCCTCCTCTAATTCACCTCACCTTCTGAAGGTCATAATAAAGGTCATCCAGACTTAGCAGGCTTCCCAGATAGAGCTAGCACTACAGGAAATCTGTAGTACAGAGTTCTCAAGAAGAAACCCACATCTGAACCGTGTTTCATATTCCCGCACCAGACCGAAATGGAATGGGAAAGAACATGAACCACTATAGCCTAGGTGTCACTCAGGTCCCAGGTATAGGACCTTAAACTCTCAATGGAACCCCACCCACCAAAACAAAAGCATATCCAGCAATGATAATGACAGTATGAATATGCACAAAACTGTAAAGGAAAGCAATAAATAAAGCTGTACAGAAAGCAATAAATAAAGCAAATAAATAAGCACAAGTAGCACATAACACCCCCGTAAACATAAATCAAACAAGCGATAGGAGGAACCCACAAAAAGAACCAGAAGCCCTGGTTGCAATATAATGGTCCCCAGCAGAGTCGCCAAGCTGTTGCTCCCACCAAATGACACCTGGCCAAGAGGGATACAGACGCGAACGGTCGGCGAAAGAGAGAACATGAAGTTGAACTGAAAAGAGTCGCCAGCTAGGCATTTTTATCCCGAAGGAAAGGTAATGCTGCATAAACCTAAGGAAAGATGGATAAGACGGTTGCGGACCAGAGAAACTGAGAAAGGGGGTTGGTTACAACCTAGGAAGGTATTAGCACCCAGATTGTCCGCCGTACTCGACGGGATCCACGCTTGAAAGATTTGTGTTTAAAGGGGTAGTGTCAGTGCTATTTTGTGTGTAAAAGCTGGAAAAGAATGCAAGTGTCAGTGCAAAAGAAGTGTGAAGTGAAATAGAAGAGTGTCAGTGTAAGAAAAGAGTATGAAGCTCAAGATTATGAGGCTTAAAGAATAATACTGGAAGAGGGGGAATATACAGAGACTTTTGTTAGATAACTGTTAAGTTATGCCTACGTATCCTCTCGTGCAATGAGGAAGTCAGAACATCGTAGTTCGACTTGAAGAGACTGAAAGATAAATTGACTTGTGAACTGCTTACTTGTCTATTCTTAAGTGTATGGCCTGTCTGGCTCAGGTGCAAACTGTCTTGCATTAGACGGAAGAAGCAAGTTCTCGTTTATGAGTGAAGATGATGAGAAAAGAATCCCGGAGGAGACGATTATTGTTTGTTTTTGTGTTTTCAATATTTTATTGCCTTTTGAGGTTTGTCATAAGTTAATGAGCTTAAGCCTAAACCAAGGGTTAGTAAACTCATCACATCCTCCCTCTGATTAGGGGTAATGAGAATACCTTAAGTATGAAGTAAGCACCTCACACTTAATCACCATGATGTAGGATTAAGATCATTAACCTACTTGTCATTATTTAGATGTTTTTGGAGTTTTTGTTTAGTGTTAAGTAATGAGTTTAAGCCATAATCAAGGATTTAATGGACCCATTACACCATCCTAATAGAAGGATGATAGATGAGAACATTTAAGCTGAGAAAGGCTTCTCAACTTAATCCATGATTAGGGATTAACCTCATGACAAAACAAAACCTTTATTAAATGGATTTTAGTTAATGGTAAGATTAAGAAGTCAATTTTATGGTTTGTAATACAACTTGAGGGGGACTTGTCCATTAACACTAGGGTTAGTCCTTCTTAACCAATTAAGGAAGAATTAGAACCCTAATGCAAGGCCCAAGTTACAAGCTTGATGTCTTGATGGTTATTAGGTGAATTGATTAAAGGATTTAAACACATTAAGGGTTTAACACTTAAGATTAAAGTTATACACTCCATCCTAATAGAAGGATGCATGCATAACCCTAATCACAAAGCCTTAAAACCTTTAAGGTTTAGTCCTTGATTATGAGATGAGAAGAGAAGACACAAAAGATGACCAAAGGTGAAACTAAATGGGGGACTAATCAAACCCTAATTGTTATCATGCTTGGGTGTTCCTAGGGTTTATGAAGTTCGCAAGAGATCTTCAAGAGAGCCACCAAGGAAGAAGCAAATGAAAGGAGGAGAGGCAGAAGAAGCAAGACAACTTACTTCACTTAAGAAGATAAGTTGCTTGAAGAAAGAAGGTGAGGAGGGAACATGAATGAGCAAGCTCACTCTAATAAAAAAGTAAAATGCAGCAAAGAATGCATAAAGGAGGTGAGAAGAGATTATGAGAAGTGAAGGCAAATTCACTTCTCAAACACTTACCACCTGAAAAGTTAGCAACAAGAAATGAAATGAAATGAAAATGAGAAAGATGCAATGATGCAAACCAAAACCAGAAGCATGATCAAGATGTAAAGGATGCTAAGAGATGATGCAAATGGATGTCATGAGATGTGGATGATCATACAAGCAATGAAGATGCAAATGAAACATGAAAGGAGGCATGAAAGTTCATGAATGCATATGACATCAAATGAAACCAAAAGCATGGCAAATGGATGATGCAATGATCAAACATGATTCTAATATGTCTTAAGATGTCTCATATGTCATTTGGATGTACAAAAAGTTATGGCAAGTTCATGTATGCAAGCATATGAAGAATGAATGCAAATGAATGCAAAGATTAGGGTTTATGTACAACATGAGATACAAAATTCAAAATCAGAAGCAAAGCATGAGATAAAATATTGAAAATGGAATCAAAGGGACCCTAAACCTATACAAGTTCACTGCCCAAAGGGGAAGGTCAGAAGCTAAACCCTAAAGGACTTATGATTTTCCTAAGTTTCTAGAGTTTTAAGTGTGATCCTAAAGGGAAAATGCCAAACAAATTGAAAATGCATTATAAAAATGAAACAAATTTTTTTTTAGATGCTTGAAAGGATGCATAACACAATGCAAAAAGAACCATTCACAAACTCAACTTGGATCAAAAGTTATGAATTTTTGAAGTTAGGGTTAAAAATATTCAAATTAAAGAACCCTTATTCAAATGAAAATTGGTAAAACATGATCAAAACAAAAAAGAAATTTGTTTTGTGAGTTTTTAAATGTTTCTAAATGTTTGAAAATGTTCTCTGATTTTTTTTGGGATTTTTAAATACCTAAATGTATTTTTAATTAATTAATCTTCATTAACTAATTAAAAATAATCATTTAAATGATTTAAAAATATTTTTTAATTCAAAAAATAAAAATAAAAATATTTTTGGGTTCTGAAAATTAATAAAAGATTTAATAAAAATTTTCAGAATTTTTTGATGTTTTTTACTATTTTTTAAAATTCGTACAAATTAAAATGAAATAAATGAAATAAAAATTGAATAAAAAAGAAAGTATGCTGGATGGAAGGCTGAGATGAATCCTGGGCTTTGAGAGGTTTGACTGGGCGCGCATCTGGACGGCCCAGGTTCAAACCTGACTAATTTAATTTAATTAATTATTAATCCTATAATTAAAACTAAACACAAGATCCAGGCCCTTCAAACACACGCGGGAGAATCAATCCAAGGGCCCAGATTCAAATACGAAGCCCTAACCCTAATTAGCCTTAATTACTTTCAGGTGGCCGAAAATGACCTCCGGTCATCTTCTCCGGCCACACCTCCCCTGAGATTTTTCTAAAACGCTCCCTAGGTCATTTCTGGAGCTCTAAAGCTCCAAATTGCTTCCTCTCTCCATTCCAAACTCATCCCTAACCTCAAACCTCGTTTATTTTCACTCACCAGCAAGATACGAATCAAAGAGCAAAAATGGTGAAACTTTCAGACAAGCCATACGTTCTCAATTCTTCATCATTTTCAAAAATAACAAGTTCAGTGTGTTCAGGGAAGCAAGCTTAAGCATTTAGAAAATTAAAACAAGAGTTCTGGAAAAATAAATTCCATGGCTATCTGAAGCGAAGCTTTCAACCCTAGAGCTTTCTAGTTGTCTCTTTGCTTCAAAACACCTCTAATGATCTTCCTCAAGAATTTGCAATGCTTGGTTGGAGTTTATATGGCCTCTATGTGAAGTTTGCTGAAGTTCAGTTCAAGGAGGGGCCAGAATCGTGTTTTTGATTTGGAGTGTTTCAGGTTGTTTCAAGGGGTGGGAAATGATCAGTGGATCATGGTGAGTTGTTCTATGAAATTTGTTTTGATATTTGTGGCTTGTGTGATCAGTTTCGAAGAAAAATGCAAAGAGGGGAGTTTTGGTGAATGCTGAGTTGTGGGAGGATTAAGCTTGTGTTGTTGTGTGTGTTGAGTTGCTTTAGGTCCACATAACATGTTCTGATTGGGCAGAGAGTTGTTGTGGAGCAGTTTGATTGGTATGGCTCAATTTGCATAAAGTCAACAAAGTTGTTCTTGGAGGTATGGGCTCATGGCAGGCCAAGGACAAGGGCATGTCCTACGCAGCTGGCTTTAGGGAGGTCCATGGAATTCAGATTTTGTAGCTAGCACAAGTGGATGTCAAGATTTGGGGCATTTTGCAATTTGTGAAGGTTTTGGCCCCTTTTGAAATACTTGATGATCAAGGAATGAAACTTGATAATTCTTTGGCAAATTCTGAATTATAGGTCATGTATGATGTTTGTGTAATGGTTAGAAGTCACTTTGAGGTCACAAATTGACTTGGCATGAGTTTTTGCAAGTTTCCCTCTTTGGTACATAAGTGAAATTTTGTGATTTTTCCCAACTTTGCAAGGCCATAACTTGAGTTCTATGATGAATTAGATCAAGTTCTTGTACTTTTTGAAAAAGGAATGATCTAATTCACAACTTACATGACCAAGAATTTTTCATTTGAAGCACTTTTGAATAAAAAAGAGGAGGTTGAAAAACTTTCCCAAAATGGCAAGTTTGCATTACAAGTCACTTTCCCAAAAAGGCAACTTTGCAAATGGCTTGAAATTCTTCAATTTTGTGAACTTCTAACTTCTTCTAAGATCAAATAAAGATCATATACACCCAAAATGATGGAAAAGACCCTTTGGTTGGATGATTGGGGGCCTCAGATGCCCTGATTTTGCACTGACTTGCTCAAGAAGTCATCTATTGATCAGATGCCTTCCCCATTGAATTTCTTCATGAAAATTGGTGTGTATGATCCTTATAACATATAGAGACCAATAGAAACAAGAATGACCAAAAAATTTGGAGTTATGGCCTTCTAAACCTAAACCCTAATTTCAGGTCATCTGTGCAGTTAAACCTGGCTCTGCTTCCATGCCTTTCCCAGTTCTTGTGATTTTCTGACTTTCTTGATCTTGGGAGGATACAATATGATATTTGAACATACATGGACCCTCTTGAGATGATTGAAGACCTTTGGAGTTGCTCAGATAGCTCAGGGATTGCTTAGATCATAAACCCTAGATGCAGATGACTTTGAACCAATGCAGTGTAGCAAAAATGCAATATGAGATTATATGATTGAACTTATGCAAATGAAAAGATCATAAGCCATGGTGTGAACTTAGTGAGGGCAAATTTGAGGTGTTTACAGATCCATGGGAAGTATTTCCTTCCAAACTAAATCACCCATACAAAGGATTTTTTACTTTACTCTCTTATTGTAAGATTTTTCAACTCTTCCTTTTGTCTTCTTATCAAGTCTAACGTGCGTAACCTTTCTTCGTCTAAATCCACCAATTTGTCCATCATCATGCTCCAATATATATCTGAAGGAATTTCATGATGTCTTTGAACACGTATGGACTGTAAGTAGATTTTGACTAGAAGCACTGCATCATGTCCATATGTCAATTTAAATGGAGTGGAGTTAGTGGCTTATTTGGGTGACGTTCGACAAGCCCATAAAATATGATCTAAGGTTTTATGTCAGTTTCTAGGATTTTTACCTACATGTTTCTTGATCAAATTTATTACCACCTTGTTTGCTGCTTCGACTTGTCCATTTTCCTGGGCATAATAGGGTGTAGAGGTTAATAACTTAAACCCCATCTCTTTTGCAAAAGCTTGCATAGTTTACCAGTAAACACAGACCCTTGGTCAGTGGTTATTGTTTCCAGTATTCCAAACCTATAAATTATATATTTTTGGATAAACTCTATGACTGCCTCCTGATCCACATTCACCAATGGTATGGCTTCGATCCATTTAGTAAAGTAATCAACTCCTACTAAAATGTATTTTTGTCCTTTCAATGAAGCTGGTCGAATTTCTCCAATTAAATCTAAAGCCCAACCTCTGAATGGCCAAGGCTTTATAATTGAATGCAATTCGCTCGCAGGGACATGTGGTATACCTGCATGGACTTGGCATTCTTGGCAACCCTTTGCGAATTCAACACAATCTTTTAGCATGGTTGGCCAATATAAACCTTGTCTAAATAACAACCATTTCATCTTATGCCCTGCTTGATGTGCACCACATGTACCACTATGTACATTCGACAATGCTATGTAAGCTTCTTCTTCGCCTAAGCATCTTAGCAAGACTCCCTCTGCAGTCTTCTTAAGTAATTCGTTTCCAAAGAGTACGTAGCTTAGAGCTTTGTATCTTACTTTTCTTTCCACCTTTTGGTTTGGGTCTTATAGATATTCTTTGATGGGTTTTCTCCAATCTTCCATCTCTGAATTATCTATGTTAAAGATTTCAAAGCTTTCGTCATCCCCATAACCAAGTTTTATCGTTTCCAAATCTGATGGGGATAATTTGGTTGATATAACCCTTCCCCTTACTTCAATAGTACTCTCCAGTTTTTCTTTCGACACTTTGTAACCTGATGCAATTTGAGCCAAGTCATTTGCCTCTTGATTTTTTATTCTAGGAATATGTTTAAAGGCCACATTGTCGAATGCTTTGAGGAGTCTATTGGCTATAACGAAGTACATAATCAGATTTTCTTTGACACATCTGTATTCTTTGGTCAATTGTTTTATTACTAGTTCTGAGTCGCCCATTATTTCGACTCGTGTTGCACCCAATTCCAACAACATTTCAATTCCAACAATTAAAGCTTCATATTCGGCTTCATTGTTTGAACATGGGTCTTCGACCCTGTACTTGAATTTTGTTGGAATTTTATCAGGAGAAATAATTAATATTCCAATACTGGCACCATTCTTATGGCTGGAACCGTCAAAATATAAACTCCATGATTGTAATTCGACGTATTTTATTTCATTTTCGTCTATGGAGTGGTCAGCTATAAAGTCAGCCACCACTTGTCCTTTTACAGCCTTTAAAGGTGGATATTTCAAGGAATACTTAGTTAATGCTAGAGCCCACTTCCCAATTCGACTATGTAAAATGGATTTAGACAACATATATTTTATTACGTCGAAATAGGATGATACAAATACATCAACTGGTTTTATATAGTGCTTTAATTTTGTACAAGAAAAATACACACATAAATATAATTATTCTATTACACTATATCTAGTTTCAACATCGTTTAAGACTCTGCTGAGATAGTGAATGGCTCTTCCGATGCAATTTTCATCCTCCTGACACAATATGCTTCCTAGGGTCTTGTCGGATGCTGAGATGTACAACCTCATGCTTCTTTTACTACTAGGGGACATCATGACTGGGGGACTGGCTAGATATCCCTTGATCTTGTCGAAAGCGTCCTGTTGCTCTTGCCCCCATGCAAAGATTTCTTTTTTGAGTCGAAGCAGAGGAGAGAAAGCTTGCGTTTTCCCACTGAGGTTTGAAATTAATCTTCTTAGAAAATTAATTTTTCCCAGCAGTGATTGCAATCCTTTCTTCGTTGATGGCACTTTCGCCTCCATTATTGCTTTAGCTTTGTTGGCGTTTATTTCGATTCCTTTTTTGTGGACCACAAAACCTAGGAAATCTCCAGCCTACACACAAACGCACATTTAAGGGGATTCATTTTTAAACCAAATTTTCTCATCCTTTCAAAGGATTGTCGAAGATGGTCTAAATGATGTTTTCCTGAAACAGACTTTATTACAATGTCATCAATATATACTTGCATGAATATTTCAATGAAATCATGAAATATAGAATTCATGGCCCTTTGGTATGTAGCCCCAACATTTTTTAAACCAAAGGGCATAACTACCCATTCATACGTCCTTATTGCTCCAGGACAACGAAAGGCTGTTTTGGTAACATCTTCCTCTGCAATGAAGATTTGATTGTAGCCAGAGTATCCATCTAGCATACTTAGGTACTCATGGCCTGCTGCAGCGTCTACTAACATTTCTGCTACTGGCATAGGATATTTATCCTTAGGGGTGGCTGAATTCAAGTCTCGAAAATCAATGCACACCCTCAATGTGCCATTTTTCTTTATCACGGGTACAATATTTGCAATCCTTTCGACATACCTGGTTGGGCGAATGAACTTGCATTTGAGAAGTATTTTGACCTCTTCTTTTATTTTCGACAGGACCTCTGGTGTGAACCGCCTTGGAGTCTGCTTTACAGGCTTTTTTCCTTCTATTATAGGAAGCTTTAGTTCGACTAGGCTTCTATCGAGGCCAGGCATTTCGTCACAGTCCCACGCGAAGCAGTCTTTAAACTCTTTCAGCAACTGGACTAATTTGACTCTGAACTGGGGGTTCATATTAGCGCTTATATAGGTTGGTCTTTTTTCTGCTCTCAGTCCTAGATTGATTTCTTCCAAAGGGTCTTGTGCCACCATCTTCAAGTTAGTTGATATTGGGTCTTTTTCGAATCCCAAAGGTTTGTCATCATAAATGACATCAAGCTTTTGATCTTGCCATTCGCCTATCTGGTTGTCTTTATCTTCTCCATCAGTTCCCTGGTGAGGGCATGGTGGGTCTAGATTTTCTTCATTGGCTTCGACAACCGTATATTTTACTTCGGCTTCGAAAGCCACTTTCAATTTATTTTCGGCCATATAGGTCGTTAGTCTATTCAATGTTGATGATTCACTCATCATCATCGTCGAACTCGCTACCCCAGCCAGTTGGCTCTACATTAGAGGTTCCCCATACATGGCTTGGTTCACCAATCACCTCCTTGTCCCATTGAAACCCATGTGTTGGATGTAGGTACATATAACAATAAACATTGTCTGATGCCTTCAGATCAAACTCAACTAGGTTGCAAGGAGCTATGTGAGCCAGATTTCTGTCGAAGCTTCGACTGGTTATGTTGTTTACTTCAGTCATGAAGTAGCTTTGGTCTGCTTCGATGTTTTCGACGATGCCATCAGGGCTCCTGATGACTATGCGTTGATGCATGGGCGAAGGGACGACTCCTACTCTATGGATCCACTCCCTTCCCAACAACAAATTGTAGTTAGCTCTGGATGTTATAACTATAAACATTGTTGGCCTAGTGATAATGCCAACTGCCAGATCCACTTGAATAACACCCACAGTTGTGCCCACTTTTCCTTCATAGTTCGACAGGACCATGTTGTGTGGTTTTGCATCAGAGTCATCTTTCCCAATTTTTCTTAGCATGTAATGGGGCATTAGATTCACTGCAGCTCCCCCATCCACTAATATTTTGTTGACGCCTACATTTTCGACCTTCCCTTTTATGAATAAAGGTTTCAAATGCCCCCTCATTGATTCGGATGGCTTCTCAAAAATGGCGTTATGTTCATCGACACAGCCGTTATTCACGACGTAATAACACACGGGCCTTGGTCCCACGGTACTGTCTATCATTTTCTCTTCTTCGTCTTTGATTTCCATCACCCTGTCATAGTCTCTAGGGAGGACTGACACTACATTGCATATTACGTCGAACAAACCTTCTTTGTTAGACTCGAAGTTGTCAGTTGCTTCGTCACCTTATGACATTGTGTTGGCGAGCTTCGATAGTTGCAACATGTTGTTGGTGTTGTTCCTTTTGTGAGGTGTGTCTTTCTCTGCTGCCTGAGTGTTTTTGCTAGATTCTGCTTTGTCTTCGTCAACGTCTTTCTTCTTGACGTTGAGTCCGTCTACTGCTTCTTTCTCAGCCCTTTTCTGCCTCTGGAATCTCCTCCATTGAGATTTTGACATATGGCTTTTTACTTTATAATTCTCAGAGGGGTACGGTTTTGGCTTTTGTTTCCCAGTTTCTTTCTTTATTTTGACCGAAGATCCTCTTTGGACTTCGAAATTCTTCCATTTTCTTGGTCCTTGAGCATCTCTAATGGGTTGCACCCATCTATCATCAGGTACCTTGCCAGATGGTTTGTAGGTGTTGTAATATCTGCCCCCAGGATTCTGAAAGTGATACTTGCTTTTTCTTAGATCATATCTACATGCTTTGACTGCTGGCCTTGACCCCCAATTTCCTCTTATTTTGGTCTTTTCCACAGCCTCCAAGTTTGCTGCTGCTTTTCTATCGAATATGGCATTGCATCGTGGACATAACATTATTTCAGTCTTTTTCTTTTGACATATTTGAATGAATTCTGCCAAGTTCTTATCTTCTTTTGGGTAAGCTATCATTTGGTATTCCTCTCGACGGTGTTCCATTTCACCATTCTCTTTACTCTTTTGAGAGGCTTCTACCATGTTGATATCTATTTTATGTCTTCCAGCAATGCTCAACTTATCCATCTTCTTGATGAGGGCTTCTTCGACAGTTTCCACTCTAACTTCTGCAGTACTCTCGTTTGCAGTTTCAACATCATTGGTGAGGTTCCCGGTATCATATTCTTTTGCTTGGTCAGGAGCAGCACCTTCAGCTATTTTATTTTCATTGTTGAGGCCTTCAGTAGCCTTCTTCTCAACGCTGAGGGAAACGTCATATTTTTCCTCAATGTTCTCAAGGATGTCTTCCCAACTTGTTGGTTGGATTTTGTTGATGTCGATATGGGCACTGGCCGGAGCGGTATATTTCACCAGGTAGTCAAACTTTCTGCAAGTCTCTCCCAAGGTGTCCCATATTACTATGTCTTCAGCCAAGTTGTTGTTTCTATTGTTGAAGCCTTTAGTAGCTTCCTTCTTCAGACACTCAGAGCTTTCAGTAACCCTGGTCTTGTCTTGATGGTCGAAACCCTCAGTGGCCTCAACCTTGTTCTGGTTGTTGAAATCTTCAGTAATCTCAACGTTAGTGGTGTTGTCGATACCCTCAGTAGTCTCAACCTGTTTTGGAACGTCGAAACCCTTATTGGCCTTGACATTGTTCTTCAACTCAAGATCATCAATAACCTTGATCAATACGGGAATGGTTAGCTCGTCTTTGGACACTTCCTCCATGTTGGACTGGATAGGGAGATCTTCAGTATCCCTACCATGTTAACGTAGGTGTCGAAGCCTTCAGTGGCTTCAATCATCTCGAAGCTATCATCAGACATCTTCTCCATTTCGACCATATTCATGTCGAATGGTTCAACATAGTTGGCTTCCAGGATCTGCATGGGATTGATGTCAATCCTCATTTGTTGCTTTGGCTTGTCCCCAAACTTCAGCCTTCCATCCTGAATTTCATTTTGAACTAGATCCCTGAAAAGAAAACATTGAGAAGTTTTATGGCCCAGAAAATTATGGTACTTACAAAAACCTCTCTTTTTCTGTTGGTCAATAGGGGGTTCTTTAACGCCTGATGGTCTTATTAGTTGACCATCTTTTACCAATAAATCAAAGATTTCGTCACACTTGGTGACGTCGAATGTATATGTTCTTTTAGGGAATTTATTGTTCTTCTCCGGTTCGACAGGATTCTTTCCATTCGACGAAGTTAACATTTTGCAAGAATATGGTGGACCTTGCTTTAATTCTGCCAGGTCAATTTCTTGGTCGTCAAAAATGACTGATTCGTCTTCGTCGTAGTCATTTTCTTGGCATATTCCTACATAGGCCATTCTTTCTTTTTTTACTTTTGTTAGCCCTAAACTTCTCAGCTTTTTAGCCTTTCGATCTTCCTTATGGAATAGTCTAGACCTCCTGCAGCCATTTCGACCAGTTCTTGTTCTGGCACTTGCGTGAAACATCTTGATTTTAGCAGTCTGAATCTGTTAAAGTAGTCATCTATAGGCTCTGAGAATTTTCTTTTAACGCTGGATAATTCTTTCAGGCTTATTTTAGTTTGTCCCATGTAGAATTGTTCATGGAACAATCTCTCCAACTGAGTCCATGTATGTATGGAATTTGCTGGTGGGGATGTAAACCAAGTGAATGCATTTTTCGTTAAAGAGCTTGGGAAATATTTCATCCTTAGATTTTCATTGCGCGTTATTTCGCCCGCTTCGATCAAGTAACGCGTTATGTGCTCTATGGTGGATTCACTAGTATCCCCTGAAAATTTTGTGAATTTGGGGATTTTCCACCTTGGAGGTAATTCTTGTTGCAAAACATATTCAGATAGTGGGGAAGCGTAACTAGGCCTATGAAACCCCACGTTTACCCCATTTTGCGCCATTATTCTTTCGACCATGACTGCCAAATTGTTTTCGGCAGGTGGATTGTTATAACGCATTCTCTGTTGTAAAATGTCATCAGTGTCTTGACCTCTCTGAACTATCAACCTCTTCTTGGATTCTAAGATTTGCTTGAGGGTTGTCTAAAGGTCTCTGATTTATTGTTGGTTCTTCTTTGACACTGATTACTGGATTCTGAATCACAGGTTCTCTCTGTCGAATTTGAGGGACTCCAAAGAACTCATCAAGGAGCACCATTTGCGCGGCTAATATCTGATTCGTTTGAGTAGTGTTTTGTATTAAAGGGTTAAACACTTCCCCCATTTGTTGCGTCAACCTATGGACCATTTCATGATTACTTTCGTCCATTTGTTGACGTATTGCTTGTGCAAAATTAGTTGTAATTACCGGCATTTGGAAACCTGGTGGGGGTTGGTTTAGTCTACTAACGTTCTCACCATATCCTGATCCTTGTAATGGTGAAGACATGTGAACAATGGCATCAAAATACAAAGGTGATGCGTTATGTAAATTAGCCATCACTGAAGTTGGCATTCCATAAGGTTGTTCTCTTCCAAACATAGGTATGGAAAAATTTGTTTGATACGGCCTAAAGTTATTTCCTCCAGAGGGAGGGGTTCCTATAGGCATCGAATGTCCTATATTGGAGGAACTGAGTGCATTCTAAGAGAAAGACACCGCTGGTATCGATCCAGATGATGAGGGATTTCCCCCTTCTGAAACATGGATTTGTTCGCTATTTCCCCCTGTCGAAGGAATATAATTGGAAACTAGTATTTCGTTAGGATTTACTGTCGGATTAGCCATTTTTCTTACTCTAGTTCGCCTAGGTCTTTCTACGTCAGTCGCGGCTAGTTTACCGCTTCGTAAAATCATACAACGTAATAAGACTTTTTTTGGATTAAGAAGAATCCTTTTTAGTATTTTAGCAGCGTCCCACTGGGCGTGCCAATTTGTTCTCTTGTGTTTTTGGCGAACAACCTCTGGTTTACCAATTCCTTGGGACTGGGTTACTTGCAGGACCAACCACACAAGTCCTAGGACACATGTGCTAAATTCTTGGGGTTTATTTCTTAATATACAAGTCTTACTAGTTTTTGTAAGTTTCGTCGAACGATCTCTAATGAAATTGTTCTTGTTTATTTTAAAGTATGGATATGTTTGTATAATAAAACTAACAAAGAACTTGAAGTTCGCATTAAAGGATTTCTGGAATGTAAACTTGCTTGAAAGTAAATTACTTGAAAAATGAATGAAAGCATAAACTTGAACAAGGAATAAAGTAAATCTAAATTTTATAACTGAAAGATAAATGGTGTTTACATGTACATTTCCCAGATAATTCTCTTTTCTATTACACACGAGTATTAGAGTAACTTTTACAGGAATGTTGCACAAAATTTCACACCCTTTAAACAAAGCAAAGTTATCCTATTTATATACAAATAAAATAACCGTCGAATAACAGTCAAATCCTAAGAATTCGCCACTTGGCGTTCTGCATGCTATTAATCTATAGGAACCCTCCACGTATCTTCTACCAAGCGAGGTCGTTATTCGTATTGAAACCTCCCTTTAACTGGCGAAGCAACGTATCTTCTCGTCGCGTCGAATTCATTTGAAATTCAAATATAATCATAACGTCTCCTTCGTCGAATTCTTTCCTTCATATCCCTTGTCGAAAACACAAGAATATTTCTTCGTAGTGATGTGAAGAACTTTTAGCTGGCATCTCAACCGCTCCTTCGACAGACATCCCTTTGTTATATCACAAACCAAATCATCACAAACCTTCTCAAGATTCTGGACATGTTTGGAAGAAAGAGTGATCCTAATCTGTCGAATATCTTCACAACTACATACATCATTGTTCAAAGCACAATGTGATGAGGAGTGCTGAGAAACTTCAATGTCGAATAATGGTGACTTGTGGAAGAATAGCTGACGAAGCTACCAGCTGCTAAGGCTCTTATTTATAAAAAACCATGGTGTCAAAATTATGTGTATACAAGATCATGCCTGAAGCTTAACATATTTTTGGGGGGAAGATACTAACTATGCGGGGAACTTGTTGCTCGAAGAACAAGGGAGGATAGTTCCTCGACAGATGTTGAAGTTTAACTTTTCCTGGTCTAACGACCGCTTTTGAATGGCACAGGCGCATACCTGACTGTTGCTTCTGAGATGAGTGCAGAGGATGAGCTAGCTATGACGCCCTGGTGAAGTTTATCTCTAGCTTTTCCCTGATCCAATGTGTGGACGAGCAGGGTCGTCAGATTTTGGATATGGATGGGGGAACGCTGGTGGAAACCCTTTACAAAGATGTAGCGAAACTCCTCTCTTGTGAGACATAGGAGGAAGTTTCATCTTATCTTGGTAGTTTAGATTCAATCGTATATGCTTATTTTGTATAGTTTCGGCTCGTATTTCGTTATATTCTAACATGCTCCTTTAGAGTCAATCATATATGCTCAGTTTTTTATGCTATCAAAGGCTTTCTAGCAATCTTCAGTCCACTTGCAACTCTGATCCTTTCGGAGGAGCTTGAATATCGGCCCACAAGTAGCAGTCATGTTAGAGATAAATCTGGAGCTATAGTTCAAATGACCCAGAAATCCTCTCACTTGCTTCTCAGTATTTGGTGTAGGCATTTCTTAGATGGTTATGACTTTATCAGGATCTACTTCAATGCCCTTCTGACTAACAATGAAACCCAAAAGCTTCCCTCAACGAACACTGAAGGTGCATTTGTTAGGGTTCAGGTGAAGTTTGTACTTCCTCAAATGCTGAAACAACTTCAATAAATATTCCACATGTTCCTCCTCAGGTCTAGATTTAGCAATCATTTCATCGACATATACTTCAATCTCTTTATGCATCATGTCATGGAAAAGTGTTGTTATTGCTCTTTGAAATGTCGCACCAGCGTTTTTTCTAACTGAAAGGTATCACTCTGTAACAAAATGTTCCCCAAGGTGTAATGAATGAGGTTTTATCCATATCTTCGGGTGACATCCGAATTTTATTGTACCCGGAGAATCCATCCATGAAAGAAAAAACTTTAAACTTGGTCGTGCTGTCAACCAACATGTCAATATGCGGTAGCGAGAAATCATCCTTAGGACTAGCCTTGTTCAAATCTTTGTAATCAACACATATTCTGACTTTACCATCTTTCTTCAGAACAGGCACTATGTTGGCTAACCACTGCGGGTACTCCGAAGTGACAAGGAAACCTGCATCAATCTGTTTCTGAATTTCTTCCTTGATTTTGATAGCCATGTTTGGGCATGTTTTTCTCAACTTCTGCTTGACTGACCGACATTCTAGTTTCAAAGGCAGATGATGCTCCACAAGATTGGTATATAACCCTAGCATATCTTGTTAAGACCAAGCGAACACATCTACGTACTCCTTGAGAAGCTCTATCATTCTTTCTTTAACGGCTAGAACGAGTAGTGCCCCAATCTTGACCTCCTTTTTGTCTTTTTCTGAACCCAAATTAATCACTTCCACCGTCTCTTTGTATGGCAGAATGGTTTCCTCCTCATTCTTGAGTAGTCGTGAGATCTCATCAGGAATCTCCTCATCATCTTCCTCTTAAGCTTCAAACATTGGGAACTCAAAGTTGGGAGCGAGCATAGGGTCATGTTTTTCAATAGGGTGTTTTATGATTAATCTGCACATGTGATTGATGTTTTATTTTAGAAATAGACAAATGAAAGGTGTATGCAAATATTTAAAAGTGAATCTTATTTTATTTATTATTTTTTTTAGGATTACCATTTTTCTGAAAAAAGAAAAAAGTAAAACGAAATCATGGAAACTGAAAATAACATCTTCATTAATGATTGTTCATTCTTGAAACAAAAAGGCCCGATAAATAAACTCTTTTGCATTGGGCAGAGCAAAGAGGAAACATTTCCATTTTAAAAGGAAAGGAGCCCTACAAATACTCTCACGCCTTAGGCAGAGCGAGAGGACAAAACAAACAAAAAAACATTCTTAGAAATGTGAACAATGGATGGGACATCAACAGCAGTCCAATTTTGACAACCCGCTCCATGCACAATGAAATCTGGTGAATCTTTCTCAAGGTCATCTTCAATAATTACATCGACTTCAGGCGGGGTTGGATTCATGAACTCTCCACTATGAAAGCTTTCCTGTATCGGGAGAATAACCATTTCATCCTTTGCATATTTTGTAGATGTGGGAGAGAAACCAATACCTTCACGAGTCTTATTATCACTTAAAACCACCATTTTCCCCCATCCTCCAGCTGAACCATTCTCAACAACTCGTTGGGCATCTTTAAAAGAAGAAATAGATGCCCCCTCTTCTTCACCTCTCTATCAGAAATAGTCAAAGCTTGGAAACAAGTTCCAATGGTATCTTCAGGCTCCACATAAGAAAAAGAAGAAAGGTGACTCACAATCATGGCTTGCTCTCCAAATACTATCACCAATTTCTCATTCTTCACAAATTTGAGCTTCCGATGAAGGGTAGAAGTCACAACCCCTGTTTCATGGATCCATGGACGATCCAATAAATAACTATACGTAACTTTGATGTCCATTACTTGGAATGTGATTTGGAAAGTGTGAGGCCCAATAGTTATAGGTAAATCTACCTCCCCAATAACAGTTTTTTGAGATCCATCAAATGCTTTAACAATAACCCCACTGACCCTCATAGGAGCGCCCTGAAAAGACAACCTTGAGAGAGTTGATTTTGGCATGACATTTAGAGAAGAACCAATGTCTATCAGTACACTAAACAAAGCATCATTCATGCAATTGACAAAATTATTCGGCGCCAAGTTATGGTTCTTTCCTTCTTCTTAAATCCTTTCATCGCAAAAAAATGAGGTTATTACAAGCAGTTATGTTAGAAACAATACTATCAAACTGATCAATAGTGACATCTTGATCCACAAAAACTTGTTCTAAAACCTTTTGTAAGGCTTCTCACTGAGCTTCAGAACTCATCAAAAGAGACAACACAGAGATCTTCAAAGGAGTGTTCAATAGTTGATCCACCATATTGTATTCACTCTTTCTGATCAACTTCAACACTTCATTATTGTCTTTGTTCTGACTTGTGCCACTTGACTGGCCCAATTGTTCAGGAATAACCTCAACCGGAGTTTCTTTTTGTCTAACAAACTCCTCAGCTTTTTTGGGGAACACACATCCACTCCTAATGACTATGCTAACATCAACAATATTGACAATTGATGGTAGTGGAATATCCTTTCCATTTTCAGTCATGGTTGCGCCATACTTGTAAGGTATGGCTCTTTCGGACTTATATGGGACTGACCCTGGCAAGGAAATGACCAAAGGAGTGATGGCAACCTTTCTATTGTCATAAGTGATCTCTATCGATTCTGGTTCGTTGAAATATGGTACTATAACAAACACTTCCTAATTATTCTCAACTCCATTATAATTTCTATCATGCATCACTGTGATAGCCCTTCGATCCAACAACTTTTGAATATCTTCTCGTACCAGAAGGAATCCCCGTCAATTAACAGAACAAACTCTACAAGTGGCATAATTGTGTTGCTCATGATCAAAGAAGATAAGCTCGGCCAAATCAGCATGCATCCTTACTAGAGATCCTCTGACTAATCTAATATCCCAAGCGACAATTCCCCTGGAAAACCATGAACCATATTCACTAAAGTTCCCCCATGAGGAGGTAAAGGGTTTGCTTGAACATTTGGATTGATATATTTGAAGGACAAAATACCATTCTTAGTGAGCCTTTGAACGTCAGCTTTCAAACCATAACAATTCTAAATATTGTGGCCTGGGCCTCCTTGGTGATAAGCACAAAACTGGTCAGTTTTAAACCAGTAGGTAGGATTCCGGGGAGGTGGAGGAGAAGATTTTGTCGGCATATGACCCTTCTATAACAAGGTCGGGAAGAATTCTGCATAGGTCATTAGTATGTGATCATAATTGGGCGTTCTTGAGACACGATCGTTGTTGTATTGTGGGCGAGCCTGTTGTAGAGTTTGTTGTTGCCATTGCTGGAATTATGGTTGTTGATGTTGATGTTGTGGATTAGACTATTGATTCTGAGAAAATTGTGGTCGGTAAGCCAGAGTCGTAACTGGATTAACGATTGGAGTTACTGCTACAACATGTTGCTGATAATTTCGCCTCTGATAAACAACACTAATATCTTGTTCCTTCTTCTTATGGAAACCATTCACAAACTTCCTGATATTATTGGATGATCCTACTTCTTTTACCAAGCGCCCTTCTCTGACTGCTTCTTCAAGTCGCATCCACATGTTCACCATTTCGGTGAAGTCATTGGGTGCACTTGCAATCATATGATCATAATAAAATGGGCTCAAGTTTTTTAGATAGATCATCATCATCTTTCTCTCCTCAAGGGGAGGGAAAATCTGGGCGGAAACCTCACGCCATCTCTGAGCATATTCCTTAAAACTATCCTTATATTTCTGGGACATACTCCGGAGTTGATCTCTGTCCGGAGCCATATCAAGATTATATTTGTACTATCTGACAAATGCTTCTCCAAGATCATTGAAAGTACGAATCTTCGCACTATCCAGATCCATGTACCATTTGAGGGTAGCACCTGTTAAGCTATCTTGGAAATAATGGATCAATAATTGGTGATTATCTTACTGAGTTGACATTTTCCACGCATACATTACCAAATGACTATGAGGGCAAGATTTACCCTTGTATTTTTCAAACTCATGTACCTTGAACTTATGCGAGATCTTAACATTAGGAACCAAGCAAAGATCAGAGGCATTCTTGCCAAACAAGTCTTGTGCACGAAGAGCCCTAATCTCATTCTGCATTTCTAAAAGTCGACCTTGAAATTCATCTAGCCTTTCATCTACTCCAACATTTTAACTTGGCGTTGTGTGAAAGATGGGTTCATCTTGATAATGGGTGGTATGCACCGCAGGTTGAGGTGTAGACATCACGGCAGTGACTCGTGGAGCTTCAGTAATCTGTGGTTGATAACCCTTTGGCATGAAGTTGCAAGGCATGCCCCAAGGGAAGCCAGTGGACATGGTGTGCTGGAATCCACTATTAGGTACTATGGTAACATGTATGGATATGGTCTCAGTTCTTTGCAAAGATTTTTGAGAATTAGGTGACGGCTGATTCTGAGCAGTCGCCATCACTTCCATCATGTTGGTGAGTTTCTCCAAGCTTTCCTTCAAAGTGGTAACTTCTTCTCTAAGCTCATGATTCTCTTGTTCAAGTCTCTCCATCCTTTTCCGGCGACTGGCTCGAGTATTATATAAACGAAACAGTTTGACTGCTCTGAAGAAAAGACACGCGTCGGTTTTTATTTGTTTGATGGGTGTAGATATGATGATACATGTATGAATGCAATGTTTACTAAACATTTATTTTCAGGGAAGCATTCATAAATGTTGCAATTTTTATTATATATACATATATATATATATATATATATATATATATATATATATATATATATATATATATATAAATATTCAAAATATCATGGAGACCAAGAATAAAAGGAAGACCCAAATCTCATTCATTCAATTTAAATAAAAACATAGTACCAAAGTTCCAATGCATTAGCCATTACAAAATACATTAAGTTCCTTTTTTTTAATAAACAGGAAAAGAAAAAATAGAAATTACAACAATAGAGAAAATCAATTTGTCGATCTTCGTGCTTCATATTCCTTCACCTCTTCTTTGAACGTATTCAACATGGTTTGACAAATTGAAAGGAAGTAACTCACATCCGGGTAAGACTCATTGTCTTCAAACTCTCCCCTCGCCATTGAAATCCTGAAAGGTAACTCCTCAGCTTGTTGGTTGCACCATTCAATAAGCCTATTAAGCTTATCACGATACATATCCCTTTCCTCGGTTCGAATGCGCATAGCCCGCTCGTATCCCTTGAAACAATCTTGCACTTCATTCCTTGCCGCTTCCCAGATGTTGCGGTCATTGAGCAGAATCTCATGTTGATTCTTCCAATGTTGAACACTTCTTTCAGCGCTATCCAATTCTTGGCATTTTGAGTTCCAGTCCTCTAATGTAAACTTAGAGACACTCATGGCTTGAACTCTGAGCTCATGTTCTCGCCTTAAACTTTCTACTTCCTGGTTAAGAGCCGTGGTGAGTTCTTTGATTTCTTCTCCAAGCTCATCCCTTACATTTTTTGTCTTTTTAGTAACACGAAAGAACCATTCTTCATTGTCCGCACTCTGCTTCCAAACCCTGTTTAGATCCCTTTTTAGGTGGTCTACTCGACTATAAGTCTGATCCAGACAACCTTTGACATTATTCTTTTTCCGCTCTTCCTCATTAGCCCTTTCTTGAACCGCTTCGAGCAAGGGTAGTCTTCCGAGTGAGGTTATATTTCAAGTCATTCTTCTCATGTGTAACATGTTACAATTTTGATCCAAGCTCTTCATTTTCTTTCCCGAGGCTTACTATCCTTGCTATGAGCTCTTCTACTTCTTCAAATGAAACTGGTACGGGCTCTGGAGTAGGGGGGCTAGAAGGTGCTTCTATCGAGAAAGGTAATTTGACAACTTTGACCCTTTTTAGAACCCATTGTTGTTACGACATCCTTGCCACACCATCCCTCTTCCTTAAATAAGAACCTCTGGTATGAACCTTTTCCCAGGATCGACATATCCGGTAAAGTAGTGCTGGATCTTTGGTACCCCTATCATGGAGGATCATTTCTTCTAATTCCATGTCTTCAGGTTTTCCCAACATAGGATACTCATACTGTCTTATAGCCAAAATATGATTATAGTTAATGCAACCTTTAGACCCAATTAGCGGCACATTTCAAACATTTCTACAACTCATAATGATTTCATCAACATTCAATTTGTTGGTATACCAAGTGATGCTCCTTTCGATTAGAGAGACCAACATTTGAGACCATTCTCCACTTGTCATTTTGGGAACCAACAAGTGGCATTTAAAGAGATGAGAAATAAGCCATTTATAGAGTAGAAGGGAACAAAAGGCCAAGACAAAGCCTTTCTTTTCATGGCAAAGTTGAAGGTTATAGAACACATCAGCTAGAAGGGGATACACTGGACTTTGACCCTTCTTCCATACTGCCCAAAATACATTGATTGTCGCGGAATCAATAAAGTCTTTGAAAATTGGAAACAGTATTAAACCATATATGAGAAGAGCTAACACATTTACTAAAACAACCCACTCGCGCGCCTTCATTAGTTTCTTAACCTCCCTTTCCAAATAAGGCATATGGAAGCCCCAAAACTCTTCCCTCTTCTTCCAATTGGCTTTAGCTGTTGGAACATGACTCTGGAGAGCTTTTGCTAACTCTTCTGCCTCAGGACCTTGAATGACCATAGTGTAGGGTGCCTTACCCTTCATGGAAAAACCTAGAAAAACTTCAAACTCTTCTAAGGACGGCGTCAACTGAAAATCTTGGAATAGAAAGCTCCGCATCGGAGGATCATAAAGCTGTGCTAGGGCCGTGATGGTTGGAGTCTGTACATTGAGTTCAAGAAGATTGAGTACCTGTCCAAACCTTATTTGCAAATCCCTTTTATAAGAAGATGGCATATTTTCCAAACAATTCATAAGGACAACCGTGTTTGGCAAGGTGGCCTTCAACTGCAAAGTCTTCCTTTTTTCTGGATTCATGGATATTTTGAATGCAAGATAAAATAAATGATTCCCTGAAATAAAAATTGTATAAGTCATGATGTGCATGCTAAATGATGCATGATGTTTGGATCCGGGGTATTACAAGTAATTCAAAACCTCTTAGTATGTAGGCTCTAAGAGATTGGTTCTATGTTCTTTACCCATAAACCCCACTCATGGGATAACTTCTACAGTGATGGATTAAGGGTACTCAAGGTCACGGACGCTAATCGTACTAACGTCCTGACATAGGCTAGATGTATTATGACGATAGTGACGATAAGGTCTACCTTGAGGGGCATTCTCATGCCAGACCCTCAAGGAGCGAGTCCTTGGAGACTAACACTACACAATGAACAATATAGAAACTTGTTCTTAAAAGTGGGTCCCGTTGTCACATACCCTTCATGAATCAAGTCATGCGACAAACTAGTTGCGTTACGACAAGATCTACGAATAGGTCTACTCCCGGGGGAGCTTTCATGCTAGGCTCTCAAGAAGCGAGTCCTTGGAGACTAACACTAATAACTTCCAATTCTAACTTTGTGTTCCCTCTTCTTTTTCCAAAGCTCGGGTATAAATCTTTACTTGTGATGTCAACTTGTGATCCAACAAGCAAGTATAATAATGAGCATTATAAAGAAGAAAGCAATAGATAAGCATATAAAACAACAATAGTAAACAAAGAAGAAAATCAAAACAAGTTAACAATCAAGCGTAAACTATCCTAAGTTAGGCTCGACTCTCTTATGCATAAGGCATTTCTTCCCCAGTAGAGTCGCCAGCTGTCGTACCTCAAAAAATCTGATCCTCGTGATAGATGCGGAAAAAACAACAGAGTCGCCACCGAATTTAATTTTATTCCTAAGTGAATGGAAAAGGTAAATATCGATAAAACCTAAGGGATAAGAAATGGTCATCAAAACCAAAATTCTAAGTTCGGGAGTCGGTTACGCAAGAGGAATGTATTAGCACCTCTTACATCTGTTGTACTCAACGGGAACCTCTTAGTCTAATATGCGATTGAATGCTAACTTATATCTTTCTCTTCTTCTAATGGTAAAGGTTTTCTAAGATCGTTTGTTAAAGGCAAAATGAGTGTGTGTGTTTTTTTATTATGATTATTTGCTATGGAGAAATAATTAGTTTTTTTATTAGTGTGCTCGCCAAGGGTTGGAATCCTTGTGCCTACGTATTCCCTTGTGCAATGGGAAAGTCATAGCTTCATAGTTCGTGGAACTACGGTTTGTTGGTTTGTGTCTTTTAACAAACAAGTACTTAGTTCGCATGCTAACTGCTAAACATTGGCTGGTCCACTCTTGAGGAGGTTTAAGCTCTAGTTTATATGCGCGTTAGCAAGGATCTAAACAAAGTTCTTTTGGGAAAGATGTTTGATCTTAATTAAGGTGTTTTGAGACGAAAGGTTGGACGAATCACAATCCAAGGGCTAGCCTCAAGAGCGATTATCCAAGAATTCAAGGAATGCAAGACTCCAGAACTCAGTTCTTTCGTTAATTAATCATGAAAGTGATTTTGTATTTGTTGGGGGGATTTTAAGTTGTATTTAAAAAAAGAGACAAGTCGCCATCTTTAAGGGATATGTCCTGCCTATTCCACCATAAACATTTGAGGAAGAAAATAAAATCGGAAGAAGCTTTGAACTTGGATATAAGGATCGACAAGCAATGCCACATTCTTCCTTTGAGAGTAATTATTTGAAATATTAGATTTATGTTTGTGAGGATAGAAGAAATATCTCTCCTATGAAGATGAATCATGTCTAGTCTTTCAGGGAGTTTTAAATGTTTTTGAAACAAAAGGTTGAATGAATCACAACCAAAGGGTTAGCCTCAAGAGTGATCATTCAAGAACCCAAGGAATGCGAGACTCCAGAACTCAGTTATTTCGTTGTTTGATTAGGAAAATACTTTGATAAGTTTTAAGTGTTTTAGGAACAAAAGAGCAAATGAAACACAAACCAAAGGCTAGCCTCAAGAGTAATCATTCAAAAACCCAAGGAATACTAGATTCCAAAAGTTTAGTTCTTTCATTGTTTTATTATGATGATATTTTAAGATGTTAAATATTTTATAAGTGAAAAGGTTGGATAAACCACAACCTAAGGGCTAGCCTCAAGAGTAATCATCCAAGAACCCAAGGAATGCTAGATTCCAAAAGTTCAATTCTTCCGTTATTTGATATGTGAAGTATTTTAATAAGTTAAATTTTTTATAAGTGAAAAGGTGTATACATATAATTTCGATACCATGAGAAAGCACTAGCAACTGATGTATTTTCCAAGATTTATTCCTTACACGTCACCATTATCTGACATGGCAGTTTCTCAGCATTTCTCATCTTATTTTACTTTAAAAGGGTGATGTATGTGGCTTTGAAGATTTTAGACAAGAATCTTGGATCACTCTTTCTTCCAAACACGTCCAGAATCTTGAGAAGGTTTGTGATGATTTGGTTCATGATAGGACAAACAATTGTATGTCGAAAACATGGACGAGTTGCCTTTCAGGAAGTTCTTCACATCACTATTAGGAAATCCTCTTGTATTTTAGACAATAGATATGAAGACAATGATTCGACGAAGAAGACGTTGGAACTATTTGAATTTTAAATGAATTCGACGTGATAAGGAGAAGCTTCGTTTCGTCAGTTAAAAGGCAGTTTTCATGAATAACGGTTTCGTCTGGTAGGAGATACGTGGTAGACTCTTAGGGATTTTTTACATGCAAATTGCCAAGTGGCGATTTCTTAGGAAGTGACCATTATTCGACGGTTATTTTATTTGTATATAAATAGGATAGTTTGCTTTGTGTAAAGTGTGTGAAATTCTGTACAATATTTATGTGAAGATTACTCTAATACTCGTGTGTAAGAGAAAGGAGGATTATCTGGAAAATGTACGTGTAAACATCATTCAATTTTCAGTTATAAAGATTAGATTTTATCCATTATTCCTTGTTTAAGTTTATGTTCTTATTTACTTTCAAGTAATCTATTTTCCAGCAATTTAATTCCAAGTCACTTTGTATTTTAACACACCTTTAATGCAAACTTTAAGTTTCTTTGTTAGTTTCATTAGACAAACATTTCCATATTATAATACCAACAAGAGCAATCTTGCTAAGAAGTCGTTCGACAAAACACATAAAAAACCAATAAGACTCATACATTAAGAATCTATCTTTAAAATTTAGCACATGTGTCCTAGGACTTGTGTGGTTGGTCCTGCAAGTAACCCATTGTCGCTCCCCTGAAAAAGACACTAGGTCCCAAGGTGCAGACGCGAACGGTCGGCGAAAGAGAGAATGAAAATGAATTGAATAGAGTCGCCAGCTAGGCATTTTTATCCCAAAGGAAAGGTAATGTTGCATAAACCTAGAAAGAGATGGATAAGACGGTTGCGATCCAGAGAAACTGAGAAAGGGGGTTGGTTACAACCTGGGAAGGTATTAGCACCCATATTGTCCGTCGTACTCGACGGGATCCACGCTTACAAGATTGTGTTTAAAGGGGTAGGTGTATGTGCTATCTGTGTGCAAAAGCTAAAAATGAATGTACAGGTGTCAGTGCAAAAGGGTGAATTGCTCAAGAACTGAGGCTTTAGAAAGAATGCTGAAAGAGGGGGAAGACAAAGAGACTTTTGTTCGATAACTGTTAAGTTATGCCTACGTATCCTCTCGTGCAATGAGGAAGTCAGAACACCGTAGTTCGACTCAAAGAGACTGAAAGATAAATTGACTGTGAACTGCTTGCTTATCTATGCTCAAGTGAATGACTCGTCTGGCTCGAGTGCTAACTGTCTTGCATTAGACGGAAGAAGCAAGTTCTCGTTTGTGAATGAGTGTGATGAGAAAAGAATCCCGGAGGAAACGATTATTGTTTGTTTTTGTGTTTTCAGTTTTGTTATTGTTTTTTTGGTGTTTTGCATAAGTTAATGAGCTTAAGCCTAAACCAAGGGTTTGTAAACTCATTATATCCTCCCTGATTAGGGATAATGAGCCTACTTAAGTATGAGATAAGCATCTCACCTTAATTGCCATGATGATGTAGGATTAAGATCATTAAACTACTTGTGATTATGTAAACACCCCAAATTTGCCCTCACTAAGTTCACACCATGGCTTGTGATCTTTCATGTTTGCATTAGTTTAATCATACCATCTCATATTGCATATTTGCTTCACTGCATTAGTTCAAGTTCATATACATCTAGGGTTTGTGATCTGAGCAATCCAAGGATTCATCTGAGCCACTCCAAAGGTCTCCAATAATTCCAAGAGGGTCCATGTGTGTTCTATCATCATATTATATCCCTCAGAGATCAAGGAAGTCAAGAAATCACAAGAACTTAGGAAAGCATGGAAGCAGAGCTAGGGTTTCACTGCACAGATGACCTGTAATTAGGGTTTTGGTTTCAGAGGCCATAACTCCAATTTTTTTGGTCATTCTTGTTTCTAATAGTCTCAATATGTTATAAGGATCATGTATACCAAGTTTGATGAAGGAATTCATTGTGGAAGTCATCTGTTCATTGGGTAACTTCTTGAGCAAGTCAGAGCAAAATCAGGACATCTGAGGCCCCCAACAATGGAACCAAAATGGATTTTTCATCAAATTGAAGTTATATGATCTTTATTTGGATCATTGAAGTGCCTGGAAGTTCACAAAATTGAAGAAAAATGAGCTAAACCAAAAGTTGCCAAAAATGGAAATGACTTGTAATGGAAACTTTCCATTTTGGGAAAGTTTTTCAACCTCCTCTTTCTCAACCAAAAACGCTTCAAATGAAAAATTGTTGGTCATGAAAGTTGTAGATTGGACCATTCCCTTTTCAAAAAGTACAAGAACAAGTTCTAATTCATTATGGAACTCAAGTTATGGCTTGGCAAAGTTGGCAAAAATCCTATAATTTTCACTTTCATGCCAAAGAGGATTTTTTGCAATTTCACAATCCAAGCCATTTTGTGACCTCTAATACACTTCTAGGCATCATACAAACATAGTGTATTTCCTAAGAATCAGAATTGGCCCAAGAATCTCAAGCTTATATGCCTTGCACATCAAGAAATCACAAAGGGGCCAAAATGTATAAGACTTGCAAAAACTCATACAACCATGCTTCCACTTGCTGAATCACCACAAAACCTTTTCCATGGTTATCCTTGAACCAAGCTGACTCGAGCCATGCCTTGAAACAACCAATGAACCAGCCCATACCTCAAGTACAAGTTATGTTGACATTTTGGCAACTTGCCCATACCAATCACCATAGGCCACAACAACTTTTCTGACCTATCAAAGCTTGTTATGTGGACAAAATGCAACTCATAACATACAACACACAAGGCTGAAACCTCAGAATCACTAATTTCCCAAAAATCACCCCAAAAGCAAAAGCTTTCGAAACTTATAGCACACACACTCAAAATTCAAACTTCCTTCATCAATCAACTCAGCATCACAAGAGGATCATTTCCCACCCTTCATTGCAGCCTAAGAACACCTAAAACCAAAACACGATTCTGGTGCAGCAAGAGTGCAAGCTTTCATTCCAGCCATTCTAAGCTCCATCAAAGCATTCCAACATCATCAGGAGGTCAAGAGGAGTGGATTTGCACAAGAGAAGAGGACCAAAAGCTTCAAACTGAGAAAGCTCAAGCTCAGGTAACCTCAAGAACATTTTTTCCAGAAATGTGTTTTTAAGTTCCTAAATGATTCTTCATGATTCACTAATGATCCTGATGTGTTTAGTTTTGAAAATGATCAAATATTAAGCATGTATTGAACTTCTGAAAGTTTTGCATAATTTTCCGTTTTGCTTTGATTCATGAATTTAAGGAAACATAAATGGATTTTGTTGCTGGATTTGTGTTTAGGGTTGTTAGTTGAGTGATTCTGGAGAGTTAGGGGGTCTGGGATGGCCTAGGGTGGAAGTTAGGGTGAAAAGCTGGTCGGAGAAGATGACCGGAGGTCTTCTCCGGCCACCTGAGAGTCATTAAGAGTTTAATTAGGGTTTAGGGTTAGTTTGAATATCAGCCTTTGGATCTTTGTTTGGCGCGTGTATGGATGGCCCAGATTGGTCATTAAAACCCTAATTCTCATTTAATTAGTTAATTAGAATTAATTAAATAAATTAACTCAGATTGAATCTCAGCCCTTGGATTACGCGCCTGTCAACATTTCCCTCCCCAGTTTGAATCTTGTCCCTTGGATCAACATACTTTCTTTTATTTTCATTTTTATTTCATTTAAATTGCATTTATTTTGTACAATTAATTTAAAATACTTAGAAAATTCCAAAAATATTTTTCTTCTACATTTTGATTTCAAATATTTTTCTTCACCCAAAAACATTTTTATTTTTATTTTTTGCATTAAAAAATCATTTTAAAAATATTTTAATGTTTATTTTAATTAATTAATGGAAATTAATTAATTAAAATATCATTTAGGTTTCTAAAAATTCCAAAAAAAATTCACATTGCATCTTAGGACATTTAGAAACATTGTAAAACCATCCATACACATTTCTTTTTGGTTTTGATTCAATCTTGACATTTTTCTTGAATTTAGGGTTAATAAAAATCCCTTTTTGGAACCCTAACTTTGAAAATTCTTTTCTGCTTAACCATGAAGGGTTTGACATTGGTTCTTTTTGCATTGTTCTTCATATAGCATGTAGTATCTAGCATATTTTTTCCATGAATTTATCTTTCATTTTCCATTTGATTTTCATTTTTCCTCTTAAGGTACCTTGAAACCCTAACAAACTTAGAAAAAAATCACAACTTTCTTTAGGTTAAGAGTTATACCTTCTCCTTTGGGGTGTGATATCATATGGGGTTAGAGTTCCTTTAAGTTCATTTGCAAATTTTTATCTTATGATTTGCTTCTGTTTTTGACTTTTGCATCTCATCCTTTCATATAACCCTAATCTTGCATCCATACTTGCATCTTACATTGCATTGCATGAATATGTGAACTTGCCATGACATTCTAAGCTCTTGTATGCCATCTTAGACATCTTAAGACATTGCTTGAACATTGCTTGATCATTTCTTCATACCTTTGCTATGCTTTGCATCCATTTTATTTCATAAACATACATGTGTTTTCATACTTCAAAGCATGTTTCCTTTGCATTCCATCTCTTGTATGAACATTCATAACACTTGACATGTCTTTGCATCATCCTATAGCATCATTTGCATCATGTGTTTGCTTCTGATTTTTGGTTTGGCCTTTTCATATGTTTCATTTTCATGTCATTTCTTTCCTCTATGCTAACCTTTTCAGGTGGTAAGTAATTTGAGAAGTGAATTTGCCTTCACTTCTCATTTCTCTTCATCTTTTTCTTATGCATCCTTGCTGCATTTTCATTTGCTTTAGAGTGAGCTTTCTCATTCATGTTCATCTCTCACTTTCTTTCTCCAATTTACTTATCTTCTTCAGTGAAGTAAGTAACTTGTTTCTCCTGCTTCTCCTCCTTTCATCTGCTTCTTCCATTGGTGGCTTCTTTGAAGATCTCTTGCAAGCCTTACAAACCATAGGAACATCCAAGCATGACAATAATTAGGGTTTTGATTAGTCTCCCTTTAGCTTTTACCTTTGTGTCTTCCTTGTGTCTCTCTTCTCATCTCATCATTAGAGACTAAACCTTTAAGGTTTTAAGACTTTGTGATTAGGGTTATGCATGCATCCTTCTCTTAGGATGGAGTGTATAACTTTAATCCTAAGTGTTAAACCCTTAATTTGTTTAAACCTCTTAAGCAATCCATCTTAATAATCACTAAGACATTAACTTGTAACTTGGGCCTTGCATTAGGGTTCTAATTCTTCCTTAATTGGTTAAGAAGGACTAACCCTAGTGTTAATGGACAAGTCCCCCTCAAGTTGTCTTACAAATCAGAAAACTCACTTCTTAATCTCACCCTTAATTAAAATCCACTTTAATAAAGGTTTCTTTTGTCATGAGGTTAATCCCTAATCATGGATTAAGTTGAGGTATCTTCCTCAGCTTAAGTGTGCTCATCTATTATCCTTCTATTAGGATGGTGTAATGGGTTCACTAATCCTTGATTATGGCTTAAACTCATTACTTAACACTAAACAAAAAACTCAAAAACATCTAAATAATCACAAGTAGGTTAATGATCTTAATCCTACATCATCATGGTAATTAAGTTGAGATGCTTATCTCATACTTAAGGTATTCTCATTATCCCTAATCAAAGGGAGGATATGATGAGTTTACTAACCTTTGGTTTAGGCTTAAGCTCATTAACTTATGACAAACACAAAAAAGCAATAAAAGATTGAAAACACAAGAATAAACAATAATCGTCTCCTTCGGGATTCTTTTCTCACCACACTCACTCATAAACGAGAACTTTCTTCTTCCGTCTAATGCAAGACAGTTAGCACTCGAGCCAGACGAGTCATACACTTGAGCATAGACAAGCAAGCAGTTCATTATTCAATTTATCTTTCAGTCTCTTTGAGTCGAACTATGGTGTTCTGACTTCCTCATTGCACGAGAGGATACGTAGGCATAACTTAACAGTTGTCGAACAAAAGTCTCTGTGTCTTCCCCCTCTTTCAGCATTATCCTTTAAGCCTCATTCCTGAGCACCTCACTTCATTTTCTTGCATTGACACTTGTATATTCTTTTCCAACTTTTTCACATAGATAGCACATACACTATCCATTTAAACACAAACTTTCAAGCGTGGATCCCGTCGAGTACGACGGACAATCTGGGTGCTAATACCTTCCCAGGTTGTAACCAACCCCCTTTCTCAGTTTCTCTGGTTCGCGACCGTCTTATCCATATCATTCTAGGTTTATGCAGCATTACCTTTCCTTCGGGATAAAAATGCCTAGATGGCGACTCTATTCAGTTCATTTCATCTTTCTCTCTTTGCCGACCATTCGCGCTTGTACCGGGATGCAAATCTTCGGGAGCGACAACTTGGCGACTTTGCTGGGGACCCTTATATTGCAACCAGGGCTTCTGGTTCTTTTTGTGGGTTCCTCCTAGCGCTTGTTTGATTTGTGTTTACGAGGGTGTTATGTGCTACTTGTGCTTATTTATTTGCTTTATTTATTGCTTTATGTACAACTTTATTTATTGCTTTCATTTACAGTTTTTATGCATTTCATACTGTCATTATCATGTGCTGGATCTGTGTTTTCCTTGGTGGGTGGGGTTCATTGAGTGATTAAGGTCCTATACCGGGGACCTGATTGACACATAGGCTAGAGTGGCTTCATATTCTTTCCCATTCCATTTCGGTCTGGTGCGGGAATATGAAACACGGTTCAGACATGGGTTTCTTCTTGAGAACTCTCTGCTACAGATTTCCTATAGTACTAGGGCTATCTGGGAAGCCTACTAAGTCTGGATGACCTTTTTATGACCTTCAGCATCTGAGGTGAATTAGAGGAGGATCTTTTATGGTTATTGTAAACACTGTACCTCCGGGTTAGAAGTGTTTACACTTCTCATAACTGATCCAAGTCTGAGGATCCTTGTTCTAGAACATTACATGTGAGGGGGTTGGGATGCTTATAGGTTTGCAGGAACCCTTGGCCTCATCATACCTTGTTACTAGATTTGTTAAGGTTGTATTATTTGGACAGTTCTTGTGATTACCCTGGACTTGTGACTCTTTATTTGAGTCACCCACCTGGTTACTGGATTTCTAAGCCTCCATCCGGACTTATGAACATACATGGACTTTTACCAAGGCAGATAAACAGATCCAACTCTTGATCACAAACCCTTTGCATATCATTTTGCATACATCATTTTTGCATCATTTAACATTTGCTTATTTTTTTAACAGGGTATCCATCTTTATCTTTGGTTTGGTTTTGACCCCTTCTGCTGCTTCTGCTTCAGTTATCTTCTTCAGCATCTCCATCAGTTTATCAGTGGTTCTTCTCCAGCTATCTCCATCAGAGACTCACCTCCAGCATCTCATTCAGTGACCTTTATCAGCAGTTGCTCTCAGCTTCTTCACCAGCACCCATTATCAGCATGGATACTTCCAGGAAGAGCAACATCACTTACCACTTCTTTGAGCCCACCCTGACTAGCATCAGGCAGATCCAGTCCCTCATTACCCCTGATCATGTCCCACTATTCAGAGAACATTATGGAGGTATATTGGACATGGTCATGGATCTAGATGCATCTCATAGGAGCATGATCCATACTTGCTTGCAATTTTATGATCCTCCACTCAAATGTTTCACTTTTCCTGATTTCCAGTTGGGACCTTTGCTAGAAGAGTTTTCCTTGTTGTTAGGAGTTCCTATCAGGAGAGGGATTCCTTTCAACCTTGATATGGTTACTCCCAAAAATGAAGACATAGCCAGGGCATTGCATTTGGAGCCTGCCCTCATTGATCAGAACATGACAACCAAGGCTGGGGTTCCAGGCCTTCACCTAGACTTCTTGATCTCCCAGGCTACCCTGCATGCTGCAATAGGAGAATGGAAGACTGTCTGTGCACTTCTAGCCCTCAGTATATATGGGGTTATCTTGTTTGCAGATGAGCCAAAGTTTGTGAGCAAGAATGCCATTCACCTGTTCTTATTGAGGAATCCAGTTCCTACCTTGCTTGGGGACTTCTACTACTCAGTACATCAGAGGAATGAGAAGCAAAGAGGAAGACTGGTCAGATGTTGTGCTCCTCTTTATTACTCTTGGTTGCTAAGACACTTGCCAAAATCAGATACCTTCTTGAACCCTCATCAGCAGAAGAATTGGGCTAAGAGATTTATTGCCTTGACATCAGATGGTGCACTCAGAGCACCAAAGGCAAGGACATCATTACTAGCTGTGGGCAATATCCTAATGTGCCTTTGATATGAGTGAAAGGTTGCATCAACTACAACCCTTTACTGTTTAAGAGACAATTAGGGTATGCTTTGGTTCATCCTCCAAGAGGGCAAGACTTGGCTGGGACCCTCTATTGTGAAATCCAACCTAACTCTGCTGTTGTCAGACAAGCTGCCTGGGCTTGGGACAACATTCAGACTAAAGGGACAACCATCCTTGGCAAGTGCAACAACATTGCTTCAACACATTATTCTGATTGGTCTCGTACCAGAGCTCAGATCACCCAGATGCCATTTACTTTAGAATATGTACCTGGACCTTCAACAGTGCAACCTGCAACTACTGTCAGTTTGGAAGAGTTTGAAAAGCTGAAGGAAAGGAACACTCAGTTATCTGAAGCCTTGAAGAAGACTCTCTGGGATAGAAATGACAACCGTCTAGATAATGAGATATTGGAAAAGCTCAGGATTAAGCACCTGACCAAGATTGAGAAGACGGATGACTACATCAGAAAGGCTAGGGCAGGGGAGTTAGTACTGAAGAATGCTTGCAAGGAAGCAAAGACTCAGAAGGCTAGGGCAGAGCATTATCTAGAGGAGAGCCAGGCTAGGTGGATCAGGATCACTGAAGCCCGTGCACAAGAAGATCAAAGGACTCAGGCTAAGATAGAGTAGTTGGAGGCTAGTGAGAAGAAGCATCAGGAGGCTTTGTTAGCAGCTCAGAAGGAGATATCTGAATTAAAACTCCGGGCGGGGTTGAAGAGGTCAAAGGATCAGGACAAGCATAAGAAGTTAACTAGTGCCATTGCTACTAGGAACCTCCTCATCAGGACTATTACAGAGCACCCAGTGGGTCCAGTGACTGAGGCCCTCCTGAAGGAAGTCAGAGAGGATGACTTTGGATTAGATGTTTGACTCTTTTGCTTGTACTTTTCTTTTGTTGTACTTTTCTTTTGTTGTTGTATTTTGACCCACCATGGGGATGTATTGTAATCAAACTATGTATTTTCATCCTTTGTAATATATCAGTTTGTATTATTTTTGGTGGGCTTAATCTCTCTTCATCATCAGCATTTCCTCGAGGTTTGGAAAGGTCAAAACCAAAGAACCAAACCGGATACCCTTGGAAGACAAATAGGCATCCTGCATTGCATACTAACATTTTCTTTGTTTTGTAGGTTTTTGTTTTATTGTTGTTTCTCACTTTGTTGTGGTTTCAGGAAACATTGCTCGCAGAAGAGTGTTCCCTGTCAACAGAACACACAGGTACCCGACAAGAAACAACCTTTCGGGACTCCAGATGGATCAAGTTCAGCAAGACTTGAATGAAGTATGGACCCAAATGGCAAATGAGAGGGTTGAGATGAGGAATCAGATGACCCAATTCATGATTGTAATGACTGGTTTAGCTCAAAGCTAGGAAAGACTAAGGGAGTTGGTTGAGAGACAGACTCCTGAAGAACACCATCCAGGTACAGGAGGTACCAGTAACAACGATCACGTGCAGCCTCACACTGATCCACCAGAGTTTGGGCCTCATTTAAACCCAGAAATCAATGCCATAAGGAATACTCAGGGTAACACTGCTGGAGGAAGGTTCTTGCAAGAGGATCCTCAAGAAGAGCAGTTTACAGTTGTTGGGGCTGGGGATGAAGTTTACGACCGTAGGCTGGATGAAATTGCAGAGAAGCTGAGGTCTCTTGAATCCCAGAATTCCCTAGGCTTTGATGTAATAGACATGGGACTGGTGGAAGGGGTGAGAATTCCTCACAAGTTCAAACCCCCGTGTTTTGAAAGGTATAATGGCACATCCTGCCCACGCACCCACCTTCAATCATTCTTGGGAAGGTTAAAAGCATACACCATGGACGTGAAGCTGTGGATGTTTTACTTCGAGGATAGTCTAACAGGGGCATCCCGAGTATGGTATTCCCATTTGACCAGAGCCACGGTAAGGAACAGGAAAGACTTGGCTGAAGCTTTTATCCGTCAGTATCAGTATAACTTGGACATGGCCCCAAACAGGACCCTCCTAATGGGGATGTCTCAATCTTCCCGTGAAAGCTTCAGGGAATATGCCCAAAGGTGGAGGCAACTTGTTGTTGCAGTACAACCCCCTATGTCTGAAAGGGAAATGGAAGACATGTTCATGAATACTCTTCAAGGGACATACATTGACAGACTGACTGCATTTTCTTCTACCAGCTTTGCAGATGTGGTGATAGCTGGGGAAAGAATAGAGAGCCTATTGAAGATGGGAAAGATCTCTGATAATGATGCCAGTTCAAGCAGTACAAGAAAACCATTTGCTGGGCCCCGTAGATCTGGTGAGACAAACTCTATACACATTGGAAGAGGGAGACCCCAATACTTGACCAGAACAGTTGTTGTTGTTATTATCCATGCTCCACCCCCTCAGTATACTCAACAACCACAACAGTTTCTGCAGCAATAACAGTTTCCGCAACAAAGATCATACAACAATAACAACAATAATCAACAACAACGCCCGTTTCAACAACGGCCATCTCATGTCAACCGAGTAATTGACCCCATTCATATGCCGTATGCTACACTGCTGCCACAACTCCTAAAGCTCAATCTTGTTGAGTTGAGGACATTGACTCCACCTGATCCTCAAAACCTTCCGAGAAACTATGATGTCAATGCTAGGTGTGCTTTTCACTCCAACGCACCTGGTCACTCTACGGAAAAATGTAGAGCTCTGCATATGAAGGTTCAGGATCTGGTAGATTCAAAAGCCCTGAACTTTGCACCTCCTCCCAATGTAATGAAGAATCCTATGCCAAGCCACAATGGGCCAAGGATTAATGCTGTAGAGGATGGTTCACCCATGAGTTTGATAGAAGACATTGCATGTATTCAAACACCTCTGGCAGAGGTTAAAGCCCAGCTTTTAAAGTGCCAAGTGTTCCCAGGTTGTGAGGCCTGTTGTGAATTATGCAAACTTTCTAAGAATGGGTGTGCTAGCTTGAGGAGTGGAATCAATAACTTGATTAAAGAAGGAATTCTGCAAATTACAATCACAGCTTCTACAACACCAGCAACCCTTTTATCAACAACGAGTGAATCTTCTACAAATGCAACAACCATCTCTCCTACTGATTCTTCTACAAATGAAACAACCATTGTTCCAACCGATTCAGCTACAACTTCAACAATCATTCCATCTATCACTTCAACACACAAAAATTCATTTGCACCGGCTACTACAACTTCAGCAACAACTGATAATGATGTTTCCACTGTCACAATTTATTATGACCCGACAAAGGTCCCGAATTCCAACAACTTTCAACAACAGTCTCAACGGTCTCAACAAAGCTTCAATTCCCCTTCACCAGCATCCACCAGAGGTCCGGTTACTATCTTCTATGAGCCACAGACTATTACAATCCCAACATCTGCTGTAGTGAGCCCAGTCACTATCACGGTGCCCGGGCCAATCCCATATGATAAAGACAGTGCTATACCATGGCATTATGGTGCTGATCTGTACTGCAACAGAGAGAAAGTCCTTCTTGATTCTCCAGTTCTCACTCCCCAAGTGGATAATGTTGGGGGAGGCGGAGGCTTCACCTGAAGCGGACGTCTCTTTGCGTCACAAGTCCCTAGAACCAACATTGAGGCAGAGGCTGTTGCCAAAGCCAAAGGGAAGAGTGTGATACCGGAAGAATCTGTCGAAAGAAACTCACAAATCATCCTTCGATCAAGATGTGGATGAGTTTATGAGAATCATTAAAAGAAGTGACTATAAAGTTGTGGACCAGCTCCACCAGACTCCTTCAAAGATCTCAATTCTATCACTGCTGTTGTGTTCCGAAGCCCATCGGGACGCACTACTCAAAGTTCTGCATGCTGCCTATGTGCCAGAAGAGATCACTGTAAATCAGCTGGAAACAGTGGTGTCAAATGTCAATACTAGCCATGGGCTAGGGTTCACTGATGCTGATTTGACAATAGAAGGACGTCTCCACAACAAAGCTTTGCACATAACCTTGGAGTGCAAAGGAGCTGTACTATCTCATGTTCTTGTAGACACTAGGTCTTCACTCAATGTCCTACCCAAGAAAGCCCTTGTCAAACTAGAGTATGATGGGATAGCTCTTCGGCCAAGTAACCTTGTGGTCAGGGCTTTTGACGGCTCCAAGAGATCTGTTCTTGGAGAGGTGGAGTTGCCAGTGATAATCGGCCCACAAGTCTTTAAAACCATTTTCTATGTGATGGACATACAACCGACATACAGCTGTTTGCTAGGTCGACCCTGGATTCACGCCGCAGGCGCAGTAACGTCGACCCTTCACCAGAAACTGAAGTATGAATGGGAAGGACAAATTATCACCATCTGTGGTGAGGAAGACATATTTGTTAGCCATTTGGCTACATACAAGTATATTAAGATGGATGGTGAAATCCATGAGACAATGAACCAAGGGTTTGAGGCCCTAAATGTTAATGAGGCTACTGGAGTATTGGCTGCATCCCAGGAAGACAGGATGGGAACTTCAATCATCTTTTATCAGCAAGCCCAGAAGGTTGTTGAAAAACGGTAATGCTCAAGGCTGGGGCAAGCTACTGCCAGTGGAAAAGAAGGAAGATAGATTCGGTTTGGGTTACAGTCCATTCCGACAAGATCAATCAGAGGCTGCCAAGGAGCCCAAGTTTGTCAGTGGGGGGATGCTCGCCCCAGACGCTGTTAACAATTTGGAAGACGAGGCGGAAAGCGAGCGCAACCTGGAGAGTTGGATACGTCCAAGGATCCCGGGGAACCAAGTCCTTAACTGGTCTTCCCAGGAAATTATAAGGGTTACTCCTGCAGAGTAATTATTATTTCCTGTCTTTTTAGCATGCATCAAGTCCTGCATCTTGCCCAAGGTGTCAGGACTCATTTTGTAATAGGGCCATATTGTAATTTTGTGCAAATGATTAATAAATGAATATCGGACATCTTTTGCAAACGAGTCTCTTTTTTCGCGCATTGTCTTTTCATTTTTCACTTTTGTACAAAACAATAAAATGGAAATGTTTTCAAAATAAATAACTTCATTTTCACTTTTTTAAACAAGATTAAAACTGATCACTAAAACGAACCAATCTCAACCCTTGCAGAGATTATCCTCCAGATTGCACCGACAACAGCACTGCTATGACCTTGTATGACTTCGACAATCCAATTAATCAAGCTGATGAAGGGGTTGAAGAAGACTATGAGTTACCTGAAGAGTTAGCCAGGTTGTTGAGGCAAGAAGAGAAAGTGATTACTCCTCATCAGGAGGAAGTTGAAACAGTTAATCTTGGTACCGAAGAAGACTTGAAAGAAGTGAAGATTGGGGCCAATCTGCAAGATTCAGTGAAGGAACAACTTATTGACATGCTTCGAGAGTACATCGACGTCTTTGCTTGGTCCTATCAAGACATGCCAGGTCTGGATACAAATATTGTTATGCACAAGCTACCTTTGAAGGAAGATTGTCCTCCAGTGAAGCAGAAGCTACGCCGTACTCGTCCAGATATGGAAATGAAGATTAAGGAAGAAGTACAAAAACAGTGGGATGCCGGTTTCCTTGCTATGACTAGTTACCCGCCGTGGGTTGCCAACATTGTACCAGTGCCTAAGAAGGATGGAAAAGTAAGGATGTGTGTGGATTATCGGGATCTGAATAGAGTTAGCCCAAAGGATGACTTCCTATTACCTCACATTGATGTATTGGTCGACAACTCAGTTCTCGGTATTTTCCTTCATGGATAGTTTTTCAGGGTATAATCAGATCAGGATGTCACCTGAAGACATGGAGAAGACCACCTTCATCACACCTTGGGGCACATTCTGTTACAAAGTAATGCCATTTGGACTAAAGAATGCCGGTGCTACTTATCAACGGGCTATGATAACATTATTCCATGACATGATCCACAAAGAAAAATTGAATGCTACGTGGATGACATGATTGCCAAGTCCCTCACTGAAGAAGATCATCTGGTAAATCTACTGAAGTTGTTCAAGCGTCTGAGAAAGTACCAATTGAAGCTAAACCCCAACAAATGCACATTCGGGGTGCGGTCTAGTAAACTATTGGGATTCATTGTAAGTGAAAAAGGAATTGAAGTTGATCCTGACAAAGTCAAAGCCATTCAGGAGATGCATGCACCAAGGACTGAAAAGGAAGTTCGGGGTTTCTTAGGTAGATTGAACTACATATCAAGGTTCATATCTCATCTCACTGCAACCTGTGAGCCCTTGTTCAAATTGTTAAGAAAGGAGCAAACGGTCAGGTGTAATGAAGATTGTCAAAAGGCTTTTGACAAAATCAAGGAGTACTTACAAGAACCTCCAATTCTTATGCCTCCAGTTGAAGGAAGACCTCTAATAATGTACCTGACAGTATTAGAAGGATCAATGGGGTGTGTGTTGGGCCAGCATGACGAGTCTGGTCAAAAAGAGTATGCAATATACTACCTAAGCAAAAAGTTTACCGACTATGAACAACGATATTCACTGCTCGAGAAAACTTGTTGTGCTTTAGCGTGGACTACTCGCCGACTAAGACAGTATATGATGACTCACACTACTTTATTGATTTCAAATATGGACCCAGTCAAGTACATATTTGAGAAGCCAGCACTTACCGGAAGGGTTGCAAGATGGCAAATGATTCTGACAGAGTATGACATTCAGTACACATCTCAAAAGCCCATCAAAGGCAGTGTACTGTCTGACTATTTAGCTGAGCAACCCATTGATGATTACCAACCAATGAGATTTGATTTCCCTGATGAAGACATCATGTTCCTAAAAGCAAAAGATCATGAAAAACCCGTTCACACCGAAGGGCCTGACCCAGAAGAAGAATGGACAATGATGTTTGATGGGGCTGTTAATATGAATGGACGTGGAGTTGGTGCAATGCTCGTTACACCTAAGGGAGTTCATATGCCTTTCTCGGCAAAACTCACCTTTGCATGCACTAACAACGAAGCTGAATACGAAGCCTGTATCATGGGTCTTGAGGAAGCCATTGACCTCAGGATCAAGACATTAACTGTATTCGGAGATTCAGCTTTGGTAATCAATCAGACCAACGGCAAATGGTACACTCACCAAGAACATCTGATTCCATATCGTGACTATACGAGGAGATTATTGACTTTCTTCACAACAGTCAAACTTGAGTACATCCCTCGAGACGAAATCAGTTCGAAGATACTTTGGCTAACATTTCCTCCATGGTCAAGGTTCAAACTGCCAATTTTGTGCCTCAGATTTCTGTATCCAGACTAGACCGACCATCATACGTATTCTCTGTGGACGTTGCTAAAGATGGCAAGCCTTGGTTCCATGACATCAAATGTTTCTTAGAGGATCAAACATACCCACCGGGGGCATCATCCAATGATAAGAAGACATTGAGAAGACTGACTGGTAGTTTCTTCCTGAATGCTGATGGTTCATTATACAAGAGAAACTTTGACATGGTTCTGCTCAGATGTGTTGATAAGAAAGAAGCAGACTTGCTGATGCACGAGGTGCATGAAGGATCTTTCGGTACCCATGCAGGAGGACATGCAATAGCTAAGAAATTGCTAAGATTAGGTTACTACTGAATCACAATGGATGCAGACTACTGTGCCTATGCCAGGAAGTGCCACAAATTCCAGATCCATGCAGACAAAGTGCATGTGCCTCCGAATCCTTTGAACGTAATGTCTTCACCGTGGCCCTTTGCCATGTGGGGCATTGACATGATTGGAAAGATCGAACCGAATGCTTCAAATGGCCACAGATTCATCCTGGTAGCCATTGATTACTTCACCAAATGGGTTGAAGCAGCTTCGTATGCAAACGTCACTAGACAAGTGGTAGCCAGATTTTTGAAAAGAGACATCATCTGTCGATACGGAGTTCCCGAGCGAATCATTACTGATAATGGTTCCAATTTGAACAACAAAATGATGGCAAAACTGTGCCAGGACTTCAAAATCCAACACCATAACTCTTCTCCTTACAGGCCAAAGATGAATGGCGTTGTTGAGGCGGCTAACAAAAACATCAAGAAGATTGTGCAAAAGATGGTGGTTACATACAAAGAATGGCATGAAATGCTACCATTTGCCTTGCATGGGTATCGAACCTCAATCAAAACGTCCACTGGGGCAACACCGTATCAGCTTGTGTATGGTATGGAGGCAGTCCTACCTGTTGAAGTTGAGTTACCCTCCTTGCGGGTACTGATGGACGTAAAGTTGAATGAAACAGAATGGATCCGGTCTCGGTACAATCAACTGAATCTGATCGAAGAGAAGAGATTAGCTGCAATTTGTCATGGGCAGTTATATCAGAAAAGAATGAAGAAAGCCTTCGATCAGAAAGTTAGGCTTCGGGAATACCAAGTGGGAGATCTTGTGCTGAAAAGACTTCTTCCTCCTCATACAGACCACAGGGGCAAGTGGACTCCAAATTACGATGGCCCATTCATAGTAAAGAAAGTTTTCTCGGGTGGAGCACTGATGCTCACTACTATGGATGGTGAAGGTTTCTTATCCCTTGTGAATTCAGATGCAGTTAAAAAATACTCCGCATAAAATGACCCGCTGGACATAAAAACAGAATGTAAGTCCAGGCAAAAATGGGGCATCCCGGCGAGTCAAAAATAGAATAAAATACTCGGGCAAAAATAAGGGAAAATTGAAAAAAATGTACACCCGCTGAGTTGAAAAGCTGCATTGGACAACTCAGGCAAAAATGGGTATCCCGATGGATTGAAAACCTGAGGCGATCCACGCAAAATCAGGGGATAAGCGAACAACTGCATTCTGAATTTGTTTGTATCACTTACAACACGACAAACTTCGAAAAGATAAAGCATCGGTTAGAATCAACCTTCTTCAGAAAGCAAGATGAGAAGAACGTCAAGGTCATACGGGTCATAGCAAGGAAAGCTCACGGAGCGTTATCAAAATTGCCAGCACTTTTACTTTTTCAATTTATAAAAATCTCCTCATTCCAGGGGATTTGTTTCTTTGACTGTATTTGCCAATTCAGGGCACCCAGATTAATAAAATCAGATTTCCAGTCACACCCCGTCTCGTACATTTTTGTTTCGTTTGCAAAATGTCAGGTATCCATGATATAATATTTGCATAAAACAAATGAGCCATTATTAATGAATGCTTGCAGGAAATGTATTTACTCTCAAGAATATCTAACTCCTATGACGGAATCCGGTAAGGGATACCTCGGGACACTTGTGCGTTTCTTTGTCTTAACAGGTTGTATGTATTCAAATACGTAACATGGGGCATGCCAAGCACACTTCCCCAACGCATCTTCTCCAAGCAGCATCTGAAAATGCTTTTTCCCCAACAGAGTTGTCAAGGCCTCCTTGTCCCCGGTATAAGTTTATTCAACAAGAGCATCCCCAGCCGGGATCCCCATATAAATCTCTAGGAAGATCGAGCCTCTGAACGATAACCCTTAACTCTTGTTTCCCTAGGGCGAACCCTTGCATCATGTTCATGAACTCATTGATGCGCATATGGAGTTCAGTCAGCTCAGCTTGAACAATGTCCATAACATTTCTTTGATTGCAAAGGGTGGCGTACCGGTGAAGACGACGACTTGCACTCCCTCCTGAATAAACAAATAAATTAGGGAACCCGGATAACCTGCAAAGAAAAATGGAAAGATGATATGAATGCATGAAAATGTTGTTTTCTTTCATTCTCAAGGTTATTTATGTCTCCATTCCGGTATTCAAGAATAAGAAACCCAGATGGCCTGTGATAATTTTGACTTTTGGGGAAAGCATCCCGCAGAGTTCCAGATGAGATAACTTGTGAAGAACCAATGCTTGAAACACGTGTCAGTGCAGAGATAAAACTCGGAAATTGAAACACATCCAATAGCAGGAAATGAAGCATGAGAATAACAACAAACTTCCCCGAAGGGTGCCAATTATTACAGTAAGGAAAAATAGCCAAAGTAATAAGGAATCCCACAATAGGCCTGTGGGTAATCCGATACAAACAAAGGAAACTAAACCTTATGCAACTTCATATCCTTTAGCCTCCAGCTAAGGCGCTTGACCACCTGGAATAAGTGAGCTATATCTGGATGGTTCGGGTCTTCAAGCATCTTTTGTATGACTAAATCCCTCTGATCGAAGGAAACGTGGAACTCACTGATCTGTTGTAGGAAGATCTCTTCACTTTCACTGTTAGGACTAGGCTCAAACCTGACCTTTTTGACCTCTACACGAACTCTGAGTTCTTCTACCTCCTTCTGAACATCCTCAATTGCTTGTTGCTCTTGAGCTATCTTCTGAATATAGTCTCGATGTTGTTCGTGGGCTAGCTGGAGCTTCACTTTATGGTCACCCAATTGCTCCTGAAGGCTTTCAATCTTCTTCTTGTACTCAGCTTCCACTTTCATTTGCTTCTTCAAGTTGGACTCCTATTTTTCCTGCCAGAGAATTATTATTTCATTGGCTTCATCCAGAGACTTCTTATCCTTTAGACGCTGATTCATCTTGTGGATTTCATCCAAACCCTTTTTCTTGAAATAACGCTTTCTTTCTTCAAAGTCTAGCTGCTTGACTTTCACCATCTCTTCAGCTTTCTGAACCCTTTCCTCTAACTTCTTATTAAGGGTCACCATCCTCTGATAGGAACTGTGGGCTTCCTGATTCTCTTACTTGAGTTGATGAACTAAAGCTTCCAGCTTTTGGTATTCTTCCAAGGGCACGGTAGCCTTAGGTTCCACTACTGCAAGTGGGGCTGGTGCTGAGAAGGGTAACAGGACCACCTGAGCTTTCTCCTTTAACTATGCGTTGTACTTGGGAAACGTCTGATTATTGCTTCTGCCCAAGCATGTTGTTCCTCTCCTTTGGATGAGCTTCCAAGAACCTGCAACTTTCCTAACTAACGAAAGGTTGTCCTTTACTTGGAAGTAAAAGGTCTGAGCTAATTCTGACTCCTCAGGAATATCTTTAAGCGCGTATCCCAATTGCCTTCTCAAGAGATTCAGGTTGTAATTGATTCCTCCAGTTACTCATAGAAGTGGCACATTGGGGTACCTCCCGCAACTAGTGATAAAGTTCCTTCCTTTCAATCTCATGGTAAGCCAGTAGATGTCTTTGGCAAATAACATGCTCAACCTCTGGGCACAGATCAGGCTAGGATCAGTGAAGGCTTCAGTACTTGGCAAATGCCTCATGAACCACTTGTAAAACAAAGGAGTGCAAAATTGCACTAAACCTCCTTGTTTCTTCTCGTTCTTATAGTGCACTGAATAATAGAGATCTCCCAAGAGAGTAGGCACCAGATTCTTCAGGACAAAGAGATGAATGTCATTCATGTCTACAAACTTATAAGTATCTGCAAACAGAATGATCCCGTAGATAGAGAGGGCCAGGATAGCATAAATAGAACTCCACTGATCTTTTATGTCAAGTTCTTCAGCATTCTTCACCAAGAATTCCAAAGAAAAACCGTACATTCCCCCTTTTGTAGTATTCATATTCGCAGACACAATAGATGGGCTCAAATAAAGAGCTTCAACAATGTCAGCAGGCGTAGGTCTAGCCATCTTTGAATTAAAAGGAACCTGGTCCTGAAGAGGAACCCCTAAGATCAAAGCATACTCCTCCAACAAAGGACCCAACTGGAAGTCATGAAATGCAAAACATCTGAGTCGAGGGTCGTAATACTGTAGCAATGTATGAAAAATGCTTCTCTCAGAACTGTCCTGGTCTACCACCATATCAAGAATACCCCCGTAAGCCTTCCGGAAATCTTCAAAATGATGTGGAGTGATCAGAGAAATCATTTGGCTTATCATCTATATCTTAGTGTCAAAAAACTTATAATGGATGTTCTTCTTCCTGAAATCTTCCATCTATGAGCAAGAAGTCTGACCGGGATTGGGAACTGTATGCAACCCTAAGAATGAAAAAGAACACAAATGATTAATGATTTCATGATGTTATGCAATGCAAGGCATGTGATCAGGGTCGTACATGTGTCGGTGTTGACCGGATAACCAAGTGTCAGTGAAGAGTCATAATAACATTATCTCTATGCATAAATTCCATAATTCACAACCAAAAACCATATAGAACTAGATCATATCGCAAAGTAACATTGGCAAAGCGGGTATGTTGGAAGTTTAGGGTTCCTACAAACCTGTAAACCCCTTCCAATCTCACGGGTGTGCTACCTCGGGTCAATATTACGGACTCTCAAAGCCGAATAGCGATAATACGTTCACCATTTCCGAGAAATGGCGTAATAACCATATCAGGGAATCACTTTAGCTTTATGTACTACTCAGGGAGGTCTCAGTTGAGTCTGGGAAAAACAAGCATCCCTCATAAGTTCCCAGATTCAAGCACTGAATCGAGAAACAATAGTACATTCAACTTTCGGAATACAGTTCTATCGTCATACGAACAATTTGCTTTAACTGAGTTCCTATGAGAGAACCAGGACATCCTATGCTAGTTCCCAGTGGGCCCTGTGATGCGAGTGGGTTTGCCAAGAAATGTGGTCTTCCACTATCATCACTAGATAGGGTTGTTTCCACTAAGGTCCTCAATGATCGGTCCTTAGATGCACATAACTATCAAGGTCGTATCCTGAAGTGGAGGAAATCCCCACACATAATATTTCCAAGACGGTCGCACTCTGGGTGTGGAACACACCGCCATTCATCATGGTGAGACACCATGGAAGTACAATGTTTATCCATGCTAAAGTATAGGGTGCACTTGAGCCTTGGTATTGGGCTCCTCGCTCAGTAACCCCATCCCGCCAAAGAAAACCAGTACAACCAGACAGTCCAGTATATATATGAAGCATGGAAAATAAAATACTGAAAGCGATAAATAAAGCTGTAAAGTAAAGCTGTAAATAAAGCAGTAAAGCTACACTAACGCACACAACAACAAACAACTAAACACCATAAGAAACAAAAACAAACAAGCGCTACGATTGATTCTAAAAGGGGAACCAGAGATTCTGGATGTCTTCCCCAGCAGAGTCGCCAGCTGTCGCTCCCGGGATTTTCATCCTAGTACAAACACGAAAGTGGTGTGGAAAAGGTAGAGTCGTCAGTCAGGCATTTTTATCCCGAATGAATGGGAAAGGTAATGCTGCACAAACCTAATGAAAAGGAAATGACAAGGTCCTATGAACCAAAGAACTGGGTTCGGGAGTCGGTTACGACCTGGGAAGGTATTAGCACCCTAGATCATCCGTCGTATCCGACGGGATCCACACTTGCTTATTTGTTTCAAAGGGTGAGGAATAAAACTGCTGCTAAATGAAAACCGCAACTGGAACTGAAATGAGAGAGGGAACTGGAAAAAAAGAACAAAAAGATACGGGAAAAATGTAGGGAAAATAAAGAATATGTGTAACACCCCAAAATTTTCCCTCTTATTTATTACCCTAATTGGCTTTTCGCTTCGCATTCATCTGTATTTCTCACTAGGTCATAACCTTTGCACTCACACATTTGCATTGAACTTCTAAGACATGGGATCGAAGTGTTCTCTGTTGATTTGATTTTTCCTATTCATAGGTGATTTATCGGATTATCGAGACGAAGGTTGAGTTCCCAATATCATAAATATCTTTTATCGAAATATCAAGTTTACCTTCTCCAAGGTGTCTCAACATCATCGAGTGTTAGGCTGAGAAAGCTGTAAATTAGGGTTTGACCATTTGTCAGCATATCAAGAGAAAATGAAGTACGATTTCTATTCTTTGTGTTTGGACTGGGAAAAAGTTCTTCAATAAAGGTTGATAGCGCTAGGGTGTTTCTTCGAATCCATTTTGAGCATTCTTCTTCGTCATAACTTCAACATCATGCAATGGGCAATTTGGTTTTCATTAAGTCAAGACAGATCTCGATATGTTAAATTTGGGACTTTCAAGCGAATTGGTTGTGACTTTGAGGAATGTAAATCATTAGTCAATTGCAGAATGGATGGTTATTTTATTCATTTGGAAACAAGGTATCGATTCAGGAATAATCGAGTGGTTCAAACTTATGCGTGGGGTTCAAATAGAAATCAAATCCACATTTAATTTCTAACCCCATTTTATTTTTCCAAATATCTCCTCTAATCGAAATTCCTTCATTTTTCTAAACCATCTTGAAGAAAGTCATAACCAAGTCATTTTGTGTCAATGTCCACAAATCAATTGTTCATTTAGATTGCTAACTTAAACCACGTTTTGATCCATGTCCATAATTTTTTTCTCTCGTCCAAATGAGCCCATGTCTCATTTAATTCCAAACTTCATTTGTTAGCATTTTTGTCTTAATCCATATTCATTTCTTTTTCTCTAAGCCCATTAGCCCATCCACTTTTAATTGATAATTTAAATTCACAAAATGGTACATTTAATATGTTGTGTATGGATATCAGTGAGAACTTAAAAAAACGATACAAAAACTCTCGAAGAACATGATTATTACAGATCCGTAACAAATATTAGGAGATGGATAACTTAACAAAAAAAAAGGAATCAATTGAAAAATCTGTTACAAATGAATAACATAAATTCTGCTATAAACTTTAGCAGAATTAACAAAAGAAAAGATCTCACTTCAGTGATATTACAAAAAATTCGGAATGAAAAAGTCAAAAAAATCGAGATTCAATTACACGGGAGGAGCTGAGATTCAGAGAGATATTTTCAACTGATAACAAACTGAAAAAGATCAGTTAGCAAAAAAATTCAGTTGTAATTTTGTATGGTAAAAACCAGAACTCCTACATCACCTTCAACAACCATCCCTCTCTTCATCAAGCTTCATCTTTAACTCACCTTGAATCATTCTACAAAAACACACCTTCACCTATCAACAAAAAAATCTTCCTCTTCAAGCTTCAATCTCCATGACTCTTTCACAAGCTCTTCTATGCTCTCATCGTCTTCTGGATTCTTCTCCAAAAACTTGTTCATATCGATGCAACAATCTTCAGCAAATCCCTTTGATCACCATCCACTACAAAATCAGTTACATACTAGAAAGTTACAACAAGAAATCAGAGGCATAACAGATAACAGATAATAGAGGGGGACGAATGGCTAAAAGATCAGGAAAAATGCATATCATCAAAAACTCAAAAAAAAGGGAGGCAATGCATAAGAGAAATCCCTCAAAACCGCAAAACGAAATTCAGTTACACTCACAATAAACTCTAACAGAAAACTAACAAAAACTTCTAACCGAATCTAACAAACTTTATCAGAGAATTTCTAGAAACTTTCCTGTTGAGATCTGTATATATTCGATCATTTCCTTCATTCTTTAGTTCCTTCTTCATTCATAACCTTCCTCAATCTCCTCTCCATATCTCATCCTTCAAAGTTTATCCTGCACTTGCTGCATCCAAAATCCTCAGTTTCATCTTCACCCTCACTCATTCAACCTCGTCTTCATTTCTCCATTGATCTTCATATTCTTCATCTTCTCGCACTATAACCTTCATTCATCTTCATTGCATAAGCACTAACCACAACCTGCAAAAAACCATTTCGAAGCACTACATGATCAACCAAATCGCAACGAGTCCGAATCAATAAGAAAAAGCAATTAACAGAACAAGAATCAACAAACTGAGTATCGTCGCATAACTTCAATCATCATCATCATATCCCTCGTATATCTTCATCGATCGTTTTCGTTCTTGAACGCAACTTCTTCAATCGAACCTTCATCTTCATTGTTTATCATTTACAACGCCTCTGCAAGATGAAAGGTAACGGAATCGTCAACAAAGACTTACCACCAAATCCGTGATCAAACAAAGATCTAGAAGCAGAAGTAAAAGAGTTCAAGAAGAAGTCAGAGATCCAAGTGGAGCTACGAACTGGAACATCTTACCTGAAGCTCACATCGCCGCCGCCGTCTTCGCATTATAGGTAAGCTCCCTCTATGCGATTTCTCCGTTCTTGTTCTTTTGAGTTGATAATCCGTAGTATGGATCAGAATAAGAAGAACTAGGTAAGTCTAAGTTGATATTGACAAGGTGTGGATAAATGAAGGTTATTTGAGGGTGATAATAGAATCGATGCAAGTTTGGAGGTCCGACGGTGGTAGCGCCGGCGGCTAGGGTTTCAGTTTGGGGAAGATGTAATGTGAGAAAAGAAGAAGGAAACGCATGAGAGAGAGAGAGGAGATTTGATCTGTATTATTTTCTCTTACTTTGTTTTAACTTATGAGATTGTTGTTTGATTTGGATTAATTGAAAATTAAAATTCATAAAGATGGTGATTAATGCGCCGTTAAGAATATTAAGAAATATCACAAAACCCCATTTAATCCACCGCCCCAAATTCTGGATAGGATTGTGTGGTTTCTGTAACACCCCAAATTCGATTATGAGTATTTGTGGCTTAATTGAGGATATATGAATGAATTGACAATTGGTGATTATGTGACTGATGTCGGTGGTGAAATTATTTTAGTAATATTAATAATAAGAATAATCATGTAGTATTATTCGGATTATTGGTTATTATTTAAAATAATATAAGTGGAAGTATGAATGTTATGTTGGTTATTTTGGAATATAAGAGTATTTTTATATAATAAGGATAAATAGTGTTTTATTATACTATTTTATTATTATTATTATTATTGAAAATATATTAAAGAAAAGGGTAAGGTGGTCCTTTGGTGAAAATTATGAGGGTAAAGTGGGAAAAGACTTAACTGGGATAATTTTACCCAAATAGGAGAACACGATCAAAGTTCTCACTTATCGTATTCTTTTTGGTGAAGAGGAGCTTTGAGGAGAGGAAAAGAGGAAGGAGAAGCTCAGAGTCAGAAAGTTGCGAGGAACCTTGGATGAAGAGTATCAATCGGAGAAATTCTCTAAGGTATGGGGAGTTTTTATAATCTATTGTAAATATGTAGGAATTGGACTATGAATAGATTAGGATTGTTTGAGTTTATGAGTTTTAGGGGTTTTTGATTTAGGTGGAGTTTATGAGAGAAAGCTTGATAAATTAGAGTGATTAGAATGAGTTATAATCATATATTTGTTTGTATAATTGTTATCTTGATGTTGTTGATGTTTGATTGACGTTTTTGAATGGTTTTTGAGTGTTTTGATGTGAAACCCGTAATGGGATTTGGGGTTTTTTGGTGTTGGAGCAGTCTGCAATTGTGTAGCAGAGAGCTGCTGGAAAACGTGCGTTAACCGATTAACGCTATGGGTTAACCGGTTAACCATTGTAATTTTGGTGAATTTCTGGAATTTCGCAGGCGTTAACCGGTTAACGCTATGGGTTAACCGGTTAACACTGTTTGAGAGGCAAATTTTAATTCTTTAAAAATCCATAACTTTCAAACTGTAAGTCCGTTTCGCATTCCGTTTGAAGCGTCGGAAAGAGCATGAATTAAACTTTATTTTGATGGATGAAAATGAGAGAAGTGAGATAATTTTCTGAACTGAGTTTTTATAAAGACGGATAGAATTACCTTATAATTTTACCGGGTTTGGGTCGAGTCTTGATGAGTTGAAGTGGTTAATGAACCGGAGTTTTGGTGTATTATCTTGGGTTGTTGATGAACGAGGATTATAGGCGTACTATCATGATGATAAATATTATAAACATGATTTTATTATAAATCGATGATTAGTTATTATGGATTAAAAGGAGTGGTTTCTTGTGTTGTTAAAAATTGATTTTTATGATTATAAACACAATATTATTGTGAATTGGTGTTTTGTTATTGATGTGTTGTCATGACGAAAGATATTATTTTACGATGATTATTTGATGAACATGAAATGAATGGTGATGTCTTGATGGGTTGAGATAGCTAATGAAATGAGGTTTTCGGTGTATTTTCACGATGAAATTATATGATTATTTGATGTTTGAACTGATAGATATGAAATGAATGATGCGCATTTGACTTCTCGATGAATATTTACGGTGTAACGCATCATTGCATTTCATGACATTCACGATGGGGCTTCGGCCTATTTTGTAGCTTCAATCCCATTGTGTGGATTGAAGTATCTCGATGATTTACGATGTGCTCCTTTGTGGAGGGTTGATGGTCATGTATCCATCTAACGATGAAATTGGTACCACATGCATATTGCATATAAGGATGATTAGAATTGCATATTCTGGATGAACTCATGACTGTGTTGTTGTTGCTGAATTTCATGATTGTGTTGTTGTTGCTGAGTTTAATTGTTAATGACGTTATGATATGTTAATCTAATTATTTATATTTCATATTCTTATATGTTTATGATATATTATGATTACTCATATTGCCTGCTTGGAAATGTTGCCTCTTTCGTGGGTAACTTACAGATGTCGAAGAATAGTCTTGCAGTGCAATAGGAGTTTTTCATGAGTCTCGGAGCGTGCTTTAGTGTTCCTTAGAAGTGGTTCTGGTCTATGTGTCCTGCTCTGTGTCATGTAACACTAGGATGAGTTTTCTTTTGCTAAACTGTTTTCAGTTATGTTATTATTTGGATAAATGTTTTCCCATTTTATAATGTTAAATTCAGGATGGTGAAAATTATGTTTATGAAGTAAACTAATGAAGTTTTGAATTATGAAGTTTAAATTCCGCTGCGAAATGCTATATGTTATTCTTGATGTTGATTAACCCATGTTACGGGACAGGACACTGTGTATTTGGTTTTCTGATGAAATGTGATATCCTTCTTGTAACTACTCTGATAATATTTTAAATATTTTATTTTGGGGTAGAAGGGTGTTACATTAGTGGTATCAGAGCCTGGTTGGTCCGTCCGGCCAATGTTGTCTAGTGTTGTTAATTCCTTAGTACGCGACATGTGTGTGAAACACTGTCGGTACTTGTTGTTAGTTTTTAGTCATTGTTGTAGGTGTTAGTTGGAATTAAGTGGGGGAGAAGCTTGACTCCCGAACTGTTGTTGGAACGTCGAAGTTGGTTCAAAGATGATGTTGATTACAAGAGTGCAAGGTTGTTCAAGAGATGTTGTTGTGGACCAGCGAGAGCATGGATTCATGAATTTGTATCGGTTGGGTTGAGAAGTGTGTGGATTTATGGATGTGATTGTTTATGAAAGAAGGATTTATTCAAAATAAAAAGACAAGTTGATGAATTAAGTTGAAGGATCAAGTCGGTAGATTGCTATGCCTTGAGTGTAGTTGGATTAAAGTCGAGTAATTTTCGAAGTTGGATGTAGAGCAAGATTTTTGGTAGAACTTGGAAGTAAGACGGAGAAAGGTAGAATTTATATTCATCAATCTCAAAAATTCTGGTTTTTGCAACCTTGGAACAACTGTCACAAGAAGTGGCATAACTTTTTAACCGTGATTCGGATTGAAGCGGTTCTAGACTTTTTGGAAAGCTTACAAAATTCCTTATAGTTTGCATATAAGATTTTCGTTCAGGAGGTTTATGATGAGGGAGATAAGCGCATTTTAATAGTTGGGGCTGCTGCTGATTTTTGGAAAATTCTGCATACGGGAATTATTGACCAGTCCCATGGCAAGGAGGATAACTTTTTCTCATAAGTCGGATTCGAGCGATTCTTGAAGTTCTGGAATCTGCACAAATTTATCTTCATGTTAGAATATAATTTTGTGATTTGGAGGTCTGTATTGGAGAAGATAATTGCGTTCAAAGTGGGGCGTGTGTTGCTGGAAATTTTAGAAAGATGAAAATGATGGAAAAATAATAAGATGTTGGTATTAGAGGGAAGGCATAAGTATTCGGAGAATGAATAAATATGTAATGAGAATGATTAAAGTGCTAATGTTAGATGGTAGTAATGTCGAGAGGAAGACGGATGTTTGAATTGTGATGTTAAGGATTATAATTTGGATGAAGTCATGATTGGATGAGATAATTGTGTTCGAAGTTGAACGTCTATTGCTGAAAATTTGTAAAGATGAAATTGTTATTAAATAATAAAATGTGGGTATAGGAGAATGCATGGAGATACGAATTATGTCGAATGAGGACGATTAAAGTGTCGATGTTAGATGATGGTAATATTGAGAAGAAGATGGATGTTTGATCAATGTTATTAAGAATTTTAACTTGGTTGGACGTTGTATATGGAGCAAACCGACTTGGATGGTACTTGTTGTAGTGAATAAAGTGTTAGTGGGATATCGAGAGTCGTCTGGTACTATGAATGTACATAAGGGAATCGGTACTGGATTTTTGGATGTTTTATATCGTTGATGAAGTTGGAATTAAGGAGACTAAGGAGATGTTGGTAAGCCTTAGAGAGTTGACGGGGCATTATGCTTACAGACTCTGGGCACAAGTTGAAGTACGCTATTGTGTTGGGTAATGATGATTTATGTCACCGTTATGATTGCCGGATGTCTATTGACAAATTGAGGAACTGATCACCCTTAATCTATTTTTGATAGCAGACATAATCATAATTGATGGATAGTTGTGTCATGCCAACTAGTATAGTATGTACATCGAATTGGTTGAAGTTAAGCCGAGTGCTTGAGTATTGTTTGTTTTATTGATGCAAGTTATCATATGAGAGTATTAGTTGGAATTTAAGAGGGAAGTATGAAATTGCGCTTGTATTGAAATGTAATAAGAAAATTCATAGTTGGACTCGGAATAATTGGAATTTTGTTTAATGATGAATTAAGTAGCTTGAGACTTGAAGTTCTCTTGAGATGATTAGAAAGGAAAGTAGGTGGAAATGTGAAATGGTGATTTGATAAGAATGTAAGATATAAGGTAGTTGCAAGTATTAGAACTGAAATTATAAGTTGGTTTATTAAATAGCGGTTTTGGTTGGAATAAGAGGAGTTGTTTGGTTGTGTCTATTCGGATAAGAATCTATAAAAGGTTGTGTCGGTATGAGTAAGAATCGAGTATTCGGTAAGTTGAATTAGTTGGAAGTGAATGGTATGAGTTATCTAATGGAGATTCGTTGGACCCTTGTATCTTATATTGTCATAATGATGTAGTGTGTTTAAGTAATTTTTGAAGGATGTGTTATTTAAGATGGTAAAGTTGTAGTTGTGTTGAGGATAATTGGAAATTCATGAAGTATGTAAATATTTTTACAAATTTTGGGAAGTTGTCGCAGTTGTATCTATGATTGAACGTTCGGAGGTGTTGCCTTATGAATTTAAGTTGGATGTATTCAGTAACTACGAGAGTAGAATACCTATTGAAACAAAATTCAGAAGAGTTAAGTCGAAAGTGTTATTGATGTGTTGATTTGGTGATTGAAGGAGTTGGAAATAAACTTGGTTGTCCTGGAACTTTGCAGAGTAATCAGGGTGCGCAGCGAACGTGTGATGCCGTGTAGTCTTTTGTCTACGAATGACGACGATGTTGATAGTCGATTGTTTTGATGTTGGAATTGTGTGTTCCTATGTTGTGATATTCTAACGTTTCAATCATTGAATTCTTGAGTTGGGTACTATCTTGTGTTGCGATGCTAATTGTCAAGTGTATCACTTGTGTAATGTTCGTATTGTAATTGTCGTTGATGCTATGAGTTATGGTTTGTATGATATGTGGAGCTGCCTTTCTGAGTTGAGAATTGATTAGTTGGATGGATTAAGTAGTTGAAATAGTTGAATCGGATATATTTTCGAGGGCGAAAATTCTTTAAGTGGGGGAGAGTTGTAACACCCCAAATTCGATTATGAGTATTTGTGGCTTAATTGAGGATATATGAATGAATTGACAATTGGTGATTATGTGACTGATGCCGGTGGTGAAATTATTTTAGTAATATTAATAATAAGAATAATCATGTAGTATTATTCGGATTATTGGTTATTATTTAAAATAATATAAGTGGAAGTATGAATGTTATGTTGGTTATTTTGGAATATAAGAGTATTTTTATATAATAAGGATAAATATTGTTTTATTATACTATTTTATTATTATTATTATTATTGAAAATATATTAAAGAAAAGGGTAAGGTGGTCCTTTGGTGAAAATTATGAGGGTAAAGTGGGAAAAGACTTAACTGGGATAATTTTACCCAAATAGGAGAACACGATCAAAGTTCTCACTTATCGTATTCTTTTTGGTGAAGAGGAGCTTTGAGGAGAGGAAAAGAGGAAGGAGAAGCTCAGAGTCAGAAAGTTGCGAGGAACCTTGGATGAAGAGTATCAATTGGAGAAATTCTCTAAGGTATGAGGAGTTTTTATAATCTATTGTAAATGTGTAGGAATTGGACTATGAATAGATTAGGATTGTTTGAGTTTATGAGTTTTAGGGGTTTTTGATTTAGGTGGAGTTTATGAGAGAAAGCTTGATAAATTAGAGTGATTAGAATGAGTTATAATCATATATTTGTTTGTATAATTGTTATCTTGATGTTGTTGATGTTTGATTGACGTTTTTGAATGGTTTTTGAGTGTTTTGATGTGAAACCCGTAATGGGATTTGGGGTTTTTTGGTGTTGGAGCAGTCTGCAATTGTGTAGCAGAGAGCTGCTGGAAAACGTGCGTTAACCGATTAACGCTATGGGTTAACCGGTTAACCATTGTAATTTTGGTGAATTTCTGGAATTTCGCAGGCGTTAACCGGTTAACGCTATGGGTTAACCGGTTAACACTGTTTGAGAGGCAAATTTTAATTCTTTAAAAATCCATAACTTTCAAACTGTAAGTCCGTTTCGCATTCCGTTTGAAGCGTCGGAAAGAGCATGAATTAAACTTTATTTTGATGGATGAAAATGAGAGAAGTGAGATAATTTTCTGAACTGAGTTTTTATAAAGACGGATAGAATTACCTTATAATTTTACCGGGTTTGGGTCGAGTCTTGATGAGTTGAAGTGGTTAATGAACCGGAGTTTTGGTGTATTATCTTGGGTTGTTGATGAACGAGGATTATAGGCGTACTATCATGATGATAAATATTATAAACATGATTTTATTATAAATCGATGATTAGTTATTATGGATTAAAAGGAGTGGTTTCTTGTGTTGTTAAAAATTGATTTTTATGATTATAAACACAATATTATTATGAATTGGTGTTTTGTTGTTGATGTGTTGTCATGGCGAAAGATATTATTTTATGATGATTATTTGATGAACATGAAATGAATGGTGATGTCTTGATGGGTTGAGATAGCTAATGAAATGAGGTTTTCGGTGTATTTTCACGATGAAATTATATGATTATTTGATGTTTGAACTGATAGATATGAAATGAATGATGCGCATTTGACTTCTCGATGAATATTTACGGTGTAACGCATCATTGCATTTCATGACATTCACGATGGGGCTTCGGCCTATTTTGTAGCTTCAATCCCATTGTGTGGATTGAAGTATCTCGATGATTTACGATGTGCTCCTTTGTGGAGGGTTGATGGTCATGTATCCATCTCACGATGAAATTGGTACCACATGCATATTGCATATAAGGATGGTTAGAATTGCATATTCTGGATGAACTCATGACTGTGTTGTTGTTGCTGAATTTCATGACTGTGTTGTTGTTGCTGAGTTTAATTGTTAATGACGTTATGATATGTTAATCTAATTATTTATATTTCATATTCTTATATGTTTATGATATATTATGATTACTCATATTGCCTGCTTGGAAATGTTGCCTCTTTCGTGGGTAACTTGCAGATGTCGAAGAATAGTCTTGCAGTGCAATATGAGTTTTTCATGAGTCTCGGAGCGTGCTTTAGTGTTCCTTAGAAGTGGTTCTGGTCTATGTGTCCTGCTCTGTGTCATGTAACACTAGGATGGGTTTTCTTTTGCTAAACTGTTTTCAGTTATGTTATTATTTGGATAAATGTTTTCCCATTTTATGATGTTAAATTCAGGATGGTGAAAATTATGTTTATGAAGTAAACTAATGAAGTTTTGAATTATGAAGTTTAAATTCCGCTGCGAAATGCTATATGTTATTCTTGATGTTGATTAACCCGTGTTACGGGACAGGACACTGTGTATTTGGTTTTCTGATGAAATGTGATATCCTTCTTGTAACTACTCTGATAATATTTTAAATATTTTATTTTGGGGTAGAAGGGTGTTACATTAGTGGTATCAGAGCCTGGTTGGTCCGTCCAACCAATGTTGTCTAGTGTTGTTAATTCCTTAGTACGCGGCATGTGTGTGAAACACTGTCGGTACTTGTTGTTAGTTTTTAGTCGTTGTTGCAGGTGTTAGTTGGAATTAAGTGGGGGAGAAGCTTAACTCCCGAACTGTTGTTGGAATGTCGAAGTTGGTTCAAAGATGATGTTGATTACAAGAGTGCAAGGTTGTTTAAGAGATGTTGTTGTGGACCAGCGAGAGCATGGATTCATGAATTTGTATCGGTTGGGTTGAGAAGTGTGTGGATTTATGGATGTGATTGTTTATGAAAGAAGGATTTATTCAAAATAAAAAGACAAGTTGATGAATTAAGTTGAAGGATCAAGTCGGTAGATTGCTATGCCTTGAGTGTAGTTGGATTAAAGTCGAGTAATTTTCGAAGTTGGATGTAGAGCAAGATTTTTGGTAGAACTTGGAAGTAAGACGGAGAAAGGTGGAATTTATATTCATCAATCTCAAAAATTCTGGTTTTTGCAACCTTGGAACAACTGTCACAAGAAGTGGCATAACTTTTTAACTGTGATTCGGATTGAAGCGGTTCTAGACTTTTTGGAAAGCTTATGAAATTCCTTACAGTTTTCATATAAGATTTTTGTTCAGGAGGTTTATGATGAGGGAGATAAGCGCATTTTAATAGTTGGGGCTGCTGCTGATTTTTGGAAAATTCTGCATACGGGAATTATTGACCAGTCCCATGGCAAGGAGGATAACTTTTTACTCATAAGTCTGATTCGAGCGATTCTTGAAGTTCTGGAATCTGCACAAATTTCTCTTCGTGTTAGAATATAATTTTTTGATTTGGAGGTCTGTATTGGAGAAGATAATTGCGTTCAAATTGGGGCGTGTGTTGCTGGAAATTTAGAAAGATGAAAATGATGGAAAAATAATAAGATGTTGGTATTAGAGGGAAGGCATAAGTATTCGGAGAATGAATAAATATGTAATGAGAATGATTAAAGTGCTAATGTCAGATGGTAGTAATGTCGAGAGGAAGACGGATGTTTGAATTGTGCTGTTAAGGATTATAATTTGGATGAAGTCATGATTGGATGAGATAATTGTGTTCGAAGTTGAACGTCTATTGCTGAAAATTTGTAAATATGAAATTGTTATTAAATAATAAAATGTGGGTATCGGAGAATGCATGGAGATACAAATTATGTCGAATGAGGACGATTAAAGTGTCGATGTTAGATGATGGTAATATTGAGAAGAAGATGGATGTTTGATCAATGTTATTAAGAATTTTAACTTGGTTGGACGTTGTATAAGGAGCAAACCGAATTGGATGGTACTTGTTGTAGTGAATAAAGTGTTAGTGGGATATCGAGTGTCGTCTGGTACTATGAATGTACATAAGGGAATCAGTACTGGATTTTTGGACGTTTTATATCATTGATGAAGTTGGAATTAAGGAGACTAAGGAGATGTTGGTAAGCCTTAGAGAGTTGACGGGGCATTATGCTTACAGACTCTGGGCACAAGTTGAAGTACGCTATTGTGTTGGGTAATGATGATTTATGTCACTGTTATGATTGTCGGATGTCTATTGACAAATTGAGGAACTGATCACCCTTAATCTATTGTTGATAGCAAACATAATCATAATTGATGGATAGTTGTGTCATGCCAACTAGTATAGTATGTACATCGAATTGGTTGAAGTTAAGCCGAGTGCTTTAGTGTTCCTTAGAAGTGGTTCTGGTCTATGTGTCCTGCTCTGTATCATGTAACACCAGGATGGGTTTTCTTTTGCTAAACTGTTTTCAGTTATGTTATTATTTGGATAAATGTTTTCCCATTTTATGATGTTAAATTCAGGATGGTGAAAATTATGTTTATGAAGTAAACTAATGAATTTTTGAATTATGAAGTTTAAATTCCGCTGCGAAATGCTATATGTTATTCTTGATGTTGATTAACCCGTGTTACGGGACAGGACACTGTGTATTTGGTTTTCTGATGAAATGTGATATCCTTCTTGTAACTACTCTGATAATATTTTAAATATTTTATTTTGGGGTAGAAGGGTGTTACAGTTTCAGATCCAATCCGGCGGTGACACTTGTCACCGTCCGGTAGGTTGCTTCTGCGGTGATCCTGTGCATGCTTTACGTGGTAACTAACGTACACCTGCGCTCTCCAGCTTTCAGATGTGAGGACCTATTCAATCCAGTAGATCCAACGATCCAGATGAGCCAAACCCTTTGACCATGGACCACACCATACACCTTCAGGACTTTGTGTGTATGGGCCTTGCGAATTGCTATTAACACCCTTATACGTAGGCCCATATGTTAATATTAACTAATAATTATTTCTATTTTCACCCCCTTTATTTTCTACATTTTTAAATTTCTGTTTTTATACCTTTCAATTTAATTCTATAAAAAATATTAAAGGACATAATAAAATTCTACAAAAATTATAGGAGGTTTATAACTCATTTTAGAACTTTTCCACATTTTTACTTTCTAAATTTTGGCATTTTTCGATTTAATTTCGATTTTCCATTTAATTAGCTTTATATTGAATTATTTTAGTTACACATAATTTTGTACATTTTATTTCTCCCACCTCCTGTAGGAATTTTGGCCCATTCTTTTTTCTATGGTTAGAGGACTGGTAATAGGACCTAGAATAATTTTCGGTAGATTCTTAGGTCATTTTATCCACTGTTTAGTTAGTGTTGTTTGTGTAAATTTGTGGTTGAATCTTAGGTAGATTTAGGTGGCCATTTGACATAGTTAGGTTATGAATTTTTAGGAGATTTTTAACACAACATTATATTCAGGTTAGGGACCTTAGGGAATTAATTTCATATTTTTTTCCGGGACTTTTGCTATTTTTAGTGCCTTGATCTTTAGTCAATTTTCCATGGTAAATCCATCTAGTTTAGCTTAGGATTTTATGGTGCATTAGGACATAGATTAATTAGGCTTAATCTTATAATATTAGAAGGTCTTAGTGTGGTTTAGCTACTGATTTTAGAATGTTGATATCATGCAAAATCCTCTAGTTTTAGGACTTAGGCTTAGAAACCGTTCTAGTGCGTTTCCATGAAGCGATTAGCCATTATTTCGGTTTTATGCCTTATATGCTTTAGAAATTCTTGCAACTTTTGTTATCTTAATTCATTTTCGACATATTGTTGTATATGTATCTTCATTTCATTTACTAACATCTTCTTTTTGTGCAAGGTCTTTTTTCGAGGATTCGCTTATGGACTTGGATTATTTTTATTATGCCTCAATTATATTTTTGTGGTTTGTACTTTGTGATGTAATAGCTTTGAACTTTTATGCTTGTATAGTTCTCATAATTAGGCTAGAAAAGATAAAACGAATCGCTAGAAAACCAAATCTCAAAAATAAAATAAAGAAATATTCGATCCAACGTCGAGTAAAATTTCAAATAAATAAATAAAGTTTCATGTGACTTTAGGATTCCTCGATTACCATCGTTCCACTCCATTACACCAAAAGCAAGTCTTGTATGTTACACACCATAAGTCGTGCGTCTCAGCACCACGCAACCGACCCACCCGATCCATCGTTTCATCTCATTTACGATTCATACACGTTATCACCAACCATGACCTAGGAGGACCTCGTTCCATTACTTTGTTCATACTCACTTTTTTCTTTATGATTTGTATCCTCTTAGGTAGCTTTTAATCTTCCAAGCCTCACTAACCATAGGTCACCATTAAACTCAATTAACTTAGGGTTCGAGTCCTAGTCTCCCTTAGAGTTTTTTCCTTTTACAACTTGAGTCTCACTTCTCATCTTAAAGAAAAATCAAAATACTTAATAAAGGAAAATGTGTACAATGCGCCACAAGCCTTAAGCTATATGGGAAATGATTGGTGGAGGTCTCCTCCACTCTTCTAGGGTACTTTACAAACATTTCATTGGGGGCGATCTTGGAAAGTATTCGCTTCTGTATCATAGTCTTTAGTGTTGTACTCACGATAAACATAAAGTCAAAACACTTCTTCTAAAAGACAATAAACCAACAAGACAACACATCTTCTCTTCTCATCTCATACTCTTTGCGGACGAATGCGACTTGCCTCAACAGTTCAAACAGCGATACGGTAAACACCCTCGAGTCAGAGACGGTAACACCTGAGCTAGAGCTATGGCAACGTCATCTTAAAAAACACAAACAAGTTCCCGCCTTAGTTAGACAAACTACGACGACTCTGATCCTCATTTTCTCGATGAGGTACGTAGGCAGTGGGGTAGGGCCCATTCGAGCACATTCTTTATTTTCCCTACATTTCCCTCTTTCTTCCCATTTTCTTTTCCAGATCCCTTTCTCATTTCCATTCCATTCCAGATAGCCATTCTTTCATTTGAGCAACATCTTATTTCTCACCCGCTGAAACAGACTAACAAGCGTGGATCCCGTCGGGTACGGCGAACGGATTGGGGTGCTAATACCTTCTCAATTCGTAACCAACTCCCAAACCCAGATCTTTGGTTCACAAGGCCTGGTTCTTTTCCTTCTTCCTCAGGTTTGTGCAACATTACCTTTTCCATTCCTTCGGGATAAAAATGTCTGGCTGGCGACTCTACCTTTTCTGCGCCACTTTCGCGTTTGTACTAGGATGAAAATCCCGGGAGCCACAGCTGGTGACTCTGCTGGGGATCGAACCCAGGATCTCTAGTTTCCCCTTTGAGAGGCAATCCTAGAGCCTGTCTGTTTCTGTTTTCTTTGGGTGTTTATTCGTTTGCTATTGTGCTTTGGTTTAGCTTTTCTGTTTTATTTACAGTTTATCGCTTTACTTTACAGCTTTGTTTACAGCTTTCTGCACTTTACTTTACTGTTGCATATACTGTACTGGCTGTTCTGGTTTTCCTTGGCGGGATGGGATTATTGTGAGATAAGCCAAATACCTGGCTTGAGTATACACATTGGATTTAGAGTGGGCAGTCATGTGGCTTGCGTGGTCTTGAGCACATGTAGTTTTCACGAGTCCCACACCCAGATCAGGCTCTCTTGGGATATGTTTTATACTGCCTAGGCATACCATAGAATGTTCCCACATGAGCTGCTAATGCTGGGAACTGATCATCGAGGACCTTAATGGAAACAACCCTCTCCAGTGGTGATAGTGGCAGACCACATTTTGTAGCAAACCCATTCGCACCCGAGGGCCCACTAGGAAATCGCATAGGATGACCTTGTTCTCTCATAGGAACCCCGTTAAAGCGACTGGTCGTATGACGATAGTATTGTACCCTTCGGGATGAATGTACTATTGTTTCTCGACTTCAGTGCTTGAAACCGGGAACTTATGAGGGATGCTTGTTTTTCCGGACTCAGCTGAGGCCTCCCTAGGTAGTACATAATGCCAAACCGATTCCCTGATTTGGTCATGAGCCATTTCTCGGAAATGGTGAACATATTATTGGTACTCGGAGAGTCCGTGATGTTAACCCGTAGTAGCACACCCGTGAGATTGGGAGGGGTTTACAGGTTTGCAGGAAAACTAACCTTCAACCTACCTTGTTCTTGATACTTGGGTTTTCTTTTGACACATACTTGTGATCTGGTATTCTTGACAGTCGGTATTCGGGCAAATCAGAAGGCAGTACAACAATGCTCAGTATATGCCACAGTGATCACATGCCATTGCATTGCATCACATCATCCGCATACTTGCATTCCTAATGCATGTTTATTCATTTGCAGGGCTGCATATCACATCCTTGATTCTAGTTGTGGGTATTATTCTATGAGCATGGAATCCAAGAAAAAGACCAAGTGTATTATCTCCTACAAGGTTCATCAGCTTGTTGTGAAAGAAATCCTCAAAGTGAAAGCCTTAGCTCCTCCAGAAGTTCTCAATGTCTTCAAGCAGGATTACGAGTGGATTTTGTATTTCATAGAGCCCATCAGTGACTACGCTTTCAGAGGGATGCACACCTTGCTACAGTTTTATGATCCACATCTTAGATGTTTCGTACTTTCTGACTTCGTATTGGCACCTACATTAGAGGAGTACTCGAGAATCCTGAGAGTTTCCGTGAAGGACTGTGCACCATTCTTTGGGTCCAAGATTGACCCCTACTTCAAAGATGTAGCAACTGCTCTTTATTTGAGCAAGTCATTATTGGAAGATCGGATTGATAGCAAAGGAGGCTTCAGAGGATATCATTTGAGTTTCTTGTTAGATGAGGCTACTAAAGCGGCTGAAGCAAAAAGTTGGAGTACCTTCAATGCGATCCTAGCTTTGTGTATCTATGGTATCACTTTGTTCCCAAACATGCCGAACTTCGTGGATGTCGATGCTATTCGCATTTTCATAGCAAAGAATCCTGTTCCTACTCTCTTAGGAGATCTTTACCACTCTGTGCATTATAAGAATGAGAAGCAAAGGGGTGGAATGTTGAATTGTTACGCGACTGTATTCTATAAGTGGTTCACACGATTTCTTCCACAATCAGGGGCTTTTGAGAGGACGAAGAACTCACTTGAAAAGACTAATGGGCTTGCAAGCAAAGGACATTGTCTGGGTTAATCAGGGATTGTGATGCATTGACATTCTTCATAGTTGCGGAGGATTCACTAATGTTCCATTGATCGGGAGGAAAGGGGGAATTAATTATAACCCTTCCCTCACGCTTAGACAGTTCGGGCACGCCTTAAAGGAACCACCAGCCGCTGTGGACATCACAGAGTTCTTATACTTCCAATCAACAGACGGGTTCGAGATTGCTCAGAAAGCTTCTAATGCTTGGCATAGTCGAAAGACAAGAGGGAAGAAGAATTTGGGAGTAGGGGTTGTCGAATGTATCCACCGTTTGCAGAATGGCTAAGAGAACGGGTTGAAGTGTTACTGTTACCATTTGGGCCTGCGCCTTTTCTATATCCCACGGTCATTGAACAACCTACCACAGTTAGCATTGAAGAGTTCAACAAGGTGAAGACGAAAAGAGACAGGTTGTTAAAAGAGAATGCATAGTTGAGTCAAGAGCTTGCTAAGGCTAATCACGCCAGACTTGAGATTGAGTGGAAAGCTCAAGAAGATGCTGAAAAGCATGCTATTGCAAGGAAACAGTGTGAAGTTGAGTTAGCTCAGTATGCGAGGTTCGAGTTTGCTACTAGGAATTATTCCAAGGAACATATTGACACTAGAAGGCAATTGGATCAAAAGACCTTGATGTTTGAGAACATGAAAAAGAGGCATGCTGCTTACAGGATCAAAAGAGAGGAACAAGATAAAGTTCAAGCTGAGGAGATCGTGAGTAAGCTAAAGGAGAAAGATGAAGAGATGGCCGTTAAGTTGAGAGAAAAGGATGCAAAACTTGCTAAAGCCCGAGAGGAAGCTGCTTATTACAAGCGGATGATGATCTACTATCAGAAGAAGCTGAAGAGGGTTGAAGAAAACCAGGCGCAGACGAAGGAATTGGTAGAAGTTCTAAAGGCAGGACCGATCGTTGACTCAGACCTAGATAGAGAATCGCATTGAAAAAGACATCTTTTTGTTTGCTTGTATGTTGTGGGATTACCATCAGAACTGTTGATGGAATCTTTTAATCATTGCACTTCTGTTTAAAATCCATGCTTTGTGTGTTTTGACTATATCAATAAATGCTTATCATTAAAAGATCTCTTTATTATCATTCTGTGTGCTCTCGCTTTGTGATCACTGACACATCTAGCACGTTTGCAAAACACGTTGGTCTTCATATTCTTGGAATTGTTTGGCACTTCTGCTACCACACACACACACCTTATATTATCAACACTGTTTGTTATTTGAAGCAAAAAGAGCTTCTGTCTTCATCAAACCCACAAAACTGGAATCAGGGGATGAAATGCCCTAAGAATGAATAAGACATGCCATAAGCATTCATTTAATGCATATCATGTTCTTGTGTTTTTGCAGGTTACCCAGAGTTTCTAACTTATTCAATTTCAGGCAATATAGCTGGTCAACGCATTCACCGATATCCGACTAAAAGTAACCGAGTAAGGATGGCTGAACGAATGCAGACTGATCTCAATGAGCTCCAACAGAGGATGGATCAGTTCATGGAAATGATGATTGGCATGGCCCAGAACCAGGAGCGTCTCAGGCTGATGGTTGAGCAACCCCATAGGAATGCTAATACTGGAACACCGATTGAGAATGTGGATCATAACGCTGCCTGTAACGGAGAGCCTAATCCAAATAGGACTGCAACACGTAATGCGGGTTTAGAAGATACTCAAGAGGACCAGTTCACTATGCTGGATGCTGATATGGGTAATATGAATGGGATCAACGATCGCAGGTATGAAGAGCTAGCAGAGAAGATCAAGGCCATGGAATGTCATAATTCCCTGGGCATCAATGTAACCAGTCTCGGGTTAGTACCAGGAGTCAGAATCCCTCCTAAGTTCAAGGCACCATCATTTTACAAGTACAACGGCAGCACATGCCCTAGAACTCACATTCATGCATATTTTGGAAGAATCTCGACTCATACTGATGACGAGAAACTTTGGATGCATTTCTTCCAAGATAGTTTATCTGGAGCTTCGTTGAGCTGGTACATGAAGCTGAGCAGGGTCTCTATTAGAAGCTGGAAATATTTAGCTGAAGCTTTTCTCAAGTAGTATCAATATAATATTGATATGAATCCGAACCGCACTCAGTTGCAGAACTTGTCTCAAGGACCTAAGGAAAGTTTTAAGCAGTATGCCCAGAGGTGGCGTGAGCTGGCTGCACAGGTTCAACCCTCGTTGCTGGATCGGGAAATGGCCGACATGTTTATGGGCACCTTGCAAGGTGTTTACTTGGATCGTCTGGCCGCTTGCCCGTCCATCGGTTTTGCTGATATCATCATCGCCGGGGAAAGGATAGAAAACTTCCTGAAATTAGGAAAGATTCAGGATGCAAGCATCGCTAGTTCTTATGGTGTGAAAAAGCCTTTTAGCTATGGTCAAAGACGAAGAGAAGGTGAGACAAATGTTGTGTATAGAGGCCGGGACAGAGGTCATTCTCACGGTTACTATCAAGCAGCTGTAGTGACTATTACTCCGCAGGTTCAACAATATCCTCAAGGTCAGCAACAACAGGCACATAGACCATTTCAGGAAAGAACGAGAGCAAGGAACCGCAGACTCGATCCTATCCCATGTCCATATGTTGTATTGCTTCCAGAGCTGCTGAAGTTGAACATGGTCAAGCTTTGTACCATGAGAGCTCCTTCTCCTGACAATCTACCTCCGAATTTTGAGGCAAATGCCAGATGCGAGTTCCATTCGGGTGCCCAGGGGCACAATATTGAGAAGTGTCGGGCTTTCTAGAACAAGTTACAAGAATTAATTGACTCTAAGGCAATTAATTTTGCTCCTCGGCCAAATGTACTCCAAAATCCAATGCCTAATCACGGTGGAGCCGGAACGAATAAGGATGTCACGGTTGTTTTACCAGATGGTCCGCGTTAAGCTGAAGTCTTCAGATTAATCACCCAGATTTGCAAGGGTATTCATGAAGCAAATAAAGCCAGCAGTATTCAAATACTCTCAGTGATGGCATTTATGTGTTTGCCTTTCTTCATTGTTCATTTTCATCCCTATTAAGGGGAACTACGTCGCTCTGATTCTTCATTGGTCATTGGTGAATGGAGATACGTAGGCAGAAGATCGCCAGGTCTTTCCGAGCAACCTTATGGGGCAACTTTACTCCCCAGCTTCACTTTTTCCTTCAGACATCTTGTGTCAGAGTCAGAATAACTAGAAGAAGAGGTATGATTGCCGTGATTGGGTATACGACTGCAACTTGAAGATTACAAGTCTGTGAAAGAGCTATTGATTACTGAAAGTATCAAAGACTGACAGGTCCAGACGGAGTCAAGCCTCCTCAACTACGACAATATTAAGTTTCTTTACTGCATTTCCATTTGTAGTTTATTTTATGCGTTGAACATTTGTCTACATGAATGAAATTTGTTTGCTTTTGAGTGTTAGCAATAATAAAACTCACATGTTTTTCTTCAAGTAATTCATTCGCATTCACTTATAACCTTACATGTTTACATCGCGATACCAATTGTCGTGCTCAAACTCTATGAGGGAGGATGACGAAACAAAAACGCAAAAATCTCTAATTGTGTGCTCTCGAGTAAGGCCCTGTTGACGATGTACAGGTTTTGTTTCAAATCCCTAAACACTGGAGATATAAGGGAGATAAATCGTCGCTAACCCCTTTGAGCCTTGAAGTAGGAGTTTCTTTTCGCATGAAAAACCCTCACATGTAACCCAGGGGCAGGGTCGATGTCAGCTAGTCGGACCAAGCGTCCAGGCTTTCATAAAGGAGTGTATTTGAGGATCCATTACATTCTACTATGCTAATTAAGAGGTCCAAAGACCTGAAATCACAATGGTTATCCAAGTCAAAAGGTCCAAAGATTGAAAACCACAATGGTTATCCTTCGATGACCAAAGAATGAGGTAGTCACAACTCTCGCAAAGCAATCAAGACAAACAGTGTCACACGACTTGTTCAAAAAGAAAAATGAAAAAGCCCGCTAAGTCGAAACTTGAAAACAAGCGACTTAGGAAAAAGTTAGGGCATCCCGCTGGACTTTACAATCAAAGATTCACAAGAATCAGTCCAGGCAAAAGTTAGGGATAAGCAAAATAACGCAAAAGCGAAATACGAAAAGGATTACATAAGAAAGATCCTCAAATGAGAACAAAGTCGTGCGATACTGACATGAAAGACCAAAGAGTGACTGACTCCAAACAATAACCTGATTGGTGCTTGAACTGATAGCAACAATGGTTCCTCAACCGACATGAAACCCTTATGAAAGGTGAGTGATTGTGAAAATTAGCTGAACATAGGAATGGAGAACATCACTAAGAGTGGGTGGGCACATAGAAACTTTGAGCCTATATCCTTTGTTTCTGTAACCGTGAACCAGGCTACGATACAACCCTCGAAAGTCCTAACTGAAACAAGGTTAATTTGAGAGCGTGCTACTACGAGACCGCGTTCCTGACTCCTATGAGTTATGCTAAAAGACATTTGTTGGTATTGCATGTACATACTTTCATTCAAAAATAATGTCGTATCTTAACCAGTGATTCACTCACAAAGGTTTGCGACACCTTTTCAATAAAGACTTCAAGATTAACATGTGTGTTGCATTAGAATAATCATTCTCAGAATAAAACATTTTCTGCTTGCATACATTTGTTTGGCATCATAAATGGTTCACATGCAGAAGTTCAGTCCAGAAGCTTAAGCTTGCCAAGCTGAGAAGTCTAAAACTTCTGAAAGACAGTCACGTCGAGGTGCACTTTTCCAAGAAAGCTTCATTGAATAAAGGACTTTCCCAACTAGTCATGGTAAGAGCTATCCAATCCGGGGCAATTACGTCGAGAAATCTCTTCAAATTTCAGCCAAACTGGGGAAATCACCTCAAGATTCAAATCTCTCCAAAGAGCGAAGATTAGTCAGTCAAGTGCAAAACTATTCAAATACTCGTACTGGAGAAGGCCACCCCAATAGCACAAGAATTCATTCTTTCCCGAAGACAGACGATCGGAAGCATTTACCCGGAGTTCAGAATACCGTGGTCACTCGTCAAGCCAATCATCTCGTTCAGCGTTTCTTACAGCTCCAAGTTCATCTGCGTTGACAATGGTTACCTCCTCAACAAGGTTATTACGCCAATTCAGGAAATCACTTTGATATTTAAGAGTTTAAAGACACTAAGTCTTTTGTAAAATCCTCTTAAGGTAAAGTACAGGCAAGAAGAAAATGATCCCCAACACGAGACAACTTGAATTATTTTTCTCCCCAGCGGGACGTGTCTCGGTTTTGTCATCCCCAACAGACGGATGGAATTTATCCCCAATAAAGTCACCAAGCTTTTCCTTCAGCAGGTTTCCTTGATCTTGTTTCCTCAACAGATCTAAGGTGACTCCTATTCCCCTAGCAGATTCCAGATAAATCCTTCTCTTCCCCAGCAGATCCATAAGAGTGGATAATACCCAATAGTCGAGGTATCCCCTAGCATGGTCCTCAAATCTAAAGTCCAATTTATTTTTGGGCAAAGGTGATAATTCGAGATAGGTGAATTATTCACACTCTTCCCTAGCAAAAATGTTATCCCCACAGGGCTTCTTGAGATCGAATCCGCGATCATTGTGTTTCCCCACAGAGTCAACAAGGACTTATTATTTCTGCATCAGGAACTCCCTTTGCACTTATGCCATTTCATTGACATGTTCGAAACATAACATCCCCAGTGTCATGGGGCAACATGCCATGCGATTCAACATATGCATACCCAATATAATCCAAGTTTGATATCTTGCAAAGTCCAACCGCAGACTGGCCAAAGTCCATCTTCGGGTGGCAAATTTCTAAAGTCCCCGCAGTGGGCAAAAGTCTCCCGCAGTGAGTAAAAGTCCAGCCGCAGACTGGCCAAAGTCCATCTTCGGGTGGCAAATTCTTAAAGTCCCCCGTAGTGGGCAAAAGTTTCCCGTAGCGAGCAGAAGTCCACCCGTAGTGTGGCAAATTTCTAAAGTCCCTCGCAGTGGGCAAAAGTATCCCGCAGTGAGCAAAAGTCCAGCCGTAGACTGGCCAATGTTCATCTTCTGTTGGCAAATTCTTAAAGTCCACCTGCAGCGTGGCAGAATATCCAAAGTCCACCCGCAGTGTGGCAAAATATCCAAAGTGCACCCGCAGCGTGACAGAATATCCAAAGTCCACCCGCAGTATGGCAGAATATCCAAAGTCCACCCACAGCGTGGCAGAATATCCAAAGTCCACCCGCAGTGTGGCAAATTATCCAAAGTCCACCCGCAGTGTGGCAAAATATTTGAAGTCCGACTGCAGATTGGCGAAAGTCCGTCCTTAGGGTGGCAAATCATATCGTGAAGTCCAATCACAGATTGGCAAAAGTCCACCCGCATTGTGGCAAGTCAATAGCTGTTCGACTCCATCCAAACAAACAATACATCATTAAGACTTTGTTGCAGCCTATTAAAGTCTACCCGCAGTAGGGAAAGTCAGTAGCCATCTAACATCACTCAAAAGGCCTCCCATATTTACTATTCTTCCCATCATAATTATATCCAAGCAGAGTTTCATTCGGTTGAGTTTATTTCCCTGTTCTTCTGCCACAAAGTGTAAATTTTCTGGTTATTTCTGGTATTCAATCCCTGTATACCTCAAACGTCTGAAAGCTACAACTATCATCCATTCAGGTCTACAGAGATTGAATAGGGGCAGTTGTAACACCCCTAAATTTGCCCTCTTATTTATTACCCTAATTGGATTTTCGCTTCGCATTCATCTGTATTTCTCACTAGGTCATAACCTTTGCATTCACACATTTGCATTGAACTTCTAAGACATGGGATCGAAGTGTTTTCTGTTGATTTGATTTTTCCTATTCATAGGTGATTTATCAGATTATCGAGATGAAGGTTGAGTTCCCAATATCATAAATATCTTTTATCGAAATATCAAGTTTACCTTCTCCAAGGTGTCTCAACATCATCGAGTGTCAGGCTGAGAAAGCTGTAAATTAGGGTTTGACCATTTGTCAGCATATCAAGAGAAAATGAAGTACAATTTCTATTATTTGTGTTTGGACTGGGAAAAAGTTCTTCAATAAAGGTTGATAGCGCTAGGGTGTTTCTTTGAATCCATTTTGAGTATTCTTCTTCGTCATAACTTCAACATCATGCAATGGGAAATTTGGTTTTCGTTAAGTCAAGACAGATCTCGATATGTTAAATTTGGGACTTTCAAGCAAATTGGTTGTGACTTTGAGGAATGTAAATCATTAGTCAAGCGCGACATGGATGGTTATTTTATTCATTTTGAAACAAGGTATCGATTCAGGAATAATCGAGTGGTTTAAACTTATGCGTGGGGTTCAAATAGAAATCAAATCCACATTTAATTTCTAACCCCATTTTATTTTTCCAAATATATCCTGTAATCGAAATTCCTTCATTTTTCCAAACCATCTTGAAGAAAGTCATAACCAAGTCATGTTTGTGTCAATGTCCACAAATCAATTGTTCATTTAGATTGCTAACTTAAACCACATTTTGATCCATGTCCATAATATATTTTTTTTCGTCCAAATGAGCCCATGTCTCATTTAATTCCAAACTTCATTTGTTAGCATTTTTGTCTTAATCCATATTCATTTCTTTTTCTCTAAGCCCATTAGCCCATCCACTTTTAATTGATAATTTTAATTCACAAAATGGTACATTTAATATGTTGTGTATGGATATCAGTGAGAACTTAACAAAAAAACGATACAAAAACTCTCGAAGAACATGATTATTACAGATCCGTAACAAAGATTAAGAGATGGATAACTTAACAAAAAAAGGCATCAATTGAAAAATCAGTTACAAATGAATAACAGAAATTCTGTTATAAACTTTAGCAGAATTAACAAAGGAAGAGATCTCAGTTCAGTGATATTACAAAAAATTCGGAATGAAAAAGTCAAAAAACCCGAGATTCAATTACACGGGAGAAACTGAGATTCAGAGAGATATTTTCAACTGATAACAAACTGAAAAAGATCAGTTAGTAAAAAAATTCAGTTGTAATTTTGTATGGTAAAAACCAGAACTCCTACATCACCTTCAATAACCATCCCTCTCTTCATCAAGCTTCATCTCTAACTCACCTTGAATCATTCTGCAAAAACACACCTTCACCTATCAACAAACAAATCTTCCTCTTCAAGCTTCAATCTCCATGACTCTTTCACAAGCTCTTCTATGCTCTCATCATCTTCTGGATTCTTCTTCGAAAACTTGTTCATCATCGATGCAAAAATCTTCAGCAAATCCCTTCGATCATGATCCACTGCAAAATCAGTTACATACTAGAAAGTTACAACAGGAAATCGGAGGCATAACAGATAACAAATAATAGAGGGGGAGGAATGGCTAAAAGATCAGGAAAAATGGATATCATCAAAAACTCAGAAAAATGGGAGGCAATGCATAAGAGAAATCCCTCAAAACCGCAAAACAAAATTCAATTACACTCACAATAAACTCTAACAGAAAACTAATAAAAACATCTAACCGAATCTAACGAACTTTATCACAGAATTTCTAGAAACTTTCCTGTTGAGATCTGTGTATATTCGATCATTTCCTTCATTCTTTAGTTCCTTCTTCATTCATAACCTTCCTCAATCTCCTCTCCATATCTCATCCTTCAAAGTTTATCCTGCACTTGCTGCATCCAAAATCCTCAGTTTCATCTTCACCCTCACTCACTCAACCTCGTCTTCATTTCTCCATTAATCTTCATATTCTTCATCTTCTCGCACCATAACCTTCATTCATCTTCATCGCATAAGCACTAACCACAACCTGCAAAAAACCATTTCGAAGCACTACATGATCAACCAAATCGCAATGAGTCTGAATCAATAAGAAAAAGAAATTAACAGAACAAGAATCAACAAACCAAGCATAGTCGCATAACTTCAATCGTCATCATCATATCCCTCGTATATCTTCAACGATCGTTTTCGTTCTCGAACGCAACTTCTTCAATCGAACCTTCATCTCCATCACTTATCATTTACAACGCCTCTGCAAGATGAAAGGTAACAGAATCGTCAATAAAGACTTACCACCAAATCCGTGATCAAACAAAGATCTAGAAGCAGAAGTAAAAGAGTTCAAGAAGAAGTCATAGATCCAAGTGGAGCTACGAATTGGAACCTCTTACCTGAAGCTCACATCGCAGCCGCCGTCTTCGCCTTATAGGTAAGCTCCCTCTATGCAATTTCTCCGTTCTTGTTCTTTTGAGTTGATAATCCGTAGTATGGATCAGAATAAGAAGAACTAGGTAAGTCTAAGTTGAGAGTGACAAGGTGTGGATAAATGAAGGTTATTTAAGGGTGATAACAGAATCGATGCAAGTTTGGAGGTCCGACGGTGGTAGCGCCGACGGCTAGGGTTTCCGTTTGGGGAAGATGTAGTGTGAGAAAAGAAGAAGGAAACGCGTGAGAGAGAGAGAGGAGATTTGATCTGTATTATTTTCTCTTAATTTGTTTTAACTTATGAGATTTTTGTTTGATTTGGATTAATTGAAAATAAAAAATTCATAAAGATGGTGATTAATGCGCCGTTAAGAATATTAAGAAATATCACAAAACCCCATTTAATCCACCACCCCAAATTCTGGATAGGATTGTGTGGTTTCAGATCCAATCCGGCGGTGACACTTGTCACCGTCCGATAGGTTGCTTCTGCGGTGATCCTGTGCATACTTTACGTGGTAACTAACGTACACCTATGCTCTCCAGCCTTCAGATGTGAGGACCTATTCAATCCAATAGATCCAACGATCCAGATGAGCCAAACCCTTTGACCATGGACCACACCATACACCTTCGGGACTTTGTGTGTATGGGCCCTGTGAATTGCTATTAACACCCCTATACGCAGGCCCATATGTTCATCTTAACTAATAATTATTTCTATTTTCACCCCCCTTTATTTTCTATCTCTTTAAATTTCTGTTTTTATACCTTTCAATTTAATTCTATAAAAAATAGTAAAAGACATAATAAAATTCTACAAAAATTATAGGAGGTTTATAATTCATTTTAGAACTTTTCCACATTTTTACTCTCTGAGTTTTGGCATTTTTCGATTTAATTTCGATTTTCCATTGAATTAGCTTTATATTGAATTCTTTTAGTTACACATAATTTTGTACATTTTATTTCTCCCACCTCCTGTAGGATTTTTGGCTCATTCTTTTATGGTTATAGGACTGGTAATAGGACCTATAATAATTTTCGGTATATTTTTAGGTCATTTTATCCACTATTTTGATAGTGTTGTTTGTGTAAATTTGTGGTTGAATCTTAGGTAGATTTAGGTGGCCATTTGACATAGTTAGGTTATGAATTTTTAGGAGATTTTTTAACACAACATTATATTCAGGTTAGGGACCTTAGGGAATTCATTTCATATTTTTTCCGGGACTTTTACTATTTTTAGTGCCTTGATCTTTAGTCAATTTTCCATTGTAAATCCATCTAGTTTAGCTTAGGATTTTATGGTGCATTAGGACATAGATTAATTAGGCTTAATCTTATAATACTAGAAGGCCTTAGTGTGGTTTAGCTACTTATTTTAGAATGTTGATATCATGCAAAATCCTCTAGTTTTAGGACTTAGGCTTAGAAACCGTTCAAGTGCGTTTCCATGAAGCGATTAGCCATTATTTCGGTTTTATGCCTTATATGCTTTAGAAATTCTTGCAACTTTTGTTATCTTAATTCATTTTCGACATATTGTTGTATATGCATCTTCATTTCATTTACTAACATCTTCTTTTTGTGCAAGGTCTTTTTTCGAGGATTCGCTTATGGACTTGGATTATTTTTATTATGCCTCGATTATATTTTTGTGGTTTGTACTTTGTGATGTAATAACTTAGAACTTTTATGCTTGTATAGTTCTCATACTTAGGCTAGAAAAAGATAAAACGAATCGCTAGAAAACCAAATCTCAAAAATAAAATAAAGAAATATTCGATCCAACGTCGAGTAAATTTTCAAATAAATAAATAAAGTTTCATGTGACTTTAGGATTCCTCGATTACCATCGTTCCACTGCATTACACCAAAAGCAAGCCTTGTATGTTGCATACCATAAGTCGTGCGTCTCAGCAACACGCAACTGACCCACCCGATCCATCGTTTCATCTCATTTACGATTTATACACGTTATCACCAACCATGACCTAGGAGGACCTCGTTCCATTACTTTGTTCATACTCGCTTTTTTCTTTATGATTTGTATCCTCTTAGGTAGCTTTTAATCTTCCAAGACTCACTAACCATAGGTCACCATTAAACTCAATTAACTTAGGGTTTGAGTCATAGTCTCCTTTAGAGTTTTTTCCTTTTACAACATGAGTCTCACTTCTCATCTTAAAGAAAAATCAAAATACTTAATAAAGGAAAATGTGTACAATGCGCCACAAGCCTTAAGCTATATGGGAAATGATTGGTGGAGGTCTCCTCCACTCTTCTAGGGTACTTTACAAACATTCCATTGGGGGCGATCTTGGAAAGTATTCGCTCATGTATCATAGTCTTTAGTGTTGTACTCACGATAAACATAAAGTCAAAACACTTCTTCTAAAAGACAATAAACCAACAAGACAACACGTTTTCTCTTCTCATCTCATACTCTTTGCGAACGAATGCGACTTGCCTCAGCAGTTCAAACATCGATACAGTAAACACCCTCGAGTCAGAGCCGGTAACACCTGAGCTAGAGTTATGGCAACGTCATCTTAAAAAACACAAACAAGTTCCCGCCTTAGTTAGATGAACTACGGCGACTCTGATCCTCATTTTCCCAATGAGGTACGTAGGCAGTGGGGTAGGGCCCATTCGAGCACATTCTTTCTTTTCCCTACATTTCCCTCTTTCTTCCCATTTTCTTTTCTAGGTCCCTTTCTCATTTCCATTCCATTCCAGATAGCCATTCTTTCATTTGAGCAACATCTTATTTCTCACCCGTTGAAACAGACTAATAAGCGTGGATCCCGTCGGGCACGGCAGGCAGATTGAGGTGCTAATACCTTCTCAATTCATAACCGACTCCCGAACCCAGATCTATGGTTCGCAAGGCCTCGTCCTTTTCCTTCTTCCTCAGGTTTGTGCAACATTACCTTTCCCATTCCTTCGGGATAAAAATGTCTGGCTGGCGACTCTACCTTTTCCGCGCCACTTTCGCGTTTGTACTTGGATGAAAATCCCGGGAGCAACAATATGCTCGAATGGACCCTACCCCACTGCCTACGTATCTCATGGGAAATGAGAATCAGAGTCAACTTAGTTGTAATACCCCAAAATTTGTCCTCTCATTTGCATGACATCTAGCATATCACATTGCATTCATAATCCCGTATTTCCATATAAAAAATAATAATAATAGAAAAAATACAAAACAATCATCATTGGCATACGCATGAGGCAGGTGATCAAGTGTTACTCGGTTTCGGAAGGAAAATGATCTCAGAAAATATGGCTAAGCATTTCTAGGATTTCCCACCAATAGAGCAAAAAACCATAATTTTCTACCGTTAACCGGTTAACGCCGGGGGTTAACCGGTTAACGTTGGCGAAATTTGGAAAAATTCAAAAGTTAGTTGTGTGGTTTCCCTCCATTTCCCACTTCACATTGTATTGAACTTTCCACCACTTTCTAGATCCTTCTACCACTTTCCCTTGGATATTCCAAGGAATATTCTAGAAACCCTAACCAACTTTAACTAACTTTTAAGCTAACTCCTAACCTCACTTTCCTAACCTAATGCCTAAGATAATTCCTAACCCAAAGCTCACTCCAAACCTAACTCCTATTTAAACTAAGCTTGCTCCAAACCTCACAACTTCAACCTCATTTTTCAATTTAATCTCATTTTTTCCTCTCATCATTCTCACTTTTTCTCGCCATTTTCCCAAACTCACCAAAGCTTCATCATCAAGATCTTCCAAGTTTCACATCGAAACTCGAAAGATCGGAAACTTAGCCTTCATCATCTTCACCGATTCAGCGGATAATTGAAGGATTCGACACAGTAGCGGTGTTTATTTCACCGTTTGGAAGCATTTCGGATCGATTGCATTTATTTTGCACTCTCGCGTATCGAATCTTGGAACCTCCGGTATTCTCTTCGTTTGTGCATCGATCAATACCACAACAATCACCAAAGCAAGCCTCCGCTTTGTAGGTTGGTGGATTCAAAACCGTTTCTTGCTTTAAATTATTTCTCTTCATCTCGCCGTAAGGCATTCTTCGATTTTTTTGCGCTTTTGTGATATTTTGCTCGGTTTGATCTTTCGTAGCTAGAATCATAGCTTGTTCATAGTGCTAATAGGTGTTAGAAAGCTATATTTAGGTAGCAATTTCGTGCTAATATGGTAATGGTTGTTTTAGGAGCTTTAGAAAATAAGTGGTTAGCTAGAAGTGTTGTTTTCCTCATTGTTTTCTCATTCTGGTTTAGTGTTAACCGGTTAACACACTGTTTTTGCCTGTTGTAACTGACTTTTTGAACCCGTTAACCGGTTAACCCTGGGCGTTAACCGGTTAACAATGTACTTATTTGGATTTTTGAGTTGTGTTCTTGCATGTTTGTGCATCACTCTTCCTCTTATCATCATAGCTTGTTAGATTATGATTTTAGGGATTTTTAGGAGCTGGTTTAGCACAAGTACGCGTACTTTCAATAACTTTCGCCGCATGTTTTGTTAGTTTTCGATTTTAAGCACATTGTTGCATATAGGTCCATTGCATGTTGTGGTCATCGTTTGCATGATATAGCATCTTCCATAGCATAATAATAAATGTTTACACTTCGGTTTCGCATTGCATTTGAAGTTCATTCACATTTTGATTAAATCATGTGCATATTGTTAAAAACCACATAATTACTTAGTTTGCATCCATTGATTGCATAGTGATATGTTGCATTTCATTATTTAATAATTCATTTCATTTTGTTGCACTAACTTGCATGATTGTTGCATCCCATTGTGTGAATTAAAATTCATGTTGTTGCATTTGAAAATAATGGAAATCTGCCTTGTTTTCATAGCTGCATTTTGAAACAGGAGCTGTAAAAACATGTTGTATTCATTCTATTTATGGACTTTTACACCTATTTGCATGCTGTTTGGTAGCTATAATAGGTTGTTTGTGTTATGCATTATATTTAGTAGCTGTTTGTGCCATAGGAAGTTATAGTAGCTGCTTGATTTTGGCTTTGCCTAGTTTCTAGGGTCCTTAGACTTAGGTTTGAGTCTAGTTAGGTCATAAAGGAATTAGGATATGTTCGGTACTTGTTTACTTTCATTCCTTTTATCGCTTTGCTTTATCCTACTAACCTTTGTTTTGTAGGGAGGTGTAGGTAAGTTTATTCACAACTTCTTCCTTATAAATTCTGTACGCTTTCTAAGTGTGTTTGCCTTAGCATTTTGTGCTTAGTTTGTACAACTTCATGCTAAATCCCCTTTAGAAACACCTTAGCTTCCTTAGGAATTAAGTTGCTTTCTAGTTCCTTTTCTTTTCCTTTTCCTCATTAGGATTAGAAAGCTACACTAACCTAGGTTCATCCATGCATGACAACACTTAGGATTACTAGTCTCCCTTTAGATTTTTACCTTTGGTTCGCTTTGCTTTCTTTCTCATCTCAAAGAAAAGTATAAAAAAACACCTAATAAAAGTTGAGCTTCTCGTATGCCAGGAGACTTTGCCATGGGTTACTTATGCGCGTCCCATTTCAGGGCGAGGCGTAAGGCATCTACCACGATGAACAAGTCTTAGTATGAGATTGTTTCACAAACAATAAACATAAAATACTTCTTTAAAAGAAAGTTCACACACAACACTCGTCTTTTCCTGCGAGATTTCTTCTCTTACCTCACTCACTCTCAACACGAACTTGCTACGACTTGCCTCATTTGCAAGACGGTTACGCACTCGTACCAGACGAGCCTGCAACACCTGAGCATAGGCATACGTAGTTCAAGCCATAAAAAACATAAACAGAGTTCCCGCCTTAGTTAGGAGAACTACGTCGACTCTGATTCTCATTTCCCATGAGATACGTAGGCAGCGGGGTAGGGCCCGTTTGAGCATATTCCTTATTTTCCCTACATTTCCCCAATTTCTTTTCATTCTTTTCTTCCCTATACTTTCTCATTTCAGTTCCAGTTAACAGTTCTTTTGTTCGGTAGTATCTTATTTCTCACCCTTTGAAACAGACTAACAAGCGTGGATCCCTTCGGGTACGGAAGACAATCTGGGGTGCTAATACCTTCCCAAGTTGTAACCGACTACCGAACCCAGATATTTGGTTCACAGGACCTTGTTCTTTCCTTCTTCCTTAGATTTGTGCAACATTACCTTTCCTATTCATTCAGGATAAAAATGTCTGGCTGGCGAATCTACCTTTTTCGCGCCACTTTCACGTTTGTACTAGGATGAAAATTTCGGGAGCGATAGCTGGCGACTCTGTTGGGGATAAACCCAAAATCTCTGGTTTCCCCTTTGAGAGTCAATCCTAGCATCTGCTTGTTTCTGTTTCTTTGGGTGTTTATCTGTTTGCTGCTGTGTGCTTTAGTATAACTTTACAGCTTTATTTACAGCTTTACTTTACAACATTTATTTATTGTTTTCAGTATTTATTTTCCATGCATCATATATATTGGATTGTGCTTGTTTGGTTTTTTCTGTGGGTTGGGGTTACTGTGAGATAAGCCAACTACCTAGCTTGAGTGCACCCTAGGGCTAGAATGGACATACATTGTACTTCCATGGTATTTCACCATGATGAGTGGTGATGTGTTCCACACCCAGACTGCGACCGTCTTGGAACTATTCTGTGTGGGGATTTCCTCCACTTCAGGGTACGACCTTGATAGTTATGTACATCTGATGATCGATCATTGAGGACCTTAGTTGAAACAACCCTCTCTAGTGATGACATTGGCATACCACATTTTCTGGCAAACCCACTCGCATCCGAGGGCCCACTGGGAACTCGCATAGGATGACCTGGTTCTCTCATAGGAACTCAGTTAAAGCAAATTGTTCATATGATGATAGTACTGTATCCCAAGGGCTAAGTGTACTATTGTTTCTCGATTCAGTGCTTGAAATTGGGAACTTATGAGGGATGCTTGTTTCCTCAGACTCGGCTTGTAATACCTCAAAATTTTCCCTCTCATTCCCTCAACATTTTGCATACATAAAGTCATAAAATAACCAAAAACATTGCATCATAGTCATCATGGCTGAGACATAGGTATGTGATCAATGATTGGAGTAATTGAAGGCTATACAAAGGCAATCAAAGGTCCACAAAGCTTCTCAACCTTGTGCAAGGGGTTCACAACATCCCACAAGTCTTCATTTGAAGCCATAAGCCATGGAAAGATTTGAATTGATTAGAGGAGGCAAGCAGTGCAACATCTCCTGATGAAAAGGGCCAAATTAGGGTTTCACTTCCACTGGGCTTCCCCATGAAATTTTGATTCAAAGTGGATTCCATTGTCTTATATATGATGTCAAGTGCCTAGGGTTCAAATTTTATCCACAAATTCATTTTTGAAGAGGTTCAATTGGCCAGATGACTGAAAATCAGGGATTTGGGGAAAAGTCAACCATGCTGAAGAAAAAGTCAACTTCTGACTTTTTGAGATCAAAATCATGAAATTAGGGTTACAAGGATCATATGGTTCAAATTTGGTCAAGGAATGATGGAGGGATCAAGAGAAATCAAGAAAACCAAAACTTACCATTTTTGGAAAATTAGGGTTTCCAAAAATGGCAAGTTTTGGCCATTTTTGCAGCATCATCAAGAGAGGCCTTCTCCCAAAATATGAGGGATATCAAAATTCTACCTTGAGCCAATTAAAGAGGGCATCTTGAGCTTCAAATCCATAGGTGGAACTCACTCATATCATCAAAATTGAGAGAGATATGATCTTGCAAAGGTTGAACAATTAAAGGCCCAAAGCAAGTCATGGGCGAGGCAACTTGCAGGCCAGCGTGCGCGCGCCCTGCATGGCAATTCATCAAACAAGTGGTGTTCAAGATCTCAAGCCATTTTATCCATATAAAAGGCTTCAAATGAATTTTTTTTGAGCTACAAAGTTGTTCCTTGATATGATCCCTACAATGTTGATGTTCAAAGTTTTTTCATTGGAGCAAGTCTTCTTGAGCTTATTGGGGGTCAAAGTGGGAAGGTCACAACTGGTCAGCCATATGCCAATTGACCCAAGGCAAGCCAAATTCGTGCAGGCTAATATGCAGCCTTGTGGCATGATTTTCATGGGATCATTTGAGTGACTTAAAGATCTTATTCCATTATGGTACAAACATCAAACTTGCTCTACACATGATCAGCTTCAAGTTGAGCACAAATTTTCCTTGAATTGACTGCTTGATCGAGAAGAAATCTTCTATTGAAGATCATCATAACAAACTGTCTTGCTTGGGTGATAAGGCACTGCATCAAGGTTCAATTCAGTTCCTTTTATTGTCATCAATCCACAAGATATGATCAAAATGCTTTGCTTTGAAGTGGACATGATCTCATGACTGCATTACCACACTTCTTACCATACACTATTATGAAGAATCCAAGCCAAGAGAGTGAAACTACATATGGGCTGCAATTGTGTGCACTCAAGATCATAACAATTACCATGGGAAGCAAATCATCAGGGCCAATGCCAAGTTGATCATGCCTTCAGCTTCATTGTAACACTTTCATCCTCAGTGTATGTAACATGAAGCTTGCAACATGGGATTGAGCTGGAACCTAGAGGATTCTAGAATGTCTATCTGGCATAACTGCCATAACAACCCTCACTCACTTAACTTCACTCACTCAGTTAACTCAGGACATGTTAACCATGGTTAAGGGCCCTATAAAGGGAACTCATTACTTCAGTTTGAAGGTTCAACTTCATTTCATCACAAAATCACCAAAATTCTCAAGCATTCTCTCTGAATTTTCACACTGCAATTTGGCTCGAGCTAGCTTTATCATCATTGATGTTGCTTCAATATCTCTCCAATCATAATCATCATCACCTCAAGCACAATCTCCATGGATTGCATAGCCTGAAACTTTAAGGATCAAGCATTGCACATTTTGAAGCTTCATTGCATTTTGGATCCAAACTCCTCAAATTGCATCAATCTGGCTTTATTCATCTTCAATCCATCATCAGCATCATCTCAAGCTCAAGATTCATGGCTTTTGCAACTTGAAGCATCAAGAATTCAACACTGCATAACATTGATCTTCACTGCATTTTCATCAACAACTTAGGATTCATAGCTCCTAGAGTGTTTATTTCACTTCCTTTGATCAAGATCAAGAACAAGCAATCTAAGGATTCTCCTCTCTGGCCTTCTAGCAACAATTTGATCTCTCTGCAATTCAGGTATGTCCTGAAATTTCACCTGCTCGAATTGTATGTTTTCCATTGGTTTCATGTTGATTGAAGCTTGATAGAAGCTATTGGATGACTGGCTAGTTGATAGGAATTATAGATGCTTAGATTCAATTTTCCAGGTTGATCTTCTTGCTTTCGATTCATGAGATTTAGGAACCCTAAATGGATTGTGAGGCCATATTTGTGATCACTGAAGAGAGACGAGTCCATTGATGGTGTTAGTTTTCATTTTAGTGAGGATTTACGTTTTCCCTACCGGAGCTTGGCCGGAGAAGATGATCGGAATTCATCTCCGGTCATCTGAACAGTGTTTCCATAATTCCCCCAACTTTAAGTCACAACATTTGGTTCCTTTTGATCCAAGAGTCCATATTCTGCCAGGACATTAATGATCTAGTGCCTCTCACGTGCACATTTTGTGAACCAAATTCTCAGATTCCTCTTCACACCCCCATGCGCAAATGACAAAGCTCAGTTTCGTTGAATTTGTTGCTTTCTGAACCCCCCAGGCCCAATGCATTTCATTTCATTTTATTTTCTTTTTCCATTTTATTCCAATTTCGTTTCCTTTTATTAAAAATACCAAATTTCATCCGAAAATTCCAATTAAATTCATATGCATTTCTCTCATTTTTATCTAATTTTCCATATTTTTAGATTTTATTTTTATTCATTTTTGAAACTAGAATTAATTTTCCATTTAATTGTTTCATAATTTCTTCATTTTTAGACCAATCAATTTGTCCATTTTTGTTCTCCTAAACTAAAAATGATAAATGTCCCATTCGTTTTGCATCCTCTTAATAATTCATCATACTTCCTCAAAATATTTTTCTCTGGATTTTTAGGTCTTGTTTAGTCTCTTTTTGAACCCTTCCTTTGAGCTTTATCCCTTAAAACCCTAAATCACTTTTTGCTTCCATTTCAATGAGTAAAGATGTGAATTTTTGGGAGGTCTTTTAGAGGTAGGTTAATTTCTAGATTGTGACTTTGATTGTTCATTTTCGTAATTTTTCAATGTTGTTTGATATTTGTTTCAAGTGCCTTGTACCACAAGTCACATTTTGGTTCTTTATTATCACTTCTTATTCCCTTTTGGTAAGACACTTATGCCATTCACTTGAGGTGTTTAATTTGAGTCTCTTAGGTCCCATTAGAAGTCTTTGAATGATGTGAATCCATTGTAAGTCATCACATTTTGATTTTTGTTGGTTACTTGATCCATAAGTCACATATGTGTTCATTTGCCCTAATTCTTCTTCTCCTTCCGTCTTAACACTTCAAAATCAACTTTGTGAGCATGTTAACCTTGTTATATCATTTTCATATACCTCATAAGTTTTTCATACACATTTTCAAGTGTTCACTTCAGGTCTTTGGTCCTTATGCTTCATGTAGTGTCATATGCCTCCTTAAGACTTCAAAACTTCACATTTAGGTTCCTTAACCCTAATGTCATTCACTCCATGTCCTTTGTGACTAATTTTTGTGTTTAAACCACATTTTAACACTTCATCAAGCTCCTGGTTTTTATATGATAAATTCAAATCCTTTTGATCATGTTTGATTTTATTCTAAGTCTTTTCCTTCCTTTGAAGTTCAATGTTCATTTCTTCTTATTTTCACACCTTTCCACATTATGTTTGAATCTCTTTCACTTGAGTATCTTTTATCCCATTTTGTTTTACATATTATGATACTTTCATTAAGTTTTAGCTCCTGGATTTTCTATTCACCTTTGATTTCATACAAGTTTAGCATACTTAACCATTTAGGTTTCCTTATTCCAAACATCGAAACCTAACGAAACACGTGTCGAACGTTATCGAAACTACACACACCTGTTCCTAAACAACTCCTAAAAACTCCCTAAAATCACATCCTAAAGATCCATGATAATTGGAGGGGGAATGAATATAAAAAATACAAGAAAAAACAAGAATTTTTCATTCTGGTTCAGTGGTAACTGGTTACTACCTATGGAGTAACCCGTTACCAGTTCAAAAACTGGGATTTTCTGCAATTTTAACACAGGTAACCAATTACTCTGCAACCAAAATCATAAATTTCTGCATTTTCATGCAAAAACCAGTAGCAACTTATTCAAATAAGCTCTATTCTAATGCCTATCAACCTAGCACGAAAATTACACCTAAATGCAACATTCTAACACCTATTAACACTACAGTTACTCTACAATTCTAGCTCCTAATGATCAAACCAACCAAAGTATCAAACATCAAGAATAGGCGAAGAATGCGTGAAGCGAGTTGAAGAGAAATAAGTTAAAACGAGAAGTGATTTCGGATTCACCAACCTACAAAGCAGAGGATTGCTTTGGCAATTGTTGCGATGTCGAGCAATGCGCGAAAGGAGAGAAAACCGGAGATCCGAAGCTTCGATCCGTGAATGCGCAAAATAAATGCGATTGGTACAAATTATCCGTAAACGCTTCTGAATGGTGAAATAAACACCAAAATCGTAGCAACTTCTTCAATAATCCGCTGAATTGATGAAAATGGTGGAGGCTTAGCTTCCGATTCTTCAAGTTTCAATGCAAAACTTGAAGAATCCTGATGATGAAGTTTTGGTGTGAGTTTGGAAAATGGAGAGAATTGAGATTATAAGAATGGTGAAATATGTGAAATGTGGCTAATCCCTTTTTGGCTTGATGAACAAGGTTTATATAGGGGTTAGCTTTGGAGTTAGGTTTAGGTTAGGCGCGAGGGTTGGATACTAGGCTTGAATCCTTAGCTAAGGGTTGGTAGGGAATATTCCTAGAATATTCCAATGGTATATTCTTGGAATATTCCTTGGCATATTCTAGGAATATTCCTTTGGAATGGTGTGGAATGTTCTAGAATTTGGTGAAAATGCAAGGCAAAATAAAAATGGAGGATGGTGGAAGCAACCAACTGATTTTTGAATTTTTGCAATTCTGTACGAAGTAACCGGTTACTTCCAATGAGGTAACCGATTACCAGTACAAAAACTGGCCTTTGTTTCTCCAAATTTCAACAGGTAACTGGTTACTACCTATGGGGTAGCCGGTTACTTCAACTAAAATTTGAATTTTCTTTCTTTTTGGTGGGAAATCTGGGATATCTGGTCTTGGTCATATTTTCTGATATTATTTTCCTTCTGAGACCCGATGATCTCCGAATAACCCTTGATCACATGCCCCTCGCCTCTACCAATGATGTATGCTTTCTGTTATTATGCAATGTATGGACGGATATGCAGGATGGCACGGAAACAAAGCATAAGCTACTTAGAAACGGTGATAAATAAGAGGGCAAATTTTGGGGTGTTACAGATGTGTGGTATCAGTTCCTCCTTGACGCATTTTAGGAGGGGAATTAAGAATCCTCATCGGTGAAGTTTTCCTTCGACCAGGACATATGGGCAAGCTCTTCGCCGGACTATATTATCCTCTTTGGGATCTGGAGGCAATTCGTCTTTTGTCAAGTAGTTGTAGACCGGGGTCATCCAACAGTTGGCGTCGCCGATGACGTCCACGTCTATCGTCGAGGATACTTTATTAATGCTCAGTCGAGGGAGTATTTCTTGGATGACAGACTTATTCCCGCCTTTCCTCTTTGTAATCGTGAGTTTTGATAGGACGTTATGTTCGCGAGGAACGTGTTTTACCTTTAGGGACATTAATTCAGTCATTTTCTCTTTGAATAGGGTCAGATATTCGGACAAATTGTTGTTTTTGGCATGATATTCCCCTTTGACCTGGAGGGCTACCAACTGAGAATCCGTGCATATGACTATCTCCTCGGCACCCGGATTGTTGGCTAACCTCAGGACAGGGAGGAAGGCTTCATACTCTACTTGGTTGTTGGATGTTGGGAATGAGAGGGAGAGTGATACCTCTATCAGGATGACTTATTCGTTTTCTAAGATGATCCATGTTCCACTTCTCGTTGAGCTTGAAGCACCGTCCACGAAAATGGTCCATCTCCTGGTCGCACATGCTACATGCTCCTGGATGGTCATTTCGGCTACAAAATCAGCTAGGACTTGTGCCTTGAGGGCTTGTCTGCTTTCGTATCTAATGTCGAATTTAGATAGTTCCAAGGACCATTTGAACATCCTTTCAGCCATGTATGGTCAGCCCAGGAGTTGTCTAATGGGTTAATTTGTCCGAACGACGATCATATGTTCTAGAAAATAGTGCCTAAGCCTCATCGCTGCATTAAGGAGAGCTAATGCAACTTTTTTTGACCTGCTGGTATCTGAGCTCGGGTCCTTGGAGGGCCTTTCTCGTGAAGTAAATTAGTTTTCGCCCCTCAGATGTTTCTCGAATGAGGGTAGTGCTCACAACCTCATTAATGAAGGTCAGGTATAGTAACAGAGTTTCTCCCACCTCTGGTCGTGAAAGTACTGGGGGCTCTGATAGAGCTTTCTTTAGATGGGCTAAAGCTTAGACGCACTTGTAGCGGGGGAATCATAAGTGTAAGCTATCAATTAACTTAACTCAAGGTAAATAGAGCCGCCACCGCACTTTTATTTTATTCCAAAAGGAAAAGGAAAAAAGAGCGAATAAATCCTAAAATGAATCTAAAAGCAAAAAACTAAATAAACAAGTAGGGAAAAGGTAGGGTGATTGGTTACAAAATGAGAAGGTTTTAAGCACCCAAAATGTTCGTGGTACTCCACGGGAGCCCTTTGAAAAATTTACAATTATTTTTTGGTTTGAAAATGGTTTGTAAAAATGAGAGTGAGGGAATGAGAAAAGAATTAATTTTTAATGTTTTTGTGTTTAAAGAGGTTTATCACCTCATGCCTACGTACCCACAATGTGCAATGTAGGATCAAAACCTCGTAGTTCCTGGTACAAATAGTGAAAATTTGTTGGTTTTGATTGATTATATTAAGTAAAGATAATTTGTCACTTTGAAGTGGATAACCTCACAAATCTACCATGAGAATGAGAGCACGAACTCATACATCATTATGGGGAGGACGTCAACTCGAATAAAATCGACGAGTATGCCACTGAACTCCCCACGAATGACAAAAGACTCAATTACGTCAAACTACAACCATGGATATTGAGAGACTTACACCCGACTAGAAAAAAATGACTCATAGTCTAAACTTACAAAAAAAACAAAAAAAAAGATGCACAAAGGCACAAAACAACTTGAGTGATTTTAGTTCTTTTTATTTTTGAATTGAAGTCAAAACGACTAAATTCATTGACATTTATTTAAGAAAAGAAGAAGTAAAAGCCACTTGACAAAAGTCAAGGTTTTGTTTATTAAAGAGGTGAAAGTTTTTAAAACAAGAATCCTTTGAAAAAGAGAGAAGTTTTGAAAATTGAAGAAGGGGAGGAGATGAAAAGGCTATCCTAAAAGTAAAATAAAAGAGATAAGAAGGAAAGATCTAACCAAACTTGATGATACTTTCAAGCATAAGCACAAGAGTCCCATACTTATAAGCATAAGCTAGAAAATGACCAAATAAAGGCTAAAGTACCAACTCCATGATGATCAAAGCAAATGGAAGGTGTCCTAGAATCTAAGTCCAAAACTTCAATTCCAATGCAAAGGATATTAACCATAGTCCAAGATCAAGATCACAAGTTTTTTAGAGATTTAATCCTTTATTAATATTTTTGTGTCGAAATGGACAAAGGAAAAAAATACAACAATATATAAACATAAACATAAACATGATAATGAATGATAAAACATAATAAAAGTAAAGGAGATAAGGGAGCGAGAGAGAAATTAAAGAGAATAAGGTGCAAGAGGAAATTAAAATAGTAATATAATAATAATAATAATAATAATAATAATAATAATAATAATAATAATAATAATAATATATACATAGTAGTGGTATGATGAACTTAATCATTCACAACCAAAAGAGTAACCAAGCACTTAGTGCCAAAACTGAAAAGGCAATTGATTTCGCTTAGTATCTTATACTATAGTGATTAACCGATGCAATTAGACCCAAATTCGATGAAGACTTGCAAGAAGATTGGGATACTCAAAGCAACTACGCATCAAGCTTCAAAATTCGTGGTTCTAATGCAAATGAATAACCAACATTGGGATTACGCGACCAACATGAGGTCCGGTTCACAAAAGTGAAAGTATCCAATTAGATTTTATTCCAAAGTAGGGACACATTTAGGTCTATGTTAAGCAATCGCCAAGTAATTTACGAAGTAATTACCCTACAAATGAGGCCGGCCAAAACCAATTAAAGTTAACGGTGTTACTGTTAATACATGTGAGATAAACGATATATAAATCGCAATCTGAACACAATGCCGCACAAAAATAAAGATGAATACCAAATTGAGTTACACTTATGGTATTCTTTCATCTTTTAGTTCAATCACTCATTTTGGTGGATTCAAGGTGTGAAAATATATCACTAATTCAAAGCACCTAAAGTGAATTAAATAATTCACTTATAGATTGATTTGAACTAATGAACATTAACTCCTCTAATCTACACCCAAAGTCCATTGAATTTAAAGAGAAATCAGTCCCAAAAATGTCTCGCAAGGTAAAAATAAGAAGAGAAGAGAAGATGGGAAAAAAAAGGCAAAACAGTCCCAAAATTAAACCAAAATCTGACACTGACTCAATGTTAATCGGTTAACCAATTCGGTTAACTGGTTAACACGTTGAAATTTCAAATTCTACGCCATTTTACATTGGTTAACCAGTTAACCATTTTGCAGTGCAAATGGTTAATCGATTAACACTGAACCAGAGGCAGAAAATTGGCCAAAATTCAACATGATCCTCTTTTAAAACAATTTTCAAACACCTTATGATCATGAACTGAATTGATACGAATTTTAAAGTGAAAAAATAGTGGAATCCCTGCAATCAACCAATAATTTATGATCCAAAGGATCAACAACCAATAGCACCAAAGATCTACATCGTGAATGATGGTGATGAAGGTGTAACAATGGAAGAAGATGAATTACCAAGAACAAACTTCAAATTACTCCACAAGTAAGCTTGATCTACTAAAATTGATGAAGAAAAATGAAAAGGATGAAGGTTTAGCTCAAAGTTAATCAATAATTCATTGCAAATTCTTGATAACTTTCAAATGAAGAAATTGAGCTTTGGTAGTTGGGGATATATTTTGCAAGGGATTATTTTGGCTATCAAAAGCTTGAAAAATGAATAAAATGAGGGTGCTATTTAAAGAATTTAGGTATGGGAATTTGTTGAAATGGAGCTTGCTTTGGAAAATTAAAATTAGGCTTGGAATTCAAATTTGGAGGGAAATTCATAAAAGAGTGGTGATTAGTGAAGGTATATGGTGGGAAATGATCAAAGTGATGTAGATGAATAAAAGGGAAATGGATCTAGAATATTCCAAGTGATATCAAGGGATAGGATGTGCTGAATTTGAACAAATTATTCAAATTTCGCCCTGGTTAATCGGTTAACACATTGGTTAACAGGTTAACCAAGTCAAAATTTGAATATTTTGTTCTCTTTTGATTGCTTTGTTGTTTTGGCTCGATTCTTTTGCGCGTCGAAGAAGGCATGGAAATAAACACATGAACCTTGGAATTCCTTGAATAAATCAATTAAAACTTGTGAAATTCTTGATCAAATAAATTAGAATTGTTTGAAGATCTACTTCAAATTTTTTTTATCAGTGAAATTCATTCGAGCTGCAGGACTGCTATTTTTGGCATTTTTAACCCGTTCTTCCCCTAAAAATGTTAGTAAAAGAAAACAAAATACTTTTGGATTTTAATTAATGGTTAGTAAACATAAACAAATAAAAGCAGAAAAGCAATGGTGATCCCTTGTGAGGTATAAAACTGCAACCAAAAAGGACCGAGGAACCAATGTGTGATCTTGTTTGTATGCAAAATGATATAAATGCAAACACAAACTTAGGGGATAAAACTAGGGTTTTATAGTTTCCCCTATTTAAGTTTATTCAATTTGGAGATATGAAGACTGACATCATCGTTTCTACAAGATGGGAGAGACTTAAATATAGAAAACCCAATTTTTGGCCCTAAGAGACCATGCAATGATATGAATATGATATGCTATGCAAACCCAAGATCTCTGGGGAGAAAATAACCACCAGAAGAAAGCAAAAGCTTGGGTAAATAAGAGAAAAATCCCTCTAGGGAAAAACAAAAGACTACAAGAGAGTTTACCAGGAAAGTAAATCACTGGATAGCCGACTCAACTTGGGGAATGATTGTGTATAGAAATAAATCAAAACACAATCAATAAAGAGGCTCAACAGAGAAAGCTAAAACTTCAATGGAGAAAACATCAAACGAACAAAGTGTTTGGATCCATAATGAATGGAAGGAAAGATTACCCACTACCAAACAATTGAAAGCTTAATTCCAAAGTAATCAATCAAAATAGGAGGAGAAATATTACCCACTATCACGCAAGTGATAGCTTAATTTCAAAGTAATGTACTCAAGAGGAAAAATTACCCACTACCAAACAAGTGATAGCTTAATTCCAAAGTAATCAATCAAAAGACGAGACATATTACCCACTACCAAACAAATGAGCTTAATTCCAAATTAATACACTCAAGAGGAAAGATTACCCACTACCAAACAAATGATAACTTAATTCCAAAATAATCAATAAAATGGGGAGAAAATATTTCCCACTATCACACATGTGATATCTTAATTCCAAAGCAATATACTCAAAAGGAAAGATTACCCACTACCAATTAAGTGATAGCTAAATTCCAAAGTAATCAATCAAAAGGGGAGAAAATATTGCCCACTATCACACATGTGATAGCTTAATTCCAAAGCAATATACTCAAGAGGAAAGATTACCCATTATTAAATAAGTGATAGCTTAATTCCAAAGTAATCAATCATAAGGGGGACCAAAGTTCAATCCAAGAACAAGTTGGAGAGAAACAGTCAAACAAGACTCATCCCGAGGCGGAAAATTTCAACTGGGTAAAATTCCATCCAGATATTAAACTGGGGAGGAAGCTGAATCAAAACCATCCACAAAGAACAAACTTTGTGGGGAATTAGAGAGGATAAACATTTTCTGCTTAATGGTCGATACTCTAAATTGGAGGGAAGACAACACACACACACACCCCCCTCACACACTCTATGGAGAAAATCCACACCAAAGAGCGGGGAACAAGATGTATCAAAGAATGCAAAAACAGAAACATACGATGTTATGTATACTACAGATGCATAAATATGCATATGAATATGCTGACAAAATAGACATAAAGATAAGAAATAGGTGACATAAACACCACAACAACCGGATACTCGGCTAATCCCAAAGCGACAAAATTGGAAAATCATTTTGGAGATTCAACTTGAAATCATGCAGGGGATAAACAAAAATCCATCAAAGGAATAAAATCCTGCTACAAGGCTCAACTCATGCTAAGGAAATACTATTGGGTATTTAATTCACGAACCAGTCTTTAACAATCATCAAGAATCCCACTTTGAGGGGATAACACGTTGGGGGGAAACCAGTAGTAAAACATCTTTCGCACTTTTTGAGGAAAGAGGTAAATATCCCTATTAAACTATGAAAGGGACAAGTATCCTATAGCTCTGTTGGGGAACAAATGAGGATCTAATAGTGGTGCAAATAAAGAAAAACCTATTGGGGTAAAAAACATCAATCACCAATTCAGCAAAGGGATACTACAATGCTGAGAAAATGTAATAATCTGTCGGGAATAGGGGAACATTTCCATAATACTTACCGGGGATAAAGATATTCCCGTTAAGAAATAAACTCTAAGCATAAACATCGATCTCTGAGATACTCAATACATCACATCTACTCTGCTCGGGGAAAAGGGTGTGAAACCTAATAAGGTATAAAATGAGCCTAGCGGAAACCATTACATGCAAATCCACAGGGATATGAGAGAATATCCTTTGGGGACATTAGTCACTATAAATTTCGGACTTGTCGACCCACGTGGGGATACCAAAAGTTAACATCATAGCCGAAGTACAAGTTACAAGGGATTTTAAATCAATACCCACCACCAGGTAAAAGAAAACCTTTCAACTGATTGCTATATCAATATTTCTACTAGGGGATAAAATTAACTCAAGCCGAGGAACAAAATTTGGCTGAGGATTACTCCATATACATTGTTTCTCAAGTTGAGGATAATCTGCTAAGGAAGAGATCAAAAAATCAGATGGGAATTCATGTGACAGTAACATTGCTTCTCAAGTCAAGGATAATCTTCTGAGAAAAAGATCAAAAACTCAGTTGGGGATGTTCATGCAACAAATAATCCTTGATCCTACTTGTTGTTGGAGAAGTAAAACATTAATAATATCAAAATGCAAGGACTACTCAAAAATCATGTTTTGAGCTATCTAGATCAAACCCTGCTTTGGGAAAGGCAAGTTACACACATCAAGACTTTACCGTCCCTGGAATAACTGTTGACATTCTTTCCTTATTCATAAATCAAGAAAAATGTTTTTATAATCTTCAAAAATTCACTTTATTAAAATTATTTCAAAAATTATCATAAAAAATAAATGAAATTTTGTAAACAAAAACAACATAAAGGATTGTAAACAATTGGATAAAAGCCCAAATTTTATTGATAGAATGTGTAGTCAGCAAATGGCGTGGCTCCATGGATCATTACAAGTTTGAAAAATGGTAAATACATGGAAAATGGCGACATTGAAATACAATGATCACTATTCTCCCTATCAACTTTGAACTCCACTGTGTCTGGACTTCGGTCAAGGATGAGTGAATAAGAATCTTTGATGGGTAACTCTACTGAGGGACAGAATCCGAAATCCTCGATTGTTTCAAGTTATCCAATCTGATCTGATGCAGTTACTTGCCAAGATCCCTAACTTTTGCATAGATTGCCCTTACGGGTTTTTAATCTACCGGGACAATTATTTCTGTTTATGTCTCTAACTTTTTCTTGGAACGTCCTTTCGGGGTTTCAATCTACCGAGATGCTCATTTTTGCCTAAGCCGTCATTTCGAGTTTTCAACTTAGCGATTTGTTCTTTTTTCTTTTAGGCAAAATATTTCTTGATTGCATCAACATTCACAAGACGAGGGATCTCCCCACCATCCGTAGTTGTAGGAATCAATGAACCTCCAGAGAAGGCTTTCTTAAAAACATATGGGCCATCATAATTAGGAGTCTACTTGCCCCTAGAATCAGTAATGAAAGACTGGATCTTTTTGAGCACGAGGTCGCCTTCTCTGAATACACGAGGTTTTTTCTTCTTGTAAAAAACTTTCTTCATTCTTTGTTGGTATAAACTACCATGGCACAAAGCCATTATTCTCTTTTCCTCAATCAAATTCAACTGATCAAATCTTCTTTGACACCATTCAACCTTAGTCAACTTGGCTTACATCGGAACTCTCATAGATGGGATCTCAACCTCAACGGGGAACACTACTTTTGTACCATAAACAAGTGAGAAAGGGGTTTCCCCTATTGAAGTGTAGACATATGTACGATACCTATGCAAAGAAAAAGGGAGCATCTCATGCCAACCCTCATATGTTACAACCATCTTCTGAATGATCTTCTTGATGTTTATATTCGCAGCTTCAACGACCTCATTCATCTTCGGTCTATACGGAGAAGAATTATGGTGTTGAATCTTGAATTCTTCATAAAGCTCTTTCATTATCTTATTATTCAAGTTCGAACCATTATCAATAATGATTCTATTCGGAACACCATATATGCAAATAATATGATTCTTGATAAATCGAACCACCACTTACTTGGTCACATCAGCGTACAATGCTGCTTCTACTCACTTGGTAAAGTAATCAATAACCACTAGGATAAAATGATGTCCATTCGAATACTTGGGTTCGATCATGCCAATCATATCAACCCCCCACATGAAGAAAGGCCATGGGGAAGAAATAACATTAAGATGGGTCGGTGGCACATGAATCTTATCAGCATAAACTTGGAACTTATGGCACTTCTTGACATATTTACAATAGTCAGATTCCATTGTCAACCAATAGTAACTCGCTCTCAATATCTTCTTAGCCATTTCATGCCCATTGACATGAGTACCAAAAGATCCTTCATGAATTTCTTTCAATAACATGTTTGCTTCGTGTCTATCCACGCATCTGAGCAGAACCATGTCAAAGTTTCTCTTGTAAAACACATTCCCATTAAAAAAGAAATTGCTTGCTAATCTTCTCAAAGTTCTCTTATCTTTATTCGATGTCCTAAGTGGGTATTCTTGACTCTAGAGAAAGCATTTAATATCATAATACCAAGGCTTGTCATCATGAACCTCTTCAACTGCAAACACATGAGTTGATCTCTCAAGCCGTATCACACTAATCATACGAACTTCATTCCATTGAGTCACCTTTATCATATAAGTTATGGTTGCCAAGGCATCTTCCATCTGATTCTCATTGCGAGGTACTGTTATACGGTGGGAGAACTGGCTTATTTTTGTTTTTTTTTTGCAAAATATGTTGCGGATAGCAAGAGTCGCCACCGACTTTTATTTTGTCGAATTTTTAGGAAAGGGTAAAAGAACATGAAAATACCTTGAAAAGATTTTTGGGTCCGAGGGGTAAGTTATGAAAAGGGAAGGTGTTAATGTGTGAATGTTTGAAAATATTTTGTAAAATTTGACTTTGTAATAATTCGTGTAAGAATGTATACAAAGTATTTGTTTTTTTTTTTGAAAATATTTTTGAAAGTGTGAGATATGAAAAGTATTAGTTTTTTTTAATTGTGAGCAAGCCTATCTATTTTGTAAAAGTTCTTTTGTAAGGTATTTCTTGTACTTATCATTTTCCTTGAGAAATAGTATTATCCATACCATTAGTGGGTAAGTAGTCCTACCTATTGGATGTGGAGGGACAACGAAGGGTCATTGAATGGTCATAGAAGGCAACACGTAAGGATACCTTAGCAATTCCAAGGGACTATCATCATTTTTCCGTAGGGTCATCGAGGGACAAGATCATCTTTTCGTAGGCAACTCGAAGGGTCATCGAAGGACTATGATCTTTATATCGAAAGGACTATGATGATATTATTTGTAAGTGTCTTTTGCTAAAGTATCCCTACGTTTGAGGGACATAACCATTATTTTGTAAGGCAAACGAAGAGAGGTTACCCTAGAGATGTTTGTGTGTAAAAGTGTGCTGATTGTTATTATATTATCTTGGATTAGAGTTATCAATCAATTGTTTTTATTTCTTTCCATGCAATCCTATTAGCATACATCTAATAGTTTTAGATTGGCATAAATCATAAAGTGCGAGAAAAGTAAACCCTACGCTATTACATAGCCTTGGGCAGTTACAATATTTGATAAAATTTGGGAGAAGTTAAATGTACGGCTATTACAATATTTGTACATCCTATACAAATTGTCCAATATAATAAATGGAAAAAATAAATACAAATGTTGAAAAAAACTTTAAAGTCTTAAGATTCAAATGTGTCAAAATTTGCTTCTTCTTTTCTTTTCTTTTTTGTAAATTCGGGATTAATTTGGTGTTAGGAAAAAATTGACTATCTAATATTAAAATAATTACAAAATTAATTAATTAAAAAAACCTAAGTCTAATGAGATTAAATTAGAAGTTATTTAAAAAAATTAAATAAAAAGTTAAGTAAGAACCTAAATCTAATCTTTTTTTCGATTACTATAGGAATATTAAAAATGGTTAATTAAAATTAATTACATGGTTATATAAATTAATTCTAAATCTAATTAGTTAAAAAAACAAAATTGAATTACTTAAAAAAAATAAATCTATTTTCTTTATTCTTTTTATGATTTTTATATGGATTTCTCTTTTAGTAAATTAAATTTAACAAAAAAAAACAAACAGATGCAAGTGTACTTGTAAAACGAGTTTCGAAGAAAATAAATTATCACGGTTCATTAATGGCAAATCATGAACTTAATTCTACAAGCTCCATGGAATACATTCAACTTGTTCTAAATAGGCACATATGCATATTTGGATGGTTAGTAATCAATAATATTGCATGAGTTAAAAAATATATAAATGTTAGAACAAATGCAAACCGGAGAGAGTAATTATAATTTATTCAAGTAATGATGGGCATCGTGAATGACCTAGGCTTACCCTTTGAATATTCAAGAAGGGAACATAAGGCTTGATTTGCTTCGAATCTGGCTGGAAGTATTGATATGACCTTACACCTAATTCTAATGAAATTTGGAGAATTTAGGATTGCCTCTAACTGCAGATTTTTTCTTTTTTTCCTCTTTTATGTGTAGGAATCTGTTGTTATTTATAGCATGAGAAAATCATGTTAAGGGGCAAAAAGGGGAATGAAATTGACAAACAAGATCTTCCTTGGTTAGCAAGCTGACCAATCAGAACCTGAGTATGATACAAACTGAGACAAATTGACCAATAGGAAACAAGTACTCAAGAAAGGAAATATTTTTGGTATTTATTATGATTTTTTACACTCCTTTTTGGTAAAAAATGCATAAAATCAAACAAATAATTATATTTAAAAATTCATTAAAATAAAAAACAAAAATTAAAATTAAAAATATATGTTTTGTGATTTTCTTAAATAAAATGCAATTTGAAATTCTAGTATGACAGACTCAGATGTCGAATATGATGTGGAGACATCTTATGTGTTACTTATAAACATGGTAAGGCATACACAACAATATTTAAAAATTATGATATATCAGATTGAAACATGCTTCAGGATGTTTAGACATCTGATAGGACATTCAATGTAACACCCCAAAGTCCATTTTAATTATATTGATGTGTTTTCTTGTGAATTTTGATGTTTATGAGATTATTTGATGTTTTGTGAAGTTTTGAGGGTAGCTTATTATTTTAATAATATTTAAAATAGTTAAGTATATGGGGTTTAATGTATTATTTGAGATTAATTAAAAAAAAAAGGAATTAGAGGACAAGGGTATTATGGTCTTTTGGTTGAGGATAACTGAGAGTTTTATGGGGAAAGACTAAAAGAGGTCCTAGGGGTAAGAGTGACAAAAGAAGGAAAAGTTGGAAAGAACGATCATTTGGAACGATCGCACTTTTGGGAAAGGAGCTCTGGAGAAGATGGAAAAAGCCAGGGCTTGAAGTTTGGAAAGAATTTCAAAGAGTCTATCGAAAGCTTACGGAAATTAAGGTATGGGGAGTATTTTCCTTTCGATATTATAATATAGGAAAGGAATTGGGGGTTTTGTGGTGTAGTTTAGGGAATATGGTTTTGATTTTATGATTTTGTGTTATTGATGATGAATTCATGATGATTTTGATGGATATATTGATGTATATGATGTAAATGAGGTTATTATGATGAATGTTGATGTTAATGAGGTTTTCTGATATAATGTTGTTAAATTGTGGATTTTGGAGGGGTTCTGTCACAGAAGGGAGAAGGCTGAAATAACAGAAAAATTCTGCAGAATCGTGAAGCTCACTTAGCGAGAAGAGTTAGAGAGTTGAGCGCTTAACGAGCATGATGTCTTTCTTAGCGAGCCCGAATATTTTTGGAAAAATGTTTTAATTTTGAAAATTGTTTTTAAGGTAGTATGTTCTAGGTTGTTATGACGTTGTAGAGTGGTCACATGATGTGTCTTGGGGGCTATATGAGTAGAGGTAGTAATTAAGTGATGAACGATGAATTATTTGATTTTCTTTGAGTCACGATGTATGATTTCATGATGTAGAGATGTGACGTAGGATGAATGTGTTTGTAACACGGTGGGAGAACTGACTTGGGTGTTTTTGTTTGACAAAAACATGTGCAGATAGCAAGAGTCGCCACTGGCTTTTATTTTATCCAATTTAGGAAAGGGTATAAAAGAACAAGAAAAACCTTAAAAAGACTTTTGAGTTCGGGGGGTAGGTTATACAAAGGGAAGGTGTTAACACCCTTTGTATCCATGGTTATCCATGGGCTCTTAGTTACTTAGCTCACTTTAACTTGTTTGGAAAATGTGTAGTGTGTGTTTAGAAAATTTTCATAAGTCTTTGTAATGATCCTCGTATGGATGTATACAAAGCATAGAGTTTGAAAATATTTTAAAAGTGGGGTGTGAAAATAATTTTGAAAGAGTGAGCAAGTAATTAAGTGCTACCTACCCTAAGTTGGTCTTTCATGTTTTTTCTATTTCCTTTCAAGGGTAAGACTGTCCTTACTATTAAGGAGTAAGTAGTCATTACCTTGGATTTGATAAGGGACGGGCATATGGTTATCGTATGGTCATAGAAGGCAACTGGAGGGGGTGCCTTAGTAATTCGAAGGGACTATCATCATTTTCGTAGGGTCATCGAGGGACAAGATCATTTATCTCGTAGGTAACTTCGAAGGGACTATGATCTTTTAATCTTGAATGGACTATGATGATTTTTTCTGAAGGGAAATTTACTAAGACACCCCCACGTTCGAGGGACTTGACCATATATTGAAGGCAACCAAGAGGGGAAACCCTAGGAGGTGCAGATGGTGATCATAGAACGATCGACTTACGTGTGTGAATATCAGTTTCAAATATTTATCTTATGATTAGTGATCTAAGTCCAATTATTTTTCATTCAATCTTCGCACTCCCTAAATTACTAACCACGCATTAATATTTACAAAAATTTAAAAGCGGAATTTAAAAGGTCTGACACTATTACATGGCTTCGGGGCAGTTACATAATAATAGGTGCGGAAATTAAAAGCAGAAATTTAAACCTACGCTATTACAAAGTGGGAGCAATTACATAATAATCGAGTGAAGGAAAAATAAAAAATGCAACCTATACAATTTCTAAATAAATCAATAAAGCAATTTAAATTAAAAAATAAATTGTGTTTTAATGAAAAATAAATTAGGTTTAAGTTTTTAGAACATTAGGTTTGAAAATTAGGGTTTAGGGTTTAATGAAAAAAAATTAGGGTTTAGGGTTTAATGAAAAATATGGGATGTTAGTTAACCTAAACCTAATTAATTAATTAAAATAAAATTTAATAAATTAATTGTTAACAAACAAAATAATAGTAATAATAAAAAGGTTATGAAATTTATTAAAAGAAAAAGGTTAATTGAAGGTGATCAAATTTTTTTTAGGTTAATTATGGTTAAAGGTTAATTAATTAGTTAATATAATAATAAATAATTAAGAAAATTAGAGAAAAAGCAAGAAAAAGAACCAAGTTTGCAAAAAGGTTGGAGGCTGGACTTGAACTCACACCCTCCTTTTCACAGGTACCCCCTTCGTCCACTGAGCCATGCGCGCCTGGTGTTAGTAAATGACAACAAACAATTATATAATAAACGTAAAGGAAAGAAATCAGTTAAAAAATACATTTTGGAGGCTGGATTCGATCCCCTCCCTTCCACTTCATATGTACGCCTCTCATCCCTATGTCAGTGCGCGCCTGGTGACAACAATATGAAACAAGAAAAATATAAAATAAATTGAATTTTTAATTCCTGATGAGCGCGCCACCTGTCGTCTTCTACCTTCAGACCTGCAAAATTTCCTGCGAATTTTGTTGCCATCTTTGCTGCGGTTTTTTGGCAACTAAACCTGCATTTTCTTAAACATTCAAGACATATACAATTAGATCAAATTAAATAGACCAAACAATTTCCCACAAGGTCTACAATTCAAATATGTTGTACAAAGGTCTTTAGATGGTCTAAATCAAGAATCCCCAAATTGGGACCCTAAACCCTAGCCATGGCATAACTCGGGCAAGGCCATGAAATTTCAAACAAACGATCCAGAAAGCATCTATACAATGATACAAGCAATGTTAGATAAACAAAGTCGATTAAAACATCAAGAATAAATGGAATCAAAAAATTCAAGAAAGCTTCAAAATTCAATTCGGTTCATGCATTTTTTGTATGAATTTGATAATGATGACGATGGGGATAGGTTTAGGGAGTCTCAAAGATTCATTTGCAACTTTTAAAACACTTGGAAAAGGCTTGAAACCTAGAAACCAAATTTGAAATTTTCCTTGACTTTTTGAAGTTTGAAAGTGCTTTTTCTCTCTGAATTTTCATCCTCCAATCCTTATGGTCTTGTTGTGATTTAGGTTTAAACTTTGGGCCTTAGAAGGTGGATTTGGAATTGATTGGATGTGAAGAAATCCTCTTGCCAAAATTGTCCAAAAATCAAATTATATCATCCTTTTTTTATCTTGCACGAATTTGGAAGGGTTCAATCATCTTAATCACCAAATATTTGATCCCGAAATAAATTTTAGATCAAATCTTTGATTTTTTTTATAATTTATTTCAATTAAAATTGAATTTTAATGATTAAAATCCAATATAATATAAAATAAATAATAAAAATCAGAAAATATAATCCATGGGTCGTGAATAGTCTTAGGATTGAGTTTGGGTTGAAAGATTTTTGGACTTGTCTTGTGAGATACAAATTTGTAGAGAATTGAATTTCCTTTAAAATGAGCTTTGGATGTGAAATTTTTGATGAACTATATGAAAGTTATGGCTGGTCAAAGTACAATTGACGTTTTCTACACAAAACCCTAATTTAGTAACTCCTGATTCTTGATGATTCTTAGGTTTCCTTGATGAATCATGATCAACCCTTGATTAAATGATGAATTTCACCTCATAACATTGATGTTGACCAAAAATCTTTAAGTTTGACTTTATGTTGACCACAGTTGACTTTTTGACCAAGTTAACTGATTTTTGGGTATTTGAGCATATGACTAACCAAACTTGTAGGGAAAGCCTTGGAACTTGACATGATGATTCTTTGAGTTATATGGGATGTCATGAAGTCCACTTGAGGATTTAGAGGTTCAATTTTCCTTGGGAACATCAAAACCCTAGTTTAAGATCCATTGCTTAGGAGGAGGCTTTGTCTGATGAAACCTTGAAACCTTGTGAGCAATTGTGAATCTTGTGACTATTAGGAGACCTCTTGAGACACACTATCTTGAATATGGGAGTGAAAATTTTGGGGTACAAAAGCTTCCCCTGTTCAATTTTATGTGACCTGAGGAGTTAGATTGGCACGTACGCCATTCGTGACTTGAAGGTTGAAGAGGATTGAACACTAAAACCCAAAAATTTGCACTTGCCGGTGCGTAAAAGTAATAATGTTGGTTGATTTTATTGCTTGAATGAGCTTAAAGATGTCATTCAGAGTATCTAGAGATGGGCTTGTAGATGCCATCCAAAGTATTTGTTGGTAGAAGTATTTGAATGTCTCTACATTTGACTCTATCTTAACGTTGTTACTGCACTAAGTATCAAAATTAGATATTCTTCTTGACCATATCTGAACTGTCTCTGTAACATATTCGAGCTAAGTATCAGCACTAGATCTTCGTGTAGATCGTCTCTGAATTATATCTGGGGGGAAATATATCATGTAATAAGTATAAGCACTAGATCTTCGTGTAGATCGTCTATAAACCATCTCGAGGAAAATATCTTTATTTAAGTATCAAAATTAAATCTTCGTTTCGATTATTTCTGAAAATACCCCGCACTAAGTATCAAAACTAGATCTTCGTATAGATTGTCTCTGAACTATCTCAAGGACTATATCCTGAACTGAGCATCAATACTAGATCTTCGTTTAGATCGTCTCTGAATTGTTTCTGGAAAATATCCTGCACTAAGTATCAGCACTAGATCTTTGTTTAGATCGTCTCTGAACTGTCTCAGGGAGTTGGTAATATTTATCTGACTGCGAACTATCCTGAAAAGGAAAAGTTAATTTTATGCAAGATTATTTGATGCATGTCTAGCATGACGTTCTTAATGTACATGAGAATGTCGTATGTATTATGGATGCGTATGCCATGATATGATGTAAATAATGTATGTATGAATCATGTAGTAGAAACTTATCAGTAACTTCGTGTAATAACTTCTTGCTGGGTAAAATAAATCCCGATTCGTTGTTGAGGAGTATGAAGACATCGTTCCCGTCTTGTTTCAGAATATTGTACTTTGGATCTTCCGTTTTCCGTTTTCCATTTGTCGTACTTCTTATTGAAAGATTAAATTCCTAAATACTCTGACTGGGGATAAAAAAGACGGGCATTCCCTTGAGAGACTTATTCGACCAAGTGTCAATTCTTCGGAGGATATCATGCTTGAGAGAAATCTGCTTGAGGATCTCATAGAGTTGGAAGTACAAGAGGCTGCTTGGAATACTTTGTAAAGATGTTGTGGCCTTGCACAGACACTTGATTACCTGATTCACTACACAGACACATCACTGATCACATGCCTTGCCTTGCAAAACATCATGACATCATTAATCATTTGTGTTCTTTTTATTCTCAGGGTTCGTTACCTCATATTCCTGGTCATATTTGCTGCTTCAACATGGAGATTCCAAGGAAGAGAAATGTCCATTATACTTTCCCACATCCAGAAACAGATGGTATTCAGAAGTTAATTAGCTTGATGAGTGATAAAGTGCATGATGATTTCAGAAAAGAGTTTGGAAAGATCCTAGACTATGTGAATAAGCCAACCATTGACCAGAGGGATAGCTTGCATTATCTACTGCAGTTCTATGATCCACAACTGAGGGTCTTTGTTTTCCCTGACTACATCTTGGCTCCCACATTAGAAGAGATATCCAGCATCCTCAGAATTCCCATAAAAAATGTTGCTCCTTACTATGGCTTAGAGAAGATGCCTTCATCCAAAGATATAGTTGATTCCTTTCTTTTGGATTTATCCAAGGTTAGCAGAGGACTGGATGCCACAGGTAAAGGACATTTCTTGGATTTTCTTATCAAGGAAGCTCAGGATCTGGCCTCTGAAAACAAGTGGGCTAAATTCAGCACCTTGTTTGCTTTGATAGTGTATGGGACCTGTTTGTTTCCAGGAGAAAAGGGTTTGATCAGCATGGAAGCCATCACTATATTTGCCAGAAGAAATCAAGTGCCTACTTTGCTAGATGACTTTTACTATGGAGTTCACCACAGGAATGAGAAGATAAAGGGACATGTGAATTGTTGTGCTCCCCTATTTGCTGACTGGTTTGTAAGGCAACTCCCTAAATCAGGGCCTTTTCAGAATTTGAAACAATCTTGGAAGTGGTCCAAAAGATTAATGGGCTTAACCTCAGTTGACATTGCTTGGGGATGCAATAGGGATCTTGTAGGCAAAGAGATCTTGGTAAGTTGTGGGAGTTTCCCAAATATGCCCTTGATAGGAAGAAAAGGTGGGATCAGCTACAATCCTATCTTATCCAGGAAACAGTTTGGCTATCCCCTGAGAGATGTACCTTTGATTGAAGAAGTGAATGAGTCACTATACTTTCCAGCTGAAGGTAACCTAAATATGAGCTTTCTAGCATCTCAAGTTTGGGAAGTTAGAGTGATGAAAGGGAAGAAAGACTTTGGGAGAGTAGACCCCAAGACTTATGACCCTTTTGCCACCTATTTGGAAAATTGTGTGGAGACTTTGTTGCTCCCATTCTCTAAGGAACCACCTCTTTATCCTAAGGAGGTAACACCCACAACTTCAGTTCCTCTTCAAGAATATAAAAAATTGGAAGCCTTGGTTCAACAACTTAGATTGGAGAATCAAGAAGCCTACAATTCATGCCAGAAGTTAAAAATGAAAAATCAGAAATTGGAAGAAAGGGCTCACAAAGCTGAAGAAATGGTCAGGCTCAAGCAGCAAGACTTTCAAGAGAGAGAGCTCTACTTCAAGAAAAGGGGATTAGTTGAAACTCACAAGGCGGCTCAGCACTGGAAAAAGAAGAAAGAGTTGAATGAAGCTAATGAAGCTATCAGCTTATGGCAAGAGAAGTGGGAAGACAATTTGAAGAAGCAGACAGAGCTGGAAGTCAAGAACAAACTAGAAATCAAGAGTCTTCAAGATTCTTTGGATGGACAGAGAGAGCTCCTTCAGAAGGCTTATCATCAAGAAAAGAGTCATCTCCAAGGTCTAGCAGAAAGTCAACAAGAAGTAAAGGAAGCTTAGAAAGAAATAGAAGAGTTGAAATTGAAAGCTGACATTAAGAGGACCAAGATTGATTCCCTCACAAGCCAGGAAAGGGAAAAGGTGTTCCTACAACAGATTGAGGAATTGCATGCCTCCTTTGACCTTAGGGATATCCTGATTCAGAAGCTTGTGCAGGAACCTACACATCCAGATATAGCTCATCTGTTGCAAGGTGTCAAGCTCCTTAGTTGGAGGTTACATGATGTAGATTTTCCTAAGCTTTAGTCTTGTATTCATATGACTTGGATTACCCACATGCTTGTTGTGGGAGTCCTATTTCTCTTGATGTACCTTTTGATGTATGAACTTGTACCCATTGAGAGTTTTTTCTATTACAGTTTCCTTTTGAATCACCTGAAGTCTCTGATTGTTTATATGTCGCACAGATACAAGATATTGAATGCTGCCACTACACATCCGAATGTCACACAATGTCTTCTTCTTCTCAACACCGGAATTGGAAAGTAAACAAAACCTTGAGAATAAAAGGAACACATTGCATTTCATATACATCATTTGCATTTTTCTTTGTTTTTGCAGGTTTTCTACAGGTTGCTTAACGTATCTGCATTTTCAGGTAAAGATTGCGCGAGCTGCCAAGACCCGACACTTCAGATAGAACATTCCCCATCGTTACGCAACACGCAACAACCAGAGGACAGTCATGGATGCTATGCAAACTGAGCTCAACGAACTCCGCACCAGGATGGGAAAATTCATGGTCATGATGCAAGGGATGGCCCAAGGACAACTAGATTTGAGGGCTGCAATCCAGGGACTCAACCCTCCTCGGACTGATCCTCCTGTAGTCACTCCAGAAGTACAAGTGAATCCTCCCAACACCAACAATGGCCCAGGTGGATCTCCAGTTCCAGAACCTGGTACAACCTTCATCCCTGTGCAAGACAGACAAGAGGATCAGTTTTCCCCCTTTGACAATTATATGGGATTTGGTGCGGAAGGAAATTTCTTGGACTTTTTGCTGCTGGCTGAGAAGGTCAAAGCCCTTGAGTGTAAGGACACTCTTGGGATAGATGTATCTGACATGGGCCTAGTCCCTGGGGTGGTCATTCCTCACAAGTTCAGGCCACCTACTTTTGACAAGTATAATGGTAGCTCCTGTCCTAAAACTCATTTACAGACGTTCTACTAAAAGATTGATGACCATACCAGGGATGAGAAGCTCTGGATGTATTATTTCCAAGATAGTCTCTCCGGAGGATCCTTGGAATGGTATATGAAGTTAGAGAGAAGCTCCGTGAGAAGCTGGAAAGAATTGGGAGAAGCATTCCTTAAACAATATCAGTATAACATCGACATGGCGCCCAGTTGCACTCAGCTCCAAAGTCTGAGTCAGAAAAACTCAGAGAGCTTCAAAGATTACGCACAGAGATGGCGTGAAGTGGATGCTAGGGTGCAACCACCGCTGCTAGAAATGGAGATAATGGACCTTTTCATGGATACTCTTCCTGTGCACTTTATGGAAAGGTTGGCGGGATGTTCCTCAAGCAGATTTTCAGATATTATCTTGACCGGCAAAAGGATATAGAGCTGGATCAAGCAAGGGAAGATTCAGAATAGGGGCGCTTCAACTTCTGGTGTCAAGAAACCCTTGTTGAAGAGGAGAGAAGGAGAGACTGGGGCAGTATACGCACAGAGAGGCAGAGGTAACAGAGGTGTTTATCAGCAAGTGGCCCCTGTCACTATCTCAGCTCAGCCTGTTCAACAACAAGTCCAACAACCACAACAGCAACGCCAACAAGGGTATCGACAAAGATCCCCTCGTCCATATTATCCCTAAAAGACCAGAGAAAGACAGTTTGAAACTCCACCTATGTCCTATTCTCAGCTCTTGAAGAATCTTCTCCAGCTCCAAATGGTTCAGCACCGAACTTTACAACCCCCGAAGCCGAGGCAACTCCCTGAAGGTTATGATACGAATACCCGATGTAAATTTCATTCCGGAGCTCCCGGACATACCACAAAAAATTGTAAAGCCTTAAAGTATGTAGTCCAAGACCTGTTAGATTCTAAGGCGATTAACTTCGCTCCTACTCCAAACGTGATACAGAACCCCATGCCTCCTCACAGGGGTGTAGTTGGGGCAATTAGTGATGGAGAGAGTCTAAATCTGGTGTGTGATCTCAATGACCTGCAAACTCCGTTGAGTGCTGTTAAGGCTTGTTTGGCCCAGAGGGGTGTTTTTCCAGGTTGTGAAGACGATTGCCCAGGGTGTGCTGTAGCTCCAGATGGTTGTGAGAAGTTGAAAAAGGGGATCCAAAGTATGATTAATGAAGGAGTTTTATAGTTTGACAAGGTTGTAAAAGAAAGAGAAGTCTCTACAATAACCATTTTCTATGACCCGTCTCAAGTTCCTCCACATGCCAGAATAGCACCGATAACTATCACCACTGCAGGGCTAGTAATGTATCAAAGTTATAAGGCCATTCCTTGGCATTATGGTGGTGAAGTATATTGTAACGGCCAGAAGCAAGAATTGGCCACTTCTAGTACGTCTCCAGATCGAGTAGAAAATGTTGGAGTAGGAGGCTTTACTAGGAGTGGGAGGTTGTTCGCGCCAGAAACACTGAGAAACAGTGTGATACCACTCAAAGACACTACAGAAGCCCAAGCTAAAGCCAGAGGGAAGCAGCCAATGACTGCTAATGAACCCATGCCAATGGTGGACCCAGACATTACATTTGATAAAGAGGCTGAGGAGTTCTTGAGAATCATCAAGAAGAATGATTACAAGATTGTGGACCATTTGCAACAAACTCCATCGAAGATCTCTATCTTGTCCTTGTTAATGTGTTCTAACTCCCACCGGAAGGCTCTATTGAAAATCCTGAATAAAGCTTATGTACCTCAGGATATCTCGGTGAACCAATTGGAGACGGTGGTATCTAGTGTCAATGCCAGTCATGGATTGGGCTTTACAGACATGGATTTAACCTCTGAGGGTCGGGCTCAGAATCGGGCATTCCATATTTCCTTAGAATGTAAAGGTGCAATGCTATCTCATGTGTTGGTGGACACCGGATCATCCCTGAATGTTCTTCCCAAGAAGGTATTGATGAAGTTGGATTATGACGGAGTGATTTTGAAGCCCAGTGACCTGGTAGTTCGAGCTTTCGATGGATCGAGAAGGTTAGTGTTTGGGGAGGTAGAATTTCCAATCAAAGTGGGTCCAAAAATATTCAATGCCACATTCTATGTAATGGACATACAACCTGCATATAGTTGTTTCCTACGAAGGCCATGGATACATTCGGCAGGGGCAATATCATCCACACTCCATCAGAAGCTGAACTTCGTCTAGGAAGGACAAATTGTAACAGTATGTGGGGAAGAGGATATCTTCATCAGTCATCTGGCTTCATTCAAATATGTGGAGATGGATGGTGAGATAGTAGAAACTCCATGTCAGGCTTTTGATCCCCTGAAAACTGAATTGGCATCTTCGTCAGCAGCTTCTTCTGAAGAATCAAAGAAGGGGGTTTCCATAACTTCTTATAAACAAGCTTTGAAGGTAGTGCAATCAGGAACACGAGAAGGCTGGGGAAGTTCAGTAGAAGTGTCAGAAAAGAAGGATATGTTTGGTGTTGGCTACCATCCTGGGCAGTCATCATCTGAACAAAGCGCTAGAGGTCGTCAAGGCCTGATTACCTTCACGAGTGCGGGAATGGTGGATTATGGAAGCATTAGTGTCGTGCAGGATGACACAGTTGATAGTGATTGTGACTTAGACGAGTGGATCAGACCTTGTGCTCCAAAGACTCAGCTCATAAATTGGTCGTCTGAAAGGCTTATCTCAGTCACCTCCTTTGAAGAGTAATGATTGTTTGCTTTTGTCTTTCCTGTACTCAAGCATTGTGTCTTGCCCGGGGCATAGTAGCTTATTGTAAGGGTTCTTTTGTTCCTAACACAATTCATAATCATTAATAAAGCTGACGTTTCGCATTCATCCATGTTGTTCCTTGTCTTTCATTTTTGCTTTTGTTTTTCAAAAAGATAGAAAAGTTTTAAAGTGGCAATGTTTCTCGTTTTCTCAAACTCTTTCTAAAGCCTTGCATGAATCACCATTCATGCAGGCGCTCGTCACCGGATCTTATCAATGACGACCCTGCTATGGCTAAGTATGACTTTGACAATCTGATTTACCAAGCCGATGAGGAAGGTGAAGAAGATTGCGAACTACCCTAAGAGTTAGTCAGATTGCTTAAACAGGAGGAAAAAATGATTTAGCCGCATGAAGAGGCCATCGAAGTAATAAACCTGGGTACCGAAGAAGAAAAGAATGAAGTTAAGATCGGGGCCGCATTAGAAGAATCTATCAAGACACGTCTAATTGCCATGCTTCGAGAATATGTTGATGTCTTTGACTGGTCTTACCAGGACATGCCTGGTTTAGACACTGATATTGTGGTACACAAGTTGCCTTTGATAGAAGACTGCCCGCCAGTGAAGCAAAAGTTGAGGCGCATGCGCCCTGATATGGCAATCAAAATCAAGGAGGAAGTACAAAAACAATTTGATGCTGGTTTTTTGTTGTGGCCAGTTACCCTCCATGGGTTGCTAATATTGTATCGGTCCCTAAAAAAGACGGTAAAGTCAGGATATGTGTAAACTACAAGGATTTAAACAGGGCCAGCCCCAAAGATGACTTCCCTCTGCCTCACATAGATGTGCTTGTTGATAATACTACTCAGATTTATGTGTTCTCTTTCATGGACGGGTTTTCAGGTTATAACCAGATTAAGATGTCTCCCGATGATATGGAAAAGACTACCTTCATCACGCCTTAAGGCACCTTCTGTTACAAGGTCATATTGTTTGGTCTGAAGAATGCTGGAGCCACTTACCAACGTGCAATGGTAACACTATTTCACGACATGATTCATCATGAAATTGAGGTTTATGTTGATGATATGATAGCAAAATACCAAACAGAAGGAGATCACTTGGTTAATCTAGAAAAGTTGTTTGACAGACTCCGAAAGTTCAGATTGAGGTTGAATCCGAACAAGTGCACCTTTGGGGTCCGTTCCGACAAGCTACTGAGCTTCATTGTTAGTGAGCGGGAATTGAGGTTGATCCAGCCAAAGTAAAATCCATCCAAGAGATGCCTGAACCAAAGACTGAAAAGCAAGTGTGTGGTTTCTTAGGGAGACTAAAATACATTGTATGGTTTATCTCTCACCTAATAGCCACGTGTGATCCCATCTTTAAGCTTCTGAGGAAGAATCAGGCCATCAAATTGAATGAAGACTGTCAGCAAGCCTTTAACCGAATCAATGAGTACCTGCCAGAACCTCCAATTCTCATGCCTCCAGTTCTAGGGAGACCCTTGATCATGTATCTTACTGTGCTCGAAGGATCAATGGAGTGTGTGTTGGGTCAGCAGGACGAGTCTGGTCGAAAAGAGCACGCCATTTATTACCTTAGCAAAAAGTTTACCGATTGTGAGACACGCTACTCACTACTCAAGAAAACTTGTTGCGCTTTGGCATGGGCTGCTCGCCAACTAAGATAGTACATGCTGACTCACACCACTCTCTTAATTTCCAAGATGGATTCTGTGAAATATATCTTCGAGAAACCGGCTCTAACAGGAAGGGTAGCCCGATGGAAAATGATTCTAACGGAGTATGATATCCATTACACTTCGCAAAAAGCAATAAAAGGGAGTGTATTGTTAGAATACCTGGCTCAGCAGCCAATTGATGATTATCAACCCATGAAATTTGAGTTTCCGGATGAGGACATCATGTTCCTCAAGTCGAAGGACTGTGAAGAACCACTTCTGGAGGAGGGGCCAGACCCTGAATCCAAATGGAAGTTGATGTTTGACGAAGCTGTGAACATGAACGGAAGCGGAGTAGGTGCTGTCATTATCTCACCAGAGGGTGTCCATACACCTTTAGCTGCTCGGTTGACTTTCGAATGCACTAACAATGAGGCAGAGTATGAAGCTTGCATCACAGGGATTGAAGAGGGAATCAACTTGCGAGTCAAGAACCTCGAGATATTCAGAGATTTAGCTCTAGTGGTAAACCAAGTCAATGGCAAATGGTTAGTTCATCAACCTCACTTGGTTCCTTATAGGGATTATACTAGGAGGCTGCTAACTTTCTTCACCATAGTCGAGTTGAATTATATTCCTTGAGATGAAAATCAGTTCGCTGATGCTCTAGCAACTTTGTCATCTATGATTAAAGTTTGTCAAGAGAATTTCGTGCCTCGAATCATGGTCTCCCGTCTTGAAAGACCTGCTTATGTCTTTGTAGTTGACAGTGGTGAAGATAACGAACCTTGGTATCATGATATCAAGCAAATTTTGAAGACTCAAGAGTACCCGACCGGGGCATCCAGTAAAGACACAAAGACCCTCAGAAGACTAGCAGGTGGTTTCTTCTTGAATCAAGATGGTGTGCTGTACAAGCGAAACTTCGACATGGTTCTGCTCAGATGCGTGGATAGACATAAAGCAGACCTGTTGATGCAAGAGGTGCATGAGGGCTCCTTTGGTACCCATGCTGGAGGACATGCTATGGCCAAGAAATGGTTGAGATCAGGATATTATTGGATCACCATGGAATCCGATTGCTGTAAATATTCCCGCAAGTGTCATAAGTGCCAGATTTATGCTGATAAGGTCCATGTACCTCCGAACCCCTTGAGTGTTATATCTTCACCATGGTCGTTCGCCATGTGGGGCATTGATATGATTGGCAAGATTGAGCCAACAACTTCCAACGGTCACCGTTTCATCCTGGTTGCTATAGACTATTTCATGAAGTGGGTCGAAGCGGCGTCTTATGCCAACGTTACAAAACAAGTGGTATCCCGGTTTATTAAAAGAGACATCATTTACCGGTATGGAATCCCCGAAAGAATCATTACTGATAATGGTTCTAACCTCAACAACAAGATGATGGTTGACTTGTGTCGGGATTTCAAAATAGAGCATCACAACTCTTCGCCGTATCGCCCGAAGATGAATGGCATCGTCGAGGCGGCCAACAAGAACATCAAGAAGATCATGCAGAAGATGGATGTGACATACAAAGACTGGCATGAGATGCTACCATTTGCGTTACATGGGTACCGAACGTCGGTGCGCACTTCAACCGGGGCAACCCCGTTCTCATTGGTATATGGTATGGAGGCAGTCCTACCAATTGAAGTGGAGATCCCCTCGTTGAGGTTAATGATGGACATTAAGCTAGATGAAGCTGAATGGCTCCGATCCAGATACAATCAATTGAGCCTCATTGAAGAAAAACGCCTAACAGCTGTATGCCATGGACAGTTGTATCAGCGTCGCATGAAATAAGCTTTCAACAAGAAGGTACGACCTCAAAGGTATATACCAGGTGACCTGGTGCTGAAAAGGATTCTTCCTCCTCTTAACGATCACAGGGGAAAATGGACACCCAATTATGAAGGACCATTCGTGGTTAAAAAGGTTTTCTTAGGTGGAGCCTTAATGCTAACAACCATGGATGGAGAAGACTTCCATTCCCCTGTCAACACAGACGCAGTAAGAAAATACTTCGTGTAAAAAAAGGACCCACTGGATAAAAATAGAATAAAGATCCAGGCAAAAAATGGGCATCTCGGTGAGCCAAAAACAGAATAAAAGGCTCGGGCAAAAATTAGGGAAATGTTGAAAAAATGTACACCCGCTTAGTTGAAAAGCCACATCGGACAGCTCAGGCAAAAAAGGGTATCCCGGTGGATTGAAAACCCGAAAGGGCGATCCACGCAAAAGAGGGACTAACACGAACGAGTGCGATCTGCGAAATTCGTAATCCATCTGCAACTGAGGTTATTCTAAGGGTTGAAGACCAATTCAATTACCTTTCTCAAGAGGCAGAGCAAGCGGATAGTCTTGAAGATATAAGAGTCATAGTCGGGTCGAAACTTGATGAGATCCATTTTTCGCATTGCCAATAGGATAGTCTGTTTTCCTTTTGGGTGATTTCCTCTTTCCATGGAATGGCTTCCTGATGTAATGCCTATTCATGGCCATGTTCCAAATCAATAAAATTCAATTTCAATCAACTTGTGACTATTTGCTTCTTGTTTTTGTTTTTCATCTAGCATTGTTTGATTGCAAAAACGTCCAGTAAATTATGATTTTTTATTGTGTTGTGAACATTTGAATGCTTTCTAACTCATGTAGGAAGACCGAAACATTTAATACAACTCTAAAAGGTTAAGTGGTTGGGATAGTGATTCATACCATAAGCCTGGGGCATACAGGTCCAGAACTAACTCTCCATGTTGCAGGCACTATCAATTGTGTTTACACAGGTGCAGGTACATGTGTTGCTAGCAGAGCTAAATCAGATTTCCAGGAGGAATATTTTGACAGTACTTGAACAAGAACAGGTGCCTTCCTATGTGTCTCTTGTTATCCCCAGTAGAAGTGAGGTTGAAATTCTTCCCCAGCAATAATGACAAAAGATGTTTGTCCTCCCCAAGCCGAGGTTTCCCTTCAATACAGGGGCAATCCCTAGCAATACAAGGAATTTCTTTCTCCCCAGCAAGTTGCTTCCTCAGCAGTGCCATACATCTGGCTCCCCCAGCCAAGTCAGGAGGTCTCCACTTCCCCATCAGAGTTAAAAAAAGGGTCCATCTCCAGCAGGGTCTTGGCTCTCCAATCTCAAAGTCCAATTTATTTTTGGCAACGACGGCAGTTCAGAGCCGGCATATCAATAATATTGTTCCCCACAAAGTTGTTTCCTCCTCACCAGGACTAACCAGATCAATGCAGTGATCATCAGTTCTCCCCAGTCAAGCCATCTGGGATACTTGCAGTCTCCTTCCAGGAGATCCTTTTACATTTGCATACGCATAGTTATCATTGCATTTGCATCTTCCCAAAGCGTAGCATTTCCATTGTCATGGAGCATTACACCATAAATTCAAGCATGTGCATACCAGCATGAGCCAGTTTTGAGGTATATTACATAAAACCTATAACATCTTTTCAACTAGAAATACTCCCCACAGAAGATACTTATACCATTTTCCAGGCATCTTTGTCTTTCCAAGTCAATGTTTTTCATTCTTTCTGTGGCTTGATTCGCTCAGTAGTCGCGTGTTTTTTGTGTGGCTTGATTCGCTCAGCAGTCACATTGTCGAGTCCCATTCCGCTAATGGTCTCGTTAAGCCCTGCTTCTCCAACAGGCACTTTCTGTGGCTTGATTCACTCAACAGTCGCGTGTTTTCTTTGCGGCTTGATTTGCTCAGCATTCACATTGTCGAGTCCCATTCCGCTAATGGTCTTGTTAAGCCTTGTTTCACCAACATGCATTTTCCGTGGCTTGATTCGCTCAGCAGTCGCGTGTTTTCTTTGTGGCTTGATTCGCTCAGAAGTCACATTGTCGAGTCCCATTCCGCTAATGGTCTCGTTAAGCCCTGTTTCGCCAATAGACACTTTTCATGGCTTGATTCGCTCAGCAGTCGCGTGTTTTCTTTGTGGCTTGATTCGCTCAGCAGTCACATTTTCGAGTCTCATTCCGCTAATGGTCTCGTCAAGCCCTGTTTCGCCAACAGGCACCTTTCTTTGTGGCTTGATTTGCTCAGTAGTCACATTGTCGAGTCCCATTTCGCTAATGGTCTCGTTTCAAGCCCTGTTTCGCCAACAAACACCTTTCTTTGTGGCTTGATTCGCTCAGCAGTCACATTGTCGAGTTTTATTTCGCTAATGGTCTCGTTAAGCCTTGTTTCGCCAACAGGCATTTTCTTTGTGGCTTGATTCGCTCAGCAGTCACATTGTCGAGTTCCGTTTTGCTAATGGTCTCGTTTTCAAGCCTTGTTTCGCCACCAGGCACCCTCTTTGTGGCTTGATTCGCTCAGCAGTCACATTGCAGGTTATTGCAATGATCCTATCCCCCTGGTTCTATTCCCATTACCTATTCAGAGGTAAAAAAAAGGCAGATGACATTTCTCTTATCCACCGAGTTAAAATTTCCAAGTTTTATTAGAGTATTAAATCACTCCATACCTTGAACGTCTAAAAGTTGTTGCAATTATTCGTTCAGGCCTGCAGATGATTGAATAGGGGCATCTGTAATACCTCAAAATTTTCCCTCTCATTTCCTCAACATTTTGCATAGCATTTAGCATACATAAGTGCATGAAATAATCAAAAACATTGCATCATGTGTAGCATAGCTGAGGCATAGGTATGTGATCAATGATTGGAGCAATTGAAGGCTATACAAAGGCAACCAAAAGGCTACAAAGCTTCCCAACCTTGTGCAAGGGGTTCACAACATCCCACAAGTCTTCATTGGAAGCCACAAGCCATGGAAAGATTTGAATTCATCGAAGGAGGCAAGCAATGCAACATCTCCTGATGAAAATGGGCCAAATTAGGGTTTCTATTCTACTGGGCTTCTTAGTGAAATTTTGATTCAAAGTGGATTCCATTGTCTTATATATGATGTCAAGTGCCTAGGGTTCAAATTTCATCCACAAATTCATTTTGGAAGAGGTTCAATTGGTCAGATGGGTTGAAAACCAAGGAATCTGGGAAAAGGCAACCGAGCTAGGTAAAAAAGGCCGACTCCTGACTTTTAAGATCAAAATCATGAAATTAGGGTTGCAATGATCCTATGGTTCAAATTTGGTCAATAAATGATGGAGGAATCATAAAAAATCAAGAAAAAAAATCATTTGAAAAGTGGTTGATTTCACCTTTCCCTCCACTTTTCCTTCCACTTTCCTTCCACATTTCCTTTCATTCTTTCCCTCTTGTTTTTCCATTTCAATTTCACTCCATTTCCTTTGGATGCTTCTACCATGTTCCACAATCTTCTAGAGTATTTCATGGAATATTCCCTCTCCAACCCTAACCCTAACTAACTACAAACCTAACTCCATTCCTAAACCTAAATCCATTCCCAAACCTAGCTCCAAGCCTAGCCCCTATATAATCATTAATCACTTCAATGCAAAAGGTTCCCAATTTTTCACTTTCTCACAATTTCTAGAATCACTTTTTCTCTCTCACCTTTCCTCCATTTCCCTTTTCACCAAAGCTTTTTTGAAGAAGCTCTTCAAGTTTCACATTGAAACTTGAAGATCTTAAAGCTTAGCCTCCAACCTTCATTGAATTATGGATTGTAGAAGAAGAAGCTACTGATTTTTGTGAAGATTTCGACTTATCGGAAGTGCAAGAAGGCTCAAGCATCAAGAACGCATTTATTTTGAGGATTCGCGGTTTTCTTGGTTTTCTCTTCGATCAAGCTCTGATTCTTGCAACATTTACCGAAGCACTTCTCCGCTTCATATGTTGGTGGTCTAAAATCACTTTTACTTTAAGTTATTCTCTTCATCTCTCCATTTTGGCATTCTTTAAGTGCTTTTCGTATTGCTTATGTTTGATTACGTTTTCGTTATATTTTGCATGCGATTTATGGTTTTTAATGGATTAGAAGCTAGGTTGTAGCTTGTTATAGGTTTTAGCATGTGTTAGTAAGTTATAATTAAGTAGAAATTCGTGTTAGCATGATTAGGTGGGGGTTAGGGTTGTTTAGAAGTAAGATTGTGGCCAAAAGCACTTATTTCAAAACAATTTTTCACTTTCTGTTCAGTGTTAACCGGTTAACGCTTTGGTTAACCAGTTAACACATGCATTTTTGGCCATTTTTAGTGATGTCTGGGGTGCGTTAACGAGTTAACCATCTGGTTAACCGATTAACGCTGTAGAAATTCAGAATTTTAGCTTATTTGCTCACTTGTTCTTGTTTCTTTGTGCCTCTAATGTTCATACATGCTTAGGTACTAATTTTAGGGAATTTTCTAGGTTGGTTTCGACATCTCATCCCCCCATTTCGAGTCGTTTCGACGCGTTTCCGTTCATGTTGCATATTATGCGTTTATGTGTTCATTTGTGTATAATTTAACTTCTTGCACTTTGTTACTATGTCCACACACTTTTTGTCATGTAAATAATCATGTTGCATTCTATTTTTTCATCTTTCGCACAATTTGTTAACTCATTTGCATGTCATTGTATCAATATATATGTTGCATTTCACATAACCATGTATGTATGTGCATTTGGTTGCATGTTTGATCATATCATTCACATCAATTCAATTCTGAATTTTGCATTGAGCTTGACATTCTTGTTGATCTATCATGTTGCATATTCATGATCAATGCTCATTATGTTCATATGCCATGTTCATGTGCCATATTTTGCATACTTGTTGCATAATAAATCATGTGGTGCATTCTTGCATAATCCCTAAAAAATGCTCATGTTCATTCAATTATGTATGTTGATCTATGTTCAAATGCACATTCATGATTAATTGGTACATTTTTCATTGAGTTTGTGCATTAAAAAATGAAAAAAATCAAATATGCAGTTTACATTTCATAGCTGACATTGCATATAGGTGCTGTAAAATACATGTTGTTTGTTATTGTCGCTCCCTGGATTTCCATCCTCGTACAAACGCGAAAGTGGCGTGGAAAAAGAAAAGAGTCGCCAGCCAGGCATTTTTATCCCGAAGAAAGGGAATGGTAATGTTGCACAAACCAGAAGAAAGAAAGAGGAAGGACACAGGTCCTGCGAACCAAAGAGACTGAGTTCGGGAGTCGGTTACGACCTGGGAAGGTATTAGCACCCAGATCGTCCGCCGTACCCGACGGGATCCACGCTTGCAAAAGAAACTATTTCAAAGGGCGAGGGTATGAAAACTGTAGCAAAAGAAATGAAAATGAAAAGAAACTGGAACTGGAAAAGAACTGAAATAAGAAACAAAGAGAAAAATGTAGGGAAAATAAAGATTGTGCTCGAACGGGCCCTACCCCGCTGCCTACGCACCTCATCAGGATAATGAGGATCAAAGACGCCGTAGTTCCCCTAACTAGGGGTACTAAAAGGAAATTGCTTTTGAATTAAAGCTTGAACTGCCTATGCCATTGCTCAGGTGTTGCGGACTCGGACGACGAGTGCGTAACCGTCTTGCAAAGTGACAAGTAGGAGCAAGTTCGCGTACGGAGCGAATGAGGTGAGAAAAGAATTCCCGAAGGAAAGACGCTTATTGTTTGTTTGTGTTTTTTATGAAGCTTTTATGAGTGTGTCACAAGGAAGTGAACTCAAGCTCTCTTCAATGGAATGTGTACTTGTCACTACATTCCAAGATGGAATAATAGAACAAGCACACTCAAGTAAGGAGAAGATCCCCAAAACTTGAACCCAAAGATTAGGTCTTAGGCTCACTAACTTGTTTACTTATCAAGTGTTTTGGTATTTACAAATGAAGAAGTGTTTTTTATGCTTTTCTTTTATGAAGAAGATACCTTGATCAGACTTGTGCATCACAAGGTAAACTTGTACTATCCCAAGATGGGAAGACTACAAGCATACCTCATGGAATAAGGCTATGGATCAAGACATCACTTCAAACTTATTAAAGTGTTTTTTAGAGTTATGAGATGAGAAGAGAAGAAGAACCAAAAGGATCTCAAAGGAAAAATTCTAAAGGGGACTAAAATAATCCTAAGTGTTAACATGCATGGATGCCCTAAGGGTTAGTGAGGTTTCTATCCTAATGAAGAAGGAAAGAAGAAGAGAAGAAGATAGAAGAAGAGATGAGAAAGGCCTAAGCCCAACAACAAAGAGTTAGTGCACATAAACATAAGAGGAGAAGATGAGGATTGGAGATGTGGAACTCAATTCCCACATCTCACACTTACCATAGCCCCTGCAAGGTTAGTATGCATACAAGTGAAACAAAATGAGCAAGATAACATGCTAACATCACACAAATAGAAGTGAAATGATATGAACATATGCACAATGCAAATGCAACTCAAAGAAATGAAGGGAAGAAACTTGTAAGACAAAAGATGCATCACGAAACACTTATGAGAACAAATGCACACTTATGAAATATGCAAAGCAAAATGCACCAAATATGAACACAAGGCTCACAACCAGAACCAAAACAAGATGAAGAATGGCTTAAGAATCCAACAAGATGAAGAGAATTGAGGTACAAGACCAAACAATACCAAAATAGAAGCAAAAGAAGCAATAAGATGAAGTGAAAGCACTTAAGGAAACAAATGGCTTAAGAAAGAAGCAAACACCAAAATTCCTAAGACTCAAACCCTATCCTAGGACCAGGAAGGTACCCACACCCCAAAGGAACCCCTAATGAGAAGAAAAAGTGGGCACAAATGCCTTTCTAGGCTTATAAGAGACTTAAAGGTTCGAAGGAAGCAAAATGGGACAAGGTTCAAAGGAAAATCCACAACAAATCAACCAACCATCTAAAAATTCCACAATATAAACCAAATGATCCTCAAACATGTTATATCAACTAGCCAAAAGGATTTGAAAAGATTCAGAAGCAAACTAGGTTAAATGGAGGCAAGAACACAAGTGAAGGTTACAAACTTACATCACAAGACACAAGACCAAGACTCAAGAAATAAATTTCTAAAACTCCATAGAAAAATCACATGAGAAGTACAAGGTATTAGGAATCCAAAGAAAAAAGAACAGGATCAAAACTCCCAATATTGAAACCTATGGAAAATGAACAAGGCAGACTGGTCAAAGAAGACTCAAAAAGAAGCTAGGTGCAATGGTGAATTAATTCAGACACGTGGAAAAAGGAAAAAAATAAAATAAAAATATGAAAAAATAATAGAGACACAAAATAACACTCATGATTTTTTTGGGATATTTTGGATGATTAAAACTATTTTAATAAAATGGAAATAGAACTGAATATAAAAGAAAAATAAAGAAAAAGAAATTAAAAAAAGAAATGGGAGGAGGTGTATGAAGTAAGCTTGCTGCGTGTAAATTGAATTGGGCTGGGGATTGGGAGGTGCGAACAGTATTTGCCAAGGCCCAGAGGAATGCGCTGGAGCATGGTCTTGTTGTGGGAATTAATTGAATTAATGGAATAAAACAGGAAAAAGCTGAGACGTGAGATCAATCGCGTGGCTGGAGTGAAACACCTCATTAAATGAGGTGGAAAAAGGCTGCAAGGTTACTGGCTGGCACACGGAAGTTAACATGGATGCTACCACACGCGGATTAAAAATTGAAACAGGATTATAACATGAATGCTGAACGAAAATAGGGCTATGTGGCGGCATGATATGCGTTGGATGTGAGATCCAAGGGTGAAAACTTCATCTCCTTCATGTAAAACCCTAATTGAACACAAAACAAATTCCGGTGACCGGAGCTAGGGCTCCGGCACCGGAGACCAAACTAGAACCAAAAATTCACCAAATAATGAAAACAAATAGTCCAGATTAACTAATTCAATATCAAGGAATCCAAATATGACCTCAAAAACAGCTAAATCTCAATGGATTGGACGGATCGAAGCAAAACAACATTGATCATCAAACTTGAAATGCACATAACTCATTATATAATGCACCAAAATAAATTCTACAAAGTGCAGAATCATCAGCAAACATCAAGGAACACAAAGCAACAATCTAATTTCATTTCCAGAACATGAGATTTCAAGCCATACCTGAGATGGAGATCTTGAAATATTGAGCTAGAATTCCAACCAATGCGTGAAAATCACTCCTCTTACTCCTTAGATGCAAAATAAATGCATCTAAGGCCTTGAAATGGACTGGATCTGAGATTTCACAACAAGTTGCTTTGAAATGGCAAGCTTCTAATTCTATGCTTTAAGCTCAAATGAGTGGTTGATTCTTGATCTATATGATTCACTGATCAAGAATATGGAAGAAGTTTGTGGAGAAAGTGAGAGAATCAAGAGATATATGAAGAAATGAAAGGTTGCATGAAAGTTGAGAATGAGAGAATGAGAGAGATCTGAGATCTGATGCAACCCTAATTCTCTTTGTTGTGACCTCACAAATGAATATTGAAAGTGTGAAAGAAAGTGCACGAAAATGAAATGAGAAAATTGTGAAGTTGCATCATTTGCACTTGGTGGAATAAGCATGCTATGCTCATGCTCTCTTGGGCCTCTCAGCATGTGTGAGTTTCATTTTCCACCCTTGATCCAAACCCAATCATTCCTGGCCCTTAGATTCAAGTGTCACACTTGTTTCATGATTTTTGCAAAATTGCATGTTTTGGAGGGATTTTTTCAAAGTGCACGAAAATGACCATTTATTTGGAGAAAATTGGTCCTAATGCAATGCATATTAAGTTTGAAACAATATTGGGCCTGTACCAAGTCACAAAATTCAGATTGGAAGCCTTTTGCATTTGGTGCATTTTGGAAAAGTCAATTTTTGCCCTAGGAATGTGATTTTTTCGAATGGCCCCTAGGGAGATTTACAAATCCAGTAAAAATGTACTTGTACTTTTTGAAAATGGGAGCCCTTACTCTACAACTTTCATGTTTGACTTTGGTCCATTTGAAGAATTTTTTATCATGTTAAGGCCACTTGAAAATTAGGGCAAAAGTTGCCAAATTTGGAAAACTTCAAAAACCAACTTTGTACCATTTTTGCAAAACCCCTAAAATATCCATGATTCTTGAACTTTAGGCATTCCAAACCTCTTATAACATTGTAAGTACCCCTCTTGGCCAAAAAAATTTGGGTTAGACCCCTTGAAATTGCACAGTTGACTTTTCATGGGCTCTGTTGACTTTTTCCTTCATCTGCAAGCAACTGAGGCATTGACTAACTTCCACATGGAATTTTCTCATGAAATTTGACACATAGGATCCTCTTAACATATATAAGACTTGGCCCAAAAGAAATGGCCAAAGTTGTGAGATCTTGGTGCCTGAATCTCAAACCCTAACTTGGGTGCTTTGTGTAGGAGCTTTGCCTTGTCCTGAGATCTCTGATGATCATGCAATCTTCTGAGCTTTTGCCAATGGACTTGATCTTGTAAATGGATTGTACACTCACCATAAGACTTGTACAAAATCATTGGGACCCTTGTCATGGCTTGAAATGCTTCAAGGAACTCCCTAGATGACCATATGCCTGATGCTAGGACATGAGGGATGTTATGCTTCATCTTTCCATGATATGATGCTGAGGAAATGATATGCTCATGATGAATATGATATAATATGATGCTTAAAATGAAGAGGGAAAATTTGGGGTGTTACAGTTATGTTGTTCATGTTGTATGTGACTTTCTACACCTATTTTTACATGATGTATGCTGGCTGTAGAAAGTTGCTTGTGCTTTGCCTTTTGTTGGGTAGCTATTTGTGCATTTAGGGGCTGTAGTAGGTGCTGAATTTTTGTTTTAGCATTTTTTTAGTTCTTCTAGAATTAAGATAGAGTTTAGATTGAGTCCTAGAGTTATTAGGATTTAATTGGTGTGAGTTTGTTTTATTATTTTTAATAAAATGCACATTAATCTTTGTTTTGTAGGGAGGGAAATGTATGTTTCCTTACACCTTATCCTTTTTATTTTTTATGCATTCCCTTTATGCATTTAATTCCCTTTTACTTCCATATTTGTTGTTGGTATGATTTCCCTTTGTTAGGACCAACTTATATTCCTTAGGAAGTAAGTTACTTCCTTTTTCTTCTTTCTTTTCCTTTTGCTCTTTAGGATTAGAAAAGCCTCACTAACCATAGGACACTATTTTAATAAATAACATAGGGTTGTGTCTTAGTCCCCCTTAGTTTGTCCTTTTCCAATTTGAGTCTTCTTTCTCATCTTCAAACAAAATCCAAAAAGACTTAATAAATGCATGAAAGGATCCCTTGTGTATAGCCTTATTCCATGGGGCACTTGCATTGATTCCATCTTGGAGTGGGGTAGGTTTGTCTAGCATGATGTACAAGTCTTATCAAGGGGTTATTTCACAAAGAAAAATCTAAAAGATGCTTCTTCACACAAAAGCTACAAAAACACTTAATAAAGTTCAACAAGCTAGTGAACTTAGACCCTAATCCTTGGAAACAAGTCTTTGAAATTCTCCTTACTTGGTGTGTTTGTTCTATTATTCCATTTTGGAATGTAGTAGCAAGTACACATTTCATGGAAAAGAGTTTGAATTCACTTCCTTGTGCCAAATTCACACAAAATTCTTAAAATGCAAACAACAAGCAATAAGCGACTTTCCTGCGGGAATTCTCTTCTCACCTCATTCATTCTCAACATGAACTTGCAACGACTTGTCTCGCATGCAAGACGGTAAACGCACTCGTATCAGACGAGCCTACAACACCTGAGCATAGACATACGCAGTTCCAGCGCATAAAAAACACAAATAAATAGTTCCCGCCTTTGTTAGGCGAACTACGTCGACTCTGATCCTCATTTTCCCGATGAGGTACATAGGCAGTGGGGTAGGGCCCATTCGAGCACGTTCTTTATTTTCCCTAAATTTCCCCCTTTTCTTTTTCATTTCAGTTCCAGTTCCAGTAGCTGTTTTATTCAGCATCATCTTATTTCTCACCTTTTGAAACAAACAAACAAGCGTGGATATCGTCGGGTACGGCGGACGGTCTGGGGTGTTAATACCTTCCCAGGTCGTAACCGACTCCCAAACCCAGATCTTTGGTTCGCAGGACCTTGTCCTTTCCTTCTTTCTCAGGTTTGTGCAACATTACCTTTCCCGTTCCTTCGGGATAAAAATGCCTGGCTGGCGACTCTACCTTTTCCGCTCCACTTTCGCGTTTATACTAGGATGAAAATCCCGCTAGCGACACGAAGGAGCTTAACTAAGTCGTGTTTCTCGGATTGACATCGCATAGGACTACTTCACGCGTATCTCCTTGAATATATCATCGTCCTATCATAAGTTCACTCAGATCCGGGTACAAGATCTATCTCACTCACAAAGGATCACCAAACTAAAATAGAACAAGCAATAACAAACAAATCAAACCAACACAATAAATAAATAAAAGTAGGATGAACCCACAAGCAGATTACTCCCCAATAGAGTCTCCACTTTTCTGTAGCGGCAAAAATCATGAGTGTAAGTTATTTATTAACTTAACTCAAGGTAAACAGAGTCGCCACCACACTTTTAATTTATTCCAAAAGGAAAAGTAAAAAAGAGCGAATAAATCCTAATGAACCTAAAAGCAAAAAGTTAAAGAAACAAGTAGAGAAAAGGTAAGGGGGTTGGTTACAAAATGGGAAGGTATTATCACCCAAAATGTTCGTAGTACTCCACGGGAGTCCTTTGAAAAATTTATTGCTTTTGGTTTGAAATGGTTTGTTTAAATGAGAATTAGGGGATGAGAAAAGAATTAAAATTTTAATGTTTTTGTGTTTGAAGAGACTTTCATCTCATGCCTACGTGCCCATAATGTGTAATGTAAGATCAAAACCTTGTAGTTTATGGTAAAAATAATGAAAAATGGCTGGTTTTGATTGATTTTATTAAGTGAAGAAAAAAACAAAGTGCACAAAGGCTCAAAACCACTTGAATGAGTTTGGTTCTTTTTATTTTTTTGAATTGAAGTCAAAATGATTAAATTCATTGACATTTATTTAAAGAAAAAGAAGAAGTAAAAGCCACTTAACAAAAAGTCAAGGTTTTATATATTAAAGTGGTGAAAGTTTGAAAACAAGAATCCTTCGAAAAAGAGGGAAGTTTTGAAAATTGAAGAAGGGGAGGAGATGAAGAGGCTATCCTAAAGAGAAAATAAAAGAGATAAATGAGGAAGGATCTAACCAATTTAATGATACTTCCAAGCATAAGCACAAAAGTTCCATCCTTAAAAGCATAAGTTAGCAAAAGACCAAATAAAGGCTAAGGTACAAACTCCATGATGATCAAAGCAAAGGGAAGATGTCCTAGGATATAAGTCCAAACTCTAATTCCAATGCAAAGGATAATAACCATAGTCCAAGAGCAAGATCATAAGTTTTTTAGAGGTTAATCCTTTATTAATAATTTTTGTGTCCAAATAGACAAAGGAAAAAAAGCACAAGGATATATAAACAAAAACATAAACATGATAATGAATGATAAAGCATAATAAAAATAAAGGAGATAAGGGAGCGAGAAGGAAATTAAAGAGGATAGGGTGCAAGAAGGAAAACAAAATAGTAATATAATAGTAATAATAATCATAATATGTACATAATAGTGGTATGGTGAACTTAATCATCCACAACCAAAAGAGTAACAAGGCATTTAATGCCAAAAACCGAAAAGGCAACCGATTTTGCTTAGAGTCTTACACTATAGTGATTAACCGTTACGATTAGACCCAAATTTGATGAAGAGTTGAAAGAAGATTGGGATACCCAAAGAAACTACACATCAAGCTTCAAAAGTCGTGGATCTAATGCAAATGATTAACTAACATTGAGGTGACACAACCAACACGAGGTTCGGTCCAAGAAAGTGCAAGTATCAAATTAGATTTTTATTCCGAAGTAGGGACACATTTAGGTCTATGGTAAGAAATCTCCAAGTAATTTATGGAGTAATTACCCTACAAATGAGGCCGACCAAAACCAATTAAGGTTAAGTGGTTAACAATGTTAATGCTAATACATACGAGATAAACGATATGTAAATAGCCATCCGAACGCAATGCCGCAAAAAAATAAAGATGAATACCAAATTGGGTTACACTTATGGTATTCTTTTATCTTTAAGTTCAATAAATCATTTTGGTGGATTCAAGGTATGGGAATATATCACTAATTCAAAGCACCTAAAGTGAATTAAATAATTTACTTATAGATCAATTTGAAATAATGAAGATTAACTCCTATAATATACACCCAAAATCCATTGATATTAAAGAGAGATCAGTCCCAAAAATGTCTCCCAAGATAAAAATAAGAAGAAAGGAGAAGAACAAGCAAGAGGAACCAAAAACAGCCCCAAAACAAGTGAAAAATTTCCCCGGGAACAATGTTAATCAATTAACCATTTGGTTAACCGGTTAACATGTGAAAATTTCAAATTCTGATTCCTTTTTATATTAGTTAACCAGTTAACCATTTTGTACTGCAAATGGTTAATCGGTTAAAACTGAACTAGAAGCAGAAAAATACCAAAATTCAGCATGAACCTATTTTAAAACAATTTTCAATCACCTTATGATCATGAACTGAATTGGCACGAATTTTAAAGTGAAAAATAGTGGAATCCCTACATCAAACAATAATTTATGATCCAAAGGATCAACAACAAAGAGCACCAAGGATTTATATCTTGAATGATGGTGATGAAGGTGTAACAATGTAAGAAGATGAATTACCAAGAACAAACTTCAAATTACTCCACAAGCAAGCTTGATTTACTGAAATTGATGAAGAAAAGTTAAAAGGATGAAGGTTTAGCTCAAAGTTAATCAAGAATTCAATGCAAATTCTTGATAACTTTCAAAAGAAGAAATTGAGCTTTTGGTGAGTTTTGGTAGTTGGGGATATATTTTGCAAGGGATTTTTTGGATATCAAAAGCTTGAAAAATCAATGAAATGAGGGTTCTATTTAAATACTTTAGGTATGGGAATATCGTGGAATGAAGTTTGCTTTGGAAAATAAAAATTAGGCTTAGAATTCAAATTTGGAGGGAAATTCATAAAATAGTGGTGATTAGTGAAGGTATATGGTGGGAAATGATCAAAGTGGCGTAGAAGAATAAAAGGGAAATGGATCTAGAATATTCCAAGTGAGATCAAGGGCTAGGATGTGCTGAATTGAATAAATTATTATAATTTCTCCCTTGTTAATCGGGTAACACATTGGTTAACCGGTTAACCAAGTCAAAATTTGAATATTTTGTTCTCTTTTGTTTACTTTGTTGTTTCGGCTCAATTCTTTTGCGCGTCAAAGAAGGCATGGAAATAAACACATGAACCTTGGAATTCCTTGAATAAATCAATTAAAACTTGGGAAATCCTTGATCAAATAAATTTAATTGTTTGCAGATCAACTTCGACTTTTTTATCAGTAAAATTCATTCGAGCGGCGAGACTGCTATTTTTGGCATTTTTAACCCGTTCTTCTCCTAAAAATGTTAGTAAAAGAAAACAAAATATTTTTGGATTGTAATTAATGGTTAGTAAACATAAACAAATAAAAGCACAAAAGCAATGGTGATCCCATGTGAGGAATAAACTTGCAAATAAAAAGGATCGAGGAACCCGTGTATGACCTTGTTTGTATGCAAAATGAAGCAAATGCAAACACAAACTTAGGGGAAAAATTAGGGTGTTATAAAACTATTCCGTCCATTTGAAGGTAGCCTCTTTGCGTAGGAGTTTAAAGAGGGGCAAGGCGTGCTAGGAGGATTTCGCCACGAAGCGTGATAGCGAGGCGAGAACCCTGTTCAGTGATTAGATATATTTCTTGGAGCTTGGCATCGGAGTTTCGGAGAATGCTCAATATTTGTCAGGATTGGCTTCGATTCCTCTTTTAATCAAATAAAACTCGAGGAATTTGCCCGCACGAATCCTGAATATGCATTTTTCTTGATTGAATCGCATTTTACATTTTTGTGCTTGGTCAAAAACTTTCTTTAAATGGAGAGCATGATCGGTCTCCTCGTGGGATTTGACGATCATGTCGTCCATGTAGAATTCGAGCATATCTCCGATTTCTGCTCGAAAAACCTTGTTCATCATGTGTTGGTTGGTCGCGCTGGTGTTTTTTTAAATCAAAGGGCATTACGTTCAAGTAATAGTTGCCTGATTCGATCATGAAGGTCGTGTATTTCTTTTCAGTCACGACCATGGTTATCTCATTGTACCCAAAATAGGTGTCCAAGAATGATAGTAATTTAAAACCTACAGAGTTATCTACCAATTTATCTATGTTAGGCAAAGTATAAGAATCTTTTGGGAAAGCCTGGTTGAGATCGGTGTAGTCGATACACATACACTATTTTCCATTATTTTTTTTTACTAATACAACATTGGAGAGCCAGGTCGTATACCTGGCCTCCGAGATAAAGTTTTCCTCACGGAGGTCTTTTACAGCTTGCTCAACAACCTTTATTTTTCAGGAGACTGCTTCCTTCTATGTTGCGCTACAGCTCAGTAAGCGGGATCTATTATCAACTGGTGACAGGCAGTTTCAGGAACTAAACCGGATATCTCGGCCGTACTCCAAGCGAACAGGTCTCATTCTCCCGGACGCATTCTTTGAGTTGCTTCCTTTCCAGGTCGGGGAGATTTGCTTCGATCTTCACTCCCCTGCAGGGGTCTTTTCCAAGCAGGAACAAATCGAAGTCACCATCTAGTATTGGTTGTAGTGTGGAGGAGTTGCTAGGCACTTGCTGAACTTTTTTTCCCTCATCAGTGAACCAGCTACCCAGGTCGACTGAATCAACGTAGGGGAATGGATTTAGTTCCTCATAGATATTGGGAAGAGCTGGACTTATTGTTGTCTTTGGGTTGGTGTAGATGGTGTTGATGCCTTTGGAAGCTGCATCGAAACATCTTCGAGCAACTTCGATGTCGCCGTGCAGGGTGGCCACCTACCCTGTAGAAGTGTAATACTTCATCTTCTGGTGTACTGTGGACGACACCGCGATGTGCTCAGCCAGAGTGGGATTGCTGAGGATACACTAGTAGAGATAAGGGCAACCTATCACGAGGAACTGGACTTTTACAACCTTGGATATGTCCCCGACCCCAAATGTTACAATAAAGTCCACGTAATCCCATGGACTGGATACAGATCTGTTGAATCCTTTCAGGTTGGATCTTACATATGGGGTGAAGTGAGTCTTGTTGAGGTTTAGGGTGGAAAACAATTGGGAGAACATAATGTCCACGGAACTTCCTTGGTTGACAAGGATCCGACGCACGTAGAACTTAGCCATTTGCTCCCTGACGAGCAGGGGATGCTAGAGTTTGTTGCTCTTCAGAGGAGCTATTTGTGATAAAATGAGTTGGGAAAAGAACCTCCTTGTGGCTGGTCGAGGCTGGAATTATTATTAGACCCCTTATATATATGAGGTGGCTGAATCCATGTTTTACCAAGCCTACGGTAATCTTATTGTATCCCCCTCCAGAAATTACCATCATCGATGGGAAGAACTCCTAAGGGCTATACACTGTGAAATAGGTCGAACCGATGAATGGCTCGGGGATGTAGAAATCCTCGGGTCATGTGATGCTTAGGGAAACTGGAAGGTTAGCGTCTGAGGACGGGGGAACTGCCTCCTCGATTTTCCTCGACTCTTGTGCCTCCTGTCGAGGAGCCTTTTTCTCCTTGGTGAATTGTTTTAGGTGGCCATCCATGTTGAGGATCTCGATGGCGTCCTTTAGATGTATGCAGTCGTCTGTGTTGTGACCGTGAGACTTATGGAACCTGCAATATTTAGTTTTGTCCGTGTTGGCTTTGGTCGGTAGTTATTTTAGGAACCGAACACCAGCCTGGAGAAACTCTAAATTGGTGCATTCGAAGAGAATATTTTCCCTCGACACTGTGAGGGGAGTATACTCATGGAACCTTCCCAATGGACCTTTATGCCCCCGTGGTTCGCAGGAGAAATCATCCTTTTGTTTGTCACTTCCCCGACGTGACGTCGAGGCATCTTTGTTCTTTGATGGCTTGGCATCCTCCCAATGCCTAGTGTCTTAAGCAGTGTTAGGTGTTTATTTCTCCTCGTATTGTATGTATGCTTGGGCTTTAAGGAGGAAAGTGTCAAGTGTGGCCGGTGTCTCTATGCCAACGTCCTTGGCAAAGTCGTTGCGGGGATGCAACCCGCACTCTATGAGATACTTCTTCATGTCATCAGTAGTTGAGACCTGAATGACCTCCTTGTTGAATCTTTCAATATATGCTTGCAAAGATTCCTCCTTGCCTTGGATTATCACCGCGAGAGAGGCCTCAGTCTTGGGCTACCGACGAGAGGTGGTGAATTTCTTGGAGAACATTCTTCCGAGCTACCTCCAAGATGTGATGGGCTCATAAGAGAGGCTCTTGTACCAAGTCATCGTTCCCTTTCTGAGTATGGTCGGAAATAGTTGACACTTGATCACGCCCCTGACGCCATGATAGACGAGGAGGACATCAATATTTTCTCTGTGTTCATCTAGATTAGTGGTTCCATCGTAGGATCCCAGAGGGGAGCCTTCTCCAGATCCTTTGGTAGTTTAGTGGACACGGTCTCCTGTGAGAGAGGTCCTCAAAGGGAACGAGAGCGGTTGTCCCTTGGTCGATGCAGGGAAGGCGATTTGAATGGATTCTTGGCCTATCCGGAGGGGATGGTCGGGTCTCAGTCTGGAGCACCCTCCTTGTCTTTCTAGCTTACGTGGACTAATGTTGTCGAGGAGACGAATGAACATGCTTCTTGATTGACCTATACTCTTCTGGGCACTAGCGGTTCCTTCTTTGCTCGGGAGAATGACTGCTGGACCTACAGGGCCTTCATGACGGGGAGGGATATTTGGGACGGCGAGCATCCTCCAAGGCCTAAATTCTTTCCCCTTGACGCAATATCAGTAGGTTGGTCTGATTCATCATTCCCACCAACGCAATAAGGGTAAGATTGATTCCTTCAGGGATGAGGATGAGAGGAAGATCAACTAGTGTGATCTCTGGCTCAAGGATGATTCTTTCACTTTCACGTTGTTTTACGGGGATGTTACCGGTAATTCAAGCATCAACAGTATCATCACAGATAGCCATGACGAGAGTCTTTATTGATGTGCTTTAGTCTTTATGACCCGGGAATGAAAGTCGGGGAAGCATGTTCCCCACAGTCGGCGCCACTAGTCATTTCGGTGATCAGAACCTTATGTGAGCCACAAATGTTGTTGTTGATGCTTGGTTGTTGAGGAGAGGAGGGGGTGTACCTGCAAAGCACTCCAATGCTAAAGTAATGAAACGAGCAATGAAGTGGGCAAGTTACGAGAGAAAGCATTATTAGAGTAAAAAATAGATCCCTGGCCCTCTCATGTGAGAGTGTTTATATAATTCCCCTAACGCTTGGCTCTTGATCCCTATTTTGGGCCTGAATCATAGATCCCCAAAAAATAAGTAACTTCCAGAACTAGCCGTTGGAGTGGATATATCTGCTCAGTAATGTGTGCATCGGGAAACCAGGGTATCGAGAAGGAGCTATCCTTGGCGATTCTGGATGACTTCTCCACTGCGTCGAGCAGAAGTCTAGATAGGAGCATAGGAGAATGAACACACCGAAAAAAGGTCGTCGCTTCTTCCTCGACAGAGGGGTAGAGGACGTATGGATCCCATTTGGCCTATAAGAGTTGGATCAGGACTATTGGGCAGTTCTGGATACATGCGTGGATTGGACTATGTCTAGTCATTGGGCCAATCTGGAATAGGAGGAAAAAGAACTCTTTGTAAATTTACAATAAAGCCCTCACCCAAAATAATTTTCTCACTGGACTTAAGAACACTCTCGAAAAACTATAGCTAAAAATGTGAGAAAAATAAATGATTTAATAAATTGAGAGAGATTGAGAAATTAAATATTTCTCAAGTTTTTTGTGTGATTTGAAATGAAAGGGAAGTCTTTTGTTTACAGGCCAAGAGATGGTTCACTTTAGGAATAATCCATGGGCAAAATAAATGACCTAATCAATAAGGTACTTGTAATAATTGAGCATTGTGTAGCACCCCAAAATTTTCCCTCTGGTTTTCTTTCTGTAGCTGCTTTTCATTTTGCATTCATTTACATCTCCATACGATCATACATTTTGCATTCAATCATTTGCATCGAGCTCTTGAGACATGAGATCAATATCCTCTGAAGAATTAGGGTTTCACGTCCTTTTGGTGGATTATCACGGATTCAAGGCTTTGGCTTGCAATTATCACTGATATCGTTCTCTTTTGCTCTTGTCACTAGATTAGATTTTATTTCCTTGATTCAATGGTCTTCAGGGATTTTTACTTGCAAAGATTATTCATTGTGCCTCTGGCCCATTACCAGTAGTGAAGTGTGAATTATGGATCTTTTCTTCATCAAGTTATAAAGCTATTTCTCCTATCTCAATATCTCAAAAGCTTTGGTTTCAGTTCAAGTGTGGTTTGTTCGTTCGCGATCCAATTCAGATGGATGTTTGACCCAATCTTGGTCAAACTATCAATAGTTTGTTTCATTCGCAAGTTATTTATCTCGGTGGTTTATTTCTCAAGCAGTATGCATCCAAAGTCAAGTTGTTGTATGTTGAATCCATCAGATTATTAAGTTGAAGATTCCTAAGGAGTTTTGGGCCAGATTGTCTACTCATCAGTCCATGGGTGGCTTATCCATGTATTTATTTTCCTCAGTGATTGTTCAGACAAATTTAAGTCGGTTCAGGGTATGATTGGTTGAGATGATTGTTGTTTCAATTGCATGTTGTTTGGTGGGATTTGTGCTTATTTTGTTCGAGGTGTGTGAAGAATAATACTAGTGTGATATTCGAATTAAACTCAAGTGTATTGTGTGCGTCAGTGGCTTTTGATATTTGTTCTTATCCACTTCTTAAACCATTTATCATTTACCATTTTATTTTATTTTCCATAAACCATTATCCACATCCAAATCCCTTTTCTTAATCACATCCCATTTCATTATCCAATTCATATCCTTTTTTTTATAATATCCATTATCCATATTTCCTTATATCCATTTTCTAACATACAATCCATTTGTTTTATCCATTCACAAAATATTATCCACTTTCTTAAACATTCATTTTTTTTCCATAAATATCATTACCCATGTTTCTATCCATTGTCATTTTTAAATTCATTATTAACACTTTTATCAATCCATACTAAGTATCCACTTTCATACATATTTCATTGCCATTTTCTTAATTAATTTAATATACTATCCATTTTAATGTACATTTATCCATGACCAATTAAACAAAAAATAAGAAAAAGAGACTACATAGGTCATTCACAGCAGTTCGTGCAGTGTTTTTTTCCCACTACCACTCAATGCAATTTTCATGCCATAAAACCTGGTCCCACACAAGAAACAATGATCAGCACAAATTTCATTCTCAAATACCACTATAACCAAACGTACAAAAAACCTCAAAAACTTCAGCAACACGCACACACTTTTGGCCACCCCACAACAAAATTGGCCCCACCACATTTCAACAACAATGCAATGCACATGACCACGAAAAAATAAAAAAGTTTTGGGGATTCTCCTTGAACACGCATACCACACGCATACCGCACAAAAGGCATCACTCTTCCCTCACGCTACTCTGATTCTGCACAACAAATTCTCACAAACACAGCAACAAATTTCGCACCAGAAAAACCCTGCATACACACTTACATTGGTAACTGAACGCGAATCATCATCAAAAGGAAATACCACTCTCTTCATCCATTTTGATACCACACCTTCAACAAAACCTTTCTGCAATTTCAAACCATACTTCACTCCTCCCTCTCAACCAAAACAGAACAAACCGACACCATAAGTCTCACCATTCATTCAACCTTCAACACCAAAACCACCACTCTACCACCAAAACCAATCTTCAATCTGCAAATACTCCAACTCCATCACAGAAAAACACTCACCAAACCAGTTTCTTCTTCAATTTCTTATAACACAACAGTCACAAAACCATTTACCTTCAACGTTTTCTTCAAATCCGAACTTCACCTTCATCCAAATATCTGCGAACCAATCTTCAATAATTTACATACCACAAACATACACCCAAAACCGCCTTCAACAAACTCGCTGCAATTCCTTCTCGCGACCCCTTTTCTAATCCATCAAACCAACACACTTTCTAAACACAGTAACAAGCCTTGTTCTTCATCCTTCCTAAGCTCTCCATAACCTTCACCTCCTCCCTCAGCTACAACGACACTTCCATAAACCTTCAACTAAACAACACCACTCACCACCTTCAACAACAACATCAACCGCAGAACAACAACCAACATCCGTTCACCAAACCCCCATCGCACAACACCAAAACCTCACCTCTCACCTTCAAATACCGGTCCAAAATAGAACATGACTTCCACCCCTCAATCTTCGTACAACCATTTCAAACCACTTCTCACATAATCATCATCACTCAAACTCCATCAACACCAAAACAGATTCAGAACAGAATAGAAGAAGAGAGATGAAGGGGATTTCAAATCGGAAAGAAGAAGAGCAAACTTGAGATGAGATTGTAATTGAAATCGTTGAAGAGAGAAAGTTGTATTCATCGGTGGATCGCGAACCACGATTAGAGAACAAATAAGAGGGATCCCGGAGGCGCCCCTGACGACGCGATTTCGACATGAGAAGTTGAGATAGTGATCTGAGGGCGGAGGGGAACTACCAACTTATGATGGAGCCACCGTGACATTGACGTTTGGGTATGCGTGTTGTTTCGATGCAACTTGTTCTTGCCCGTCAAACCAAAATGGAGAGGAGGAATTTGTTCCATCGGTGTCTTTAGTTATTGTTTCAAAATGGACATAGCTGGAGAAGGGTGGTCAAATGCATTGTAATGTTTTAGATCTGGACCGTTCATCTTGATTTCAAGTCAAAAGTTTTGGATCTGACGGTCACGGTGGTTTGAAGAACTTTTCTATTTCAGATTTCCATTTTGTTTTTTTTTTTTATTTTTTTATTTTATACTAGGTCTTGATGTTGTTGTGGGAGTTGGGCTCAGCCCATTGAAGATTGATGTGCACACCGCCAATTCACCCTGCACCCTTCCTGAAGGAATTGTTGATAAAAGCTGTTGGGCCTCAAACACGGGCCTGTACAAATTTCCTTAAAGCACCCTCATCAGCGGACATCTCCCCCTCTTCTTTTGTTTTTTTAATTATTATTTTATTTTTTTCTATTTCTATTTAATTACCTAGCTTCATTTTTTAATATTTTCTTTTATTGTTTGAATTTATTTAATAAGATTTGGATTTAAATTTTTATTATAATTTGATGTTTCATTTAAGTTAATTTTGTTTAGTAATTTCGATTTAGTTTTGTTTAATTTTGTTTAATTTTTGTTTAAATAAATAGAATTTTGTCTAATATTGCTCTAGTTTGTGTTTGATGTTTTGTAGACCTTTCGCTTGGGTTCGATGATGGAGGATGTAACTTGGTGATCGATTATCTTGGAACTGATGAGATCTCTAGATACTATTTGCACTTAGCCTTCGGTTTTGTGCGGACTATTTCTTTGTTTTAAATCTGGATGTTAGATGTTTGTAATTGACATTTGTTTGATTTCCTGATAACGGACACTTGTACTTGGTTGCTGAATCTACTGTGAGCTCGATATTTCTTTTCTGAGCACTTGTGCGCGTATTGAAGAGGCAACGGACCTTCTCCGTTAGGTACCACTGAGGCCCGATTTTACTTATAGCATGCTGCTGCATCTGGAAGTCGTACTGGTGTAGGCTTTGTTTGTGCATTGTTCGTTTACTCCATTTTGCATTCTTATCTCCTTATCTTCATTCTTATTCATCTTATTTCTTCTCCCTCATCTTCTGTTATTCTTTCTTAACTGGAGGTGTACTTAGGCCACCATGGTTCTTCTTCTTCTTCTTTTCTTCTTCTCCTTCATTAGGATAGTAAACTTCACTAACCTAGGACCATCCGAGCATGTGAATATTAGGATTCTACTTTTCTCGTTAGATTTTACCTTTAAGATCTTGGTTTCTTTTCTCTTCTCATCTCAAAACTCTAAGGAAGACACTTAATAAAGTTTGAAGTGATACCTTGAGCCATAGCCTTATCCCATGAGACACTTATAGTCTTCCCATCTTGGGATAGTACAAGCTTGCCTTGTGATGTACAAGTCTGATCAGGATATCATTTTCACCAAGAAAATCATAAAACACACTTCTTCATTGTAAATATAAAAAACACTTAATAAGTTAATGAGTTAGTGAGCTTAAGCCCTAATCTCTGGGTTCAAGTTTTGGGGATCTTCTCCTTACTTGAGTGTGCTTGTTCTATTATTCCATCTTGGAATGTAGTGACAAGTATACATTCCATGGAAAAGAGCTTGAGTTCACTTCCTTGTGACACACTCCTAAAAGCTTCTAAAAAACACAAACAAATAATAAGCGTCTCTCCTTCGGGAATTCTTTTCTCATCTCCTTCGCTCCGTACGCGAACTTGCTCCTACTTGTAATTTTGCAAGACGGTAACGCACTCGTCGTCCGAGCCTGCAACACCTGAGCATTGGCATAGGCAGTTCAAGCCTTAATTCACAAGTAATCTTTTCCACCCCTAGTTAGGGGAACTACGGCGTCTCTGATCCTCATGTCCATATGAGGTACGTAGGCAGCGGGGTAGGGCCCGTTCGAGCACAATCTTTATTTTCCCTACATTTTTCCTTTTCATTTCTTTTTCAGTTCCCTTTTCTTTTCTTTTATCCAGTTCAGTTCATTTTTCTTTGCACCAGCTTTCATTTCTTCACCCTTTGAAACAGATTTCTTTGCAAGCGTGGATCCCGTCGGGTACGGCAGACGATGGAAATCCGGGGAGCGATAGCTGGCGACTCTGCTGGGGATCGAACCCAGAATCTCTGGTTCCCTTGAGAGTCTCTCCTAGCGCTTGCGTGTTTATGTTTCTTTGGGTGTTGTTTGCTTGTTGTTGTGTGTTGTATTTTACTGTTGTTTGTTTACAGTTTATTTACAGCTTTATTTACAGTTTTCAGTATTTATTTTCTGCATCATATTATATACTGGACTGTCTGGACTGGATTTTCTGTTTGGTGGGTTTGGGTGATACTGTTTCTGAGAGATGAGCTCATTACCACGGCTCGAGTGCACCTTAGGACTTAGAGTGGTTCCACTTTGGCCTCATGAGATCTTGTCATGGGGGTGGTAGTGAGTTCCACACCCAGATTTGCGACCGTCTTGGAAATGTTTTGATTTGGGGATCTTCCTCTCTCATTTCATAACCTTGACAGTTACATGCAGCTGGGGACCGATCATTGAGAACCTTGTGGAAACATCCCTCTCTAGTGATGACAGTGGCAGACCATATTTTGTGGCAAACCCATTCGCATCCGAGGTCCCACCTGGAACTCACATATGATGACCTTGTTTTCTCGGACTCAACTGAGGCCTCCCTGCGTAGTATATAATGCCAGACCGATTCCCTGATTTTGTCATGAGCCATTTCTCGGAAATGGTGAACGTATTATTGCTATTCGGCTTTGAGAGTCCGTGATGTTTGACCCGAAGCATACCCGTGAGATTGGGAGGGGTTTACAGGTTTGCAGGAACCCACAACCTCAACATACCCTCATTACCAGTGCAATCTTATGTTCTGATCCGGTCAATATGATCCTGAAGTTATTGACCTTTGGTTTTCGGTTACTATTTCGGGTTATTATACAGAGATCCTGTGGTTACAGACACTCGATTTTTGGCTCAGTATTCCAGATTCCAGGCAGTTTCCAGCTGTCATCCCATGTCTTTGCATTCTTTAGCATCATCATATTGCATTTTGCATTTGCATCTGCATTGCATTTTTTCTTCTCCCAGAGAGCTCATCCTTCCTCTTTTGTCCATGACCAGCCAGCTGATTTCTCGGTACTCAGTTTGAACAAGTGGTAGTCGTTAGAAGACGACAGAGCGTTTGAAGTTTGACTGAGCAGTTGTCAAGAGGTAACAGGTCATATTGGAAGCCGTCAGTGGCTATGTCAGAGAACAACCGTCAGAATGTTGAGTTTCCACCTAGTTTCACTTCGATGACCAATCCTTTGTTTGGTCTTTCTCCTGACAAGGATCTTCCACAAGTGAACAACCTTACTCAAGCTCAGCCTGCACAGACCCCGATCGTGAATCATAGTGTACCTGAACCATCTGTTGTCCGAGGTGGACCTTCATCTTCTTCTGATGCTATAGATTATCAGAGTTTCGCTTTCCCTATGCCGAACTTCCAAGGGGAAATCCCTCTTGTGAAAACCAAGGATCCACCAACTATTGATCCTGCTGAAAGGTTTCGTGTGTTGGAAGAGAAACTCAAAGCCTTAGCGAATCCTGATGCCTTTGGTTTTGATGCTCTAAACCTGTGTTTGGTGTCGGGTCTTGTCATTCCTCCAGATTTCAAAACCCCAAAGTTCGAGAAATACACTGGTGTCAGTTGCCCGAAGCGTCATTTGGTGATGTTCTGCAGAAAAATGACTTCTCACGCCCGCAATGATGAGTTGATGATTCATTATATTCAGGACAGTTTAAGCGGGGCATCTTTAAGTCGGTACATGGATTTGGAAAGTAGTCGTATCCGGTCATGGAATGATTTATCCAGATATTTTGTAAAGCAATACCAGTACAATGTGGACATGGCGCCCTGTCGCACGCACTTGCAGAGCCTATCTCAGAGGAGTGGTGAATCTTTCAGAGAATATGCACAACGGTGGAGAGAATTGGCAGCCCAAGTGCAACCACCACCTTCAGACAGAGAATTAGTTGACCTGTTCGTGGGCACGTTGCAAGGTCCGTACTTGGAAAGAATGAGTAGCATTGGGACATCAAACTTTTCTGATTTGATAATAGTTGGGGTACGCATCGAGAGCCTACTCAAAAGTGGAAAGATCCAGTACTTTTCGAACATCCCAGATAGTGAAGATGAATCTGTTGGTTGCTCTCAAGGGGAAGAAGGGTATGACATCAATGCAGTCATGGAAAATATTGAATATTCTAGACCAACATCTTCTCAGATATCATCTTTTCCTAGGTCTGTCTACTCTTACGGACAACAAGCGATGCTCAAAGAACCATATCAGAAATCTTGGACTTCTCCTCGTCCAAATCTGCAAGCTCATGGTCGAAGACCTCAGAATCAACTTTCGAGCCATCCTAGGCCTCGCAACAACCTGGAAAGAAGGAACGCTCCTCTTCATCCAGTTCCCATAGCATACAGTGAACTTTTGCCACATCTAGTTCAGAGCTCGTTGGTGGTTCCTAAACTTCTTAAGTCGTTGTCAGAGCCGTACCCTCCAGGGTATAACCTTCATGAGCAGTGTGGGTATCACGATGGATCGATCGGACATTCAACTGAAGATTGCAAAGCTTTTCAGGCCAAAGTCTAACAGTTGATCGACAAGGGGCACATATCCTTTCCAGAAGGAAGCTTGGTTGTGCACGTCAACCTCTCACTTGATTGAGTTCAAAGACTTCGGAGAAGCGTCTCCTGATTTCAGTGGCTCAGACAATAAGATGTCATCGAAATTGGTGATCATTGTATCCTTTTTATCATTTGCATTGTATTTTCTTTCCTGTTAGCAGCTACTTGTCTTTTAAGCATCGTTATTTTGAATGGTAATGTTAATGAAGTGATCATGTACTTTTTGAATCAATTATGTCGCATTCGCTCATTTTTCTTTACTTGCATTGAAAAAAAAACAAAAAAAAATGCATCCATTTACCTCCCATTTATTTCACTGTTGTTTAGCAGGTTTGAGGGAGGATGATGACAACTGAATACCCATAATTGTTGAAGGTATGCTTTCAGGGTAGAACCTGCTGACGATGTACATGCATTGTTTCAATTCCCAAACACCGGAGATATAAGGGAGATAGACCTTCGTCAACCCCTTTTGAGCCTTGAAGTAGGAGTTTCTTTTCTGAATGAAAAAACCCTCACATTCAACCCGGGGCAGGGTAGTTATCAGTTAGTTTGACCGAGCATTCAAATTTCCAAAGGAGTGTGCATCCGAGGATCCATTACCTTTATTCATTACACCTCAAGAGGTCAAGAGACGTGAAACCACAATGGTTACCCCTCAACAACAAAGGAATGAGGCAGTCACAACCCTCTCAAGCAAGTCAGACAAACCAGTGTCACACGATTTGTTCAACAAAAGTCAAAGCAAAAGAAAAAGAGAAATAAAAGCCCGCTAAGTAAAAAAAAAGATGTGAAAACAAATGACTTAGGCAAAAGTTAGGGCATCCCGCTAGACTTCAAAATCGAAAAAAAATTCAAATTCAAAAAAAAAAAGTCAGTCCAGGCAAAAGTTAGGGAGTAAAAATATATATATATATATATATCAAAAAAGAAATATTTCATTAGAACAAAGTCGCGTGACCAGACACAAAGTCAGAAGGGGTGACTGTTACTCCAAGAAACCTCATTGGTGCTTAAACCTTCAGCGTCATTGGTTCCTCAACCATTACAAAACCTTTTCGAGAGGCGAGCGCTTAGGTCGAATTAGCTGAACATAGGACTGGAGAACATCAAGGCAAATGGGTGGGCACAGATAAACTTTGAGCCATAAATCTTTCTTTCTAAAACCGTGAACCATGCCACGTCATAACCCTTGAAAGTCCTAATTGAATCAGGTTCAATTCTGAAAGCATACTACGACAAGGTTGCGTAGACTGACTCCTAACGATTTGCTAACTCAACACTACGTTTGGACTAACCGTCCATTCGTCACACACTGTCACAACATTCAAATAAATAAATTTTCAAAACTTGCATGTGCACTGCATTAAAATTACCATTTGTAAATGAACAGTTTTAATTGCAAGTCAGTCTGTGACAACAGGGAAGTTCCTACAAAGAGCAATCAGAGGAGAACTTGATCATTCAACAATGATGACTAGAATCAAGAGCATCGTGTAGGCCTATGAATCAGGGGCATGTTATCCAGTGGCTTTGTTGACCAAGGAATCAGTCAGGGTAAAGCAAGTTCCCAAACATCAGTCGATATAGGGAAATCATTCAAAAGTCAGTTGATCAGAACTGAATCTACCAAGCAGGGGCAGGGCACCCGGAGCTTCTGTTGACCAAGGTTGAATTCTTCCAATGCTCAGTCAGAATGAGTCAAGTCGCTTCCACGCTCATATTGGGGCAAAACACTTCCAAAGATCACCAAGTGCAACTCTCCTCGAGAGAACATCCAAGTCTGCCATGCTAGAAATTGGATAGTTAGTGACAGTCTGTTCAGAGACTCGCCAGACCGGGGCAAGTTTAGCTACGCAGAGCAAGTTATCACCGAGTTCAAGATGAGTGTCGGAAAATCATGTTACCCACCCTCGCCTTTGTCACCCTTCTCAACCAGAAGCCTTGTCACTAAGACCTTTCTTCCCATCCTCGGAGGCTTTTCTGGAGCTTTTCATAAGCATTGCATAAGTCATTTGCATACATTGTTCATATCGCTCGAGGATATAGAACATACGCATCATATTGCATTGAGCATACCCCGTATCATCAATCTCACACCAGAGGGCCCCGTAACCCCAGCTTATCAACCCAAAGTCCAGTTCTCGTCTGGCAAACCTTTCCAAAGTCCAGTTCTCGTCTGGAAAACTTTTCAAAGTCCAGTTCTCGTCTGGCAAACCAATCCAAAGTCCAGTTCTCGTCTGGCAAACCAACTTCAAATACCAGTTCTCGTCTGGTAGGTGAATCTTTTAACCAGTTCTCGTCTGGTCACCTTTTCATTTAGCCTATTGAACGCCAGTTCCCGTCTGGTAGTCATTCTTTTTCAGAGTCAATTCTCGTTTAACAATGAACCCCAAGGAGTCAGTTCTCGTCTGACGACTTATTCTTTGCCCATCAGTTCTCGTCTGTTGGCCTACCTTTAATAAACCGGTTCTCGTCTGGTAATTCACCTTCAAAGTCCAATTGCTTGGCAACCAAAAAAATATATACCAAAACTTTATCAACCTAGCCCATCCACCTAACCATCCTTGCTTCATCTCCCATGACTCATATCATCATATCCTTAGCATCATGAGCATACGTTTACATCTTGCATCATTTGCATTGCACCTTCATATTGCATGGTTTTCGTCTCTGGTGTGAGGAAAGTTTGTTACAAGGCACAGTCCGAAGCAATTATCTCGAAATCTGTTGAATTTCTACGAAAGTTTGAAGACACTGGGGCAATTTTGGACGCCATGTCTTCTGTAAAATCCTCTAGAGACGATCATTTCATAGATGGTGCAGTATGGCACAATTTCAGGAGTAATGGATGTTTGTTAACTCATGACAATCAGTATGCAATTGTTGAACTCAAAAGTTTGAACCACCGAGTTAATTCCCAGGGAACGTCTAGAATTTATTTTCCCAGCAGGTTATTGGAAGTTTATTTCTTCCCCGAGCATAAAGGTTTTCTTTCAGCCGACAAGATTTCCTCGTGAGGAGTTGGTGTTCTCACTTAGTCAAATTCCAATTTTCATTGGCATATCTTCCCAATGCAGTTGTCATACTATACCTGGGGCATAATTTGGCTTATTTTGATCTCTAATTCCTCAGCAAAGTCTCTCCTCGGTAGAGCATTGCCAAATCTTTTTCTCAGCTAAGCCAGAAGGTTGTCATTTCCCCAGCTGAGTTTGAGCAGATGATATGCCCAGCATAACTTCAAGGCTAATTGAATAGTTCTCATCCCCGAGCGGAGTTACCTTTCCACAGTGAAGTATTCCTAGTAGGCAGCTGAAGACCTCGCTTCCCCACAGAGCTTAGAAGTATAAGAATTCTCTCCCTAACAAAGGTATTGACAAAGTATCTCCCTAGCCAAGTCTGAAGATGGTTATTCCCCACAGAATTTCAGGATTAGGGATTCACTCTCATCATTGGAATATTCCCCAGCACTCGTCTGTGTTTGGAATTCGCTCGTCTGCATTCCCAACACTCGTCTGTGTCTGATGGTTGCTTATTGCTCGTCTGCATTTCTCAACATTCGTCTGTGTTATCACTTTGGTATTGCTCGTTTGCCTTCCCCATCAGTTACCTATGGTTGTAATTGTTGTTGCTCGTCCGCATTTCCCAACACTCGTCTGTGTTCGATATTTGTTGTTGCTCGTCTGCACTTCCCAGCACTCGTCGGTGTTTGATATTTGCTTGTTTCTCGTCTGCACTTCCCAATGCTCGTCTGTGTTTACTACCTGTTTGAAGCTCGTCTGCTTTGTTTGGATACTCGTCTGTAACATCCCTCGTCTGTGTTGGCTTATATCCGTATATGTTGGTTTGATAATTACCCTGTTGCTCGTCTGTGTTTGGTCTTTGATTTTGCCCGTCTGCTTTCCCCAGCAGTTGTCCATGATTGGTTTGCTCGTCTGCACTTCCCAGCACTCGCCTGTGTGTAACTTCTTTTTGGCGCTCGACACTCGTCTGTGTTTGAACTTAAGTGATGCTCGTAGGCGTTCTTCAACGCTCGTCTGCGCTTGTTATCCGTTTGAAGCTTGTTTGTATTGTTTGGATACTCGTCTGTATCATCCCTTCACACTCGTCTGTGTTAGCCTATATCCATATGTGCTGATTTGATAATCACTCTGGTACTCGTCTGTATCGCTACTCCAAATGCTCGTCTGTGTTTGAATTTCTGGTATTCGTCTGTACCAGTGGCTGATACTCATCTGTATCATCACCTGAAGCGCTCGTCTGTGTTTCTCAGATCATTGTCTGATATTTATTTGTATCATTGACTTATGGCACTCGTCTGTGTTCTCTAGATGATCATCCAATACTCGTCTGTATTGAAGAGGTTTGAAGTCCTGACTGTAGAGTTAAATGTCAAAATCGTCTGTCTGTTCTTGGCGTAACAGGTATACTTGAGGAGGGCTCGTCTGTCCGTTCCTGGCGTAACAGGTTTACTGGAAGAGGGCTCGTATGTCCATTTCCTGGCGTAACAGGTTTGCATGAAGAAGACTCGTCTGTCTAAGAGTTATTCTCCTGCAGAGTGCAAATTTTCAGGGTCTTTTTGGTATTCAATCACTGTTTATCTCGAACGTCTGATAGCCGTTGTTATTGTCCTTTTCAGATTAACAGTTGCTTGAATAGGGGCAGCTGTAGCACCCCCTAATTTTCCCTCTGGTTTTCTTTCTGTATCTGCTTTTCATTTTACATTCATTTACATCTCCATACGATCATACATTTTGCATTCAATCATTCGCATCGAGCTCTTGAGACATGAGATCAATATCCTCTGAAGAATTAGGGTTTCACGTCCTTTTGGTGGATTATCAGGGATTCAAGGCTTTGGCTTGCAATTATCACTGATATCGTTCTCTTTTGCTCTTGTCACTAGATTAGATTTTATTTCCTTGATTCAATGGTCTTTAGGGATTTTTACTTGCAAATATTATTCATTGTGCCTCTGGCCCATTACCAGTAGTGAAGTGTGAATTATGGATCTTTTCTTCATCAAGTTATAAAGCTATTTCTCCTATCTCAATATCTCAAAAGCTTTGGTTTCAGTTCAAGTGTGGTTTGTTCGTTCGCGATCATATTCAGATGGATGTTTGACCCAATCTTGGTCAAACTATCAGTAGTTTGTTTCATTCGCAAGTTATTTATCTCGGTGGTTTATTTCTCAAGCAGTATGCGTCCAAAGTCAAGTTGTTGTATGCTGAATCCATCAGATTATTAAGTTGAAGATTCCTAAGGAGTTTTGGGCCAGATTGTCTACTCATCAGTCCATGGGTGGCTTATCCATGTATTTATTTTCCTAAGTGATTGTTCAGACAAATTTAAGTCGGTTCAGGGTATGATTGGTTGAGATGATTGTTGTTTCAATTGCATGTTGTTTGGTGGGATTTGTGCTTATTTTGTTCGAGGTGTGTGAAGAATAATACTAGTGTGATATTCGAATTAAACTCAAGTGTATTGTGTGCGTCAGTGGCTTTTGATATTTGTTCTTATCCACTTCATAAACCATTTATCATTTACCATTTTATTTTATTTTCCATAAACCATTATCCACATCCAAATCCCTTTTCTTAATCACATCCCATTTCATTATCCAATTCATATCCTTTTTTTTTATAATATTCATTATCCATATTTCCTTATATCCATTTTATCTATCCATTTTCTAACATACAATCCATTTGTTTTATCCATTCACAAAATATTATCCACTTTCTTAAACATTCATTTTTTTTCCATAAATATCATTATCCATGTTTCTATCCATTGTCATTTTTAAATTCATTATTAACACTTTTATCAATCCATACTAAGTATCCACTTTCATACATATTTCATTGCCATTTTCTTAATTAATTTAATATACTATCCATTTTAATGTACATTTATCCATGACCAATTAAACAAAAAATAAGAAAAAGAGACTACATAGGTCATTCACAGCAGTTCACGCAGTGTTTTTTTCCCACTACCACTCAATGCAATTTTCATGTCATAAAACCTGGTCCCACATAAGAAACAATGATCAACACAAATTTCTTTCTCAAATACCACTATAACCAAACGTACAAAAAACCTCAAGAACTTCAGCAACCTGCACACACTTTTGGCCACCCCACAAAAATTGGCCCCACCACATTTCAACAACAATGCAATGCACATGACCACGAAAAAATAAAAAAGTTTTGGGGATTCTCCTTGAACACGCATACCACACGCATACCGCACAAAAGGCATCACTCTTCCCTCACGCTACTCTGATTCTGCACAACAAATTCTCACAAACACAGCAACAACTTTCGCACCAGAAAAACCCTGCATACAACTTACATTGGTAACGGAACGCGAATCATCATCAAAAGTAAATACCACTCTCTTCATCCATTTTGATACCACACCTTCAACAAAACCTTTCTGCAATTTCAAACCATACTTCACTCCTCCCTCTCAACCAAAACAGAACAAACCGACACCATAAGTCTCACCATTCATTCAACCTTAAACACCAAAACCACAACTCTACCACCAAAACCAATCTTCAATCTGCAAATACTCCAACTCCATCACAGAAAAATACTCACCAAACCAGTTTCTTCTTCAATTTCTTATAACACAACAGTCACAAAACCATTTACCTTCAACGTTTTCTTCAAATCCGAACTTCACCTTCACCCAAATATCTGCGAACCAATCTTCAATAATTTACAAACCACAAACATACACCCAAAACCGCCTTCAACAAACTCGTTGCAATTCCTTCTCGTGACCCCTTTTCTAATCCATCAAACCAACACACTTTCTAAACACAGTAACAAACCTTGTTCTTCATCCTTCCTAAGCTCTCCATAACCTTCACCTCCTCCCTCAGCTACAACGACACTTCCATAAACCTTCAACTAAACAACACCACTCACCACCTTCAACAACAACATCAACCGCAGAACAACAACCAACATCCGTTCACCAAACCCCCATCGCACAACACCAAAACCTCACCTCTCACCTTCAAATACCGGTCCAAAATAGAACATGACTTCCACCCCTCAATCTTCGTACAACCATTTCAAACCACTTCTCACATAATCATCATCACTTAAACTCCATTAACACCAAAACAGATTCAGAACAGAATAGAAGAAGAGAGATGAAGGGGATTTCAAATCGTAAAGAAGAAGAGCAAACTTGAGATGAGATTGTAATTGAAATCGTTGAAGAGAGAAAGTTGTGTTCATCGGTGGATCGCGAACCACAATTAGAGAACAAAGAAGAGGGATCCCGGAGGCGTCGCTGACGACGCGATTTCGACATGAGAAGTTGAGATAGTGATCTGAGGGCGGAGGGGAACCACCAACTTATGATGGAGCCACCGTGACATTGACGTTTGGGTATGCGTGTTGTTTCGATGCAACTTGTTCTTGCCCGTCAAACCAAAATGGAGTGGAGGAATTTGTTCCATCGGTGTCTTTAGTTATTGTTTCAAAATGGACATAGCTGGAAAAGGGTAGTCAAATGCATTGTAATGTTTTAGATCTGGACCGTTCATCTTGATTTCAAGTCAAAAGTTTTGGATCTGACGGTCACGGTGGACCCCTTGCATGCGTATCGCAGATAGGCTCTAGCTGACCCAGTCGTTGAAGAACTTTTCTATTTTGGATTTCCATTTTGTTTTATTCTTTTTGTTTTTTTATTTTATACTAGGTCTTGATGTTGTTGTGGGAGTTGGGCTCAGCCCATTGAAGATTGTTGTGCACACCGCCAATTCACCCTGCACCCTCCCTGAAGGAATTGTTGATAAAAGCTGTTGGGCCTCAAACACGGGCCTGTACAAATTTCCTTAAAGCACCCTCATCAGCGGACATCTCCCCCTCTTCTTTTGTTTTTTTTATTATTATTTTATTTTTTTCTAGTTCTATTTAATTACCTAGCTTCATTTTTTAATATTTTCTTTTATTGTTTGAATTTATTTAATAAGATTTGGATTTAAATTTTTATTATAATTTGATGTTTCATTTAAGTTAATTTTGTTTAGTAATTTCGATTTAGTTTTGTTTAATTTTGTTTAATTTTGTTTAAATAAATAGAATTTTGTTTAATATTGCTCTAGTTTGTGCTTGATGTTTTGTAGAACTTTCGCTTGGGTTCGATGATGGAGGATGTAACTTGGTGATCGATTATCTTGGAACTGATGAGATCTCCAGATACTATTTGCACTTAGCCTTCGGTTTTGCGCGGACTATTTCTTTGTTTTAAATTTGGATGTTAGATGTTTGTAATTGACATTTGTTTGATTTCCTGATAACGGACACTTGTACTTGGTTGCTGAATCTACTGTGAGCTCGATATTTCTTTTCTGAGCACTTGTGCGCGTATTGAAGAGGCAAGGAACCTTCTCTGTTAGGTACCACTGAGGCCCGATTTTACTTATAGCATGTTGCTGCATCTGGAAGTCCTACTGGTGTAGGCTTTGTTTGTGCATTGTTCGTTTACTCCATTTTGCATTCTTATTTCCTTATCTTCATTCTTATTCATCTTATTTCTTCTCCCTCATCTTCTGTTATTCTTTCTTAACTGGAGGTGTGCTTAGGCCACCATGGTTCTTCTTCTTCTTCTTCTTTTCTTCTTCTCCTTCATTAGGATAGTAAACTTCACTAACCTAGGACCATCCGAGCATGTGAATATTAGGATTCGACTTTTCCCGTTAGATTTTACCTTTAAGATCTTGGTTTCTTTTCTCTTCTCATCTCAAAACTCTAAGGAAGACACTTAATAAAGTTTGAAGTGATATCTTGAGCCATAGCCTTATCCCATGAGACACTTGTAGTCTTCCCATCTTGGGATAGTACAAGTTTGTCTTGTGATGTACAAGTCTGATCAGGATATCATCTTCACCAAGAAAATCATAAAACACACTTCTTCATTGTAAATATAAAAAGCACTTAATAAGTTAATGAGTTAGTGAGCTTAAGCCCTAATCTCTGGGTTCAAGTTTTGGGGATCTTCTCCTTACTTGAGTGTGCTTGTTCTATTATTCCATCTTGGAATGTAGTGACAAGTATACATTCCATGGAAAAGAGCCTGAGTTCACTTCCTTGTGACACACTCCTAAAAGCTTCTAAAAAACACAAACAAACAATAAGCGTCTCTCCTTCGGGAATTCTTTTCTCATCTCCTTCGCTCCGTACACGAACTTGCTCCTACTTGTCATTTTGCAAGACGGTAACGCACTCGTCGTCCGTGCCTACAACACCTGAGCATTGGCATAGGCAGTTCAAGCCTTAATTCACAAGCAATCTTTTCCACCCCTAGTTAGGGGAACTACGGTGTCTCTGATCCTCATGTCCATATGAGGTACGTAGGCAGCGGGGTAGGGCCCGTTCGAGCACAATCTTTATTTTCCCTACATTTTTCCTTTTCATTTCTTTTTCAGTTCCCTTTTCTTTTCTTTTATCCAGTTCAGTACATTTTTCTTTGCAACAGCTTTCATTTCTTCACCCTTTGAAACAAATTTCTTTCCAAGCGTGGATCCCGTTGGGTACGGCGGACGATCTGGGGTGCTAATACCTTCCCAGGTCATAACCGACTCCCGAACTCAGTCTTTTTGGTTCGCAGGACCTGTGTCCTTCCTTTTCTTTTCTCCTGGTTTGTGCAGCATTACCATTCCCGTTCCTTCGGGATAAAAATGCCTGGCTGGCGACTCTATTCTTTTCCGCGCCACTTTCGCGTTTGTACCAGGATGGAAATCCGGGGAGCGACACATTGCAACCCAAATTGGATGATTTTTATAACGAGTCATTACCATTCACTAAGATATTTTCATAATTGATGATGGACTTGAATTTTGTCTCATCTAATTAGTTAGATATTTGTTCTAACAAATTAGACAATTGAAAAATTTATCTTAATCAGTTTGACAGTTTCCAAAACAACCGGCTAGGTTCCAAAAACGTTTTTGGAGATTTTATTTGAAAAAAAGGGGATTCATAAATACTTTTAAGTGTGTGTGTGTGTGTGTGTGCGTGTGTATTAGCCACACTACTAAGAAAAATGTCCTTGTGTCTTTAGAATATATTAATCACTCAAACGGACACTAATGAATGAGCTTTCTCTCTTTCATGCTTTGAAGCTTCAAGTTCTTTTGTCAGATATACCAATTAAATAAACACTTCACTTAAATACTATTGGGGTTTGAGATATCTTCAATATAGTCACTACGCCAAAAATGACATTTAATAACACACCTTAGACAGTGTTTTATTAAGAAAGCGCTGCTATAAGTAAAAAATAAAATAAAACACGAAAACTGTTCAAGAAAAATAGTAAAAGCGCTGCTAAAAGTCATACCTTAGACAACGCTTTTGGAAAAGCGCTGTCTAAGATAGACCTTAGATAGCGGTTCCTGAAAGCGCTTTTAAAGGTATATCTTAGACAGCGCTTTTGAGGAAAGCACTGTCAAAGTCTTTTAATTAAAAAATAAATAATATCAAAAGCGCTGTCTAAGGTTGACCTTTGCCAGCACTTTTCAAAAACGTTGTTTAAGGGCTCCCTTAGACAGTGCTTTCCACAAAAGCGTTGTCTAAGGTCTAATTATATAGAAATAATTAGAATACTCAGTTTCTATTTTCATATCTTTCTTTCCCTCTCTCTACGAACGAATTGTGCCAATGACCATTTTTGACCTAACGAAGCTTCAATCTCCACCGTTGTCCACCACCATGCTCCTCCATGACGTTTATTATTGCTGTCGTGCTCCTTCCTCCACCGTACACCGTCTCATTTTTGGTAAGTTTCTTCTTTTTCGCAAGCATGACATTTATTCATCTCTGTTTAGGGCAAGCACGAAAATAGTTGACATTGATGATAAAAGTAGCTTATAAAGATAACATTGATGATATAAGTAGCTTATAAAGACGAAAATAACTTATCCCTTTTTTAATATAGTTGACATTGGTTGAAGAAGTGCTTATTATTTAAGCTCTTTTTGTATATAGTTGACATTGTTGTAGAAGTGCTTATTAGTTTAATATCTTTTTGTATATGGTTGACATTGTTTGAAGAAGTGCTTATTATTTTAATCTCTTTTTGAGATTGAGGAAGTGCTTATTATTTTAATGGGAATAACTTATTATTTTAATCTCTTTTTGAGATTGAGAAAGTGCTTATTATTTTAATCTCGTTTAGTTTGATTTGTTAGTACACGTTTAGTTTGAGATTAAAGAAGTGTTGATTAATAGTTATAGCTTGGAAAGTTCGTGTTTAGAAATATTGTGTGGCTTATTTGTGAATAATGTGCGATAGTAGAATAACATATCAGTGGTACGATTCATTAACGACATTCTAAGGTATTTTATTTTGTTTTCCTTAATAAGTAGGAAACCCATGGATAAAAAATGGATGTTTGTCGATCGATTGACCAAAGAGTACGAGAATGGGGTTGCAGAATTCGTTAAGTTTGCTATTCAACACGTTAAGGACCCCAGTCGAATGAAATGTCCTTGCTTGGATTGTTGTTATATTGGTAAGGTTGACGCAGATGGATTAAAATCACATTTACAAAGGCATGGAATTGATCGAAGTTATCAGTGTTGAAAATTTCATGGTGAGAAAATTAACGAGAATGTTGAACTGAGTGGGAAAAGTAATACAACCTATGCTTCATATGACAATGACACGAAAACATACGATTGTGATCGAGTCAAAGAGAGAAGATCTTCATGATTGTCCTGAAATGTTTGAGAGGTTGGTAAGAGATAAAGAGAAACCGTTGTATAAAGGTTGCACTAAATTCACAAGACTGTCTGTGGTCTTAAAGTTGTACAACTTAAAGGCATGCAATGGATGGTCGGATAAAAGTTTCATAGAGTTGTTGGCCCTTATGAGGGAAATGCTACTGGAGGATAATGTTCTTCCTAATCGAACCTATGAGGAAAAAATGTTGTGCTCTATTGGCATGAGCTATGATAAGATACATGTTTGTTCAAACGATTGCGTTTTGTTTCGAAACGAATATGCATCATTAACTGAGTGCCCTAAATGCCGGTTGTCTCGATATAAGAAAAAATTGTCTCCAGCAAAAGTCTTATGGTATTTTCCTATAATTCCTAGATTTAGGCGCATGTTTCATAGTGAAACCGATGCAAGATACCTGACTTGGCATGCAAATGAAAGAATTATTGATGGAAAGTGTCGACATCCAGCTGATTCACCACACTGGTCGAAAATTGATAATGATTATCCTGACTTTGGAGAAGAAGCAAGAAACCTTCACTTGGCATTATCTACTGATGGAATAAACCCGCGTGGTCTTCAAAGTATCTCACATACCACATGTCCTGTGATTCTTATGATTTATAACCTACCTTCATGGCTATGTATGAAGCGTAAGTACATGATGTTATATATGTTAATCTCTGGGCCTAAACAACCAGGGAATGACATAGACGTATACTTGACATCTTTGATCGAAGATTTAAAGATTTTGTGGGAGAATGATGTGGAGGTTTATGATGGATATAGGAAAGAAAATTTCAATTTGAGGGCGATGTTGTTTGGCACAATTAATGATTTTCCAGCATACGGAAATCTATTTGGGTATAACCTTAAAGGTCAACGTGTGTGTCCTATTTGTGAAGATGAAACCGATACGATTCGATTGGAACATTGTCAGAAGAATGTGTTTCTCGGTCATCGTAGATTTTAACATTCTAAACATCACTACCGTGGGTGGAGAAAAGCATTCAATGGAGACACCGAACAACGTAAAGCTCCACCCGCATTGTCAGGTGGCCAAGTTTTTGAAAAGGTGAAAGATGTGTGTACTAAGTTTGTCAAGCCTTTTTCATATAAGGTTGTCAAAGGTGGGTGGAAGAAGAGGTATATATTTTTTTAATTGTCATATTGGAAGTCTTTGTACGTGAGACATTTTCTCGATGTTATGCATATTGAAAAAAAATGTATTTGAAAGTGTTATCGGTACATTACTCAATATAAAAGGAAAGTCTAAGGATGACCTTAAAGCAAGGGAGGACATGTTAAAAATAGGAATGAGAAGTGAATTAGCACCCGTGAAGAAAGGAAGACGAACATATCTACCACATGTTGCTTTTACTCTATCTAGAAAGGAGAAAAAAATTGTGTAAGTTTTTGAGTGAAGTTAAGGTTCCAGAAGGATACTCTTCAGATATTAGAAGATTTGTGTCTATGAAAGACCTCAAGTTGAAGAGTTTGATGATACATGATTTCCATGTTATAATGGAACATTTTCTAACAATAGGTATACGTTTTATTTTGCCAGATAAAGTAAGAAGTGCCATAACTAAATTATGTTTTTTCTTTAGGTCAATTTGTAGTAAGGTGATCGATCCCGAGATCTTACCAACGCTACAAAAAGAGATAGTAATTACCTTGTGTGAGCTTGAAATGTATTTTCCTCCCTCTTTTTTTGACATAATGGTAAATCTAGTTGTCCATCTTGTGAAAGAGACACAGTTGTGTGGACCAGCTTATATGAGATGGATGTACCCTGCTGAACAGTATATGAAAATATTAAAAGGGTACGTGAAAAACCGAAGTCGACCAGAGGGTTGTATTGTTGAACGATACATTGTTGAAGAAGTTGTTGAGTTTTGTACTGAATATTTGTCCAACGTTCAATCGATTGGACTCCCCAAAGCTTTCGGAAAAAATGAAGGTAAAAATTTAATTGGAAATAAAATTGTGATAGTATCAAGGGATGAACGGGATCAAGTGCATTTGTATGTTCTGCACAATGATAATGAGGTTGAGCCATATGTTGAAATGCACAAGGATGTACTTCGAAGGTTAAATCCGAACAGAAATGAAAATTGGATAGTACGAGAGCACAATCAAAGTTCCATACAATGGTTAAAGGATCATATTTATTCTAAGCTCTCTTCAGATCCTGTTTCGATAACAAAAAGGTTTAGATGCTTGGCATATGGTCAAAGTTTGCATGTGTTTTCTCATAGCGCATACGCAATTAATGGATACACATTTTATACCAAAGAACAAGATGATAAGAGTATTATGCAAAATAGTGGTGTCACCGTGCTAGCTGAAGCAATGCATATATCAAGTATGAAGGACTTAAACCCCAAATATGCAAATTTGTCATATTTTGGAGTTATTAAGCACATTTGGGTGTTTGATTACGAGAAGTTTCAGATTCCCATCTTTGGTTGCAAGTGGGTAAATAGTAGTGGCATACGAATGGATAAGTCTATATTTTTGCAAGTGGATCTTACTAGGGTGGGGTAAAAAAGATGAGCCTTTTATTCTAGCATCTCAAGCTAAACAAGTGTTTTATGTCAATGACCCGACGAGTACGAAATAATCTATAGTGCTTTTATCTAACAAAGTGGTTGATGATAACGGTGTAGATCAATGTGATATTGATATTGAGAATGAGTCATGCATTAGACAAAATGAGTTGAATATAAATGATCAAGATGGGGATCTTATAACGAATGGGTCATATATCAGAAATGATCATAACGAGGGAATTTGGATCAATTCATTCGTCAGCATTGCTAAGAAACAAGTAATTAATATTCCAACCAAGAAAACAAAGAGATGTTGGTGAAAGAAGTAATATAATAAAATGTTATATATTATGTCATTTTCAATAAATTTATATGCTTTTCCTAATTTTTCCTAATTTATATTTGATATCCTTGGTTTCTTTATTTTTCATTTTCAATGACTTTCATTATAACTTATATTTGATATCCATGGTTTCTTTATTTTTCATTTTGAATTGCTTTCATTATATATTTAATATCCTTGGTTTCTTTATTACAGGTTAGATATGGCCACTAACGATGATCACCCACATGATGATGATTCTACGCATTAAGGAGGTAATAAAAAAGTATCTACGGAAGACGAGATTAGAAAAGGCATAACAGTGATGAATAGAGTGATCCATGGTAGAAACCAAGGCATCATTCTAAATGTGCATTGGAGCCCACATGGGCAGCTTATAGAACCTAACGGCCAGACCTTGACTAGTTTCATTGGTGCACTAGTAAGGAGTAAGATGACAATTACTTATGATGATTGGAGAAATAAACATTTGAAAGAAGCCAAAGAAAAACTCTGGAGTGAGATAAAGGTACACTAATTATATCTTTAATTATGCGAACTAATTATGTCTTTTAAATTACTTGTACTAACGCACAATGTGTATGTTTTTATTAGAGATGTTTCAACATCGAAGATGATAGAAGAGATTTTTGTCTTAAATTGGCCGGAAAGATACTAAGAGGGTTTAGAACATTTTTATCATCCAAGTATCTTAGGGATGAAAATGCTAATCATGTTGATGCGGAGCTTCCAAAGAAATATGAAAGTTTGATTTCACAAGAAGAATGAGACGTTTAAATCCAAATGTAAAACCCCATAATTTAAAAGAATAAGTGAAACATATCGGGAAAGAGCATCAAGTCCCGCGTATCCATACAAAAAAGGACGTGTCGGATATGGACGCTTAGAACAATCTATCGTAAGTATCTATAAATTGCAATAATATATTTGTTCATCATGAGTAATATTTGATCATATTATTTGACTTAATATGTAGTTGCAAAAGGAGAAAAGTTCTGAAACATCTCTTCCTACACATATTTTATGGAAGGAATCCCGTGTGGGCAAGTCTGTATAGCTCGGAGTGTTATCAAATTTTTGTTTATGTAGATTTCATTTGAAGAAAAATGTATAGTTGGATGAAATGATTTGTAATAACTATGTTGTATATTTAAATTGGTGCGTAAATTGGTACGTTTGTATAAATTGTTTCGTAGATATTGGTTTGGAATGAACAGGTACAAATTCTAGTTTAAAAACCAGGTGAAAAATGTGGATACAAAACAGGTGCCTATAATTTGGCAAATCCAGACATCACTTTTTAAAGGAAATTATTTTATAAATTTCGTATACCTTAGACATCACTTTCAACAAAAATCATTGTCTAAGGTGGGGTTTAGAAAGCACTTTCACTAAAAGTGCTGCCTAAGGTGGGGTTTAGAAAGCGTTTTCACTAAAAGCGTTGTCTAAGGTGGGGTTTAGAAAGCACTTTTGACAATAAAAGCGTTGTATAAAGCACCTTTAGACAATGCTTTTGACATTTACCAAAGCATTGTCTAAACCTTTACCAGCGCAGGTTTAGACAACATTTTAAAGTGTTGTCTAAGGGCAAAAAAAGCGTTGTCTAAGGTCTTGTTTGGCATAGTGAGTCATCATCAACAAATAATTGTAAAGATATCATTGGTGATCGTAAACCCTAATTCTATAGCATGACTTGGAGGAATAGCTTTATCAATTATGTTGTGTAACTTTGACTGCTTAAACTAGCTTTAGTACTTGCTTTTCTTTGTATGTTATCGCCATCAAAATCACTTCAAGGGTTGTTACAACTTCAAGTGTTGTCATCATCAAAACGATGGCATTATTAGGGATAAACATATATTGATTATTTATAAGCTTTAACCACTTCCTTATTATACTCGAAAGAACATAGTTCCACATTATCCCCCCTTTTTAATTATGACAACGCATCTCTCTATGAGGTGTAAAAGAAAAAAAAATTAATAAAATTTGTAGTGGTTTAACTCCCCCTCACATGGGTAGAGAGTATACTTTACTCTCATTGAAAGTATCTCCTCTTTTGTCTTAATCAAAAGGTCGGGTAAAGATGCAAGACATAAAGTAAACATGCAATCACATTATTCACATGGTCAAGACATATTACTAAGAAGGGAAACATATTTTATTAATTCAAAGATGTTGGAATTAAAAGTACAAGAAAACATAAGATTGATAAATGAAAAGGAAACCAAATAAAGCAAACACATCTAAGAAAAAGACCAATTTGACTTTTCATCATCCTCATTAGATACAATTAGAGATATGTGACAAGAATTTTCAAGTTTTTCGATGAGACGATGAATGCTTGAATTTGTTCTCCTTTACATCCTTATCGTCATCTCTTTATTTTGAAGGAGGCTGTTGAGGATATTTGAGGAAGAATGAAAAATGTTAGTGTTATTTTCTTGTTGTCTTGCTCTAGTGGTACCTTTTGAGGTAGAGAGAATATTTCATTGTTTTCAATTGCGAACCTCATTTGATCTAAGGTGTTCTTTCACATTTTTTAGTGTCTAATCTTTGATTCCTCTTCCTCTAAATCATAGCCCGAGTATTCCAAGATCTTCGTGATTAGTTTGTTATACGGTAAAAGAGTTTTCTTCTTTTTACCATACATCATATGATGGATTACTACATCAAACTAATTCTTCTAAACTCTATTTACCAAAAATCAAACCAGAGGTATATCCGATTTGTTTAACGAATAAATTTGCTCTTTCTTGGGAAAAGGACATGATTCACCTATTTACTGTTATTTTTACTAAAAAATCATGAGTTTAGTTCACTTAAAATATTAACTTAAAAAATCTTAAATACAATTTATGTAAAGAAAATGTAGAATGCAAAGTGTGTTATTTGAGTTTAAAATGCTTGAATAATAAACAACTGAATGTAAACAACAAACTTTGGATAAATAAATTGAAAAATAATCAAGTAAAATGATGTAAATGACATTAAATCTTAAATTCTTTGAACTATAAAATATTTGTTGTAAAATTAAAGAGTGGACGCAGACTCACATTTCTCACATACTATTTCGTTCGATGACTTAGGTACTCTAGTTCTATAGAGAATGAATGAGTATTTTGCAACCTCAACTACAATGTGTAACACCCCAAATTTGCCCTCTTCTTTTTAAGCATCATATCACATCATATTCATCATGAACATGTCATATTCTTAGCATCCTAGCATGGAAAGATGAGGCATAACATTTCTCATGACCTAGCATTAGGCATATGATCAACTGGGGAGGTTCTTGAAGCATCACAAGCCATGACAAGGGACCCAATGGTTTGGTACAAGTCCTAGGAGGGGTCTACATTGCATTATCAAGTTCAAGTTCATTTACAAAAGCTCAGAAGGTTGGAAGATCATCAGGGATTCCAGGCTAGGGCAAAGCTCCTACACAAGGATCCTTAACTAGGGTTTGAGTTTCAAGCATGAAAACCTCAAAACTTTGGCCAATTCATTTGGGAAAAGTCTTTTATATGTTAAGAGGATCCTAGGTACGAAATTTGGTGAGAAAATTCCTTGTGGAAGTCAAGTATTTCTTCAGTTGCTTGCAAGTGAAGAAACTGGTCAACTGTGCCTTAAAAAAGTCAACTGTGTGATTTCAAGGGTTCCAATCCCATTTTTATAGCCAAGGGATGTTCTTATAATGTTAGAAGAGGTTTGACAAGTTCAAAGATCAAGAATCATGAAGTTTTGAGGGTTTTTGCAAAATTGGTGCAAAGTTAGTTATGGAAAATGCCATTTTTGGCAAGTTTTTGCCCTAAAATTCAAGTGAGCATAACTTAATGAAAAATTCTTCAAATGGACAAAAGTCAAACATGAAAGTTGGATATTAAGGCCTCCCATTTTCAAAAAGTACAAGTACTTTTTCATAGCATTCTTGGTTGAGAAGTTATGCCCCTCGAAAATTTGATGAAAATTAGGGCAAACTTGATTTTTTCACGTATGCACAAGAGCAAAATGTCATGAATCTCATTTTTGTGTATTGGCACATAACAAATAAGTTCACAACATTAAAATGCAATGCATTTAGCTCACTTTGGTCAAGGAAATGCACCAAATTCGGGCAAGACAAGAATTTCATTCCAAAAGTGCAATTTTTGCATATTCATGAAAAGAGTGTGACATCTTCATCTAAGGGCCAAGATCTGTTGGATTGAAATCAAGGCTGGGATATAGAATGCACATGGTCCAGAGGCAAAAGGAATGCATGAATTTTTCATGAGATCACATAATTCTTGCCAAAATTGCAAAATCACTCACACTTTTCATTCACACGTGCAAATCCTCTAATTCTCTCAGCATTTCCTCATGACATCATTTAAAAACAAATTAGGGTTTTAGAGGGTTCAGTTCTCTCTCAATTCTCAGCTTCCAAGTTTTTACACCATTTGCATTTTCTCACGAATCTCTCCACACACTTGCTCTCTTCCAAAACAAATTACAGATCCTTCATCCTTGAGAGCTCAGGATCATAAATCTCACCATTGTGCAAGCTATCTCTCAAGATCAAGAACCTTGCCATTTCAGGGCAGTTGGCTGCAAAATCCAAGATCCAGCAAGATTCAAGACTCTAGTTGCATTTAATTTGCAACTAGAGTGCATTTGGAGTGGATTGGCTTCTTTATCTTGGCTTCTAACAAGCTTTTTCAAGAACTGCAATCTCAGGTAAGCCTCTGAATCTTCAGATCTGGAAATGAAATTGGTTGTGTGCATTCTCATTCTGCTAGTCTTAGTTTTGAAATTGGTGCACTATTGAGCTTGATATTTGAATTTGAATTTTCTTGGTCCAAGCTGTTTGTGTTCGATCCAGAATATCCTTTGATCTTTTGAAAATTCCATCACCATTTTTGAACTCAGGGCACCTTGTTTGCTTGATCTGGAGCTTATTGTGTATTTTCATTAGGGTTTGTTCATGTATTGCTATTTCTGGTGCCGGAGCCCTAGCTCCGGTCACCGGAATCTGGAAATGTTTATGTTAGGGTTTCTCAAGCTTGAAGACGAATCCTCCACCCTTAGATCTTTCCTCTCATATCTCAGGATCACGCCACGTCATTTAATAAAGAGCCTCCCATTCACGTGCTCTTCATTCTTCTAATTTTTTTCTGAATGATCCACATGTTTCTCACCCCATGGTAACGTGCATGCTCCCTCGGATTTAATCCAACCAAAGTGACACGTCATTTAATGAGACAATTCACAGGATGCGTCCATTCCATCTGATGGTCATTGTTTTTCCTTATTTTTCCTCTGAATTTCCACTCTTAGTTTGGTATACTAGCGCAAACCAGTGGGCTTAGACTGCTCTTCGCACCCCCCTTGCTTTTGGCCCAATTGTTTTCAACTGATTTCCCTGCTTTCCACACCCCCAGTCCTTCTTTCTTATTTTATTTTATTTTCTTTTATTTCTTTTCATTTCATTTTGCTTTTTGATTTTTAAAAATACTTCCAAGCTTCAAACAATTCTGAATTAATTCATGGAAGTCATTTGGAGTTTTCTTTAATTTTCCATATTTTTCTTTTCCATTTATTTCTAATATCCACGTGTCAATTAATTTCCTCTTGTAATTAATTCTTTTTTATTCCTTTTTGTGCATACTGCCTTGTCCAATTTCCATAGTGATCATCATTTTGAATTTTTTGTTGGTTCTTTTTGCTCTGGATTCATAAGAAGATGTAGTTCATGTGTGATTTTTGTCCTGATTTTAAGAAACTTATTCATTTGGTTTTGATCCTTGACTTGTAAGAGAAGTTTCTTAACTCTAGTTCATGTTTAAGCCCTCTTTTGACTTGTCTAGCTTCTGAATTTCTTCCTATCCTTTTGGCATCTTGTTATATCATGTTTAAAGGCCTCTTGTTCAAAGTTGTGGAATTTTTGGGTGCATTGTTGATTTGATTTGAATTTTGTTTCATAGCTTGTCCCATTTTGCTTCCTTTTGATCATAAGTTCTCTTATTGGCTTAGAAGGGCACTTGTGCCAACTTCTTATTCTCATTTGGGGTCTCCTAAGGGTATTGAATCCATTCTGATCTTGGTTTAGGGTTTATGTTTTGAAAATTTTGTGTTTGGCTTACCTTTTAAGTTCATCCTTTCTTATGTGCATTCACCTCATTTCTTTGCTTATTCCTTTCCCATAAGTGATTGTTTGGTCTTGTACTTCTCTTCTCTTCATCTCTTTAGCTTCTTAAGCTCTTCTTTGACTTGTTTTGGTTCTGGTCTTGTGCCTTGAGTTCATGTTTTGTGTATCTTTGCTTTGCAACTTCTTATGTTTGTTTTGCCTTGCCATGTGATTCATGTTGTCTCATAATTTGCTTGCATGCTTCTTTTCTCATTCTTGTGGTTTGCATTTGCATTGAGCTCTTGTATGTATGACTTCACTTCTGTTTGCATGATGTTGGTATGTCATTATGTTCATTCTGTTTCACTTGTATGCTTGTGTTGCTAACCTTTTCAGGGGCTATGGTAAGTGAGAGGTGTGGAGGTGATTCCCACATCTCCATATCTCATCTCTTCTCTTCTTATTATTACTTGTGCTAACCTTTGATTGTTGGTCTTAGGCCTTACTCCCTTCTTCTTCTTTTTTCTTTTTCTCTTCTTCTTTCTTTCTTCTTTAGGATAGAAAACCACACTAACCTAAGATATCCATGCATGACAACACTTAGGATTCTTTAGTCCCCCATTAGACTTTTGCCTTTGTGATCCTTTTGGTGCTTTCTCTTCTCATCTTCAAACTTAATTTTAATCCATTCTAATAAAGGTTGAGTCTTATCATGTGAAATGAGACTTTGATATGAGATACTTGCACGCGTTCCGTTTCAGGGCGAGGTGTAGGTTATCCCTCGTGGTGGAAGGTCTTAGCATGAGATTACTTTACAAAAAAAAAGCTAAAAACACTTCTTAATCAAAAATCACAAAAACACTTAATAAATGTCAGTAGGTCAGTGTGTCTGAGCCTTCACTTATGGGACTAGCTTTGGGGATTTCCTCCATAGATAGGTGTGCCTCTTGCGCATTCCATTTCGGGATGATGTGAGACGTACACATCCCAGTGAGTAAGACTTAGGTACACTTACCTATGCAAACTTCACTCTTAAAAAGCTTCTAAAAAATACAAACAAACAATAAGCGTCTTTCCTTCGGGAATTATTTTCTCATCTCCTTCGCTTCGTACGCGAACTTGCTCCTACTTGTCATTTTGCAAGACGGTTACGCACTCGTCGTCCGAGTCTGCAACACCTGAGCAATGACATAGGCAGTTCAAACCTTAATTCACAAGCAATTCCTTTTCTACCCCTAGTTAGGGGAACTACGGCGTCTCTGATCCTCATTATCCTGATGAGGTACGTAGGCAGCGGGGTAGGGCCCGTTCGAGCACAATCTTTATTTTCCCTACATTTTTCTCTTTGTTTTTTCTCATTAATTTCCTTTCTCAGTTTTCTTTTCCAGTTCATTTTCTTTTCTTTGCAGCAGCTTTCATACCCTCACCCTTTGAAACAGTTTTCTTTGCAAGTGTGGATCCCATCGGGTACGGCGGACGATCTGGGTGCTAATACCTTCCCAGGTCGTAACCGACTCCCGAACTCAGTCTCTTTGGTTCGCAGGACTCGTGTCCTTCCTTCTCTTTTCTTCTGGTTTGTGCAGCATTACCATTCCCGTTCCTTCGGGATAAAAATGCCTGGCTGGCGACTATTCTTTTCCGCGCCACTTTCGCGTTTGTACCAGGATGGAAATCCGGGGAGCGACTGCTGGCGACTCTGCTGGGGAAGTCTAACCAGAGTCTCTGGTTCCCTTGAGAGTCAATCTTAGCGCTTGTGTGCTTCTGTTTCTTTGGGTGTTGACTGTTTGTTGCTGTGTATTGTATTTTACTGTTGTTTATTTACAGTTTTGTTAACAGCTTTATTTACAGTTTTCAGTATTTATTTTCTGCATCATACTAGACTGTCTGGACTGGTTTTCTGCTTGGTGGGATTCGGGAGATACTGTTTCTGAGAGATAAGTCAAGTACCCGGCTTGAGTGCACTATAGGATTAGAGTGGACATATTGTACTCGCATGTGACATGATGAGTGACGATGTGTTTCACGCCCAGATTGCGACCGTTTTGGAAATATCTTGTGTGGGGATTTCCTCCACTTCGGGATAGGACCTTGATAGCTATGTGCATCTGGGGACCGATCATTGAGAACCTTTGTGGAAACAACCCTCTCCAGTGGTGGCAGTGGCAGACCACATTTTGTGGCAAACCCATTCGCACCCGAGGGTCCACTGGGGACTCGCATAGGATGACCTGGTTCTCTTATAGGAACTCGGTCAAAGCATCTGGTCGTATGACATTAGTATTGTATCCTACGGGCTGAATGTACTATTGTTTCTTGATTTTAGCGCTCGAAGCTGGGAACTTATAAGGGATGCTTGTTTTTCCTGGACTCAGCTGAGGCCTCCCTGCGTAGTACATAATGCCTAACCGATTCCCTGATTTGGTCATGAGCCATTTCTCGGAAATGGTGAAAGTATTATTGCTATTCGGCTTTGAGAGTCCGTGATGTTTGACTCGGAGCACACCTGTGAGATTGGGAGGGGTTTGTAGGTTTGCAGGAACCCTTGACCTCATCATACCCTTGTTACCAATGCAGTTTCATGTTCGGATACAGTTACTTTGGTTTCGGAGTGCTTGAGTTTATCTGGTTCTGGATTGGGTGTATCTGAGATTATCTGAGTGTTTATGGGTTGTTATTCAGAGGATTTGGGTTTCTGATCACTTGGCCTTGATATCCAGATTCCAGATAGTCCCAGATGGATCATATGTCTTTGCATTTGCATTGCATCATTTCATCATTAATCATGTTTTGTTTTCATTCACAGGTTCATATCTTTGCTTCCGGTTCTGGTATCCTGTTCAGAGATGGAAGATCCTCGCAAGCAGAATATTCATTTCAAGTTTTTTCGACACTAAGGTTGGCCTGTTAAAGAAGATGGTGAAGCTCACCCAATCATGTAGAGAGGTTCAGGAAGGCTTATGAGAGTATTCTGGATGTGGTGGTAGAGTTAGATCCTTCTGAGAAAAGTGCCATTCATACCCTGCTTCAGTATTATGATCCTCAGCTCCGTTGTTTCACTTTTCCTGATTTTCAGTTAGGTCCTTTGCTGGAGGAGTATGCTTTGATCTTGGGAGTTCCTGTTCGAGACCAGATTCCGTTCAATGTTGAGATGAGTAGACCTGCACCTGAGATTATTGCCAAGGCTCTTTATTTGAGCACTTCTGCTGTGAATGCTATGACCATCATTAAGAGAGGTGTGCCTGGGTTTTCTTTGGAGGCTTTAGTAAAGAAGGTGGAAGAGTTGGCTGTTGAGGAGGAATGGGATTATGTCTGTGCTATCTTGGCTCTTTCTATCTATGGCATTATTTTGTTTGCAGATATGGAGAAGCTCATAGACATGAATTCCATACATCTTTTTTTGCTGAAGAATCTTGTGCCTACGTTGCTCGGAGATTTGTATCACTCGGTGCACTACAAGACTGAGAAGAAGAGGGGAGGTTTAGTTCGTTGCTGCGCTCCTTTATTTCATATGTGGTTCATGAGGCATCTGCCTAGTACTGGAGTGTTTAGTGATCATACATTGGTATGGGCTCAGAAGCTGGAAAAGTTGTTTGCCAAGGATGTCAGGTGGATTACTCAGAGGCTTCAGGGTGCCCGTTTCATCACTAGATATGGGAGCTATCTTAGTGTGCCTTTATTGGGAGTAACTGGAGGGATCAATTACAATCCAATCTTGTTAAGAAGACAGTTGGGATATGCCTTGAGAGAGGTACCAGAAGAACTGAAGTTGACCCCTATTTTCTACTTCCCTGTAAAGGACAATATGCCTTTAGTGAGGAAGGTTGCTGGAGCTTGGAAGTGCATTAAGGGAGAAGGGATAGCTAGTTTTGGAAAGTGCAACAATCAGACCTTCCCGGAGTATGAGGCTTGGTTGAGAGACAGAGCCAGAAGGGTATTGCTGCCATTCTCACCTCCAGTTCCTCCAGCTGTTGAGTCTGATGATACTGTGTCTTTAGAAGAGTTCAAGAAGTTGGAAGCCCAGCTGCATGAAGTCAGGGTGGAGAACACTGAAATGGTTAATCTGTACCATCTTGCCAACCGGGCCAAGAATGAAGCTGAAGAGAAATTGATGAAGATGCAGACCACCTTGGAGGATAAAGAGAAAGACTTTGCAGGAAGGGAAGCTCAATTTCACAGGTTGGGTATGATGGAAGCAAAAAGAGTAGCTGAACGAAAGAAGAATTCGAAGACTCTCAAGGAAGCCCGTTAGTCTATTGTCTGGTTACAGGTGTCGTACCTCGAAAAATACGATCCTCGCGAACGCGGTCGCAGCTGGGCTGACATGAGATTCGCCACCTAATTTTATTTATTCCCAAAGAGGGAAATGGTAAATATAGATAAAACCACCAAGAAGGGATGAGACAAGGTCTTCGTAAACCATTGCCTAGGTTCGGAAGTCGGTTATGTAAGGGGAAGGTATTAGCACCTCCTACATCCATCGTACTCGATGGGAACCATCTAGGTTGTCACGCGCGAAGGGGATGTCTATGCTTAAGAATTACTTGCTAAACTAATTGTTTTATTGATCCTAGGGGCTCGGCAAGGATTGAGATCCTCGTGCCTACGTATTCCCTTGTGCAATGGGAAAGTCAGAGCTTCGTAGTTCGGCCTGATACAGGTGATGGTTGCTAATTTTATTACCTTTCTTCAATGAAAGGTTTAAGAGTCCATTTGCACTAAAGACTATGGATAGTTTATTTCGTCCAACAAGACGAACGTCTTGCGTCGAAATAATCGGAGCGAGTAACGAGAGCTCGTTATCCTCCTTTCTACCGCTTAAGGCTCATGGCGTGCAATTTTTCTCGTATTTATTGAAGTGTTTTGTTTCCTAAGACCGCTTGATGTTGGGTCAAGGGTTTGGATCTTAAAAAAAGTAACATTTCGGTTTTTGAAGTTTAAGGTGAATGCAAATGGAAGTTTATTTGTTGGTTTTGTTAGCGAGTCACGATGCACTCGGCTCGCAAAGTTGAGGAACTAAAGCTAAAATCTAGCTATGGAAAACAAGCGCAATGCGTTGATTCGTTAAGTTGGGAAATGTTGCTAAAGGTGTAAGGTGCAAAGTTCGTGCAGATGGCGATCGAGGAATGATCGACTTACGTGTGTGTATGAAGTGAAGTACGTACGGATTATTTATTTGGCGTTGAACCAAAGATTTCGTTTATCTTTGAAAATGATTAACCTTAGTGTGAGTCCGTTTTTACTTAGCAATTTTATCGTCTAAACACAAAAAAAAATCACACAAGTACGCAATATATCAAATCACAAGCAAAGAGGAATCGAGCATACGCAAGATTAATATCACGCACATAAAATCAAACAAAGGTGAAAATGCTAATTAACCAATTTAATTATAGATATTTAATTAAATTAATTATCAAATTAATTAATCAAATTAAATAAGAACATTTAATTAAATTAATCAAAGAAAATAATGTTAGTTTTGAAATACCCAAATGATAAATTGGTAACTAAATTTGAAAATAAAGTTGAGAAACTATTTTTAAATTTTGAGATTTTTTTTAAACATGAAAAGGAAAAAATAAATCATTACTTTAAATAAAGTTTATTTAAATAAATTAATTAGTTAATTAATTTAACTAAATAAGGTTAGTTAGAGGAATCAAATAAAAACACATTTTTTTTATATATTTTTTAAGAAAAATAAAAATATAATCAAAATGAAAAAAAAAACTAAACTTTAGTAGAGAGAACTCCATAAACTCAATGGGTGACAGTCTAAATTCCAATCAAAAGATCATCACACCAGCGGGGTTATTGAGCCTAAATCCTATTTTATTCAAGTTAAAAAAAAATATGAAGGGAATCTCATGAATTTTGTTTCTCTCTCTCAGTCTCCACACTCAACCTTACATTTCTCAAAGAGAAACCATTGGTATCACCGTGTGTTCATAAACATCTTACTACCTCTTTATCTGTGACTAACTCAGTTACCGTGTTTTTGCAAACATGAACCTCATCGTATCCTCATCACCTCCAACAAACGTAAGCAAATGAACATCGAATGTAATTGTATATTAAACCCCGATCCCAATCAAACCCTAAACCCCCAATTTCTAATTGATTTTCATTACACAAAGCAAAGCTCAGAAGCGTGTAAATGTAGATGAAGTAAACTACCTCAACTGAAGATGATATGAATCTGATTCAAGGTATGGTCTTGTTTTCGTTCGACTTTGATCTTCTTCTTCTCTTTTCTTTCGCAAATCTTTATATGTGTGGTTTAGCTCTTCAAACTATGAATTTCAGTGTGAAAATCATAGTTGAAATGTACCGAATTTGAGCTATTAGTAATTAGGGTTTATTTGAGGATTAATTTTGACAGCGTTTTCGTGATTTTTGTTGCTAATGATTATCCCTTTTTATAGGTGAATCCAGGAGATGAGTGAGAAAATCCGTACGAGCCATAGTTGTAGAATCAAAAATCCGTTAGGGCAAATCTCTGGGTGGAATTGTGTGGGGACCAATGGAAGATGACTTATTCCGTCGTTTTGTCTATAGTGTGAAGAAAAAGCTCTTAGAAATTTGGTGGTCCCCTGCGAATCAGCTTGGATATTTTACTGAGGTAAGCTTCAAATTTTCACTGCTTACGAATTTTGAAATTACTTGACCTTTCAATTTACCCTGTTTTTGTTCATTGATGCAGACTTATCTTTACTGCCAATGGTTAAGTGTTCCCAGACTATAGACCTCTTTTCCTCCTCTTATTCGGCTGTGTCTCTGAGGTATACTCTTCATTGTTCGGTGGAGCTTCAGTATTTTCTATTTCATAACTGGGAAAAATCGTTAGCATTGACTATCTTATAGTGTGCTTAAAAAACTAACCTGATTGCTGTGAAATGTCTCATTATTTGTCAGGTCACAATGAGTCATCATTTGAGAATTGACTAGCTAATCATGGGGCAATGTTTCAAAGATAACCAACTGATGATTGGCTCGTGCCTCACGATGGCCTAGATGGTTATCTAGCAGTGTATCAACTCTTGCAAGTGATTATGGGGCTTGTTTAACATCTGTGTTGTGACTGTCCACCACTGGTTCAAAGTAAGAAGAATTTCTTGATGGGAGATCTGATTGCTGGGACACATTGTTGAATTGGTTAACTCATTCTCAAGCCGAGCTTCAGATGTGACCACATCATTGCTAATTTGTGTTCCGTGCATTACAGTCTCATCACTAATTTGCTCCTCGTAAATGTCAGCCTCGTTGTTGGGTTGTGAGTTAGACATGACTACATCATTGTTGGGCTGTTCATTAGCTAGTGGTTTTGAATTCTCTTGCTTTTACATCTAGCCTGCTGTTGTACTTGAACGAATCGGATTCCTGATGACAACCAATCAAGTTGTTCTTGAGAGCATGCCTGATCTTCACTTTTTTTGTTTGCTGTATGTGTGCAGGGAACATTATCCTCGGGTTGTGCTGCTAATGTCTCAATAGGCTGTGCTGGAATTACAAGTGATCAACGGATCCTTCGAAAGTCCTTGCTTGAGGGAACAGTTCTTCGTGTTTACCAATTTCATACTACAATTATCTTACATGCTTCTTACGGTATCCGCCATAATGTTTTGCCATTCTATTTGCAGGGCTTGCTTGATCAAAGGGAAAAGTATGGATAAGGACTTGGCTTGGAGGTTGGATAAACATTGGTGCATGGTTAATTGGATGAGATCAATGACTTGATGATCATGCGGTATGAATTAAAGCACCGAAACACAAAAGCTTAAAGACATGGGCCATGAAGAACATCAGATGGAGTTTTGCTTGACTTTAAATCTTGTGAATTGAACTTTTATTCTGTGTTTGTGAAAATGATGACATGTTTTGCTTAATCTTATTGCAGGATACGAAGCCAACGACGAACATGATGTTGGCTTAATTCTCCTCTTTTGCCAGGCCTTGGGATACCAAGGGGATGAGTCAAGAAGAACTGCACCTGGTGGACTTAAACAAGAACTTCGATTTTTTTGATTTTTAGTCTTAGGCTTAGTGTTGTATCTTTTGATCACAAAATTGTGGGATAGGCCATGAGAGCTTGTATGATTTTTGGCAAGCCATAGGCTATTCAGCTTGGTTTCCGTCTATTTTTATATTTTTCTTTAACAACTCCGCTTGCAGGTCTTCCTCGTTTCCTTTGACCACGACCCCCTTGTGATGCCAAAGCCAAACTGTCTTGAGAAGTAGCTTTTGCACTACTCTGTTTACTTCCCTTATTAGAGAAAGATTTATTTTTGGTAACAGGATCCTTTATGGTGCCAGAAGACACTCCAGATGGATTCTCAATGGCCGACGATAATACCTTAAAAGGTTCAACACCAGATTTGCATTGTTTCTCGAACATTATCCGGAGGTACCTGCCCTTCTCTTCTATTCGCATCATTTTTCCTTATTTACCTTGTTCACTATATAGGCAGTAATCTGATTGGTGATGTAGTCAACATGTGTCCCACCTTTGATTGTAGCAGTAGAATTGACGAAAATTGACCTGTTGAAATTGTCCATCACTTAGACTTACGCAAACCTCCCACCTGTCACCTAACTTAGCATGAATCCTTGGAAGAGGAGTAGGTTTGGATTTCTCGGAATATTTCAGAAAGAGATTAGCATAATCACAGTTCCATTGAGTTCAACCTTAACAGTCTTTCCAAAGCACCCAGCCACATCCAGGACACGCTTCTTCATTAAAGCAACAACATCCTCTTCAAGGTAAGCCATTTTGAACTTCTACAAGTCAGGCTTAAAGGTCACCTTGGTCCAGTTTTCAGTAGCTTTTCATTTAGTTATCACTGGTTAACCCTTGTTCTTCTTCATCTGTTTGTCAGGTTGTATATTAAGTGCTTGGAATCAAAGAAAAGTCATTGAATGTGCAGTTCATGAACCCTGTGTTTGGTGAAACTTGATATAACACTACTTTGATTTTATTCTTCTGAACTTCAATTGCCAACATGATTTAATCTGGATTGTGAAAACCTCAAACTTCTCTTGTCTCCTTGCTCTAGTTCAGGTGAATTTTGTTGTTCTTGAACTGTTTTCGATATTAGAAATGTTATCATAACTTTTGCTTTCTCTATGATGAACTTTGCTTCACTTTCTTGTTATTATGGCATGTGACATTCTGCATCGTCTGATCCTAACTGTGTTTCTCTCATTTTAAATATAATGCTACGGTTTGTGTGGCAAGTTGATTATGATAGTGTATCAATGACTTAAGTCTCCTTTGAGTATCTGCTGCAGACAACTTGGATGGATGAATAGCGTTATAAGAACAAAGTTGTTGGCGGATGTAATAAGTTACAAGACTGATATGGTGAAGAGGACATGCTGCAATGGTGAGACGAAGTCTGGGATGAGGATAAGGCCTTTTGGCAAATTCTGGCGTATCAAAAGCATCTCATATGACAGCTTGCATTGACGGTAACACCGATGTACATGGAGAGGAAGAAGAAGCGAGCTTCGAAGATGATTTACCAATCTAACATTGTCCAAATTCCTGTCATTGTTCACTTCAGTAAGACTGGCCTCAGAGGAAAAGAAAGGCTAGTTGTTTCAGTAAGTCTCGGTTCACTTAATCGTATGGCATACAACTTCATTGATGCATAGTTGAACCTCTACTGTTGATGTACATTTGATAAACTGTTTTGCTGATTTATTAGTTGCTTTTTGAAACATTCCTGCATAAATGCTTCTTCTATCTGCTTTGCTCATTCAGACGCGTATCACATATGTTCGTTCCTTTTGCAGGAAGGAAAGGGAGGCTATACCTTGGCTTTCACAGACCCATCCTTGATATACTGACATCTTGGCACATACCTTGTCCATGTATTAAACTTCAAGCTTGAGTTGCTTATTTCTTATAAACAATCTTCATTATTTTCATGAAGTTTTTTTTTTGCTGTGAATTGTGTACCAAGCTTGATGAGCCTTTGTATCAAGTGCAAATTTTTTATAAATTACAGTACCCTCTTTTCCTTCAATTGTGTAATGGGCCTTTGTATTGCAATATGTTTTGAGTTTCTTTGTAACTTGTGAATGAATTTAGTTAACCATTTGTTCCCAAGAGTTTTTTTTGATAATTTATTGGGATAACAATTAATGCAAAATTGTGTTCCCTTCTCGATAACATTCTGAAATTTCATATCTGTTTGTGTAAGATTGCCAACATGTTTCTTGGATGGGCCAAGCAAGTAATTTAAGAAAACAGCTCCACACTTCAACGCCTCAATTACCTCTCAATCAACCCTCAATTAATACAAATACATTATGGGCAATAAAGGCTAGTGCATGGTACTCAAGGACTTAATCAACCATGGTAGTGATAAACTCAATGGATTAATTAGCCAAAAAAAAGGGTAATTGATCAAATCAAACTAAATTAGTAAACCAAACATTTATGGATCCAATGGGAGGAAATTAAATGACACAGAAACATGGTCAAAGAGGGACATCCAACAAAAGTCAAGCTATAATTCTCACAACCCATACTCTTCACTTCTAAAGAGATTAGTATTCCATAGAGACGATTTTTCTTTCACATTAATCTTTGCCACTTGAACTCCTTGCACAAGTGGGTCAATGAGCTTAACTTTTAAATTATATCCATCAAGCTTTATACCATCTCAATTATCCTAAACTTTGTAAAGGGACGACATCCATTTCCATCCCATAACCATGTATGATTAATTTTTACACAATTTGCAATTTACCTTAGCACAAACAAGGACTTAATGATTAGAAAATCATGGTCGGAAGCCAAATGATGATTCACAGCAAACATCATCACCAACTAATCAATTATCAGGAGCATTCGAAAAGATAGGACAAATTTGGGGTATGACAGATGCCCCTATCTAATTGCCTTGAACCCAAAGGGATGAACTGCTGTGCAGAATTCAATCTTTTTGGGGTAAAAGTCGATTAGATATACAAAAACCCCGAAATTTGTCCGGCAAGAGAGAAAATGTGACACCACTGGAAGGGATATGAGGATAAGATCAGAAAATTGTACGAAAAGTCTGAGATTATTTGTATCAACAAAGCAGCATCCTAATTTGATGAATAAACTTCTCCAAGTCGTACAAGGCAGTCCCTTATGCATTAGGGTTTCTTTGGGGATAAAATCCTAACTAAACGGGTGACTCCTTGGGTCACGCGAAGCAGTTCCTTAACAATAAATGCTCTTCGGAAAATACCCAAATCAGCATCTTAATTAATGATGTTCTCTGATCCAACAAAGCAGTTCCTCACACTCAAGGCTCTCCATTGATACTTAGAGAAACATCTCAACAAAAGCATGATATTTCCTAAGTCATACGAAGCAGTTTCCTTTTGGTCCGGGCTTTTCAATGACTCTGGAACAAGTGTCTTAACAAAGCATGAGATTCTTTAGTCCATCAAAGCAGTACCTTACCAATGAAGGCTCTTTGTGTATGTTAGAACAATATCTCGAATAAAATAGTGCAAGATTTTCTAGATCATGCGAAGCAGTTCCCTATATTCGAGGATCTTCCGTGATACTAGAACAGTATTTCGAACAAACGATACAAAATTTTCCAGATCATGCGAAGCAGTTCCCTATATTCGAGGATCTTCCGTGATACTAGAACAGTATTTCGAACAAACGATACAAAATTTTCCAGATCATGCGAAGCAGTTCCTTATATTCAAGGATCTTCGACGATACTTGAACAACATTTTTAACAAATGATACAAGATTTTCCAGATCATGCGAAGCAGTTCCCTATATTCAAGGATCTTCAATGATACTAGAACAGCATCTCTATCACATCATGAGATTCTTCGGGTCTTGCGAAGCAGTACCTCAGTCAAATAAAATTCCCTAACCCCTCAAAGCAGTACCTTGAACATAAAGGCTCTTTGGGAATATTTAGAGCAGTATCTCTATCCTATGGTATAGGACTTTCTAGGTCATGCGAAACAGTTCCTTACTATCAAGGTTCCTCGGTGATGCTAAAACAGTATCTCTACCATAACATGAGATTCCTCGGGTCTTGCGAAGCAGTACCTTTTCGATTAAGGTTCTTCGGAGAATACCAAAGCAGTATCTCGTTCAAGCTTTCAGAATACTCTTTGCTTGGAGAGCAACAAAGATGAAGATGAAAGGCATAAATATTATCAACTATAAAGTTGAAGAATGATTTGATGGGGAATAAAATCCGTAAGCGTATGCGGGATATCAGCTCTTTTCAGAGGAATACCACCAACTTTGAGAGAGGAAGATCCTGGATGCATGTCCCGGATCCTGCTATGCTATTCTGATATGACTTCGCACATTGCATGATGCGCAATGATTCATATGAAAATGCAATTATTAATGATCCCAATGCAAATGTTTTATCATATGCTAATGATTGATATGATTGTGTTTGATGACATTCTTGTTTTCAGACAAGAATGTTATGCATGCCATGCTTGTGACAATGCAAATGGTTGTATATGCTAGAGATAAGCTTTTTGATAGTTACCAGGGACATTGGACTTTGGGAGATGTGCCAAACATGGTTGGGCTTTTGGCTTTCTGGTAGTTGCCACCATAGTGGACTTTTGGGAATCATGAGGGTGCCAATGAAATTGGACCTTTGCTTTTTAGTAGTTGCCAATAAAATTGGACTTTAGGTTATATGAGAGATGCCAACGTGGTGGACTTCAAGCTTTTTAGTGGTTGCCAATGAATATTAGACTTTGAGAGGTGGTGGAGGGTATTAGATTTTCCAACACTTGGTACATGAGAACCTGATAAAGTTGTGAGCGACAAGGAGAAAGACATGAGTGCCCCAGCTAAAATTTCAACTGATGTTTACCATTCGTCAATGGGATATATTGTCTGTGCGGAAGCAATCGTAGTGACTGGCAATGATATTAGCTAACGGGAAAACTGTCACGTTCCTCTTATCAACCAAAAAAGATAATCGTACTACTTTTCAAACATTGTTTATTATTTTTACCAAAATTTCAAAATAGAGTTTATTAATAATAAACGTTTTGCAAACAAACAGATAAAATAAAATGATCGAGCACAATTTGATGAGAAATTTCTCTTTTTATTGCCGAAACCCGCAAAAGGGTAAGAATGTACATACAGATGCAATTCCTTAATGAGGTAATTGATGTGCAAGAAAAGTACAATGACAATGACAATAAATGAAGTTCCCATGAGTTCCAACACTGCTATGGTCCCTACATCTCCAAATATCTCATCAGTTAAACTTTGTAGGAAAACGATTGGATGGATCCTTCTTTTTCGTAGCTCCCCAGAATCAAATGAATGTACAGAATGTAATATTTGCCTTGGAATTAGTCCCTAACTTTTGCCTGAATCGCCCTTTCGGGTTTTCAATCCACCGGGACGCCCTTTTTTTTGCTTGAGCCGCCCTTTCGGGTTTTCAACTCAGCGGGCTAAATTTTTATTTTTATCCCTAATTTTTTCCTGGACCGCCCTTTCGGGTTTTCAGTCCACCGGGATAGCCTATTTTGCCTAAGTCGCCTTTTCAGGTTTTCGACTTAGTGGCTTTTATTCCAATCTTTTAGGCAAAATATCTTTTAACTGCATCCGCATTCACGGGAGTAGATAGTTCTTCACCATCCATACTTGCAAGAATCAAGGCACCTCCGGAGAAATCTCTCACCACCACAAATGGTCCTTCATAATTAGGCGCCCACTTGCCCCTGGGCTCTCTGTGCATGGTAGTGATTCGTTTGAGCACCAAATCACCTTCCTGGTAAGTCTGAGGACGCACTTTCTTGTCAAAAGCTTTCTTCATACGCCTCTGGTAAAGTTGTCCATGGCATAGTGCCGTCATGCGTTTTTCTTCAATAAGATTGAGCTCATCAAACCTTGTTCGGACCCATTCTGCTTCGTCTAATTTAGCTTCCATCAGAACTCTCATCGAAGGAATTTCAACTTCTATCGGGAGGACAGCTTCCATGCCATATACCAAAGAAAAAGGGGTTGCCCCTGTCGAAGTACGTACTGAAGTACGGTAACCGTGCAACGCGAAAGGTAACATCTCAGGCCAATCTTTATACGTGATCATCATTTTCTGAATGATCTTCTTGATATTCTTGTTCGCAGCTTCGACAGCTCCATTCATCTTGGGTTTGTATGGTGTTGAATTATGATGCTCAATTTTGAAACTGGTACATAACTCTTCAATTGTCTTGTTATTGAGATTTGACCCGTTGTCATTAATGATTCGGTGAGGAACCCCGTATCTACATATGATGTTATTCTTCAAGAATCGAGCAACCACTTGCTTAGTAACATTAGCGTAAGAGGCGGCTTCGACCAACTTTGTGAAGTAATCTATGGCAACAAGTATAAACCTATGCCCATTTGAAGCCTTTGGTTCAATCATCCCAATCATATCGATTCCCCACATGGAGAAGGGCCACGGTGAAGTCAATACGTTCAACGGAGTGGGAGGTACGTGTACCTTGTCAGCATAAATTTGGCATTTGTGGCATGTTCGAACATGAGAATAACAATCAGCCTCCATTGTTAGCCAATAGTATCCTGCCCTAAGAATTTTCTTTGCCATTGTATGCCCACTCATATGAGTACCAAACAGTCCTTCATGTATCTCTTTTATGATTCGCTCGGCCTCCTGTTCATCTACACATCAGAGTAGGATCATGTCATGATTTCTCTTGTACAACACTTCTCCATTCAGAAAGAAATTTGAGGCCAATCTTCTCAGTGTTCTTTTATCCATACTCAAAGCGCCTTCTGGGTATTCTTTCTTCTCCAAGTAGCGCTTGATATCATAGAACCAAGGCTTGGCACTTGATTCTTCTTCGGCAGTCAGACAATGAGCAGGTTCCTTAAAACGCTTGAGATCAATGGAAGGCCGATGATTAGGCCAAATAAACTGATACATAGATGCCAGAGTTGCCAGAGCGTCAGCCATCTGGTTTGCACTATGAGGCACATGGGTGAAAGTAATATCATCAAACCTGGGGAGTAACTTCAACACGTAATCCCGATATGGAATCAAATGATCACATCGTACTTCCCAATCTCCTGTAGTTTGTTATATTACCAGAGCTGAGTCATCATACACATCGAGTGTTTTAATCCTCAGATTAATGGATTCCTCTAGTCCCATAATGCATGCTTCATATTCAGCCACATTGTTCGTACACGGAAAACAAAGCTTAGCTGTAAAAGGTACATGGAAGTCCTTAGGAGATGTCAGTACTGCCCCAATTCCACAACCTCGATCATTGGCCGCACCATCGAACATGAGAGTCCATCGCTCTCCTGGTTCAGGCCCTTCGTCAGGTCCAGGCTCTTCATAGTCTTTAATCAACATGATATCCTCGTCTAGAAAGTCAAACTTCAAAGGTTGGTAATCTTCCACAGGCTGGTGAGCAAGATGATCTACTAGTATGCTGCCTTTGATAGCCTTTTGAGTGACATATTGAATATCGTACTCCGACAAAAGCATTTGCCATCGAGCGATCCTACCAGTGAGAGCTGGTTTCTCAAATATATATTTAAGAGGATCCATCTTGGAAATCAAATATGTTGTATGGGTCAACATGTATTGTCGGAGACGCTTGGCAGCCCATGCAAGAGCACAACAAGTCTTCTCAAGTGCTGAATATCTTGTTTCACAATCATTGAACTTCTTTCTCAAGTAGTAGATGGCATGCTCCTTCTTGCCAGTCTCATCTTGTTTCCCCAACACACAGCCCATGGATTCGTCAAGAATTGTCATGTACATGATGAGAGGCCTTCCAGGGACAGGAGGTACCAAGATTGGTGGTTCTTGCAAATATTCCTTAACTCTATCGAAAGTTGTTTGGAATTCATTATCCTATTCAATTGCTTGATCCTTTCTTAAGAGCTTGAAGATCGGTTTGCAAGTAGCAGTGAGATGCGAGATAAATCTGGCGATGTAGTTCAACCTTCCAAGGAAACCTCTGACTTCCTTTTCAGTTCTGGGAGCAGGCATGGTCTGAATGGCTCTGACTTTGTCAGGATCAACCTCAATCCCCTTCTGACTCACAATGAATCCTAGCAACTTTCCGGATCGAACCCCAAATGTGCACTTATTCGGATTAAGTCTGAGCTTGAAATATCTTAATCGTACAAACAATTTTTGCAGATTAACAATGTGTTCTTCCTCTGTTTGGGATTTAGCAATCATATCATCGACGTACACTTCAATCTCTTTATGAATCATATCATGAAAGAGTGTTACCATAGCACGTTGATATGTTGCTCCGGCATTTTTGAGTCCGAATGGCATTACTTTGTAGCAAAAAGTTCCCCACGGCGTAATGAACGTGGTCTTCTCCATGTCTTCTGGATCCATTTTGATTTGGTTATATCCGGAGAAGCCGTCCATAAAGGAGAACACTGAAAATTGAAATGTATTATCCACCAATACATCGATATGAGGTAGTGGGAAATTGTCTTTGGGACTAGCTTTGTTCAAGTCTCTGTAGTCGACACACATGCGGACCTTTCCATCTTTCTTTGGAACGGGCACGATGTTGGCGATCCACTGTGGGTATTTAGCTACTGCTAGAAATCCGGCGTCAAATTGCTTTCTTACTTCTTCCCGAATTTTGAGGGCCATGTCTGGGCGAGTCCTTCTCAATTTCTGCTTGACTACTGGACATTCTTCTTTGAGTGGCAACTTGTGCACGACAATATCAGTATTTAGCCCAGGCATATCCTGATATGACCATGCAAACACATCAGCGTACTCGTGGAGGAGCTCTATCAATTTTGCCTTCACTTCGGCTTGCAAAGAAGCACCTATCTTCACTTCGCGTTTATCCTCTTCTTGCTTGAGTAGTCGGGCTAACTCTTCAGGAAGTTCATAATTTTCCTTGCCTTCTTCCTCCGCTTGGTTGATCGGACAATCGAAGTTATACAGGACCATAGCAGCGTCGTCATCAAGGAACTCGGTGGTGTCTCTGCATGTTTATGATTTATGCATTTATTTTAGAAAGTGATGTGCATTAAAACATTGCCATTTTATTATAAAAGAAAAGAAAAATGAAAGAAAGAGAACAAATATTGAATGCAAATTGCTGATTTATTATATTGGTAATCAAAGTTTTAAAACATTGGTGGCCCGACAACATCCCAATATGCCTTGGGCAGAGCAAATGGTTTTTGAAAAAGAAGTAGAATTACTTTTTAGGGTAAATAAACTGAGGAATCTCGATAGTTCTCCAATTCTCTAATTCCTCCCCTGGATTGGCTTGACGAATCCAATTACAAGTCACTTCCTGGTAGTCTTCGTCTGAGATCATTGCAGCGTGATCCTCAAAGATGTATCCAGCGCTTGTAAATGTATCACTCACCCGAGGAAATTGACCATGTTCTTCATATGCCGAGATCGTTGTCGCACTGGAAGATGGCTGGTAGCCAATGCCATACATGTCTCTTTTGTCTTGCATCTCGACAACTTTGCCCCAGCCCTGTGTGTTCCCAGTCTCCAAGACAGCCAAAACTTCCTTCAGTGATGCCATTGACATTGATGGCTGTGGGCGCTCAGATTTTCGTTGTACTGCCAGCATACTCACTATTTCAAAATATTGAAACGGTGTCTCGACAGTCTCGCCTTCCACATCAATATATCGGAAAGAGGTCAAATGACTCACCAGGATATCTTCTTCACCTCCAATCACCACTATTCGGGTCTGCATAGGGAACTTTAGTTTCTGATGAAGAGTGGATGTAACAGCCCCTGCGTTATGAATCCATGGTCTTCCCAGGAGACAACTGTACCCCGGATGGATATCCATTACTTGGAAAGTAATGGTGAACAAGGCAGGTCCTATCTTGATCGGGAGATCCACCTCTCCTATAACCGCACGCCTGGAACCATCGAAAGCTTTTACTATCAATGCACTTGGCTTCATCACTACTCCTTGTACGGGCATTCTTTCCAACGTCGTTTTCGGCATCACATTTAAGGAGGAACCAGTATCCACCAACACCCTCGATAGCAACGTATCTTCACATCTTATGGAGATGTGCAAAGCCTTATTATGATTCTTCTTATCAGCAGTGAGCTCTTCATCATTAAAACCGAGGAAGTTGCCAGTAGTAACGCTGGCTATGACGTCATCGAATTGGGCTACAGTGATATCTTTGGTAATGTGGGCCGCACTTAGCACTTTCAGCAAAGAAGATCTATGTGCTTCAGAACTAAGTAGTAAAGCTAACATAGATATTTTGGCGGGAGTCTGATTCAGCTGATCGACTACCTTTTAGTCGCTTTTCTTGATAATCCTTAAGAACTCTTCCGCTTCTTTCTGAGTGAATGCAGCTTTGGGCGATGACAATTCTTCTGGTGACCCCTGAGGAATAGGAGTGACAACCGGTGTAGCAGTTGTCTTTTGCTTTTGATTGGATGACGACTCCACTGGTCTTGGTGTAAACAATCGTCCACTACGAGTCATACCACTTGGTCCGGCAATGGATGCGACAACGGGAAATTCAATATTAATAGGCTGCCTTCTCCGGCCTTATCTAGCGTTCGCTGGTTCATAACTCCACGGTACAGCTTGGTTATTTTCCCCAGTGTAGGGAGCTGGGTACTCTATAACTATAGGAGTAACATTGTTTGGAGTCTGAGGTGCATCATAATACATCTCTATTGCAGCCACCGTTCTTTTCTTCTTCCCTCGTATTTCGACCTGTATCAAACCTTGATTGAGGAGTCTTTTCAGGCACTCCCTGATATCTTCCTCGGAATGATCAACCCCTTCATCCTTTACCAGCATCAAACCTGATTTCACCAATTGTTCCCTAATCATGGCCAATGGAGTCTGAACGTCTTCTGCCTTTAGAATTAACTCACACTCGTCTTCTTCTCCCACGGCATTAACAGCCGCTCCTCCATGAGGTGGCAATGGGTTGTTTTTGACATTCGGGCCTCTTGGAGTAAAAGTTAGATCCTTCGACTCCACCAAATCCTGCACGTGATTTTGAAATGCATAGCATTTGTCTATAGTGTGTCCCAGCGTGCCTTTGTGGAATTCGCAAGTGGCATTAGCATCGTAATTTGGAGGATACGAAAAAGTGGCTGGCCTTAGATCCCTTAGAGTTAATTGTCCGCGTTGGTTCAGCTGATTAAAGATATCTCTGTAAGGCATGGGGACTGGATCAATGTGCCTTCTTGGTTTAGGCTGCCTTTGCACCGGACCACTTCGCCTATACTATTGATTGGGCTGCTGTGCAGGAGCCTGTTGATATTGTTGATGTTGTGGAGCCTGTGGTTGATATGGAGATGGCGCAACATTAGCTACATGTCCATAAGTCATGTTATACGGAAAACTAGCTCTTCCTGTCATAATAGCATTGGCCTCTCCTTCCCTTTTCTTTTGGAAATTAGGATAAGGTTTCTTGCCAATATTTGTAGAAGTGGCTGCTCCTTTGCCCTTTTTCAACTGGCTCTCAATTCTTTCTCCTACGGACACAATCTCAAAGAAGCTAGGAAAACTATCCCCCATCATACGGTCCATATATTTGTCCTCTAGTGTATTTAGAAACATATTTGTTAACTCTTTAGAAAGCAACGGCGGCTGAACCCGTGCGGCGAGTTCTCTCCACCTTTGTGCGTATTCTTTGAACGACTCGCTACTACGTTGTGTCATGTCTTGCAGTTGAGTACGATTGGGTGCAAGATCAAAATTGTACTGATAATGTTCAAGAAATGCACGAGAGAGGTCATTCCATGTTTTGATTTGGCCTCTTTCCAACTGGACGTACCACTCCAATGATGCCCCGGGCAGGCTGTCCTGGAAACAATGAATTAGGAGCTGATTGTTCCTAGCATATAGAGCCATCTTTCTGCAGTAAGCCCGAAGATGAGTGTGAGGACAACTGTTCCCTTTATATTTATCGGGAAAATCTGGAGCCTTGAATTTATGCGGGATTACTAATCCTGGCACAAGACACATCTCCTCAGCATCTAGACCCAGAATGGTGTTAATATCCATTGCCTTAAGCTTTTCCTCCATTGAGCGCAACCTTTCTGCTACTGGTTCAAGAAGAGTTTCGGTATGGTGAACCGGTGGGTCCGTATAAAAGACGTCAGACTGCTCATCCATGTCCTTAAATGACCCATGGTGAATTGCTAAAGATGGTACATTGGGTGGATTCACCCCAGCAAGAATGAAGTTCTCTTTGGCAGTCCCCGAAGTGCCGGCTTGTTTGGCGAGTTTCTCAGCTTCTTCTTCTCTCTTAGCCATAGTGATGACCTCGAGGATTTGGTCCAGCTTTCCCTTGAGTGAATCAATATCAGACCTCATGGCGTTCTGCTCCACTTGGATTTGCTCCAAAGTTATTTTGTAAATCTTTCTGGTCTCGTACCTCCGTCGGAAAATCCGGAAAGTCAGCTTTTCTGGAGAGGGAAGGTAAAGTGTATGAGTTTGTGTTTTTGTTTGGTTGTGAAAATGAGCGTATGAATGCATATGTTTGATTACAAAGCTCTTAGTCGTCTTATCGATTTATTATCAGAGATATTTAACGTATTTATCATTGCAAATAAAACAAGATTTAAAATCCAAAAACAACAACTTTCATTCATCTAATTCAAACAAGTACATTAAAGATTCCACGAGTTTTCATATTACAATGCAAAAGATAACAACAACTTTCATAAACTATGGCGCAACCCTGAAAATGACCCCTTGAGCTTTGCGGACTGCTACTAGATTTGTGGTAAGCTCCTTGATGGTTCTTTTGCAAACTTTCACACACCTGTAGACTTCTTCAGGCGTGTTTTCTGGGCACATAACACGATCTGCATCTTCAAGCTTCTCAGGGAGGTCTTGACTTGCCAGGTTCAACATGCTAGCCAGGTTTACAAACTTCTGCTTCCACTCTTCGTACAGATCTTGGAGATTTGCAATTGCAACATCTCTTCCGCCTATGGCTTCTTCAGCATCTTGACACTTGTTCATCCATTGGATGTAAGTATCCTCCAGGTCTTGATAAGCTTTCTGAGATCTCAGGTAGTCAATTTGTTCCACAGCTTGCTCATGTTAAAATTTCTCACGATCATACTTTCGCTGATAACTTTCTGTTTCCAACTTTTCCGCTGCTAGCTTGTCTTCTTCTCTCTTGAGAGAATCCTCTAAATTCTTGATCTTTGCTTCTAAATTGATTCTATCATCCTTCTTGTTCTTAAGACACACCTCCATGTCCTTCTGTAAATTGATAATTCGAACTTCAGCCCTTCTTAATTGCTCGTTACGATGATCCAGATCCATGCTAGCCCCATAAAGAGCACCCAGACAATGCTCTCTCTTATCTTCTATTCTGCATCTTTTGTTACTGCTTTCCACTCTTTCCGTCATCTTTTTACTTTTCTCCTCCCATACTTCTTGTTTTCCTTTGGTTCGAATGAGTTCGATCCGCATGCGTTCGTTCTCCAACTCTAAACCTTTGATCCTTTCGTTGAGCTCATCTATGTCTTCAGGTAGTAATGGTGCTTTCTCAGGAAGGGGTGGGAAAGCTATTGGATCGAGGAAGAATGGAATATTAATGATACGAGCTCTTTCTTTTACCCACAAGACATAAGGTTCCTTCACAGCGATATTCTTGCGGACACTAGGGACACTTATAACGATCTTCTTCCAAGCCGCCTTGAATTTCTTCAACTCTTCTTTAGATGGGTTATCAACAACAAAAGGTGTCAAATGTCTTTCCTCGGGAGGAGCTTCCATAGGGAGCCCAAGTTGTCTCTTAAGCAGCACCGGGTTGTAATTTATGCAACCATGATTTCCTATCAGAGGGACATTAAGGAAACTTCCACATCTAAGCACAATACCCCCAATCTTCCAATCTCTTTAGTACCATGTGATGTCATTAGCCCTGAGCGAAGCAAATCTGTGAGGCCACGACAAATGCCTAGACACAAAGTAACCCTCCTTAGGCATGTGCATTTTCATCCACATGTGCAGCAACGGAGCGCAGCAAAGAAATACACCTCCTCTCTTTGTATGTCTGGTATGGAAAGTATGATAAAAATCTGCCAATAAGAACGGAACTGGGTTTCCTGTCATGAAAATCTCTATAGCAGCAAGGTCAACAAACTTATCTGACTTTGGGAACAACACAATTCCATACATAAGAAGAGCTAGGATGGCTCCGCAGGAGGACCAGTTTCCTTTTTCAGCACATTGCCAGGCTTGTTTTTCTAAGAACAGTCTCGTGAATCCTTCCTTGTCTGACTTGTTGTCCACTAACAAACTTGCAGGAAGTCCCAACACAGTAGCCAACTTAGTCATAGTGACTTCTTCTTCTAGCTTTGGGAAAGGATTGCGGTCTCTAATACGAAGGCCCACAAGCAACTCGAATTCTTCCAAAGTAGGAGCAATCTGGAAGTCTGGGAAAGTGAAGCATCGTAGTTGAATGTCGTAATATTGAGCAAGAGCACTAAGAGCATCAATATTAACGGTCTCGTCCAGTATACTCAGGATTTTTCCGAAGCGAGCCTGAAAGTTGTTGTGTTTAATAGGAGTGATCTTAGCTCTCAAGGCCAGTAGCGTGTCAATCTTTGGTTCCAAGAACTTGAATCTGTACGTGCTTTTCTTGGAAATTTGATTCATCTTGATTGCTTTGACAAATACTTCAAATCTGCAATAAATATAAGAAACTGAGAGCTCTGTATCATTTTTATGAATGAATGTATGCAACAATGAACGGGTAAACCCGAAATGCAATGTTCCAGAAACACCTAGTACGGATGGAAGATACTTTGATCACTCTCCTCACAAGGACCTCGCTGGATGACCTCTACAGTTTTAGGGATCCCAAAGTTAATAACTCATATGGATGTTCATTACACACGCCATTAACATGACGGTTAATTGACTCCACCATATGAATTTCGTTTGGGTGAGATCTTCGTATCGAACCACACAAGAGAGAAATCTCCTAGTACCCCATACTACGTGATCGTCGACATGAGGTTTAAAACAAAGTCCTGGAGTTATGGAACTTTCTCAACTGTTTGATGCACGTGTCAATTTCATATATTCTTGACAGTCAATCAACTTCATTGAGTAAGTCTATTCCAAGTGAAGTTTTCATATTGAGCCACGCGAGGGCGAACCCTGGTGCCCAATACTATGCAACCATCAACCGATGTTTCAACCCAAAAGGTTCTAAAGGTCCTCATAGTCGATGATTTTAATGAAAACAACTGAGCACACACGCCAAGAGCTTGACGGTCGTCAGTATTTCCATTAAAATCTACTCCGAGTGAGGTTTTCGTATCGATAACCCACGAGAGAGGTTCCCTCGGGAGCCCATACTACACAACCTCGCTAACTTATGTTTACACTCATAGACCCGGGTATAGAGCCTTTCCCTCAAGTTGTTTTGATCAAAGTATCAATCCGGTACAAAAATCCACAATAAGGATATAAAATGTAAAGCAATAAAGAAAGCGATAAACAAGTAACACATAAGCAAACATCCAAACAAGCGTGGAAACCTAGACTAGGCTCGACTTGCATAGGGGTGAACCAGTCCCCAGCAGAGTCGCCAGTTATCGTACCTCGAAAAATACGATCCTCGCGAACGTGGTCGCGGCTGGGCTGACATGAGAGTCGCCACCTAATTTTATTTATTCCCAAAGAGGGAAATGGTAAATATAGATAAAACCACCAAGAAGGGATGAGACAAGGTCTTCGCAAACCATTGCCTAGGTTCGGAAGTCGGTTATGTAGGGGGGAGGTATTAGCACCTCCTACATCCATCGTACTCGATGGGAACCATCTAGGTTGTCACGCGCGAAGGGGATGTCTATGCTTAAGAATTACTTGCTAAACTAATTGGTTTATTGATCCTAGGGGCTCGACAAGGATTGAGATCCTCGTGCCTATGTATTCCCTTGTGCAATGGGAAAGTCAGAGCTTCGTAGTTCAGCCTGATACAGGTGATGGTTGCTAATTTTATTACCTTTCTTCAATGAAAGGATTTAAGAGTCCATTTGCACTAAAGACTATGGATAGTTTATTTCGTCCAACAAGACGAACGTCTTGCGTCGAAATAATCTGAGCGAGTAACGAGAGCTCGTTATCCTTCTTTCTACCGCTTAAGGCTCATGGCGTGCAATTTTCCTCGTATTTATTGAAGTGTTTTGTTTCCTAAGACCGCTTGATGTTGGGTCAAGGGTTTGGATCTTAAAAAAAGTAACATTTCGGTTTTTGAAGTTTAAGGTGAATGCAAATGGAAGTTTATTTGTTGGTTTTGTTAGCGAGTCACGATGCACTCGGCTCGCAAAGTTGAGGAACTAAAGCTAAAATCTAGCTATGGAAAACAAGCGCAATGCGTTGATTCGTTAAGTTGGGAAATGTTGCTAAAGGTGTAAGGTGCAAAGTTCGTGCAGATGGCGATCGAGGAATGATCGACTTACGTGTGTGTATGAAGTGAAGTACGTACGGATTATTTATTTGGCGTTGAACCAAAGATTTCGTTTATCTTTGAAAATGATTAACCTTAGTGTGAGTCCGTTTTTACTTAGCAATTTTATCGTCCAAACGCAAAAATAAATCACACAAGTACGCAATATATCAAATCACAAGCAAAGAGGAATCGAGCATACGCAAGATTAATATCACGCACATAAAATCAAACAAAGGTGAAAATGCTAATTAACTAAATTAAATATAGATATTTAATTAAATTAACTATCAAATTAATTAATCAAATTAAATAAGAACATTTAATTAAATTAATCAAAGAAAATAATGTTAGTTTTGAAATACCCAAATGATAAATTGGTAACTAAATTTGAAAATAAAGTTGAGAAACTATTTTTAAATTTTGAGATTTTTTTTAAACATGAAAAGGAAAAAATAAATCATTACTTTAAATAAAGTTTATTTAAATAAATTAATTAGTTAATTAATTTAACTAAATAACGTTAGTTATAGGAATCAAATAAAAACACATTTTTTTTATATATTTTTTAAGAAAAATAAAAATATAATCAAAATGAAAAAATAAAAAAACTAAACTTTAGTAGAGAGAACTCCATAAACTCGATGGGTGACAGTCTAAATTCCAATCAAAAGATCATCACACCAGCGGGGTTATTGAGCCTAAATCCTGTTTTATTCAAGTTAAAAAAAGAAAAGAAAAAAAGTGTTTAATGGATGACCTAGCCGTTAAGGCTTCATCGGTCAATGCATACACCTCTTAGGGACTGTTGAATCATTAATGACATTGATGAGGAAAATTCATACGTAGATTAAACGGTTCATCTAAGCCTTAATAAAATAATAAAAAAAACACTTCCTACTTGATAAATCGTAAACGACAAAGAAACAAATATGAAGGGAATCTCATGAATTCTGTTTCTCTCTCTCAGTCTCCACACTCAACCTTACATTTCTCAAAGAGAAACCATTGGTCTCGCCGTGTGTTCATCAACATCTTACTACCTCCTTATCTGTGACTAACTCAGTTACAGTGTTTTTGCAAAAATGAACCTCATCGTATCCTCATCACCTCCAACAAACGTAAGCAAATGAACATCGAACGTAATTGTATATTAAACCCCGATCCCAATCAAACCCTAAACCCCCAATTTCTAATTGATTTTCATTACACAAAGCAAAGCTCAGAAGCGTGTAAATGGAGATGAAGTAAACTACCTCAACTGAAAATGATACGAATCTGATTCAAGGTATGGTCTTGTTTTCGTTCGACTTTGATCTTTTTCTTCTCTTCTCTTTCGCGAATCTTTATATGTGTGGTTTAGCTCTTCAAACTATGAATTTCAGTGTGAAAATCATAGTTGAAATGTACCGAATTTGAGCTCTTAGTAATTAGGGTTTTTTTGAGGATTAATATTGACAGCGTTTTCGTGATTTTTGTTGCTAATGATTATCCCTTTTTTATAGGTGAATCCAGGAGATGAGTGAGAAAATCCGTACGAGCCATAGCTGTAGAATCAAAAATCCGTTAGGGCAAATCTCTGGGTGGAATTGTGTGGGGACCAATGGAAGATGACGTATTCCCTCGTTTTTTCTGTAGTGTGAAGAAAAAGCTCTTAGAAATTTGGTGGTCCCCTGCGAATCAGCTTGGATATTTTACTGAGGTAAGCTTCAAATTTTCACTGCTTACCAATTTTGAAATTACTTGACCTTTCAATTTACCCTGTTTTTGTTCATTGATGCATACTTATCTTTACTGCCAATGGTTAAGTGTTCCCAGACTATAGACCTCTTTTCCTCCTCTTATTCGGCTGTGTCTCTGAGGTATACTCTTCATTGTTCGGTGGAGCTTCAGTATTTTCTATTTCATAACTGGGAAAAATCGTTAGCATTGACTATCTTATAGTGTGCTTAAAAAACTGACCTGATTGTTGTGAAATGTCTCATTATTTGTCAGGTCACAATGAGTCATCATTTGAGAATTGACTAGCTGATCACGGGGCAATGTTTCAAAGATAACCAACTGATGATTGGCTCGTGCCTCACGATGGCCTAGATGGTTATCTAGCAGTGTATCAACTCTTGCAAGTGATTATGGGGCTTGTTTAACATCTGTGTTGTGACTGTCCACCACTGGTTCAAAGTAAGAAGAATTTCTTGATGGGAGATCTGATTGCTGGGACACATTGTTGAATTGATTAACTCATTCTCAAGCCGAGCTTCAGATGCGACCACATCATTGCTAATTTGTGTTCCGTGCATTACAGTCTCATAACTAATTTGCTCCTCGTAAATGTCAGCCTCGTTGTTGGGTTGTGAGTTAGACATGACTACATCATTGTTGGGCTGTTCATTAGCTAGTGGTTTTGAATTCTCTTGCTTTTACATCTAGCCTGTTGCTGTACTTGAACGAATCGGATTCCTGATGACAACCAATCAAGTTGTTCTTGAGAGCATGCCTGATCTTCACTTTTGTTGTTTGCTGTATGTGTGCATGGAACATTATCCTCGGGTTGTGCTGCTAATGTCTCAATAGGCTGTGCTGGAATTACAAGTGATCAACGGATCCTTCGAAAGTCCTCGCTTGAGGGAACAGTTCTTCGTGTTTACCAATTTCATACTACAATTATCTTACATGCTTCTTACGGTATCCGCCATAATGTTTTGCCATTCTATTTGCAGGGCTTGCTAGATCAAAGGGAAAAGTATGGATAAGGACTTGGCTTGGAGGTTGGATAAACATTGGTGCATGGTTAATTGGATGAGATCAATGACTTGATGATCATGTGGTATGAATAAAGCACCGAAACACAAAAGCTTAAAGACATGGGCCATGAAGAACATCAGATGGAGTTTTGCTTGACTTTAAATCTTGTGAATTGAACTTTTATTATGTGCTTGTGAAAATGATGACATGTTTTGCTTAATCTTATTACAGGATACGAAGCCAACGACGAACATGATGTTGGCTTAATTCTCCTCTTTTGCCAGGCCTTGAGATACCTAGGGGATGAGTCAAGAAGAACTGCACCTGGTGGACTTAAACAAGAACTTCGATTTTTTTTATTTTTAGTCTTAGGCTTAGTGTTGTATCTTTTGATCACAAAATTGTGGGATAGGCCATGAGAGCTTGTATGATTTTTGGCAAGCCATAGGCTATTCAGCTTGGTTTTCGTCTATTTTTATATTTTTCTTTAACAACTCCGCTTGCAGGTCTTCCTCGTTTCCTTTGACCACGCCCCCTTGTGATACCAAAGCCAAACTGTCTTGAGAAGTAGCTTTTGCACTACTCTGTTTACTTCCCTTATTAGAGAAAGATTTATTTTTGGTAACAGGATCCTTTATGGTGCCAGAAGACACTCCAGATGGATTCTCAATGGCCGACGATAATACCTTAAAAGGTTCAACACCAGATTTGCATTGTTTCTCGGAACATTATCCGGAGGTACCTGCCCTTCTCTTCTATTCGCATCCTTTTTCCTTATTTACCTTGTTCACTATATAGGCAGTAATCTGATTGGTGATGTAGTCAACATGTGTCCCACCTTTGATTGTAGCAGTAGAATTGACAAAAACTGACTTGTTGAAATTGTCCATCACTTAGACTTACGCAAACCTCCCACCTGTCACCTAACTTAGCATGAATCCTTGGAAGAGGAATGGGTTTGGATTTCTCGGCATATTTCAGAAAGAGATCAGCATAATCATAGTTCCATTGAGTTCAACCTTAACAGTATTTCCAAAGCACCCAGCCACATCCAGGACACGCTTCTTCATTAAAGAAACAACATCCTCTTCAAGGTAAGCCATTTTGAACTTCTCCAAGTTAGGCTTAAAGGTCACCTTGGTCCAGTTTTCAGTAGCTTTGCATTTAGTTATCACTGGCTCACCCTTATTTTTCTTCATCTGATTGTCAGGTTGTATATTGAGTGCTTGGAATCAAAGAAAAGTCACTGAATGTGCAGTTCATGAACCCTGTGTTTGGTGAAACTTGACACAACACTACTTTGATTTTATTCTTCTGAACTTCAATTGCCAACATGATTTAATCTGGATTGTGAAAACCTCAAACTTCTCTTGTCTCCTTGCTTTAGTTCAGGTGAATTTTGTTGTTCTTGAACTATTTTCGATATTATAAATGTTATCATAACTTTTGCTTTCTCTATGATGAACTTTGCTTCACTTTCTTGTTATTATGGCATGTGACATTCTGCATCGTCTGATCCTAACTGTGTTTCTCTCATTTGAAATATAATGCTACAGTTTGTGTGGCAGGTTGATTATGACAGTGTATCAATGACTTAAGTCTCCTTTGAGTATCTGCTGCAGACAACTTGGATGGATGAATAACGTTATAAGAACAAAGCTGCTGGCGGATGTAATAAGTTACAAGACTGATATGGTGAAGAGGACATGCTGCAATGGTGAGACGAAGTCTGGGATGAGGATAAGGCCTTTTGGCAAATTCTGGCGTATCAAAAGCATCTCATATGACAGCTTGCATTGACGGTAACACCGATGTACATGGAGAGGAAGAAGAAGCGAGCTTCGAAGATGATTTACCAATCTAACATTGTCCAAATTCCTATCATTGTTCACTTCAGTAAGACTGGCCTCAGAGGAAAAGAAAGGCTAGTTGTTTCGGTAAGTCTCGGTTCACTTAATCGTATGGCATACAACTTCATTGATGCATAGTTGAACCTCTACTGTTGATGTACATTTGATAAACTATTTTGCTGATTTATTAGTTGCTTTTTGAAACATTCCTGCATAAATGCTTCTTCTGTCTGCTTTTCTCATTCAGACGCGTATCACATTTGTTTGTTCCTTTTGCAGGAAGGAAAGGGAGGCTATACCTTGGCTTTCACGGACCCATCCTTGATATACTGACATCTTGACACATACTTTGTCCATGTATTAAACTTCAAGCTTGAGTTGCTTATTTCTTGTAAACAATCTTCATTATTTTCATGAAGTTTTTTTTTTTGCTGTGAATTGTGTACCAAGCTTGATGAGCCTTTGTATCAAGTGCAAATTTTTTATAAATTACAGTACCCTCTTTTCCTTCAATTGTGTAATGGGCCTTTGTATTGCAATATGTTTTGAGTTTCTTTGTAACTTGTGAATGAATTTAGTTAACCATTTGTTCCCAAGAGTTTTTTTTGATAATTTATTGGGATAACAATTAATGCAAAACTATGTTCCCTTCTTGATAACATTCTGAAATTTCATATTTGTTTGTGTAAGATTGCCAACATGTTTCTTGGATGGGCCAAGCAAGTAATTTAAGAAAACAGCTCCACACTTCAACGCCTCAATTACCTCTCAATCAACCCTCAATTAATACAAATACATTATGGGCAATAAAGGCTAGTGCATGGTACTCAAGGACTTAATCAACCATGGAAGTGATAAACTCAATGGATTAATTAGCCAAAAAAATGGGTAATTGATCAAATCAAATAAATCAAACTAAATTAGTAAACCAAACATTTATGGATCCAATGGGAGGAAATTAAATGACACAGAAACATGGTCAAAGAGGGACATCCAACAAAAGTCAAGCTATAATTCTCACAACCTATACTCTTCACTTCTAAAGAGATTAATATTCCATAGAGACAATTTTTCTTTCACATTAATCTTTGCCACTTGAACTCCTTGCACAAGTGGGCCAATGAGCTTAACTTTTAAATTATATCCTTCAAGCTTTATACCATCTCAATTATCCTAAACTTTATAAAGGGACGACATCCATTTCCATCCCATAACCATGTATGATCAATTTTTACACAATTTTCAATTTACCTTAGCACAAACAAGGACTTCATGATTAGAAAATCATGGTCTGAAGCCAAATGATGATTCACAGCAAACATCATCACCAACTAGTCAATTATCAGGAGCATTCGAAAAGATAGGACAAATTTGGGGTATGACAGTAGGGACAAAGAGAGCAAGAGATGAAGAGATATAAAGAAAAAGAAGATTTTTTCGAAGTGAAAATGGCTTTCAAGAAGGAAGAAGTGGAACAAGCCCACCAGATTCGAAGGGAGAAGACTCAGCAGTTAGCAGATAGTTAGCAAGCCTTAGAAGTAGCTCTTAAAGAGATTGAAGACCTCAAGTTGATGGCTGGAGTCAAGAAGGTCAAGTCTGAGTGGGGACTTAGTGAGGGAGGTTCAGGGTCCTCAGGCAGTGGTCTTGCTTCTTAGTTTGTTTCCCTTGTATTTGGATTACCTACAGGCATGTTGTAGGAATCCTGGTTGTTTGTTTTTCTTCTTAGAAACTTGTACCCTACGGGGAATTCTGTTATGTTTGCCTAATAGGCTGATTTATGTTATGCAGTTTTTCAGTTCACCATTTTTTTCTGTGCCTGCTGTTATAGTTTGAATGTGGTTTCTATGCGAAGGTTTCTGAAAGTCGAGGATCAGTATCCATCTGGTTTTCTTTGCTAAATACCAGGACCGGGGCATGAAGGACCTGGGATTGAAAGCATAAACAACTGCTTTGCATACATATCACCTGTTTTCTTGTTTTGCAGGTGTGGTCACCAGTTCCTAATGTCTTTTCTGTTTCAGGCACTATATCTCCCAGGAAAGTTCGAGAACAGCCAGTCGCATACAGATATCCAACAAAGGTCAACAGAGAAATAGTCATGGATCAAATGCAAGCTGACTTAGCTGACTTGAGACTGAGGATGGACAATTTTATGACCTTGATGGCAGGCATGGGTCAGAATCAAGAACGTCTGCGGGAGTTGGTTGAAAATAGTCAAGCCAGGAACAACGGTACTACTGATGGAGGTAATCGTAACGGTGCAGGCGCCCGTCAGGTTGAAATCCCTGTAACACAGCCAGGGGTTACCATAATCAATGATGGACTGAACAATGTACAGATGGACGGTCAAGACGAACAGTTCACTCTGCTGGACGAAACTGAAGGACAGGGGGCTGAAATGAACAGGAAGTTTGAGGAGATAGCAGAACAGATTAGGGCTATTCAATCTCAGAACTCTTTGGGGTTCGACATTACTGACTTGGGCTTGGTTCCAGGGGTTAGAATCCCTTACAAGTTCAAGGTCCCAACTTTCGAGAAATACAACGGCACAACGTGTCCAAAGACTCATCTTCAGTCCTTTGTAGGAAGGATTGCTGCCCACACTGATGATGAAAAGCTATGGATGTACTATTTCCAGGACAGCCTGATTGGGGCTTCCTTGGAATGGTATATGAAGCTAAGCAGAGTCAACGTTAAGAGCTGGAAGGACCTGGCAGAGGCTTTCGTGAGGCAATACCAGTATAATTTGGACATGGCTCCAAATTGCACTCAATTGTAACACATGTCTCAAACTGCTAAGGAGGGATTCAAAGAATATGCTCAAAGGTGGCGTCAGCTCGCTGCCAGAGTGCAACCACCACTGCTAGAGAATGAGATGGCTGATATGTTCATGGGGACATTGCAAGGAGTGTTTATCGAAAGATTGGCGTCTTGTTCGGCCACCAAATTCAACGATATATTAATTGCTGGAGAGAGGGTCGAGACTTTATTAAAGATGGGAAAGATTCAGGATACAAGTGCGAGCAGTTCTAGTGGAGTAAGAAAAGCTTTCAGCGGACCCCCGAGAAGAAGGGAAGGTGAGACCAATGTTGTGTTTGGCCGAGGACGGGGCCAAGGGTATAGAAGGTCATATGAGCAAGTGGCAGCAGTCACAATTCCTTCTAGTCCTGTGCAGCAGGTACAGCCACAACAACAACAACAACAACCACAACGTAACAACTATCAACAGAGACCTTATCAGCCAAGGCAAACTCGCCCGGCTAATAGGGTGCTTGAGGCAATTCCGATGACATATGCTGCCTTGCTACCAAGATTGCTGGACCTGAATTTGATACAATTGAGAACTTTGGCACCACCAACTCCTGGAGAGCTTCCAGTGGGGTACGATGTCAATGCTAGATGCGCTTTCCATTCAGGGGCACCCGGGCACTCAACTGAGAAGTGCAGGGCGCTACAGCACAAAGTTCAAGATCTGATTGACTCCAAGGCAATTAACTTCGCACCACCGCCGAATGTTACTTCAAATCCTATTCCGAATTATGGAGGGGCTAGAATAAATGTTGTTGAGGGTGGTGAGAAGTTAAGACTGATTTTGAGCATAGAAGATGTGAAGACTCCGATGTTGGTTGTGAAAGAGAGGCTGCTAAAAGGTCAAGTGTTTCCGGGATGCAGTTCTGATTGTGAGAAATGTTTGAATTCTGTGAACGAGTGTGAAGACCTGAAGATGGGATTGCAGAATTTGATTGATGAAGGATCTTTGCAGTTTGACAAAGTTGGAAATGAAGTTGATGATGTGTCCACTATAACCATATTCTATGATGTAGCTGAGATGCCTACTAGAAGAGAGCCCGTGACCATTTATGCTCCTGAAGTTATTCCTGTGACTATCACTGTGCCCAGTCATGTTCCTTATACAGATGATAAAGCCATTCCATGGCATTACGGCTCAGATGTGTACGTGGCTGGACAGAAAGTCGAGAGTAAGTCTGTTACTATTGACCCGAATGTAGTGAACGTCGGAGGGGTTGGAGGCTTTACGAGAAGTGGTCGTCTATTTGCTCCCCCAGTTCTGAGAGGGGATCCTGAGGCTGAGGCTGCGGCAAAGGCTAAAGGAAAGCAAATTGTGACTGAAGAGACAACAACTCCTGCTGCTGGACAGGGCACCTTTGAGAAGGAGGTCGGGGAATTTATGCACATAATTAAAAAGAGTGATTATAAGGTGGTCGAGCAGTTGAACCAGACGCCTTCATAAATCTCGATTCTGTCTTTGCTGATGTGTTCTCCCGCACATAGAGAAGCCTTGTTGAAAGTGCTGCAGATGGCCTATGTTCCTCAAGAAATAACTGTTAATCAACTGGAAGCTGTAGTGGGCAGTGTGAATGCAAGCCACGGGCTGGGCTTTACAGACAGAGACCTTACGCCAGAGGGCCGTAACCATAACAAAGCACTACATATTACTATGGAGTGCAAGGGTGTTGTGTTGTCGCATGTCCTTGTTGACACAGGCTCTTCTCTTAATGTACTTCCGAAGAAAGCATTGATGAAGTTAAATGTTGATGGTATTGTCCTAAGACCCAGTGATTTGATAGTCAAAGCTTTTGATGGGTCCAGAAGGTCAGTGTTTGGAGAAGTTGAGTTACCCATGAAAATAGGTTCTCAAGTATTCAAAAGTATCTTCTACGTCATGGACATTCAGCCCGCGTACAGCTGCTTGTTGGGACGCCCGTGGATTCATGCTGCTGGAGCTGTAACTTCCACTCTGCACCAAAAGCTCAAATATGTGGTTGATGGCCAAGTAATCACAGTGTGCGGAGAGGAAGATATCTTTGTGAGCCACTTATCAACTTTCAAATATGTGGAGATGGACGGGGAGATTCACGAAACTCTATGTCAGGCCTTCGAAGCAGTTAATGTCAGCATCTTGACTCCTGTAGAGAAGAGCATTGAGAAGGAAGGTACCTCCATCCATTCCTACAAGCAGGCAAAGGAGGTGGTTCAGTCAGGAAGCGCCCAAGGCTGGGGCAAATTGCTGGAATTGGAAAAGAAAGACGACAAGTTTGGTTTGGGTTATCAGCCTAGTGGGTCTAATGGGTCTCCAAATGGTAAAGCCATTACTTTTATAAGCGCTGGGATGCTCGACCGCAACCAAATCTATGTGACAAGCCAAGAGGGAGACAGTGATGGTGACTGGGACAACTGGATTCATCTGTGTGCGCCCGAAGAGGAACTGAAGAACTGGTCTGCTGAAGACATTGTCCAAGTTACCTGGCACTCAGAGTAATTTATTTGTTTCCTTTTCTTATCATGCTGCATTTGTCAAATCCAGCATTCTGCCCAAGATGCTAGGATCCATTGTATGGGCCACCATGTTTTGTATGCATTTATTTTACCATGAAATAAAGGACATTTTCAGACAAATTGCATTCTCTTTCTTTTGTTTTAAATTTTTCACAAAAAAAATATATAAAAATGGCAATGTGTTTTTCCTTTTTGTCTTTTGTGTTTGCGTCTCTTTTCAAAATAAGCAGATTCTGAAATAAGCACATCATTTGTGCAGTGTTGATCATCCGGATTCCATTGATAACATTCCTGCTATAACCACGCATGACTTTGACAATCATGTCTACCAAGCTGATGAAGGGGTTGAGGAAGACTCTGAACTCCCTGAAGAATTGGTCAGATTGTTGAAACAAGAGGAACGGGTTATTCAGCCTCATCAGGAAGAAATTGAGATCATCAACATCGGCACTGAAGATGTGAAGAAAGAGATTAAGATTGGGGCCAGTCTGCAGGCCGAAGTCAAGAAAGAGTTGATTGGTATGCTGCATGAGTATGTGGATATCTTTGCTTGGTCATATCAAGATATGCCAGGGTTGGATACCGACATCGTTGTGCATAAGCTACCATTAAGAGAAGAATGTCCTCCTGTGAAACAGAAGTTGAGAAGAACTCGTCCTGACATGGCGATGAAGATCAAAGAGGAGGTTCAGAAGCAATGGGATGCCGGATTTCTTTTCGTAACTAGTTACCCACCTTGGGTAGCTAACATTGTGCCTGTACCAAAGAAGGACGGCAAGGTCCGGATGTGCGTTGACTACCGGGATTTGAATAGAGCGAGCCCAAAAGATGACTTTCCGTTACCTCACATTGATGTGTTGGTAGACAATACTGCTCAATTCTCGATATTTTCCTTCATGGATGGTTTCTCCGGATATAATCAGATTAAGATGGCACCGGAAGGCATGGAGAAGACAACGTTCATTACCCCGTGGGGTACATTCTGCTACAAGGTCATGCCCTTTGGTTTGAAGAACATCGAGGCAACCTATCAACGGGCCATGGTCACATTGTTCCATGACATGATACACAAGGAGATTGAGTGTTATGTAGACGATATGATTGCTAAGTCTCGAGACAAAGAAGAGCATCTGGTCAACCTTAAGAAGTTGTTTGATAGACTGATAAAATACAAGCTGAGGTTGAATCCAAACAAGTGCACTTTTGGAGTGCGTTCCGGGAAACTGCTGGTTTTCATTGTTAGTCAGAAAGGAATTGAGGTAGATCCTCCAAAAGTAAAAGCAATTCAAGATATGCCTGCACCAAGAACAGAAAAAGAAGTGCGCGGGTTTTTAGGGAGGTTGAACTACATTTCTCGGTTCATATCTCATCTAACTGCCACGTGCGAACCAATATTCAAATTGCTAAGAAAGGAGCAAACGGTTAGGTGGAATGAAGACTGCCAAAGAGCTTTCAACAAGATAAAAGAATATTTGCAGGAGCCTTCAATTCTAATGCCTCCAGTTGAAGGAAGACCTTTAATCATGTACTTGACTGTGCTAGAAGGGTCAATGGGGTGTGTGCTAGGCCAACATGACGAGTCTGGTCGAAAAGAGTGCGCTATTTATTACCTTAGCAAAACGTTTACCGACTGTGAATCCCGTTACTCACTGCTCGAGAAAACTTGTTGCGCTTTGGTATGGGCTGCTCGCCGACTGAGACAGTACATGTTGACTCATACCACACTGCTAATTTCCAAAATGGATCCTGTCAAGTACATCTTTGAGAAGCCAGCGTTAACCGGAAGGGTTGCTAGGTGGCAGATGATTTTAACAGAATACGACATCCAGTATACTTCTCAGAAAGCCATCAAGGGAAGTGTATTGTCAGATTACCTTGCACAACAACCTCTTGAAGATGACTATCAGCCAATGAAGTTTGATTTCCCTGATGAGGACATCATGTACCTCAAAGCAAACGATTGCGAGGAACCACTTCTGGAGGAGGGGCCAGACCCTGAATCCAAATGGAAGTTGATGTTTGATGGGGCAGTCAATATCAATGGACGTGGAGTTGGTGTCGTTCTTATTACTCCCGAAGGTGTTCACTTTCCCTTCGCTGCCAGAATTACTTTTGAATGCACCAACAATGAAGCGGAATACAAGGCATGCATAATGGGAATAGAGGAGGCAATTAATCTTCGGATTAAGACCCTCGATATATTCGGAGATTCAGCCCTCGTTATTAACCAGATTACCGATAAGTGGTATACGCATCAAGAGCATCTGACTCCTTACAGGGATTATGCTAGAAAACTGTTGACGTTCTTCACGACAGTTAAGCTTCAGTACATACCACGTGATGAAAATCAGTTTGCCGACGCATTGGCCACTCTTTCTTTGTCTATCAAAGTCTTGTGTTGGAATTATGTGCCCAGGATTGACATTTCCAGGCTAGACGCTCCAGCTCATGCCTTCTCTGTAGACGCAGTGTCTGACGAGAAACCTTGGTATTTTGATATCAAGCTATTCTTGGAAAAGCAAGAGTACCCATCTGGGGCATCTTCCAATGACAAGAAGACCTTGAGGCGACTTGCTGCTAGCTTCTTCTTGAATACTGACGGGGTTTTGTACAAGAAAAAATTTGACATGGTCTTGCTCAGATGCGTGGATAGACACGAAGCAAGCCTGTTAATGCAGGAATTCCACGAGGGATCTTTCGGTACCCATGCAGGAGGGCATGCTATGGCTAAGAAATTGTTGAGATCGGGTTATTACTGGATGACAATGGATGCAGACTATTATTCATTCGCTCGTAAGTGCCACAACTGCCAGATTTATGCAGACAAAGTGCATGTTCCTCCAAGCCCGCTCAACGTCATGTCATCTCCTTGGCCCTTTTCTATGTGGGGCATTGACATGATCGGGAAGATAGAGCCTACTGCTTCAAATGGTCATCGCTTCATCTTGGTCGCGATTGATTACTTCACTAAGTGGGTTGAAGCAGCATCTTATGCCAACGTCACTCGTCAAACGGTTGCAAGATTTCTAAAAAGGGATATCATTTGCAGGTACGAAGTGCCTGAAAGGATCATTACTGACAATGGTTCTAATCTCAACAACAAGATGATGGCAGAGTTGTGTCGGGACTTCAAGATTCAGCATCACAATTCTTCTCCTTACCGATCAAAGATGATGGTGCGGTAGAGGCAGCAAACAAGAATATCAAGAAGATTGTGCAAAAAATGGTTGTCACTTACAAAGATTGGCATGAGATGTTACCGTTTGCGCTGCATGGGTACCGAACGTCAGTCAGGACGTCAACTGGGGCAACTCATTTCTCATTGGTATATGGTATGGAGGCAGTCTTGCCTGTTGAAGTAGAGATTCCTTCATTGCGTGTGATGATGGACGTGAAGCTTGATGAGGCTGAATGGGTACGTGCTCGTTACAATCAGCTATGTCTAATTGAGGAAAAGAGATTAGCGTCTATCTGTCATGGTCAGCTTTATCAGAGGAGAATGAAGTGAGCATTCGACCAACGAGTACGTACTCGGGAGTATCAGGTAGGAGAGCTTGTGCTGAAGAGGATCGTTCCTCCAGGTTCAGATCACAGGGGCAAGTGGACCCCAAACTACGAAGGACCATTCATAGTGAAGAAAGTTTTCTCGGGAGGAGCACTGATGCTCACCACTATGGATGGAGAAGATTTCCAGTCCCCTGTTAACTCGGACGCAGTTAAAAAATACTTCGCATAAAAAGACCCGCTGGACACAAAAACAGAATTAAAGTCCAGGCAAAAAAGGGCATCCCGGCGAGCTAAAAACAGAATAAAAAGCTCGGGCAAAAGTTAGGGAAAATAAATAAAAAATGTACACCCGCTGAGTTGAAAAGCCACATCGGACAACTCAGGCAAAAAAGGGTATCCCGGTGGATTGAAAACCTGAAAGGGCGATCCACGCAAAATAAGGGAATAAGCGAACAACTGCGATCCGGGTAATCTGAACCAAATCATTGTTTCGTACAGCTTGACAATATCAGAAGGATAGGAATCAGTCCCTTCATCTTCTCAGAAAGCAAAGGCAAGAATGGAGAGTTTTGAAGACATGCTGGTCATAGCAGAAATGGAACTCATTGGGATGCCGTGCCCATTGCCATTAGGATAGTCTTTTTTCTCAATTTTATGGTGGCTACCTCTTTCCAGGTACTTGCTTCCTGATGTAAAATCCTTGCCTATTCAGAGGCCTTTCAATAAAAAGAATATTCAGTCAAAAAGCTGTGTTGTGTTTATTTTTGTTTGCAACATGTCCTGAATTTTTGGCAAAAATAGCATTGCATCTAAAACATGGTGATAATTTGAAAGAAGATGACAATGCAGGGAAACATTTGAAACCCTCTTTGAGTGTCGAGTGACGATGGATGAACAGATCATACCATGCAAGTCCCCGGGGCACATATGTGTTTTCTGTTGTCGCAGGTTGCAGGATGACGTCACATTCTCCCAAGTAGAAGTCTCCCCAGCTAAGCCTTGGCAGGCAGCCCAAGCAGTTTTGTTATTCCTCAGTGGAGTATGCCCAGCAGGAAGCTGAATGCCTGATGTCCCCACAAGGTTCATATTTGATTTTCACTCCCATCAGTGAAATATTCCCCAGCGAAGTCGCCTTTCTTTTGTTCAATATGATGATACAGACAGGTATTCATCATCCTAGTCAGAATTAGGTGTCAAGGCCTCTTGACTTGTTTTTCCCCTGCAGAGTTGTAACTCTTGTGGCCAATCAGGCATTTGTTGGTTGCTCGTCTGCACCTCCCCAACACTCGTCTGTGTTCTTACTTTATTGCTGCTCGTCTGCATCTCTCAGCACTCGTCTGTGCTATCACTTTGGTATTGCTCGATTGCTGTCCCCAGCAGTGGTCCATGATTTCTTTGCTGTTGCTCGTTTGCACCTTCCAACACTCGTTGTGTTTGGTATTTGATCTTTGTTGTTGCTCGTCTGCACTTTCCAACACTCGTCGGTGTTATCGCTTTGGTATTGCTCATTTGCTCTCCCCAGCAGTGGCCCATGATTACCTTGATATTAATCGTCTGCAATTTCCAACACTCGTCTGTGTTTGATATTTGTTGTTGCTCGTCTGCAATTTTCAACACTCGTCTGTGTTTGATGTTTGTTAATTGTTGTTGCCCGTCTTCACTTCCCCATTCGTCTGTGTTGTCACTTTGTTGTTGCTCGTCTGCACTTCCCAACACTCGTCTGTGTTTGGTATCTAATATTTGTGGTTGCTCGTCTGCATTCTCTGGAACTCGTCTGTGTGTGAGTTATGGCTCGTCTGCATTCCCCAGCACTTGTCTGTGTTTATTATCTACTTGAAGCTCGTCTGCTTTGTTGGGATACTCGTCTGTATCGTCCCCAACACTCGTCTGTGTTAGCTTATATCTGTATGTGTGGATTTGCTGATTCTCCTGGTACTTGTCTGTGTGGCTACTCCAAATGCTCGTCTGTGTTTGAATTTCTGGTATTCGTCTATACCAGTGGCTGATACTCGTCTGTATCATTGCCCGAAGCGCTCGTCTGTGTTTCTTAGATCATCGTTTGATGCTCGTCTGTATCATTGACTTATGACACTCGTCTGTGTTATCTTGATGATCACCCAATACTCGTCTGTATTGAAGAGGTTTAAAATCCTGATTGTGGGAATAAATGTCAAAATGGTTACCGGTCCTGGCGTAACAGGTATATCCAAAGGAGGCTCGTCTGTCTCAGGCACCAATTATTGAGGTTGCACCTGGCGTAACAGGTTTGCTCGAAGAAGACTCGTCTGTCTTATACCATATATCCACGGATAATATATGAAGAAGGTTCGTCTACCTTGTTTATGCATGTCTATCCCACAGACTTTAGTGCATCCCGGGTCCTGGCGTAACAGGTATATCCGAAGGAGATTCGTCTGTCTCAAGTCATATGTTCTTGCAGAGTATATGAGGACTCGTATGTCCAGTTCCTGGCGTAACAGGATCGTTCGAAGAAGACTCGTCTGTCAAAGTGTTTTGATTCCAGTTAATAGTTTCAACTTGGAAGGAGCTCATCTGCTTTCTCTTCACTTTAGTCACCAAAGCGTCATTTGGTTGGGTTTATTTCCCAGTTTTGCATTCTTCGTCAGAGTGCAAATTTCAGGTCTTCTTGGTATTCAACCACAGTTTATCTTGAACGGTCGATAGCCCGTGCTACCGTCCTTTTCAGATTAACAGTTGTTTGAATAGGGGCAGTTGTAACACCCCAAATTTTCCCTCTTCTTTTTAAGCATCATATCACATCATATTCATCATGAACATATCATATTCTTAGCATCCTAGCATGGAAAGATGAGGCATAACATTTCTCATGACCTAACATTAGGCATATGATCATCCGGGGAGGTTCTTGAAGCATCACAAGCCATGACAAGGGACCCAATGGTTTTGTACAAGTCCTATGAGGGGTCTACATTGCATTCTCAAGTTCAAGTTCATTTACAAAAGCTCAAAAGGTTGGAAGATCATCAGGGATTCCAGGCTAGGGCAAAGCTCCTACACAAGGATCCTTAACTAGGGTTTGAGTTTCAAGCATGAAAACCTCAAAACTTTGGCCAATTCATTTGGGCAAAGTCTTTTATATGTTAAGAGGATACTAGGTACCAAATTTGGTGAGAAAATTCCTTGTGGAAGTCAAGTATTTCTTCAGTTGCTTGCAAGTGAAGAAACTGGTCAACTGTGCCTTAAAAAAGTCAACTGTGTGATTTCAAGGGTTCCAATCCCATTTTTATAGCCAAGGGATGTTCTTATAATGTTAGAAGAGGTTTGACAAGTTCAAAGATCAAGAATCATGAAGTTTTGAGGGTTTTTGCAAAATTGGTGCAAAGTTGGTTATGGAAAATGCCATTTTTGGCAAGTTTTTGCCCTAAAATTCAAGTGAGCATAACTTAATGAAAAATTCTTCAAATGGACCAAAGTCAAACATGAAAGTTGGATATTAAGGCCTCCCATTTTCAAAAAGTACAAGTACTTTTTCATAGCATTCTTGGTTGAGAAGTTATGCCCCTCGAAAATTTGATGAAAATTAGGGCAAACTTGATTTTTTCACTTATGCACAAGAGCAAAATGTCATGAATCTCATTTTTGTGTATTGGCACATACCAAATAAGTTCACAACATTAAAATGCAATTCATTTAGCTCACTTTGCTCAAGCAAATACACCAAATTCGTGCAAGACAAGAATTCCATTCCAAAAGTGCAATTTTTGCATATTCATGAAAAGAGTGTGACATCTTCATCTAAGGGCCAAGATCTGTTGGATTGAAATCAAGGGTGGGATATAGAATGCACATGGGCCAGAGGCAAAAGGAATGCATGAAGTTTTCATGATATCACACAATTCTTGCCAAAATTGCAAAATCACTCACACTTTTCATTCACACATGCAAATCCTCTAATTCTCTCAGCATTTCCTCATGACATCATTTAAAAACAAATTAGGGTTTTAGAGGGTTCAGTTCTCTCTCAATTCTCAGCTTCCAAGTTTTTGCACCATTTTCATTTTCTCACGAATCTCTCCACACACTTGCTCTTTTCCAAAATAAATTACAGATCCTTCATCCTTGAGAGCTCAGGATCATAAATCTCACCATTTTGCAAGCTATCTCTCAAGATCAAGAACCTTGCCATTTCATGGCAGTTGGCTGCAAAATCAAAGATCCATCAAGATTCAAGACTCTAGTTGCATTTATTTTGCAACTAGAGTGCATTTGGAGTGGATTGGCTTCTTTATCTTGGCTTCTAACAAGCTTTTTCAAGAACTGCAATCTCAGGTAAGCCTCTGAATCTTCAGATCTGGAAATGAAATTGGTTGTGTGCATTCTGATCCTTGATGTTCACTGATCATTCTACTAGTCTTAGTTTTGAAATTGGTGCACTATTGAGCTTGATATTTGAATTTGAATTTTCTTGGTCCAAGCTGTTTGTGTTCGATCCAGAATATCCTTTGATCTTTTGAAAATTCCATCACCATTTTTGAACTCAGGGCACCTTGTTTGCTTGATCTGGAGCTTATTGTGTATTTTCATTAGGGTTTGTTCATGTGTTGCTATTTCCGGTTCCGGAGCCCTAGCTCCGGTCACCGGAATCTGGAAATGTTTATGTTAGGGTTTCTCAAGCTTGAAGAGGAATCCTCCACCCTCAGATCTTTCCTCTCATATCTCAGGATCACGCCACGTCATTTAATGAAGAGCCTCTCATTCACGTGCTCTTCATTCTTCTAATTTGTTTCTGAATGATGCACATGTTTCTCACCCCATGGTAACGTGCATGCTCCCTCAGCTTTAATCCAACCAAAGTGACACGTCATTTAATGAGACAATTCACAGGATGCGTCCATTCCATCTGATGGTCATTGTTTTTCCTTATTTTTCCTCTGAATTTCCACTCTTAGTTTGGTATACTAGCGCAACCCAGTGGGCTTAAACTGCTTTTCGCACCCCCCTTGCTTTTGGCCCAATTGTTTTCAACTGATTTCCCTGCTTTCCACACCCCCAGTCCTCCTTTCTTATTTTATTTTATTTTCTTTTATTTCTTTTCATTTCATTTTTCTTTTTGATTTTTAAAAATACTTCCAAGCTTCAAAAAATTTTGAATTAATTCATGGAAGTCATTTGGAGTTTTCTTTAATTTTCCATATTTTTCTTTTCCATTTATTTCTAATATCCACGTGTCAATTAATTTCCTCTTGTAATTAATTCTATTTTATTCCTTTTTGTGCATACTGCCTTGTCCAATTTCCATAGTGATCATCATTTTGAATTTTTTGTTGGTTCTTTTTGCTCTGGATTCATAAGAAGATGTAGTTCATGTGTGATTTTTTTCCTGATTTTTAGAAACTTATTCGTTTGGTTTTGATCCTTGACTTGTAAGAGAAGTTTCTTAACCCTTGTTCATGTTTAAGACCTCTTTTGACTTGTCTAGCTTCTGAATTTCTTCCTATCCTTTTGGCATCTTGTTATATCATGTTTAAAGGCCTCTTTTTCAAAGTTGTGGAATTTTTGGGTGCATTGTTGATTTGATTTGAATTTTGTTTCATAGCTTGTCCCATTTTGCTTCCTTTTGATCATAAGTTCTCTTATTGGCTTAGAAAGGCACTTGTGCCAACTGCTTCTTCTCATTTGGGGTCTCCTAAGGGTATTGATTCCATTCTGATCTTGGTTTAGGGTTTATGTTTTGAAAATTTTGTGTTTGGCTTACCTTTTAAGTTCATCCTTTCTTATGTACATTCACCTCATTTCTTTGCTTATTCCTTTCCCATAAGTGATTGTTTGGTCTTGTACTTCTCTTCTCTTCATCTCTTTAGCTTCTTAAGCTCTTCTTTGACTTGTGTTTGTTCTGGTCTTGTGCCTTGAGTTCATGTTTTGTGTATCTTTGCTTTGCATCTTCTTAATTTTGTTTTGCCTTGCCATGTGATTCATGTTGTCTCATAATTTGCTTGCATGCTTCTTTTCTCATTCTTGTGGTTTGCATTTGCATTGAGCTCTTGTATGTATGACTTCACTTCTGTTTGCATGATGTTGGCATGTCATTATGTCATTCTGTTTCACTTGTATTCTTGTGTTGCTAACCTTTTCAGGGGCTATGGTAAGTGAGAGGTGTGGAGGTGATTCCCACATCTCTAAATCTCATCTCTTCTCTTCTTATTATTACTTGTGCTAACCTTTGATTGTTGGGCTTAGGCCTTACTCCCTTCTTCTTCTTTTTTCTTTTTCTCTTCTTCTTTCTTTCTTCTTTAGGATAGAAAACCACACTAACCTAAGATATCCATGCATGACAACACTTAGGATTCTTTAGTCCCCCATTAGACTTTTGCCTTTGTGATCCTTTTAGTGCTTTCTCTTCTCATCTTCAAACTTAATTTTAATCCATTCTAATAAAGGTTGAGTCTTCTCATGTGACATGAGACTTTGCTATGAGATACTTGCACGCGTTCCGTTTCGGGGCGAGGTGTAGGTTATCCCTCGTGGTGGATAGGTCTTAACATGAGATTACTTCACAAAGAAAAAGCTAAAAAATACTTCTTAATCAAAAATCACAAAAACACTTAATAAATGTCAGTAGGTCAGTGTGTCTGAGCCTTCACTTATGGGACTAGCTTTGGGGATTTCCTCCATAGATAGGTGTGCCTCTTGCGCATTCCATTTCGGGATGATGTGAGACGTACACATCCCAGTGAGTAAGACTTATGTACACTTACCTATGCAAACTTCACTCTCAAAAAGCTTCTAAAAAATACAAACAAACAATAAGCGTCTTTCCTTCGGGAATTCTTTTCTCATCTCCTTCGCTCCATACGCGAACTTTCTCCTACTTGTCATTTTGCAAGACGGTTACGCACTCGTCGTCCGAGTCTGCAACACCTGAGCAATGGCATAGGAAGATCAAGCCTTAATTCACAAGCAATTCCTTTTCTACCCCTAGTTAGGGGAACTACGGCGTCTCTGATCCTCATTATCCTGATGAGGTACGTAGGCAGCGGGGTAGGGCCCGTTCGAGCACAATCTTTATTTTCCCTACATTTTTCTCTTTGTTTTTTCTCATTCATTTCCTTTCTCAGTTTTCTTTTCCAGTTCATTTTCTTTTCTTTGCAGCAGCTTTCATACCCTCACCCTTTGAAACAATTTTCTTTGCAAGCGTGGATCCCGTCGGGTACGGCGGACGATTTGGGTGCTAATACCTTCCCAGGTCGTAACCGACTCCCGAACTCAGTCTCTTTGGTTCGCAGGACCCGTGTCCTTCCTTCTCTTTTCTTCTGGTTTGTGCAGCATTACCATTCCCGTTCCTTCGGGATAAAAATGTCTGGCTGGCAACTCTATTCTTTTCCGCGCCACTTTCGCGTTTGTACCAAGATGGAAATCCGGGGAGCGACACAATGCATAAGCATGTATATATATATATATATATATATATATATATATATATATATATAGTCCTAAAATAACCTTCGCCAATAGTAGTTGGTTATATGTTCGATGTGTGTCTTACTACGTAAGGTTGCTTTGCTCTAACTTGCTTCCACACATCTACAAAGCGAAATTGTTGAAAATCAAACAAAACACAGTGATAATTGTGTTGACAACCATTTTTGAACGCTTTAATCACCTTTGTCGAAGGCGGAGATATCTCCATATCACGATCTTTAGACTTGAAAATATCCTATGTCCTTAATATATAAAAGTGTCGACTTCGACATCAGGTTGAAGGGTTGTTACACGATCTTTCAAGATTTTAAACATGTTTGGAAGAGACAGTGATCATAATTTTATGGAATTGTTCCTATGACTCCTCCAATCCATTATTGACCTTGACTCTACCTACAGGTCAGTCGAACGAAAGCTTTTGGCTTAAGCTTTAAACACTTAGCAATATAAATGTAGATATGACCATCAATTTGTTGACTTTTAACTTAGCTAAAAATCTCAAGCTAATCGATGCCCCCCAAAAATGCCATTCTTGATCATATGTGTCAGATGGAAGAAAGGTGATGTTTTTAGTAACTGGCAGACACTATTTACCATAGCTTGTACATGTTATGGTCATCATGACCAGTTTCTATCAAACCATTACGTCACATACATGTGCGTATCCTTTCTTCATTATTCTGATTTCCCAAGACATCGTGTCCATACAATTAATCAACATTACAGAAAACATTTAATTAAAATTTCTATAAGAAATTCAAAATGCTAAGTGTCTGCTTTTGCAGTGCTACTTGTCCCACTTCGTTGGGGCGGGGGGATGAAACATTCCTCCACTATAAATACTTCCTCATTTTCACTTTCCATTTTCTTCTTCTTTTCCTTCCAAGCCTTAACCTTTTATAACTTCCAAAAACCCTTTCATTTTCATTATGAGAACATTTTTTAGAGAAATAAAATGGCTTTTTCATCTTCATCAAGACTCCCGATTCCTCTTGCTTCTGACATTTGTGCTCCCATTATTGTTGGTAAATGTAGCTATATCCCTGAGCCACCAGTGGAAGAAGAGAAATCGATGATATGGGATTCACAAATACTTATTCCTTTCCTCATTTCTAGTATTATTCATGCCTTTTAGGTCCTTTCCCCACCGCCTCTTAAAAACTTGAACATTTGAGTAAGTTTTTCCCTTTTCACCATAGCCACAAACCTAGAATATTTAAAGACAAAGCTTATGAATTAGGGTTCATGAGTTATCCAAGATGCGTATTCCATGTTTTTCCTTTTTCAAAGAATGAGGCCTATATTGCATGGCTAGATAAAGTAGAGAAGAGGAAAGCACAATTCTGGAAGTATCAAGAGATTTATATCTTGATTCAGATATAAAGAATATGTCATATGTTCAATCCTAAAATGTTCATCGCAACCCTTATCTATTGGAAGGTTCTACCAACACTTTCCAACTGCGCTGCGTAATAGTGTCTCCCACCTCGTTTGACATAGCTGCGATAACGAGTCTTTGCCCCACTGGCAAAACTTTTGACCCCAATCAGATAACTAATATTGAACCAGTCTTTGACTTTGATCATGCAACTTATACACATTTTGTCTAATACTTTCATAAGATTGAATCTAAAGAAGTTTATGACCATGAGCATATTTCCTTCTTAATTTACTGGTTATCTTGCTTCGTGTTTGGTTTTGGATCTTTGCATGTAACCAAAAAATTCATAACTTTGGCCACTCAACTTAACAAAGGGAAAAAGATAAATCTCAGTAAGCTAATCATGGGCTCTCTCTACGCGAATCTTGGATTTTTCTCTTATGATTTTAAGTCCATTGACAATCCAACGTACAAGTTTCATATCAATCACGACAAGAAAATTCGTGTTTTACGACGGTTTTGTTTGGGGATTACAACATAGGATAATATTGATTATTGAAATGTATGAATTACGACAATTTTGCAGCTGTCACAAAATTTGGCGTCGCGAGCATGATTTACGACGATTTAGATAATTGTTGCTCCAACCGTCATAATATATGGTGACGATTATTAAACTGCCTCCAAAAGAAAATCGTGACGTTTCTGAACCGTTGCCAAAATAAATCATAAATAATTAAAATATCAACATTACGACGATTACAACCCCGTAAATTGCAAATTTGTCTTAAAAAAAATATAATATGCTTTTATTTACAAATTTCAATAAATATATTTTATGAAAACTACGTTACATCCTTAATTAAAATTATAAATTAATTCATAAACTAATATATATATATATATATATATATATATATATATATATATATATTACACATTTATATAAAATAATTTAATAAAACACAAATAAACCGTACATTAACAATGAAAAAAATTATATACTTTACATATATAAAGTAGACTTATACCTAAAGTTTAGTTACTATTTAATAGTACTTTACTAAGACTATACAAGAAATTGTGAAAAACATAGTTGATGTCAGAATTGAATTTGTTAACATAGTTAGGTTGAGAATTTTTTACCCATATATCCCACTTTTTCAAAAAAAAAAATCCCCAAATAACCCACTTTTAAAAAAAATCCCAATCTACCCCACTTTTTTGAAAATTAGAGAGGAGTCTCCACTATGATTGATGACCATGTATAGCCCTTATGAAGGGTCGCCAATTGGTTTGGAGACACCATATTGAGTTTCCATTCCAATTGACGACTATGTGTTATCCTTAGGAAGGGTCGCCAATTGGCTTGTAGACCATGTGTATTTACAAAATTTTCCTTAAAAAATATATAATTTAAAAAATAAATGATATAAAAAATAAATGAGATTAATAATAGATAATTTTCAATAAATAATAATAGATGAAAAATAAAAATATATTAATATTTAATTATAATTAAAAGTACATAATATAATGACCACGACATGGTTGAGCATACAGTCCTCTAGTTCCATACCCCCTAAGTACCCTCACTCGCTGCACTCGCTGCCCTTGTTGTAGATTCACTCCAGGTGTTTGTGGAGTTGAGGTCTCCGGAACATCATTAAATTCCCTTAGATATTCTGCCATTTCTACAAAGTTTTGCGTATTGAAGGATCCCATGTCGTAACTGAGGTCGTGACCCATACCAGAGTAGTTTGGATGTGATGATGGGGTCATTAGTGTGCGACCTGGACGATTGAAAGGGAACATTGGTGTGAAGGCTTCGTTGGTGAAAGGTTGAAATGGTAGTGGTGTTTGAAAGCCGTATGGTGGTTGTGATGGTTGTGTTTGTCAGCTGTGGTGTGATGTTTGTGTGTGTCGGCTATAATGTGATGTTTGAGCGTCTTGATAAAAGTCATTTTTTTGAACATGGTAAAGGGACGCTCTTGGTATTGTGGTTGGGTGTCTGACATGTTTGAAAAGTGGGTTTGTGTTTGTGTAGGAAGTTGTGAGTAATAACGCTGATAGTTTCTTCGTTGGTTAGATGTGGAAGCTTCTTGTGTGTAAGTGGTCTGGCGTGGGTCGTGTAGATACCTATCTTCGGATAGAAAACTAGTTGCAACTGATCTATACCAAACCATATAAGTATTTATTGGTAGAGACGGGGTTGCCATTACCAGTTCACGTAAGACATATTGGTGACGGTTCCTCCATTTACGACACTCAGATTTTGCAAAGTCTTTCCATTCCCTACGGTTCCATTGATTGTTGACTTTTTTTAGATGCCATTGACCAAGATCAGTTGGGGGATCTGGGATGTTTTGATGCATTCCAAACTGGAGTTTGACACGATCACTGTTGTGTATCTCCATAGTAGTGAATCTGATAATCGGCACACATGCAGTCCAAACTGCTGCGTCTTCCTCTCTGATTTGGTGATCATGGTCCATTCCTAGATATGGACGCCAAATGAACTGTAAAAGAGAAAAGTGTTAGATTATAGAAAAATGTTATGTTAAAAAAATAAATTTATTATTTTAGTGACATTACATATGCAGGAGTAAGATGATCCAAGAGATTGCGGTACTGAATGATGCAGTGTCTTGGACATCTATTATAATTCATACTGCGTGCCGACCATCTAACACAAAAAATAGTGTAAAAATAACAATTAGAAACAATAATCAATAAAATGGAATAATAAAGTGAACTAATTAATATGATACAATTAACTTACTTTTGAGCATACAGGAATGATAATGCGTTTACGTTGACCGGGGCAATGGATGGCAACCGAGACCAACCCCATGCTTGGAGCAAAACGTCACATCCATAAAATGTAGATGTGCCTTTCATTTCATTTTTACATAAGGAGCTATATAAATAGGACAAACATGCGGAACCCTAACTATACTCCCTAGTCCTTTCTAGGTTTGTTAGTAGTGGTAAATACATTATGTGCATAGAAGAACCAGTGCCTTCGGAAAATAAAAATGTACCAAATAAAAGCATAAGATAACACATTGGCCTCTGTGATTTTCTTCTTCTATAAAGTCTTCATTTAAAACTAGAGAATGATAATGTGCCTTGAGACGTGAAAGTAATATACCTTGGCCTCTGTGATTTTCTTCCAGCAATTCGGCACCCAAAAGTTCCACGCAAATTGAATTTGCATGGTTTGTCGGTCCATTGACTGCCTTACCATCAATACATAACCCAAGTAACATGTACACATCTTCTAAAGTGACAGTACATTCACCTGTTGGCAAAAAGAAAGTGTGTGTCTCTGGACGCCACCGCTCTTGCAAAGCTAGTATAAACTTTGCATCCACCGAGTAAGAGATGATTTTGCTTACATGTCCGAAACCGGCAAGCTCAATATAAGGTTCGATTAAAACGTCGGGTGCAACATATTCATGGACATGACAACGAAATCTAGAAACATCCTATAAAAAATAACACAATGTAAAAAATAAAATATGTAAATAATAGAATGTAAAAAATAAATTATGTAAATAATACAATGTAAAAAATAAAATATATAAACGTACATATTCCGCAATGTTTACGATAGTGCCTCTATGTGTTTCACCCATAGTCAATAGCGACATTGCTTTAGATAACCGATTAATCGGGGAAATAGTTATCGGGGAATGAATAATCAGGTAAGGAATATTTGAGATAGGAAGGATGAAGGATGAAGTGACTTGAAAGACTAGGCCATGCATTTATATAAGACTAGGCCATGCATTTCACGTAGCCATGTATTTAATGTGCGCCAGGTCAATTGGCGACTTCACCATAATTTAACAAAGTGTCGCTAGGTCAACTGGCGACTGTTGACTAGTCAAGTTCAACTTGCATGCATGGGAATCTTGCATTGTGTGGGAATCTATACCTAGACGTAGCTGCATGCATGGGAGACAAAGCTTTAATGATGTCGCTAGTTTGAATGGCAACCTTGTATTATATTTAATGTTGTCGCCAATCTATATGGAGACAACATTAATTCAGCCAAGCATAATATATATGTAGCATGCATGTAACACAAGACGGCAACAATAATGTATTTCCCATTTCCTTTACTCTAGTTGAAGGTGAGACTGCTTCTGCTTGGAGTTTCTTCCTTAAGAATCTCAGAATACATGTTGCTCCACAAGCCAATCTCTGTTTGATTTCAGATAGGCATGCTGCTATTGAGAGTGCTTACAATAATCAAGATAACTGGTGGCATAATCCTCCATCTACACATGTGTATTGCATTAGGCATATCACACAAAACTTCATGCGTGCAATCAAAGACAGGAACCTTCATAAAAAACTTGTGAATGCAGGGTATGCTTTAACTCAACCATCATTTCAATACTACCATGACAAAATTAGATTGTCAAATGCAGATGCAGGAAGGTGGTTTGAAAACATTCTAGTGGGCAAGTGGACAAGGGCATTTAATGGTGGATGTCGTCGGGGCCACATGACAACTAATCTTGTGGAATGCATGAACGACTTCTTCAAAGGTATTAGAAACCTACCTATAACAGTAGTGGTGCGATTAACCTATTATAGGTTGGCATCTCAATTTGCATCAAGAGGAAAAAAATGGAATGCAGTGTTAATGTCTGGTCAAGTTTACAGTAATGTATAATGAAAGTTATGAAAGATGAAACTATCAAGGCTAACACACATTCAGTCACAAACTTTGACCGTCATGGGAGAAATTTCAGTGTTAAGGAAACAATTGATCACAATGAAGGAAAACCTTTTTTGGAATACGCTGTCAGACTAGACAGATGTTGGTGTGATTGTGGCAAGTATCAGGCCTTTCAGATACCTTGCTCATATGTAATTGCTTCATGTGTGCATGCTCATCAGGACCCGTACAACTATCTATCTGATGTTTACAAGACTATTAACGTGATGAATGTCTACAAGGAAAGTTTCGCAGTGTTACCAATGGAGGAATACTTGCCTCCATACCAAGGGGACATAGTTTGGCACAACGATCAGATGCGAAGAAAGAAAAAGGTCGTCCAAACAGCACGCTTATAAGAATAGAAATGGATACGGTTGATAAAATGAAAATATTATGTACTATATGTCGTTAGCCTGGACACATCATGGTAAAATATCCAAATGTCGGATCCAGCTCTGCACAATAATAACTTGTTGTAACCTTATATTTTAATATATTAAGAACTTTTTGTTACAACAATGTTAACAGAAAACAACACAATAACTTAAATAAACTTAATCTAAACAACACATACAATAGATAAACACAACATTTCTAACTGATTACAACAATCAACCTGATTTCATTAGGTCCAAACATCATTTTCCTAGCTTCCACGTCAGTCTTAATTCGCACCCACCCACACATCCTATCAAATCTCTCAATACTGCGAATTTTTTCTCCTTCACCAATTTCTTCATCTAGCCACCGATCCAACTCCCTCTTTAGTTGATTGAGACTTTGGATATTCCAGAACAACATATCGATCAGAGGCTTCTCTCTCTCTCTCTCTCTCTCTCTCTCTCTCTCTCGAGAAAAAAATATCACTTTTTCATAGCGGCACATATATATGATATCAATATAAGTGTATATCAGAAGAGATGAGAGAAGAGATATGAAAAAAATTGAGCACACCATGAGTATTTATAGGAAAATTTCAAATAACACCATGTGAACAAACCAATTGGCGACCCTTCCCAACTTTAACACATAGTCGCCAATTGGATTTGAGACTGCTTATGGTGTCTCCATTCTAATTGGCGACACCTCTCTAAATTTAAACATGGTCGCCAATCATAGTGGAGACTCCTCTCTAATTTTCAAAAAAGTGGGGGTAGATTGAGAGTTTTTTTAAAAAAGTGGGTTATTTGGGGATTTTTTTTGAAAAAGTGGGGTATATGGGTAAAATTTTCGTTAGGTTGATGGTGTAACATATGAACTTGTTCTTCATATTTAGTTTATAGATCCTCCTTTGATTATATATCATCTTTTATTTCATAACCTTTTCTTAATGAGCTCCCATTAGTTTTCTTAATTATCATATATACAAACCATCTTTAGATTTAGTTCTATCAACTTAATAGTTTTTATTCACTTATGCTTACTTTTTCCTTAGTTTGTATCCAAATCATTGTAGCTATGCAATAAAAGTTTCCTCTTAGTCTGTTTTGATAGAAATACATTTCTAGAAAGACTCTTCTAGTAGTGTATATTGGCAAATTTGAACATATAGAGGGGGTGGATTGAAAAACTCTTAATTCTTATAAGAAACATACACACTCACACACACATCTACACATGTTAATTACCTACATAAAAGATTGGTATGCTCTTACAAGATACATTACAAATATCAAGGACTTTAGAGTAGGTTGATATACAAGTAAACAAAATTATGGAAGAGTTAAAATATGCAAAAATGCATGAAAAATGGAGTAGCAACAAATGAATTATATCCTAATATCAATTATATATGAGTAAAAGAAAATTGTGACATTGTAACACATAAAAAAACCACTTATTTGTTGTAAATTTATTTAAGAACTACACATGTTTCATCAGCCAAAGGAAGCAAAAATGAAATCAAAAGGCTTACCTGATACTTATTTGCCCACCAGTATAAACAAAAGTTGGATATTAGAAATTGAAATAAGCCATCTGATATCATATAATATTATGTGTCGTACAACTAAGTCCACGTGACTATAAGTAATAAACTATATTGCTTGAGTATTTGGAAAGTAACACCTCCAATATGGCCTAAAGACAAAAACAATAATCAAACTCAGCAAAAGGTTAGAGAATGTATATAGACTGCATATTTATTAAGGACAAAGGTATTTTCCCATCTCGTGGTTTGATCCACATGATTTTCAATTTGCTAGTTATTTGTTTTTTATCATGCTATCACCATATAATTTATTTCCCCATTTATATGTGAAATGACAAGTGAGAACTAAGAAATAATTCAGGCAAAAAATGAGGTCTTTTATAGGCGTAGAAATTCATTGAAGTGAAATTTATCACTTGCATGTTTGTTTAAACAGGGCAAAGAGACATGTATATGATTTCCAAATGGCCCTTGAAGGAAAAGTAAAAAAAAAACTCAAATCTTATGATGATACATGGTCGACGTCCCTATTGACGGGGGGATGGGCTCTGAGATACGTCCCGTCATCGTCTCCGCGAAGGAGAGCGTGATCAGGGCTCTTTTTGTCACGAGGACGACATTCATGAATCTGACTACGACATCTCTGGTGAAGAGAGTGAGAACGACAGACAGTTTCCAGCATGCCGATCCTTTCGTTCTGTGAGAACAACAAATAGTTCGACTACTTGAGAGTGTTAATCAGCGATGCGGCTGTAGGATCAACGTTGGGAGGCACGTGGATAACTTTGTAGACTCTGTGTCCACGTACTGACGAGAAGCACCGTTGGCCACAAGGTCAGAAGTGGGAGTTACTATTCGTTTGTCCTTGGAGTCAGCTTTTTGGATCACGTGCAGATTGTTATCTCCGCCGGCAGGAAAATCGACGTAGGTAACTTCGTGGTTGTCGCTGTGTTCCCTAACCATGATGATCGATTGGTTGGAGTTAATGCTTTGGTCTTTCTTTTGGGGAAGAAAGACGGGGAGCAAAGTGTTCCCTCAAACGACGCCACTGTTCTCACCTGATCAAAATAAACCTTCAGTGACCATCACAAAGCTCCGGCGGTTGGTGGAGAGGATGTGGTGTACCTGCAAGGCACTCCGATGCTAAAGTGAGAATCAGAATAGAAGCAAGACAAAAAGATAATACTTCAGAATACATAACCCTCTAGTGAAAGATGTATTTATAGAGGACCAATAATGTTAGGCCAATGTCTCTATTGTGGGATGAATTCTAATATCCAGGGGACTGTTAGGATCTGTGTAGAAGCAGTGGAAGGCCTAGCATGTGGTCTTCGTCCTGGTCCAAAGATCCCGTGATCTTCAGAGTAGTGGGAGACCAATTCACACGAGAACGGTTGACCACGTGTCCACGAGGATTACGTGGGGGATACGTCCCAAATGGCTACTTTGGTTTAAGCCATATTACTAGACTTTTTATGATAACGAGGGACTTGACCATACCCGACGATAGGACAGACCTAGGCTCAGCACAATAGTGATGATGAATTGATAATGTAATTTTTTAATACACTTTTGATGTATAGTAATTAATCTCTTTTTATTTTATCAAAAGTAGTTATTAGTGATTTCTCTTTTAATTTTTTTACTCTACTCATATTCAAAATCCACACGAAAGCTTTTTAGAGTCTCTTAGACATGAAAAGGAAAACTATATATCAATCGATATATTATTGAAAAAGAAAAAGGAAAAGAAAAGAAAGATATAGATAGAGATATATAAATATAGATATGAGGTCTTTGTTTCTTAAAGAAAAAGCATTTAGAAGTAAGGTATGTAAGGTAAGAAAATGGAGGAGCAAAGAGCAGCATATTGGTAATGTGGTAATTGTATATGTATATCTAATCTGTCTCCCAAAACAGTTGACCCTGGTGTTTTCTTTGAGACAGAGTTGAGAAAGACACCACACCCCACCCCACCAATCTTCAATTTCCAAATTAAACAACAACACCAAACGCGTCTCTTAAATTCATTCACAATAAACTCAAACTCAAATTCAAACTCCAAAGCAACCAAAACGATGTCGTTAGAGGAGGAGGAAGAGGGTTTCGAGCACACGCTACTGGTGGTGCGTGAAGTCGCCGTCTACAAGATCCCGCCACGCACAACCTCCGGCGGCTACAAGTGCGGTGAGTGGCTTCAATCCGACAAGATCTGGTCGGGACGCCTCCGGGTAGTATCACGTCGGGACCGATGTGAGATCCGGTTAGAAGATCCAAACTCCGGTGATCTCTTCGCCGCGTGCTTTGTGTTTCCTGGTCAGCGTGAGGGTTCTGTGGAACCGGTTCTCGACTCGTCTCGTTACTTTGTCCTCAAAATCGAAGATGGTCAAGGTAAGCACGCATTCATTGGATTAGGGTTCACGGAGAGGAACGAAGCTTTTGATTTCAATGTTGCGCTATCTGATCATGAAAAGTATGTCCGGCGAGAGCATGATAAGGAGTCCGGTAACGCCGATGCCGCAGAGGATTCTCAGATCGACATTCACCCTGCTGTAAATCATAGGCTCAAGGTCTTTTCTCTTACCAGTTTCTATAATCAATCTAATTCTCATCCGATTCTGTATTTGAACTATAATTTATAGTCTTAGTATTATCATGACAATGATTTGTTTCCAATTCAGCTGAAAGATACATTCTTATCAATTTTATTTTATTTTTACCTTGCATTGATAATAGATATAGTTGTTGTGTACTTTTAATAGATATAGATATAGTTGTTGTCAAATTTCTCTTTATGAATCTTGGATTTTCCCTATGTTTGAATTATTTGTAGAGGCTTTTCCTCTGTTTGAATTATTTGTCAATGACTCGTAGGAGGGGGAAACCATCAGGATTAATGTGAAACATAAGGCCGCTGGTGGAGCTGGCATGCTTTCCGCCGCTGGCTTAACGGGTGCGCACGTAGCAACTCCAAAGCCAAAAGTACTGAACCTTGCTCCTCCGCCAAGTGGTGCAGGGAAAATCAGATCTGCTCTTCCACTTCCACCAAATGATCCCGTTGCTGCCCGGATTGCTTCTACTACCAATACCAATGTTAAGGGGATACACGAAGGCGTGAGACATAGTACTACTGATTCTCTATCCGATCTTTCTCAATTACAGGTTCGTCCTGCTCATGCCTTAGCGCCTTTCCTATTTGTATAATTGAACAAATGGATAGCAAATTATTGCCTTCTTTTAGACAATTTCAAATTTTTTCCGATAAAATTTAGTTATGATACTTTAATTATTGTCTTCTTAACGTTGTATAGTATTCCCAAATGCCAAGGTCTTGGTACCTTCTTTACAAAGCAGTGGCACATTGGTACCATATACTCTATTAATTAAGTTAAACGAATACAAACTGCATTTCTTTGTCTTTGCATATAAATAGTGTAATATAATAATTCTGGAAGTATTTTTTATTGAGCTATAGTTTTCGATCCTGGTTATCAATCTAGATTCCCACCTAAAGTTTTTGTTTTGACGTGAAACAGGCAATTATATTGGTTATCCATATCGGTGATCATGTGAATTTCCAGTTTAATTCCCCATATGGATTGTATTTCCTCACTGACTAAACTAAATCATCTGTAACAAATTTGATGTTTACTTTTGCAGAAGAATCTTCCCTCGTCAACCACTCCTGGATCAACAACCGCTGCTTCAGGATGGGCAGCCTTCTAGGATTTTATTATTATCTGATTTATTTTTGGGATTCATCATTTTGAGAAAAGGAATAGCGGAAGAAGCTGAAGAAAGATGTGTCATAAGTATAGATAGCGCAAGATATTGAGTGATACTGAGTAATCTGATTGCTCGAGGAATGTCCTGGAAATATTAATGTTTTCCCTGGTTTGTAATAACAGGTTTCTATATCTATATAAAAGTTATTTCTCCTCAATCCCTTGATTTCTACCAATTTTCTTGCCTTAGTCGTCCTTATAATGCATTTCATCAACCATCTACTCAATATCAATTTCTTATCATGATATCATATTCTATTTTTTTTTTTTGTCTGAACTATGGGAGAATATTATTGTCAATGTACTACTGTAATTATTAATGTTTTTACTCCATAATGATGGTAATAATAATTCAATAAAAAGTCAATTTCTAACAACTAGTGTGTATAGGCATATTTTGCCCAAATTCAACAGCTATGTGCGGTGCTACTGGAATTGCTACTCATTTCATTTGAATTGGGAATATTTAAGTTTCACTGAAGAAAATTATACAAAAAGAGAGATGTCAAAATTGATCGGTCCGATCCAGCTCGTATCGCTCCGATGGGCCAATACTTATAAATGTGCTGGAGTGGATCAGTCCGATTATTTCATGGGCTATCAAAAGAGCCCGATCCAGTTCTTTATGGGCCATGCAGCCCGATGGGTCAGACCCGTCTATATATCAATATTATAATTGATTGTTCATGTGCGATCAAAATATGTAGCGACTCTAGACGTTGGTGTTGATGATGATGGCGATGCTCGGTCGTCGAGGAGAGATGAGGGTGCACCTACAAGGTACTCCAATGCAAAGTAAGAATGAGCAAAAGAGTAAACAAGTACGAGTAAGGGAGTTAAGAGAGTTAATATTCGATATCTGACCCTCTCAAGTGAGAGCGTTTATAAAGAGTCCCCAGCGCTTGGTTATTGGTCCCTATTTTGGATCTGGATCGCGAATCCCCACAAATAGGTAACTGTCAGAACTAGCCGTTGGAATGGGCCTGCGTGGTCGGATGAGTACGTCGAACAAAGAGTAATCCAAGCAGGAGCAGTTCTTCGGCCAGATCTGGGTGACTTCCCCGGATGATGGGCAAGAGTCTAGAAGGAGTAGAGGAAACTGACCACGAGCAATCGAGGCCGACAATTCGTCCTCGGCTGAGGGGCATAAAACCAGTGGGTCCCTCTGACATTGGACTATTGGGGCGTCCTGGAAGCAAGAGTGGGTTAGACCATGCCTAACAGTCCGGAACAGGAGCCCCCAAGTCGTTGCTTCTGATCGTAGAAGTGATGACTTAAGGGTAGCCAGCTATGTACGGGGTGAAACCGAGACTTGTAAAATTCTTTTGTCACTAGCTCGATAGGAGGGAGCCCGATTGCACCTAGGCATTAAAATGTGGTCGATAGACGAGGATCTCAACAGTCATGCTGAGAAGGCACGTCACGCCTACGCCTTGGGAAGCGTGCGCATTTAATGTGCAATGATGGCTAGCCTACGATCGTCCCTAGGAAATGAGTGCACCGTTCATAGGCTTCAGGACACACGTGCCCGCACACGTGATGACAGAGGTTATAAATAGGGCGTTGGAGTTCAGTTCATACTTTTTGTTCATCGTTTCTCTGCTCAACAAAGCCAAGTCCCAGAACTCCGCCGTAAACCACTGTCGACCTCCGTCATTACCGAGGACAACTAACCGACTGTAGCTTTAACTCCTAAAAACTTGTAAGTTTCTTTATTCTCTTGTCATAGGAAGACTTCCGATTTTTGTTGGATATGTAGGTGCTTGCGGTTAGATAGATATTAGGGTCAATAGGACCCATAACTTAGAATGTTAAGGTTTCTGATATGATGTCCCCGTCTCTGCACGCTGGTTGACGCATAATATGCCATCGTCGTTGTGATAATTAGGGCTATCAGTGGCGTTCTCCGTAGTTTTATATGATGGCGCCGGTTGAGCTTCAACCAGAGTTTTGGGCTTCTCTGCTGAGGAATTTGTGTTTTATGTGAACTGAGAGTTGATGTCCTCACGAATTTCTTCTCACATCACACCTTGAATAAGGGCTTAGGCCGAGGACAACGTCCTCGTCCCTCTCCACGCCCTTTCACTTTATCAGTTGGAAAAAGTGGATTTGATTTAACTCATTGAATTCATGTTTACTTTCGCTGCTTTTCAGGTGCAAAGATGTCTGCAGATGAGCCTGTCCATATGGTTGTGGAGGAACTTTCCGATGATAGGCTTCGTCCTCGAGTCACTCTAAGGAGACTGCATCGGAGGAGATTGCCTCCATCCACACCGATTCGGAGGAGACCACCTCTGGTCATACCGATGACAATAATCCCGAGGAAAACGATGATGAGAAAGACATCCTTGTCGAAGCTTGGGCTGCTGGGGAACCTTTGAACATCGCGTCGGTATATTCCGAACCCCAGGAAGGTTCTGCCCCGGCGATCGGGAACCCCGAAGACTAGCGCATTAGGTATCCCGACGAAGAGGATCGTATCTGCTCGCCTTATGCTCCCAACAGGTTTCCTATGTGCGACTTTTTCTTTAGGGAGCTCAAGTTCAGGCTCCCTTTTTCGGACTTCCAGACATTCGTGTTTGCCCACCTGGAACTTTCGCCATCACAACTTCACCTGAACTCGTTTGCTTTTATGAGAACTTTTGAGTTGACTTATGAGTATCTGAAGATTGGAGCGACTCTCCCTCTGTTCTTTCACATCTATCACCTTCAGAGGTAGGTCAGTCAGGGGAGATACGGCTGGGTCTCCCTCAAACAGAAAAGAAAGATTTACAAAGCCTATTCGGAGTCGATCATAGATTTTAAGGATCGATATTATTTGGTCAAACCGATCTCAGATCGTGCTTAGGACTGTGAAATTTTGGGGAGCAGACACCAACGACGAAAGGAGGGTCCTGCTTGACGACAAAGGAAGAGAAGTGCCTCGTCTCATGCTGAAGTTTCACTTTTCATGGTTGCACGACCATTTTACACATGTCACAGACGAATACCTGGCCATCGCTTCTGAGTTGAGTGTCGAGGACCAGACCAGTTACGACGCTTTGATGAAGTTTGTTTCCGATTTTACTATGATTGTGCATGTGGACAAGCAGGGTCATCCGCTTTTAGATAAGGACGGGGGTGTGAAAGTGACGTCTAGGTTTATAGAAGTGTCTAAACTTCTTTCCTGTGAGACAAACGAGGAAGTTACAACCTATCTTGGTAGTTTTTAGAGTTATTTATTCGTATTGAGTTTTTGCTCGTATACTTTTTATGTTCTAACTGGTTTCCTTTTGTCTTTTCCAGATTCGATATTGGACGTGCAGGACAAGGTAATGGCGAATGCTTCCAAAAGAAAAGGAGCAGAGAAGTTGAAGCAAACCCGATTGAACGATCGTTTGGTAGCACTAGGCACAAGCTCAGACAATTCTACCTCAACTCCTCAGGGTTCTCTAGGCACTCCTCGAGATTAGGGAAGAGGTCGAGGGTCGACAATGTCATAAACGTAACAAGGACTCCTACGAAACCGTCGTTTGAATTGCCAACCTTCTTTCTTAAGCCAAAGTTCTTCGAGGAGACTTCACTCTAGGTCCATCGAGCGGAAACACTAAAAATGGAGGAGCTAAGTCGACCAGATAAACGACTATCTTTGGCTCGGGACGCGAGTTCAGTGATGAGGGTTCTAGCTATGGCCTCTATGTACGCCAAAGGGACCGTTACCCAAGAGCAAGAGATCCAGAGGCTCAAACTACTACTGTCCGCTTCCGAGGACAAGGCCAATAAAGCTTCCGAGATGGCGAAAGATGCCCTAAAGAAGAACAAGGAGCTGAAGGAGTCTCTGGCCGCTACTAACTCTGAGAGGAAGACTGCGAAGGACGAAATTGATTGTCTCAAGCACCACAAGAAAATTGGCAAATTACGACGGTTAATATTGGCAGATTACGACGGTTAGAACCGACGCAGTTTGTAAATCACGACGGTTCCTCTTCTGTCGTAGAAACGTGCGTCGCGAGGCTGTTTTACGACAGTTTGTAAAACTGTCGCTCCAACTGCCGTAACATTCCACGACGGTTTTGAAACTGTCTCCAATATATTATTACGACGGTTGTAACTGCCATAATTATATAATATATATTGAATTTAATTAAAAATTGTGACCGTTAGAACCGCCATAATTGTATAATATACATTGAATTTAGTTAAAAGTTACGACGGTTAGAACTGCCATAATTATATAATATATATTTCATTAAAGATAGTGACGGTTAGAACCGCCGTTAATTACATTTTTTTTAAATTAAAAAAAAAACTAAAAATCCCTAGGTGTTCACTATCAATGTCCATCAACTTCACCTCAAAATCAGAAATCTTCATCACATAAACCAAATAATAAGACATAAATGACACCAAACCAATAAGTTGTAAATTTAAATTAACTGAACTTTAACTAGATCACAACCACCCTGTTTATAATAAAGGAAATTAATGCAGAAACAGAGAGATAAATGCAAATAGAATAAGGCTAAAATGACAAAATCCTTCATAGTGAAATATTAGCTTAGTAACTATAAGGTCACACCAAGAAAGTCACACCCTACCAAACTGCACTTAGGCCAAATATCCTTTAATGACTCTAATAAGACCATTCACACTAACTCTAATAATCAGGACTGACTCTACGACGCTCATCATCACAGCGCCCCCTTCCACGCCCCTTGTGATCAGGACTGTCATTACGGCTTCTGCTTCGATGACGATAGTCCCGATCTCTCCTGCCGATGTACCTGTCACGTTCATACCTATCATAACTCCTACTAAGACTTCTCCTCCTGTAATCCTTGCCTCAATAATCATCACTGTGCCTACAGATAATTTGTCATTAGTCAATAAAAAATTCTATCAATTAAATAATCATAGAAAATTACAAAATTAACACATAATAACATCCTCTTGAGCATATGCTCAATCAGAAGATAGTTTGAATAGAAGATAGTTTGAATGCTATTTACACTCCATTAAAATGGAAATTAAGAAATTAGACATTAAAAATGTCAATTTGAATGTTCACATCCTTGCCTAATAAACAAGATGTGCCTCTCTTGAAAATTCATGCATGAAAATAACTTTGTCTAAATCATCACCTAGATACCGACTCGAAAATGAAGCATGACCATAAATGATTTGAAGCGGAACAAGCAGTATTGAGTGTTACCCTAACCATATACCTATTTCAATTTCCGTAAATTCGAAGCAGAACCCATAATTTATGTATAAAAAATAAAAGCCAAAATGTATAACCAGAAACAAAACAGTGAATATTCAAAACCTAAGTTTGGTGAAAAACCACAGGTTTTAAATAGTGAATATAAGCAAAACAAGAAAAAAAAATAAACATGTTAGATTTGAAATGTTCAAGTAGGACTTAGCTGAGTTGAACTGAACTTGAATTTGATAGTAACCTGCACAGTTTTGAATATATTGATAAATGAGAGATGAACATTGGGAGGTGGAGCAGTGGCCGGCTCATAAGAAGGAGCTGCATAAGAAGCAGGTGCAGTGCAGTAGAGGAGGAGGCAGACACGAAGGATAGTGAACGTATTTGATAATCTTTTCACCCTGTATACAGATATCATTAAGTTAAGATTACAATGAACTTTATGTTTTCCAAACTATTAATTCAACACATACATTATCCATTGTAATGTATACACATATCATTAAGCTAAGAGTATAATGAACTTTATAAAGATATTCAACTTACTATGATGAATCACCAATGCTTTCAAGGTCCTCAAGGGAAATGTGTCATTCCTGCAAGTTTATCGGACTTGACTCCTTGGAAGTTGATAACAAAAACCAATTGGTGATATGTAATATCAAATATTGATTTATTGTTTTCGGTCGAACTAAATTCTTGGATTATAAAATGATAGAATAAACTCAACATATAGAATTATAATTGTTGCCTTACAATTGTCTTTTTCTCTTTTTTCTCTTCCCAGTCTGAAAATGCACTTCCTTCTGGGAGACGCGCCCAAGGTTCTAGTGAAAACATAAACCAAACAAAGGAATTAGATTCTCAATCTATGAGTTCCCCATCAAAGCGTCCGAGTCAATCAGTGGCCAATGTGGAGACAAATCTTGAAAGAAAATCACTGCACGAACATTTCAACTCGGTAGGTAAACATCAAAAGAAGTATGCTACACTGTCAAGAAAAATGTTCAAATGCCACGGTGCTTCTGTGAGGCGGTCAGAACGCATTAAAAGCGGGGTTGCTAAGTCTCCCGACACAAAGCATGGTGCTGAATGCATTGTAGATGTAACTGTTAGCGACAGTGAGGTAGATGAACAAGAAACTCAAGCTGAGCAAGTGTTACTACCACAGCCAAAGCCGACAGTTACTGAAATTGAGCTAGTGCAAGTATTGCCACAGGAAAATACTCAAACTGAGCTTGTATTACCGCAGCCAAATGCTCAAACTGAACAAGCATTGCCAGAGTCTCAGCCTGCTGATAATCTAAGTCAAAAAGGCTTGGATGAAAAAGTTGAATATGCCTTACAGGAAATAGATGCATTGTATAAGATCATAGAGTTGTTGAAATCCAAGGTATATAATTCCCAAACTCAAGACAACATGCTATTGTTATTTTCTTCTTAAACACGGGATGCCTCATTGGTGTATATGTATGTTCTAAACACATAACAGGTCGATGGAAATGTGAACTCGTATGAAGCCCCGTCAACAGCTGCACCTATCAGTTACCGGACCATGTACATTGGCTCATAGTTTTTATCATCTATATGAATTGATCTAAAAATCGCAAACAGACACCATTCTTATGGTACTAAATACCCTTTTATTTCAACATCTTTTAAACTTCTATGAATGAAACACATAATAGTGTATTGAGAGAAAAAAATAGGAAATAAGGCAGTTGAATCTACCTGAAAATTCACACTGCGTTCACTTTTCCTGAAAAGCCTTATATATCTGAACAATAGCGACACGATCTTCCAGTTTGCAAGAATCAATGAGGTTGCATCCACTAATTTAGGAGCTGATCGGGTTCAGAGTTTTAAGAGCTTCTTGCATGGATAAAGAAAAAAATCAACAACATTAATTATTGATTAACATCTTGCTATAGAAGCATTGTAGACATCATAAATCAACCTATTTTAGCAATCCTTTCCTTCTTTTAGTCAGCATGGAATGCAAAGTGAATCCCTAAGAACTTCACAGTAAGAGCCATTGAAAAATGAAACCATGATCTGAATAAATAGCTCATTGTTGAACTAGAAAGTATTAAGTAAAAAAAATACGAATTGTAGAAAGAAACATGCTAAATTTTTTCATAAATAGACATTACTACTAAGTTTTTAAAGTCAAACAATCTGCAGAAGTTCTCACCTTTTCACTTTGATAAAATATTGGCTGACTTTTCATAATAAACAAAATTCTGCTCAATATTTTGTTAGATTTATACAACTCTGCAACTTCCTGTGCATAATAGTAAAACTCATCAATTCTCACATGTTCATGAAGATTCTATTCCAATCATAGTCAATACCTAAAAGTTGGGATATGGGCTAAAGTGCACAAAAAAGATAACATATAATAAGGGATAACATAAGCCACTAAATAAACACAATAAGAGAGTAAGTGATGGAAAGAGAGTGTTAGGGTGAGTGTTGCTAGCACTAATCAAGTTTTAAATCAATCAAGATATGCCACATACAAGAGAAACCTTGTATTTAGATCAGAGAGAACATATATGTTGTAGTGTTTTGTTTTAATTGTTTTCACATGATGCGAGTGACTAAAATTAACAATGAAAATAAAATTAATACCTCAAATTCTGAAGCCCCCACCATAAACAGTAACAGTACTTGGACAAGAACTTGTTAGATGAAACAATGCCAGATTTCAAGGCTTGTGTAAATATCCCATAGTCAAAAGGTGGATTATCATTATCTGTAGAGCACTATGATGTAAGAATAGCTTCACTTTTATTCTGCCAGGAACTATAACCTTCCATGTATTGGTTGCCACAATACAAGAATTTCTTGTTGTACCCATTGTCACCACAAGCCTTCTTCCAGCAAAAGTCATTACGTTCAACAGCTAATAAGTACCAAAACGACCCAACTATCTGCAATTGATAATTTATGAAAAAGGATGCAAAATAAACCCATGTCAACCCTTTCCCCCCAATAATTAACAAGAACCATCAGATCTTGTTGAAATCAATATATTATGGAGAAATAATGATTGAATCAATCAATAGAAACAGAAAAAGAGAATAACGATGAAAGAATTGAAAACAAAACCCTAGAATGGATTACCGTGTGTTGTTGAGGATGAGATTGAGTGTCTGCTGCGATGACCACGAGAGATAAAGGGAGGCTTTAGAGAGAGAAAGGGTTTATTGAAAGGAGAAATGGAAGAAGATGAAGAAACATGGAAGCATCTATTTCTCCTCTTCTTCTTCAACCTTTCGTTGGTTCATAGTTTTTTTTAATTAAAAAAAATTGAAAAAGGTGAAAAATTGAGCGCATTTTTGAATGTTTTAGCGTGAAATATGCTTTTAGGAGGACGACGGTAGGTTCACCGTCGTGGCTTTTGTGAACGGAATGGGAAGACGACGGAAGGTTCAACGTCGTAATGATAGTTTCGTTTTATTTAAATTTATTTTTTCTCTTATTTCTCTTTCATAAATGAAAAGTTTATTGATATTTTATTTTTCTGATATTTTATAGTATTTTAAATATATATAGTTTAATTTTGATTTATTTTTAATATAAAAATTGTTTCTAAAATTTTGATATATATAATTTAATTTTGATACTTTAATTTTGGATATAATATTTTCATTTTTATTTTTATTTCTAAATTTAAGTTTTTATTTTAAGTATTTATAATATTTTAATTTTTACAGTTTAATTTTGATACATAAAATTAACTCTAATTTCTAAAAAATTATGTATTTTGAGTTTAATTATTAATATAATTAATTTTTATAAATGTTTTTAGTAATGTATTTTATAAATATTTATAAATGTTTATACATATATTTTATAAATGTTTATACATATAATAGTGTGTTTATCAAAACAATTATATAAAAAATATTTATAATATATTAAAGTAAATTGAGTTTCCAGTTGAGGAGTCGATAAAGATTTTTTTATGAATTGGAAGGAACAAATTTTCCTTTTTATTTAGCGTTCAATCAAAAAAAATTATTTTATAAAACAAAAAGTTAAGTAAAAAATATAATAAGGACAATTTTGTGATAGCTGTCGTGACAACCGTCGCAATCTAGTCTCTAACTGTCGTGACAACCGTCGCAATCCAGGAATAAGGACGGTTTTGTCATAACTATCGCAAAAAATTAGCGACAGTTGACCCTAACTGTCGTGGCAGCCGTCACAATGCAGTAATAACGACGGTTATGTGATAACTGTCGCAACTCAAGTGTCGTAAATCTCCTTTTTTCTTGTAGTGAAGGCTGCAATGGCTCCCTCTGAGGATGAAATCGAGGACCTGAAATTGCTGGTGATCCAAGTTGAGTTGATCGCAAAGATCGAGCTAGGGGAGGAGGACCTTGAAGAAATGACGACTGTGGAATTCAAGAACACGAGATCGTTAATCCCGGGGTGGAACTCAACGAAGAAGGCATTAATTGCATGTACAAAGTGGTGAACGAAGAGATCTTCGTGCCCAATTTTCTTAGGCGGTCAGAACATGACGATGTGACCATGGCGTGAGGAAATCAAGGGGTCCCCGTTGATGATCAACCTGTTGCGGATGTAGATGTGCATGAGAATGCCTGATGATCTTGTTCTTACTTTTTGATTTTAGTGGCCGGCCTGTGTGTCATGGCTTTTATTTTGCTTGGGGGAATCGATTCCCCCTTTTATGTAATATTTGAACAAGTCGGTCTGTGTGGCTGTATTTTGTAATGCTTTTCCGACCATGGTGGTCGTTTATTATATAGCTGTTATGATTGCATGTGTGTCCTTCGGAGGGCACAATTTAATTCTTTAATTTTCACTAAGTGTTTGTATGATGCTCGATCATATAGATGTTCGCTTTAAAACATGCGCGATGTTCTTTTATACGCTCATTGAGGGACTTGAGATATGCTTGTATATTTGGGGAATTATGCTCAATATATGTGTGTCTGGCGGTTTGGGGAACCGGGCAGAATGCCAGAGTAGATCTGGTCGGGTAACGGTGCTCGAGTTATGATAATGACCCGTGCTCCGTGGCGTGAACGTCCCATCGCGAGCTGGGTGTTCTGCTTGTTCGTGGTACGAAGACGACGACGGACTCAGTTGAGGATCCAGTCGTGTGACATTGATCTCCCTCGTTCATGAGGGAAACCCCGTCGACGAAAAGATTTTCGTATGCAATACTTGTACCTAGGTATGCATGTTAGGTCAGTGCTTGTGCTTTATCGTTCAGACCCAAGCAAGCCGAAAAATGCCTTAACTGTAATATTGTTTTAGTTTCTCGGCGTTCCAAGGACGAGCACGTTCTTCCCCATTCAAGTTTTCTAAGTAATAGGCTCCATTTTCTGTTTTCGCTCGGACACGGTGTGGGCCTTCCCAGTTTTCGACCAATTTACCCTCCCTAGAGTCCTTGTGGTTTCTTCTCAGGACGAGACCGTCGACTTCGAATGTTCGCTTTATAACTTTAGAATCATGTCTGATAGCGATTTTTTGTTTAAGTGATGCCTCGCGTAGGACCGCTCCTGACCGAACTTCTTCGACCAAATTGAGCTCTTCGCGTAATGCCTCCGAATTAGTATCTTCATACATTGGAGCTTCTGTCTGTCTGGTCGGTATATGCATTTCAATGGGGGTGACAACCTCTGTTCCGTATGCTAGTCGAAAAGGGGTTTCCTCGGTGGTAGAGTGGGGCATAGTCCAGTACGTCCATAGGACGCTGTGCAATTCCTCGACCCAACGTTTCTTAATCTCATCCAATCTTCGCTTAAGTCCTCGTAAGATTACCCTGTTCACTGATTATGCTTGCCCGTTAGTTTACGGGTGCTCGACTGAAGCGAAGTGCTGTTTAGTTCCTACGTTGGCAACAAATTCTTGGAAATTTTTATTCGTGAATTATGTCCCATTGTCGGTAACTATGGCTTGGGGTACCCCGAAACGAGAGAGGATGTTACGTTTGAAGAAATGTAATATGTTAAGGGCTATGATCTTAGCTAAAGCCTTAGCTTCAATCCACTTCGTGAATTAGTCTACGCCGACAATTAAGTACTTATTTTAGTTTGAACCGACGACAAAGGGACTGAGGATATCTAGGCCCCACCATGTGAATAGCCAAGGGGAAGAGATTGTCTTAAGCTCATTTGGAGGCGCGATATGCATGTCCCCGTGTAGTTGGCATTTGTCGTATATCTTCACGTGCTCTTTGGTGTCATTCTGCATTATTTGGCAGTAATATCCTGCCCGAAGGGCTTTCCTTGCCAATGATCTCCCGCCTAGATGCTGGACATTGATGCCTCGTGGATTTCACGCAGGATATGTGGGATCAACTCCTCCTCGACGCATTTGAGGAGAGGAATGGAAAATCCCCGTCGGTAGAGTTTGCATGGGATACTTGCACACATTCCATATGGGGATGAGGTGTAAAGTATCTATCATGATAAATAAGTCTTAGCACGAGGATGCTTCATAAACATAAACTAAAAAAACATTTCTTCATCAAAAATAACAAAACACTTAATAAGCAAAAGTAGGCTAGTGTACTTGAGCCTCAATCCCTGGAATTAGATTTGGGGATTTCCCCACATACTCAGGTGTGCTTCTTATCTATTCCATTTCGGAGTGATGTAAGAAGTACATGCTCCATTGAATGAGACTTGAATACACTCTCCTATGCAAACTCGAATAAAAGCTTCTAAGGAGCTCCAAACCAATAATAAGCGTCTTTCATGCGGGAATTCTCTTCTCATATCACTCATAACGAAAGAACTCGCTTCGACTTGTCTATTTGTAATATGATAGCAACACCTAAGCATAAACATAAGCAGTTCAATCATAAAAAATACAAACAAACAAATTTCCTCCCTAATTAGGGGAACTACGTTGACTCTGATTCTCATTCCCGATGAGATACGTGGGAAGTGGGGGTAGGGCCCATTCGAGCATAATTCTTTCTTTTCCTTACATTGTTTCTCATTTTCATTTTTTGGGTTCTTTCTCCAGTTTCCAGTTAGCAGCAGATGAAGCAGTTTACAACATCCTTTGAACACTGCAAGCAAGCGCGGATTCCGTCGAGTACGACAGACGTGAAGGGGTGCTAATACCTTCCCTTCACGTAACCAACTCCCTTACCCATTCTCTCTGGTTCGCAAGACCTCGTTCTTTCCTTTTCCTCAGGTTTGTGCAACATTACCTTTCCCTTTCCTTGGGATAAAAATGTCTGGCTGGCGACTCTTCTTCTTTTCCGTGCCACTTTCGTGTTTCTACTAGGATGAAAATCCCGGGAGCGACACCAGGAAAAATAAGAAATCAGAAAGTAGCAAAAATGCGATAGTGACTAAAGACCACAAAAATCGGGCTACATCTGCCTTCCATTCTTTATGTGCCATTTTTGTCTTTGATTTCCAAATCAATTTCGTGTAGGTGCAAAATCCATTGCAGAAGTCTTGGTTTGGCGCCTTTCTTTCTTAGTAGGTACCTAATTGTGACGAGATCGGTATAAATAATGATTTTAGCTCTTACTAGGTAAGAACGGAATTTATTTAAGGCAAACAAGACAACTAAAAGTTCTTTTTCAGTGGTAGCGTATTTCATTTGTGCATGATATAAGGTTTTACTTGCATAGTAGATTGCATGAAGCTTTTTATACCTTCTCTGTCCTAATATTGTGTAACACCCTTTCTACCCCATCACAATTATAATACAATTTAATCAATATCAGAGTAAAAATCGTGAAAGGGCATCACATTCTTTATAACTCAAACATCATAAACAATCATATTGAGTCCTTTCCCGTAACACGGGTTACAAATTCATGTATACGTAAAAATCTATTTTTAACCACTACGCAGCGGAAAAACAAAATATCGTATTTCATCTTTAATAAAAAGAGAACTTCACAATTTAATCCAAAACATCATTTAAAACAACAGTAGTCAAAGGAAATAACATCTTACTTCAAATAACAAAGTAAACTCAAACGAAACCCATCCCGATGCTACTGGACACAAAGCAGGACTCCACTTCTAACTACAATGACAAACTCTCTAACTTCGAGCTAGATGCGCACCGAGCTAACCTTGAGTATTTGTAGGATGGCATAATAGACCATCACCAGAAGGCAAGCAGGGTGAGTAAAATTCACATTGAATAAAGTAATATAAAAATGAGAGTTTATAATCAAAGATTCACAAAACATAATCAAATCATCATACGAAATCATTCATTCACATCATCAAATACATCACATGTTCACAACTTCAATTACATCACATCATTACACAACTCAATGCAATTCATAATATGTTAGTTAGAATGAAAATGCAACTCTTAATATGCATGTGGTACCAAAACATACTCATGGATGGACACTAGGCCATCAACCCTCCACAAGGGAGCACGTCATAACATCATATAACTTCAATCCGCACAATGGGATTGAAGCTACCAATGGACCAAAGTCCCCTCATAAATCAATGCCATGAATGCAAGATGCAATATACACACATCATTATCAAAACATCATAAGCTTTGCATGCGCATTCACCATCAATCATCACATAACTCACTCATTTATCCTCTTTCTCTACATCATGTCATCATAACTCATAAACTCTTAAACCTCTTAAATTCATCATACATCATTTTATCACCAAGTCTTACTCATATAGCCTCCAAACACATCACACAACATCACTAAAACATCATAGCAACTTGAAACAACAAAGCACATCAATTACCTAATTTTTCAAAACATGTCAGGTCCCGCTAAGAGAGCTAGACTCCTCGCTAAGCGACCAACTCACGGGTTTTTGGTTTTCAAAATTCTTGTTTGACACTAAGTGACCTTCGCGATTCCTCCAAAAACTCGGTGATTTCAGAATCGCCCTTCTACGATAAAACTCATCAAAACCAGTCTTTCAGCAACAACATAGCAGGAAATCATGACCATACTCAACATTACTCATACTATCATCATACACATCACATAACATCATTATATTTATCAAAATATTCACAAAATCATCATCATAAAGCAATTCATTATCAAAACCCCACAACCCTAAAACTATACCTCAAAACCCCCAAATTCTATCTCTACTTTACAATACCGAACGAAAATACTCCCCATACCTTATATTTCGTAATCCTTTCGATAACTTCTCGAAAAATCTCTCCAACCTTCAAGTCTTAGCCTTTCTTCCTCAGAGCTCTTCGTCCTTTCTCTCCAAAAGTGCGATCGTTCCAAATGATCGTACAAAACCCAACTTTACTCTTTTTTCACTCTTGCCCCTAGGACCTCTTTAGTCTTTTCCCATATTACCCTCACTAATCCTCTACCAAAATACCACATTACCCCTGTCCTCTAATTCTTCTTATTTTATTCATTTAATATCAAATAATCAAATAAACCCACTATACTTAATATCCTAATATCATTAAAATATTAAGTCACACTCATAACCCCCACAAAACATCAAATCATCAATAAATCATAAAAATCCACAACAAACACATCAACTAAATTAAAATTGACTTTGGGGTGTTACAAATATCCCCCACTTAAGAATTTTCGTCCTAAAAAATGTACCTGAAGCAAGCAACATTGAATATGATTCCTTCATTTGATCTTCTCGTTCCCAAGTCCAACTATCACCAACTGGTCCCCCCCCACAATACCTTCACTAAGGAAATCTCTTAACCTCTTAATCGCTTCATTTCTCTGCCATCTATTCGTACTGGCGAAACTTCTACTATTAAATTATCTCTTACTCGAACGTCATCTATCTGAATCACATGCGACGAATCTGAAATGTACTTCCTCGGTTGTGACACATGAAACACATCATGAAAATTTTCAAGTGACGTTGGTAATGCAATCCAATATGCCACCTCTCCGGCTCTTTGCGAAATCTGATACGGTCCAATAAAATGCGGAGTGAGCTTTCTCGACTTCAAAGCTCGCCCAACACCAGTTGTCGCTCCCCCGAAAAGACACCAGGGTCCCAGGGTGCAGACGCGAACGGTCAGCGAAAAGAGAAAACGAAGGGTGAAGTGAATAGAGTCGCCAGGTAGGCATTTTTATCCCGAAGGAAAGGTAATGCTGCATAAACCTGGAAAAAGATGGATAAGACGGTTGCGAACTAGAGAAACTGAGAAAGGGGGTTGGTTACAACCTAGGAAGGTATTAGCACCCAGATTGTCCGTCGTACTCGACGGGATCCACGCTTATAAGATTGTGTTTAAAAGGGGTAGGTGCATGTGCTATCTATGTGCAAAATCTAGGAATGAATGTACAGGTGTCAGTGCAAAAAAGAAGTGAAATGCTCAGGAACTGAGGCTTAGAAAAGAATGCTGAAAGAGGGGAAAGACACAGAGACTTTTGTTCGATAATAGTTAAGTTATGCCTACGTATCCTCTCGTGCAATGAGGAAGTCAGAACACCATAGTTCGACTAAAAGAGACTGAAAAGGAATTGACTGTGAACTGCTTACTTGTCTATGCTCAAGTGTATGACCCGTCTGGCTCGGGTGCTAACTGTCTTGCATTAGACGGAAGAAGCAAGTTATCGTTTGTGAATGAGTGTGATGAGAAAAGAATCCCGGAGGAGACGATTATTGTTTGTTTTTGATGTTTTTAGTTTTTTTATTGTTTTTGGTGTTTTGCATAAGTTAATGAGCTTAAGCCTATATCAAAGGTTGTAAACTCATTATATCCTCACTGATTAGGGATAATGAGCCTACTTAAGTATGGGATAAGCACCTCAACTTAATTACCATGATGATGTAGGATTAAGATCATTAACCCACTTGTGATTTTTTTAGATATTTTTGGGTTTTTTTTAGTGTTAAGTAATGAGTTTAATCCCTAATCACAAATTAGTGAATCTCATTACACCATCCTAATAGAAGGATAATAGATGAGAACACTTAAGCTGAGGAAGATACCTCAACTTAATCCATGGTTGGGGATTAAATTCATTATATAACAAGCCTTTATTTAGTGGATTTTAATTAAGGGATGAGATTAAGAAATGGATTTTATGTTTGTAAGACAACTTGAGGGGGACTTGTCCATTAAACACTAGGGTTAGTCCCTCTTAACCATAAGGAAGAGATAAAACCCTAATGTAAGGCCCAAGTTACAAGATAAAGTCTTAGTGATTATTAATGTGTTTTGATTAAGAGGTTTAAACAAATTAAAGGTTTAACACTTAGGATTAAAGTTATACACTCCATCCTAAGAGAAGGGTGCAGGCATAACCCTAATTCTAAAGTCCTAAAACTTTAAGAGTTTAGTCTCTGATTATTGAGATGAGAAGAGAGACTCAAGGAGACTCAAAGGTAAAAAAGCTAAGAGGGACTAAACACAACCCTAAACATTATCATGCTTGGATATCCTATGGTTTGTTAGGCTTAAGAGAGAAGATCTTCAAGGAAGCCACCAATGGAAGAAGCAGACGAGAAGAGGAGGAAGCAGAAGAACAAGTTACTTACTTCCTAAGAAGATAAGTAACTTAAAAGAAGAAAGTGAGAAAGATGGAAAATAAGTGAATAAGATTCACTTCAAAGACATGTAAATATGCATATGAATGAGATAAGAAGAAGTGAGAGGTGAAGGCAAATCCACCTCCCAAATAACTTACCAAAAGTACCTGAAAGGGTTAGTATGAATGCATAAGGTATAAAGCATGAAGAAATGAGTTGAGATGAGATGAGATGACCAAAGTCAGAAGTGTTTATGTAATTCAAATGTCATATGAGATGATGCAATGTCATACAATGTGCATATGAATGATCATACAAAGATGAGATGTCATGAAAGCATGCTTAGAAGCTTGAAAACACATAGATGTTTATGAAATGAAATGGATGCAAGACATGGCAAATGAATGAAGAAATTATCAAGCAAAGTTCTAACATGTACTAAGATGTCTAAGATGACATGTGAATGCTTGAAATGTCATGGCAAGTTCATGTGATGATGATTATGCAAATGAACATGAGAAGTTAGGGTTTTATGAACATGTGAGGTGCAAATGAGCAAAATAGAAGCATGCAACATGATAAAAATTTGAAACCAAGCTCAATCAAACCTTATACCTATACAAAGTCACACCCCAAAGGAGAAGGTCAGAAGCTAATCCTATTGAAAGTTATGATTTTCCTAAGTTTGCTAGGGTTTTTGGGTGATCCAAAAGGAAAAATGACAATCAATTTGAAAATGCAAGATAAATTCATGAGGAAAATAACCTATAAACTACATGCAATATGTGACACAATGAAAAAAGAATCAAATTCAAACTCTTCTTGGTTAGGCAGAAATGATTTTTCAAAGTTAGGGTTAAAAAATGTGATTTTAAAGACCCTTAATTCAAAGAAAATTGGGAAACTATGATCAAACCTAAAAAGAAATTTGTATGAAGAGTTTGAAAATGTTTCTAAATGCATTTGAATGGTTCATGATTTTTTTTGGTGATTTTTAGAAACCTAAATGCATTTTTAATTAATTAAAATACTTTAATTAATTAAAAATAACATTTAAATATTTAAAAAATACTTTTTATATACAAAAAATAAAATAAAAATTATTTTCTGGTTAAGAAAAATATTTAAAGTCAGAATGCAAAGTTTCATATTTTTTGTTGTTGAAGTTTTTAGCTATTTTAAATAAATTATGCAAAAGAAATAGAATAAAAATGAAATGAAATGAATTAAAATGAAAGGTAATCAGATCCTGCGGTCCAGATTCAAACTGGGGAAATAAGTGTTGACTGGCGCGTAATCCAAAGGCTGAGGTTCAATATGAGATTTTTAAATTAATTAAACCTAATTAAAACTAATTAATTAAAATTAGGGTTAATGGGTCAATCTGGGCCGTCCATACGTGCAGGTAAAAACAAATCTAAGGGTCCTAATTTAAACTTGGCTAATTAATGGGATTAGCCCTAATTAAACTCAGGTGACCGGAGAAGAACTCCGATCGTCTTCTCCGGCGTGTCTCTCACCTGAGCTTACTCAAAACACCACCCCAAGCCCCCAAAACATCCAGAATGAATCATCTAACCCCCCCTAAACAAGAATCCAACCCTAAAACTCATTTATCACGCATCAATAACAAGAATCGAACAAGAACAAATTTTAGGTCAAACTTTCAGAAACTTCATACATGCTTAATACTCAACTATTTTGAAAACTAAACACATCAGCATGATCAACACATCATATAGAATCAATTTGTAACTTAAAAAACAAGTTCTGGAAAAAATGTTCTTGGATGATACCTGAGATGGAGCTTTCTATGTTTGAGCTTTCTGGCCTCATCCTTTGTGCAAAATCACTCCAATGATCAACTTGATGCTTCTGGAAGGCTTAGAACAAGTTTATGATGGCTGGTTTTTGATGTTTGGTTCTGATAACTCAGAAATCGTGTTTGTGTTGTGGGGTGTTTCAGGCCATTGTAATGGGTGGGAAATGATCTTTGAGTGTTTTTGAGTTGATTGGTGGAAGAAGTTTTAAGTTTTGATGGTTGTGGAATGAGTTTCGAAGAGATGAAGTTTTTTGAGGTTTTTGGCAATCTGAGCTTGTTGATGGATTCAGGCCTAAATGTTATGTGTTTTGTGTTGCTTGAGGTTTGTATAATGTGTTGTGATTGGTCAGAAAGTTGGTAGTGGCACAACTTGATTGGTATGACTTGTTTTGCAAAAAAGTCAAAAGTTTGTACCACAAGCATGGGCTCGGGTCAGAGGAAATCTAAAGGGTGGATTGGCCTCAACTGAGTTTGTGGAGGTCCCTTGGATCAAATTACATGAGTTGTGATGATTGAATGGTGAGATTGAAGAGGTTTTGCAAATTTCCCTCTTTGAAATTTTTGTGAAAATTGATCATAAAAACTTGTGTTCCAAGGCATGATTTTGGGCTTGCAATTTTGCATTGTCATGTAATGAAGTTTAGAAGTGGATTAAAGGTCATGAAAGTGCTTAGAACTTGAAATTGCAAAAATCCCTCTTTGGCATAAAACTTGAAATTATATGATTTTTGCCAACTTTGAAAGGCCATATCTTGAGTTCTAGGATGAATCAAGACATGTTCTTGTACTTTTTGAAAAGGGAAAGACCTAATCTACAACTTTCATGCCAAATAATCTTTCATTTGAAGCATTTTTGGTCATGAAAGAGGAGGTTGAAAATCTTTCCCAAAATGGAATGTTTGCATTTCAAGTCATTTCCAAAAATGGCAAGTTTGCAATTGGCTCAAAATTCTTCAATCTTGTGAACTTCCAACCACTTCTAAGATCAAATAAAGATCATAGAGCTTCAATTTGATGAAAATGACCCTTTGGTTTCAATGTTGGGGGCCTCAGATGCCCTGATTTTGACTTAACTTGTTCAAGAAGTTACCCAATGATCAGATGACTTCCACAATGAATTTCTTCATAAAACTTGGTACACATGATCCTTATAACATATCAAGAACATTAGAAACAAGAATGAGCAAAAAATTTGGAGTTAAGGCCTCTGAAACCAAAACCCTAATTTTGGTCATCTGTGTAGTGAAAACCCTAGCTCTACTTCCATGCCTTTGCCAATTCTTGTGATCCCTTGACTTTCATGAACTTTGGGGAGCATAATATGATTATAGAACACACATGGACCATCTTGGATAGCTTTAAGACCATTGGGATGGCTCAGATCGATTCTTGGATTGCTCAGATCACAAACCCTAGATGTAGATGAAATTGAACTACGTAGTGAAACAAATATGCAATATGAGATGTTATGCTTACTAAAACAAAAATGAAAGATCACAAGCCATGGTGTGATAAAGAGTGAGGGCAAATTTGGGGTGTTTACACCAGTCACTTGAGTAACTCTCAAGAACACATGATCTCCCTCATGAAATTCAAGTGTTTTCCTCCTCTTATCATGATAACTCTTATGATTGACTTTGCAAGTTCTTCATTCTCTCTTGAATCATCTTAATCTTTTCAGTCATCTCTTGTACAATCTCAGGTCCGAGCACAACACTCTCACCGGATTCATACCAACACAATGGAGTCCTACACCCCATCCCATATAATGCTTCATACGAAGCCATACCAATGCTCACATGAAAACTCTTGTTATAAATAAACTCAACCAATGTAAAATGACTATCCCACGCACCTCCATGATCCAACACACAAGCCTTCAGCAAGTCCTCTAAAGATTGGATAATCAGTTCTGTTTGACCGTCCGTCTGAGGATGATAAGCAGAACTCATCCTCAACTTGGTCCCCAAAGCATCTTGTAAACTCTTACAAAATCTCGATGTAAACTACAGATCTCTATCCGACATGATACTCGAAGGTATCCCATGCAACTTCACAATCTCATCAATATACATCTATGCTAGCTTCGTGTAACACGGTGGGAGAACTGACTTTCTATAAATATTGCGGATAGCAAGAGTCGCCACCGACTTTTATTTTATCCATAAGGAAGGGACATAAAAGAACAAGAAAGACTGTTTTGAAAAGACTTGGGTTCGGGGGTAGGTTATATAAAAGGAAGGTGTTAGCACCCTTTATATCCATGGTTATCCACGCGCTCTTAGTTACTTAGCTCACTTTAATTGTTTTTGAAAAGTGTAGTGTGTGATTAGAAATTTTTCTAAGTACTTTATAATGATCCTCGTATGGATGTATACAAAGCCTTATTTGAAAATGTTTGAAAAGTTGTGATGTGTGAAAAGTATTTTTTAAAGGTGTGAGCAAGTAACTATAAGGTACCTACCCTAAACTAAGTCATTCATGTTCTTGTATGTTCTTTCAAGGGTAAGATTGTCCCTATTATTAAGGAATAAGTAGTCATTACCTTGGATTTGTTTAAGGGACGAGAGTAGGGTCATCGTACGGTCAACAAAGGCAACTTGAGGGTATCTTTAACAATTGGGAGGGACTATCATCTTTTAATCCGAAGGGACAAGATCATTTATCGTAGGCAACCACGTAGGGACTTGATATTTTTAGAATCTGGGAGGGACAATATGATTTATTTCCTGGAGGGACTTTGCTTAAGACACCCCTACATTCGAGGGACTTGACCATTTAATAAGGCAACCAAGAGGAATACCCTAGGAAGTGCAGACGACGATCATAGATTGACTTACGTGTGTGAATGTTTATTTTCAAATATTTATTCTTTTTATTTAATTTTCTAAGTCTTTTTAATTCAATTATGTTTTGCACTCCCTATTTACTAACCACGCAGTTAAATATTTACATAGAAAATAAAGACGGAAAAATAAATCTATAAGCTATTACAAGGCTTTGGCAGATACATAATAATCGGATAAAAAGCAATAATAATAAATATAATACAATAATAAATAAACAATAGTAATAAAACAATAATAATAATAAAGATTAGAATTTAAAAAGAAATTAATTTAGGTTAATTATAATTTTTAGAAGTTAATTAAGATAGTATAAGCTTAAATAATTTAAAAAAAAGAATAAAATAATTACTTACTTATATTATAATTAAGAAAACCATATTAATAATATCAAATATAAAATAAAAAGAGTTATATATATATATATATATATAAAAAATTAAGTTAGTATTTACAAAATAAATAAATAAAGATTATAGAAAATATTAAATTATTAAGTTAATAGATTTATTTATAAATTAATTATATACAAGATTTTAGAATTATTATTATTCAATTAGAAAAATATTCAATTATATTTTATTTACAAAATAAAATATAAAAGATTATTATTATTAACATTTAAAATAAAAGACTAAATATTTTATACAAGATTAGTGTAGATTTTTTTTAAGAAAAAGTTTTTTATAATAAATTATAATATACTTAAGTTAATCATTTTATTATTATTTGAAAAGAAATTAATTAGAAACAATAAAAAGAAGAACAAAAAAAAAACAGAGAAATTGCCCAAAAAGAGGGACTTGGGAATCGAACCCAGGTCCTGTACCTCCAAGAAGTGTAAGCTTAACCAACTGAGCTGCGTGCGTGTGCTGATGTCCAATGGCCAACATACATAATATATTAATCCTGCAAAATATAATGAAATTAAAACGAAATATGCAAAACCTGGGAATCGAACCCAGGCCAAAGAGCTTTAACGCGCGCGTCCTTGCCAACTGAGCCATTAGCTTCTTCTGTAATTAACATATAATAAATAAAATAAATAAAATAAATAAAATAAGAAGAAATTTGAATTTCCGATTCTGGCGCCTAAACTTCGTCTTCTTCCTTTGAATTTCCTGCGATATTTCCTGCGAACAAAATTTTGCAGGGAAACCTATATTCTTTAAACCCTACACAAACCAATACAATCCTTAAAATTAATGACATATTTTGATTGCCCATGGTTTATACGACTTAACCATGTCTTTAATATGTCCATTAATGGCGAAAAACACGAAACCCCATTCTTGAGGTCGAAACCCTAACCATGGCAAATCCTTGTACTTGCAAGAAAGCTTCGAAACAACCAACCAGTAATGATATACAGGACATTATGAACAATATAACATCATCAAAAGCCATTAAAACACCCAGAATTATGGTAATCGAAAATTTCAAAATATCAAAAATATGAGATGTAATTTATGCACATGAACATGTTTTTCGATGGTAAAAGTGATTGGGATATGTTCTATACGTGTTAAAGAACTTAAAGCCACCTTGAAATCGTTTTGAAACTGATCTAAAAGCTAAAACTGAATTTGTTATTTTTTTGAAAAAAATGAAATTGGAAAATCTCCTTTTGGCCTGCAAATTCATGTCCTAGGCTTGTGTTAGGTTTGTGTACATATATGGAATCAATTTAGGTCAAAAAAAACATATGATTTTGTGGGCTTTTTGATAACTTGAGTGTGAAGAAAACCATGACCATAAATGTGCGAAAAATCAAATATTTTCATACTTCAAAGGTCTTGCTCGAATTTTAATTGCATCCAATCACTTTAAATGTCCTAAGATTCATTCCAAAACCAATATTTGATCTAAATGTCAACTTTTTATATTTTATTTTGATTTAAAATGAATTTTAAAGAATAAAATCCAAATAAATAATAAATAAATTATAAAAATCAGAGAATACTTGAATTGGGTCGTGCTAGATGTTATCATGAAGATTGGGTTGCAAAATGATAGGCCCATTTGGAAAAAAATGGATTTAAGCCCTTATTTTCTTCATACACCCCTTGAAAATCTCCCAACTTTGACAAGGCATAAATCCTTCAATTTTAAGGCTATGAAGGTGTTCTTGGACATTTTGGAAAGCTTAAAGAGTCCTATAACAAACCTATTTGGTATCATGTCCATATCTTTCACCATTTTCAAATTATGCCCTTTGAAAAAAGTTGACTTTTTGTTGACTTTTGAAATAACCTGGAATGTTTTAGCTCATACCTTCCAAATGAAGCATTTTTAGGCTTGGCTTGTGAGACACAAAGTTGTAGAGAATTAAATTTACTTGAAAATGAGCTTTGGATGGGAAATTGTTTGATGAAGCATGTGAAAGTTATGGCTGGTCAAAGTTCAATTGACTTTTCTTAAGAAAACCCTAATTTAGAAATTCCTGATTCTTGATGATCTAAGACTTCCTTGATGAATCATGATCAAACCTTGATCAAATGATGGATTTTACTTCATAAAATTGATGTTGGAAAAAAATATTGAAGTTTGACTTCAATTTTACCACAGTTGACCTCAGTTTGACTTTTTAATTACTTTGACTGATTTTTGCATATCTGATCATCTGACTGGTCAAAATTATTGGGAAAGCCTTGAAACTTGACATGGGGATTCTTGAATACATGTGGGATGTTATGAAGCTCACTTGAGGCTTTGAAAATCATTTTAACCTGAGGAAACTCAAAACCCTAGTTTTGAACATTTTGCTTAGGAGGAGGCATTGTCTGGGGAAACTTCCACACTTCTTGATCAATTGGGAGTCTTGAGGATCTTATGATCATTTATAACCTTTGAGAGATATTTTCTTGATTGTGGGAGGGCAAATTTTGGGAAGAATAAACGACGGCCCGAGGTAACAAAATGGGTTTTTGAAAAGAATAATCAACGTCTCAAAATAACTTTTGGGAAGAATAAACGACGACCCAAAATGAGATAACCTTTGCGAAGAATAAACGACGGCCCGAGGTAACAAAATGGATTTTTGAGAAGAATAATTGACGTCTCAAAATAACTTTTGGGAAGAATAAACGACGGCCCAAAATGAAATAACCTTCGAGAAGAATAAACAACGGCCCGAGGTAATGAGATAACCTTTGGGAAGAATAAACGGCGGCCCAAGGTATCGATATGGCTTTTGAGAAGAATAATCAACGTCTCAAAATAGCTTTTGGGAAGAATAAACGACGACCCAAAATGAGTTATTGATGGAGTTTGTCTACTGGAGAATTAACCTGAAAAACAAGGTTAGTTCGGTGCAAATATCATGATGTATATAACATTCTGCAAGATAATCTTTTATGAGAATGCGTATGATATGATATGATATGATATGATATGATATGATATGATATGATATGATATGATATGATATGATATGATATGATATGATATGATATGATATGATATGATATGATAGATGAATTATGTAGTTGAAGCGTATAAGTAGCTTCATAGAACCACTGCCGACTGGGGAAAATAAATCCCGATTCGTTGCTAAAGAGTATGAAGACTCCGTTTCCGTCTTGTTTAAGAGCATCGTACTTAGAACTTCCTGTTTTTAGTTCTTCGTACTTCTTATTGAAAGATTAAGTTCCTGAATATCCTGACTGAGGATAAAAGAGATGGACATAGATCCGGGAGACTTATTCGGTTAAGTATCAATTCTTCGGAGGATATGAAACTGCTTGAAGACTTCGTTGGGTTGGAAGTATAAGATATTACTTGAAGTATTCCGTAAGGATATCCGTAAAGATTACTCTATGGCGATGAACCGACGAAGCTTCGTTGAATTCCTACCTCCATTCGTTCTTAGTAAATGTTATTATTGTATTTTATGCATTTCTGGTAAACAACAATCATATTCAAAGGCATATATACATTCAAACATAACCAACAAACGTTTTTCGCTTTAGTAAAAGGGGAAAAGTAAAGCTGAATAAAGAGGAAAAAGTAAAGCTGAATACAGAAAATGGATTTTTATTTATTTAGAAATTGGTCTATAAATAGGCAAGTTTTAACATGGAGACGAAAATCCTAGTAAGAGGAATTCGTCAAAGAAATTGTTTACCAAAAACAAGGAAAAATAGCTATGTGTAAATAATCTATTGAGTTTCAACTTTGCTATTGCCATTATCTTCAATTATCTCATCTTCAGCTATCGGAGAAGAAACGATTGGATTGATCCGTATCTATTGAATTTGACGTAGAGAACACATCTAGTAGAGGTTACATGGGTGATCCAACGAGACATAGTCATACGCTTTAATCCCTAACTTTTGCCTGGATTGCCTTTTCAGGTTTTCAATCCACCAGGATACCTTTTTTTTGCTCAAGTCGCCTTTTCAGGTTTTCGACTTGCCGGCTGTACATTGTTTTTATATATATCCCTAATTTTTTCCCGAACCCTTTTGGTTCACCGGGATGCCCTTATTTTTCCTAGGTCAGTCAACCTAGCGGGTCTCTTTTTATGCGTAGTATTTTTTAACTATGTCTGCATTCACAGGCTGCGGGAAATCTTCACCATCCATAGTGGTAAGCATCATGGCACCTCCAGAAAATACCCTCTTAACAAAAAATGGCCCTTCATAGGTGGGGGTCCATTTGCCCATGGGATCACCCTGTGGTAATATGATACGCTTGATTACCAAATCACCAGCCTGATACACTTGCTGCTTAACTTTTTATTGAAGGCTTTGATCATACATTTCTGATACATCTGACCATGAAAAACAACTATTAATCTTTTCTCATCAATCAAGCTTATCTGGTCAAGTCAAGTCTGAATCCATTCATCTTTATCCAAGCCTGCATCCTTTATAATTCTCAAAGAAGGAATCTGAACTTCAATGGGTAAAACTGCTTTCATACCATAGACAAGGGAAAATGGAGTTGCCCTTGTTGAAGTATGTATAATGGTATGATAACCATGAAGAGAAAATGGTAACATCCCATGCCAATCCTTATATGTAACTGTCATCTTTTGCAAGATCTTCTTAATATTCTTGTTGGCGGCTTCCACTGCGCCATTCATCTTTGGACGATATGGAGACGAATTGTGATGTTTAATCTTGAACTGCGTGTATAGATCAATAATCATAGTGTTGTTCAGATTATTACCATTATCTGTGATAATCCTTTCAAGGATGCCATATCTGCATATAAGATTATACTTGATGAACCGAGCCACAACATCTTGGTAACAGAGGCAAATGAAGCTGCCTCTACCCACTTTGTGAAGTAATCAATAGCCACAAGGATGAAACGATGTCCATTGGAGGCAGTAGGTTTGATCTCACTAATCATATCAATGCCCCACATAGCAAAAGGCCATGGAACAGTTAGAACATTCAACAGAACTGGAGGCACATTAACCCTATCAACATAAATCTGGCATTTGTGACAAGTTTTAGAGTGTTGATAGCAATCAGCTTCCATGGTAGACCAATAATAACCTGCTCTCAGAATCTTCTTAGCCATAGTATACCCACTAGAATGAGTACCAAAGATCCCATCATGCATGTCTTCCATAATCTCTACTGCTTCTTTCTTATCCACACAGTGAAGCAAAGTTGAATCGTGGTTGCGCTTGTACAAAATTCCATTGCTCAGGAAGAATTTAGCAGAAAATCTCCTCAAAAACTTCTTATCATTGACAGATTCCCCTTCAGGGAATTCTTGAGCTTCAAGATACCTTTTCACTTCATAGAACCAAGGCTTTTCTTCTACTCCTTCAGTACCCACCTCATTGCAGTATGCAGGTTTATCAAATCAATCAATAGTAATTCTCGGAGCTTCATCATCCCAACTGATTTCAAACATAGATGCCATGGTAGCTAATGCATCTTCCAACTGATTCTCTTCTCGTGGAATATGTCCAAAGGTGATCTCTTCAAAGTACGGGATCAAAGACAACACATGCTCTTTGTAAGGGATGAGATTAGGATGCTTGGTGTCCCAATCTCCTTTAACTTGACTAACTACCAAGGCTGAATCTCCATATACATTCAAAAACTGGATCTTCATCTCGATGGCAACCTTGATACCCATGATGCACGCTTCATACTCAGCCATATTATTAGTACATTTAAAACAAAGCCTTGCAGTAACTGGTGTATAACAACCTTTAGGAGAGATACTCACAACACCAACACCATTATCAAGTGCGTTAGAAGCTCCATCAAAAACCATAGTCCACCGGGATCCTTGTCCAGGTCCTTCATATTGTCTAGGTTCTTTAGCAACAAACATAATATCCTCATCTGGAAACTCAAAATTCATATATTGATAATCATCCACTGCTTGATGAGCCAAATGGTCAGCTAATACACTTCCTTTAATCGCTTTCTGAGTAGTATACTGTATGTCATATTCTGTCAAGATCATTTGCCATCTTGCTATTCATCTGGAGAGAGCAGGTTTCTCAAATATATACTTGATTGAATCCATTTTTGAAATCAATAAAGTGGTATGAGTCAACATATACTGTCTTAGTCGGCGAGTAGCCCATGCCAAAGCGCATCAAGTTTTCTCGAGCAGTGAGTATCTTGTTTCACAGTCGATAAACTTTTTGCTAAGGTAGTATATTGCCTGCTCTTTTCGACCAGACTCATCATGTTTCCTCAACACACACCCCATTGAGTTATCCAATACTGTCAAGTACATAATCAAGGGCCTTCCTTCAACTGGTGGCATCAATATAGGAGATTCCTGTAGATACTTCTTGATCTCATCAAAAGTTATATGGCATTCGTCATTCCATTCCATTACTTGATCTTTCTTTAACAACTTAAAGATTGGTTCACAAGTAGCAGTCAACTGGAAAATAAATATTGCAATGTAATTCAGTCGTCCCGGGAAACCTCTAACTTCTTCCTCAGTACGAGGAGCAGGCATCTCTTGTATAGCTTTTACCTTTGCAGGATCCACTTCAATACCTTTACCACTGACAATAAATCCCAGAAGTTTACCAGATCTAACTCCGAAAGTACACTTGTTTGGATTCAATCTCAACTTGTATTTCTTCAACCTCTCAAACAATTTGTGCAGATGATCAAGATGCTCTTCTTCATTCTGAGATCTGGCTATCATATCATCCACATATACCTCTATCTAATGGTGAATCATATCATGGAACAAAGCTACCATAACACGCTGATATGTTGCCCCAGCATTCTTCAAACCAAATGGCATCACCTTATAATAGAAAGTGCCCCATTGTGTAATAAATGTAGTCTTCTCCATATCTTCAGGTTCCATCTTAATCTGATTATACCCAGAGAAACCATCCATAAAAGAGAATACCTTATGTTGAGCAGTGTTGTCTACCAGAACATCAATATGTGGAAGTGGAAAGTCATCTTTGGGGCTGGTGTAAACACCCCAAATTTGCCCTCCCCCATTCACACCATGGCTTGTGATATCCTCATATGCATAAATCCAATCATAGCATCTCATACCACATTTTTGATTCACTGTATTGGTTCAAAGTCATCTGCATCTAGGGTTTGTGATCTGAGCAATCCAAGAGTTTCTTGAGCCACTCCAAAGGTCATCAATCACTTCAAAGGGGTCCATGTGTGTTCAAGCATCATATTATATCTCCTCAAAGTCAAGAATATCAAAGAATCACAAGAACTGAGAATGGCATGGAAGCAGAGCCAGATTTAACTGCACAAATGACCTAGAATTAGGGTTTTGGTTTCAAAGGCCATAACTCCAATTTTTTTGGTCATTCTTGTTCCTATTGATCTTTATATGGTATAGGGAGCATACATATCAATTTTCATGAAGAAATTCAATAGGGAAGTCATCTGATCAAGAGTTGACTTTTTGAGCAAGTCAGTGCAAAATCAGGGCATCTGAGGCCCCCAATGACCCAACCAAAGGGTGTTCATCATCATTTTGATTATGTATGATCTTTATTTGATCATAGAAGATGTTAGAAGTTCACAAAATTGAAGAATTTCAAGCCATTTGCAAAGTTGACTTTTTGGGAAAGTTGACTTATAATGAAAATTGCCATTTTGGGAAACTTTTTCAACCCTTGCTTTTTGATTCAAATATTTTTCAAATGAAAAAACTTTGGTCATGAAAGTTGTAGAATGGATCATTCCCTTCTCAAAAAGTACAAGAACTTGACCTAATTCATTTTGGATCAAAAGTTATGGCCCGTCAAAGTTGGGAAAAATCACATAATTTGAAGTTTTCCACCAAAGAGGCAAAGTTGCAAAATCACTTGCCTAGTCAAATTGTGATACCAAATGGACTTCTAAACTTCATACAAACATGAACCAATGTCTAAAGATCATAATTCACCAAGAGTTTGCTCATTTTGTGACTTGTGGAACAAGAAATTTCAAAAGGGCCAAGGATGAAGCAAGTTGCAAAACCTCACTCAAACCCTAATCCACTTGCTTGCTGACTTCATAATTGATCCTAGGGCTCTCCACACTTCTTGCTGCGCAGGACATCCCATTTGTCCTTGGCTAGCTATGAGCCCATGCTTCTCTTACACAAAGTTTGACATTTTGGCCAAAGACCCATACCAATCACAATAGGGCACACCAACTCCTCTGACCTCTCTAGTTGTGATAAGTGGACCAAAGACAGCATAACACACCACACACTTCATGCTGAAACACACTCCAAGCCATAGTTACCAAAATGGCTCCAACTTGCAAAACCATTCGAAACTGATTCCACAAGCATCAAACACACAAAAAAACTTCACCATTGATCTCTACATGCCTCACTGATTACAAACCAACCCTTAAAATAGCCTGAAACTCACTGAAACCAAAACACGATTTCCTTCCCCCCTTGAACAGAACTTCTGCAATCTCCCAAACCAGCCATCAACAAGAGTTGTGAAGCATTCCATTGAGCTCAGGGGGACCAAAGGAGTCAGTTTGCACAAGAGAAAGGCTCAGAAAGCTCCTGTTCGAAGAACTTCAGTTCAGGTATCCATCAAGAACAAATTTTCCAGAACTTCATTTACTTGTTATAAATTGATTCTACATGTTATCCTGATCATCATGATGTGTTTAAAAATGAAAATGGTGGAATATTGAGTATGTATGAGTTGTCTGAAACTTTCTGCCCTAAATTTGTTTTGCTTCGATTTGCATGATTGATGAATGAAAAATGGTTTTTGTTTGGGGGTTTTGATTCAGTGATGAATGGGGTTTGATTCTGGGCAGTTAGATTTCATTTTTATGGAGTTTAGAGAGAGTTAGAGAATTGGCTCGTCGGAGAAGACGACCGGAACCACTGTTCCGGCCGTCTGAAGGTCATTAGTGTTAATTAGGGTTTTAGTCCAGGTTTGAATGTGGAGCGTTGATCTGGTTGACTAAGTCAATCTCCCGCGCGCGTGTATGGTCCAGATTTGTCATTAAGCCCTAATTCCACTTAATTAAATTAATTAATCAGCTTTAACCAAGTTTGAATTTCAGCCACTGGATGACGCGCGCAGTCAACTCCCGCGCGTCCAGTTTGAATGCCAGCCCTCAGATCTGATTACTTCCTCATTTATTCATATTTATTTTCATTTTATTTGTTTTGTTTTGTACATTTTAGTAAAAATAGCAAAATACATTGAAAAATTCTGAAAATTTTTGTCAAACCTTTTATTAATTTTCAGAAACCAAAAACATTTTTATTTTTATTTTTTGCACTGAAAAATATTTTTAAATCATTTAAAAGTTTATTTTTAATTGATTAATGAGAATTAATTAATTAAAAATACTTTTAAGTATTTAAAAATCACAAAAAAATTCATGAGACATTTAAAACCATTTAGAAACATTGTCCAACTCTCAAACCAAATTTATTTTTTGATCTTGATGCCTTTTGACAATTTTCAATGGAATTAATTTCATTTCAAGGCATTATTTTGATTCAATCTTCAAAAATTCATTTTTGCCTAGCCTTTAAGAGTTGGACATTGATTCTTCTTGCATTGCATCTTGTATAGCATGTAGTTTGTTGGATTAATTTGGCATGATTTGATCTTGCATTTTCAATTTGTTTTGCATTTTTCTTGATGAGGTACCTTAAAACCCTAGCAATCTTAGGAAATTCATAACCCTGATTAGGTTAAGATTTGGATCCCCTCCTTTGGGCAGTGAGTTTGTATAGGTTTAGGGTTCCTTTGAATGCATTTTCAAATTTTTATCATGATGTTTGCTTCTGGTTTTGAATTTTATTTTGTGCATTGATCATAAACCCTAATTTGGACCTTCCTTTGCATCCATTTCTCATTTGCTTGCATACCATGACTTTCCATGACATTTTGTGCATCCATTTGGTTCATAACCCACCTTAGGACATATTAGAATCATTTATGATCATTGTATCTTCCATTTTCCATGTTGTATGTCATTTGCATTTCATAACTTTTCATGTATGTTCATGGTTCTAAACATGCTTCTTTTGCATCCAAAAGTTTGTAAGATCATTCTCATGCCTTGTTTCATGTTTGCATCATCTCTTAGCATCATTAACACCATACTCATGCTTCTGGTTTTGGTTTGCATCATGCCATTTCATCCCATTTGCATTGCATTTCATTCCTTTCACTAACTTTTCAGGTGGTAAGTTACTTTGAGAAGTGAATTTGCCTTCACTTCTCATAATCTCTTTTCATCTCTCTTATGCATCATTGCTGCATTTTGTCTTGTGTTTGAGATTGAGCTTGTTCATTCTTCTTCATCTTACTTTCTTTCCTCAAGTGACTTGTCTTTTTAAATGAAGCAAGTTACTTTGCTTCTCTTTGCTCCTTTCATCTGCTTCCTGGTGGTTTCTCTGAAGATCTTTCTTGTAAACCTCACAAACCTTAGGAACAACCAAGCATGACAATAATTAGGGTTTTGATTAGTCCCCCCATTTAGCTTTTACCTTTGTGTCATCATTGAGTCTTCTCTTCTCATCTCATAATCAAGGACTAAACCCTAAAGGCTTTAAGGCTTTGTGATTAAGCTTATGTCTGCATCCTTCTATTAGGATGGAGTGTATAACTTTAATCCTAAGTGTTAAACCCTTAATGTGTTTAAATCCTTTAATCAATCCACTTAATAATCATCAAGACATCAAGCTTGTAACTTGGGCCTTGCATTAGGGTTCTAATTCTTCCTTAATTGGTTAAGAAGGACTAACCCTAGTGTTAATGGACAAGTCCCCCTCAAGTTGTCTTACAAATCATAAAACTCATTTCTTAATCTCATCATTAACTAAAATCCACTTAATAAAGGCTTTGTTTTGTCATGAGGTTAATCCCTAATCATGGATTAAGTTGAGGAGCTTTCCTCAGCTTAAACACTCTCATCTGTTATCCTTCTATTAGGATGGTGTAATGAGTCTGTTTAATCCTTGATTATGGCTTAATCTCATTACTTAACACTAAACAAAAACCACAAAAACATCTAAATAATCAAGTAGGTTAATAATCTTAATCCTACTTCAGGGTGATTAAGTGTGAGAAGCTGACTTCACACTTAAGGTATTCTCATTACCCCTAATCAGAGGGAAGATGTGATGAGTTTGCTAACCCTTGGTTTAGGCTTAAGCTCATTAACTTATGACAAATTTCCAAGAGCAATAAAAGACTGAAAACATAAAAAACAAACAATAATCGTCTCCTCCGGGATTCTTTTCTCATCATCTTCACTCACAAACGAGAACTTGCTTCTTCCGTCTAATGCAAGACAGTTTGCACCTGAGCCAGACAGGTCATACACTTGAGCATAGACAAGTAAGCAGTTCACAGGTCAATTTATCTTTCAGTCTCTTTGGGTCGAACTACGGTGTTTTGACTTCCTCATTGCACGAGAGGATACGTAGGCATAACTTAACAGTTATCGAACAAAAGTCTCTGTATATTCCCCCTCTTTCTAGCATTATTCTTTAAGCCTCATAGTCATGAGCATTATACTCTTGTTTTTACACTGACACTTCTTTATTTCACTTCACATTTCTTTTACACTGACACTTGCATTCTTTCCAGCTTTGATACACAGATTGCACTGACACTACCCCTTTTAAAACACAAACTTTCAAGCGTGGATCCCGTCGAGTATGACAGACAATCTGGGTGCTAATACCTTCCCAGGTTGTAACCAACCCCCTTTCTCAGTCTCTCTGGTTCGCAACCGTCTTATCCATATCTTTTCCTAGGTTTATGCAGCATTACCTTTCCTTCGGGATAAAAATGCCTAGCTGGCGACTCTATTCATTTCTTCTTCTCCTTTCGCCGACCGTTCGCGTCTGTACCCCTTCTTGACCAGGTGTCATTTTGGTGGGAGCGACAGCTGGCTTTGTTAAAATCCCTGTAATCTACACACATGCGTAATTTACCATCTTTCTTAGGCACTGGCACCATGTTTGCAACCCACTGAGGGTAAGAAGTAACAGCTAAAAACCCTGCATTGAATTCTTTAATCACCTCTGCCTTAATCTTTTCTGACATATCAGGACGCATACGACGAACTTTTTGTTTTATTGGGAGACAATCTTCTTTCACTGGTAGACGGTGAACCACAATATCTGTATCTAGCCCTGGCATATCTTCATAAGACCAAGCAAAAATTTCCACATAGTCACGTAACATCTGAATCAAACTATTCTTAACACCATCTTCCAACTCAACACCTACCTTGACCTCTTTCCCGCTTTCCTCAGTTCCCATGTTCACAACTTCGATTGGTTCCTCATGTGGTTGTATAGCTTTCTCTTCTTGTTGTAGCAATCTAGCCAACTCTACAGGCACTTCACAATCTTCTTCCTTTCCATCCTCAGCTTGATAGATCGGATTCTTGAAGTCATAATTGGCAATAGCATAATTGTTATCAATAGGATCCAGAGTGGATGAAGATCTGCATTTTAGTGACGTGGGTGTGTGTAAGAACACATAGTTTTTTTTATAAAAGTAAAAGAAAGGAAAACGCGCAATATTTACGAAAGCGAGAAATGTCCATTGATTTTATTGAATGAAAATATGCAAATGAAATGACAACCCTAACAAGCATACCTTTGTGCCCCGGGAAAGACACAAGGCTTAAAAGTATTTAATTGTTCGAAGTTACAAAAATTAAATTTAGGAAAATAAAATAGCATTTACTCCTGACTAAAGGAGATAGGAATAATGTCTTCAACTTTCCAATTGTTGAGTCCATCACCCATGGTAGGAAAGATCCAATCATCCAGGTTGTAACCTCCATCATAATCTTCCACAACATTGACTTGGTCCTTTATGATTCCTCTATAAGTGATACGAGCAGCACGAGCACGACGAACAGTCTTCTGAGATTCTGCAGTAAAACCCAAACCAAACTTGTCAGACTTGTAAGGAATGTCAGGAAGCTGACCCCAAATAGTACAACCACATTCTTCAACCATAAATTTAGCATATTTGAGGGAGGCCATTGTAGGAGGTACTCTGGTAATCATAGGAACTCTTTTAACAGCAGGGATGGCTTCAGTAGAAGGAACGACTTGAGGAACCACTTCAAATATCTGGCAAGGAGTCTCAACGAATTCACCCTCCATATCAACATATTTAAAGGTATTCACATGATTGACCATGTATTCTTCTTCACCATAAATAGTGACAATCTCTCCTATCACCGGATATTTCAATTTCTGATGTAAAGTGGAAGTCACAACACCTGCCCCATGGATCCAGGGGCGCCCAAGCAAACATGAGTATGCAGGACGAATATCCATCACATAGAAAGTGGAATCAAAGACTTGAGAGCCTACTTTGATTGGAAGATCCACCTCTCCATGCACCATTCTTCTTGAACCATCAAAGGCCCTCACCACCACATTACTTAGTCTTAACACTACATCCTTCAATTTGAGTTTGTCCAGAACCTCCTTAGGTAATACATTCAATGAAGAACCATTATCCACCAACACATGAGACAAAGTAGTGCCCCTACACTCAATGGAGACATGCAGATCTCTATTATGGTTTCTTTTAGCAAGAGTCAGATCAGCATCAGTAAAACCCAAACCATTATCACTAGTTAGATGAGCAACATAATTTTCAAACTGGTCTACAGAGATTTCATGTGGCACGTGAGCAGTCTTTAGGAATTTGATTAAAGCATTGGCATGGGCTTCAGAACACAATAGCAGAGATAACATGGAGATTTTGGAGGGAGTATGCCCCAACTCGTCAACAACATCATAATCACTCTTGCGGATGATCTTTAGTACTTCTTCCATCTGCTTAGAGAGGTCTTCACTAACTGGTGCCTCAGCTTGAACATGTTCAATCACTGGTCCTTTGCCCCGAGCCTCAATACTTGGCCCAAAGTTAGAGATATGAACTGGAGTAGCATCAGTCTTTGAGGTGTCTTCTGGAGAGAAAATTCTTCCACTCCTGGTAACCTTACTGGACTCGGCAATATTGTTCACATCAAGATTACCATCAGTAACAGGTGCATCAATCAAAGTCGTTTGTTTGACACCATGGATATAAACATAAGAACCATAATTCCAGGGTATAGCTTTGTCAGAAGTGTACAGGATAGGACCAGGAGAAGTAATAATCATTGGAGCCACCTTTGGCTCAACAGTAATCTTCACTGGACCCTTGGAAGTGATCCTCACTGGACCATTGGAAGTAATCTTCACAACAATCTTGTTAACCATAGCCATATCTTCAAATTTCAAGTCTTGAGCCAAACCTCCACACATACTCTCTATAGAAGGGGTCCTCTCAAATAGTATAGTATAGTTATCTATCAGGCGTTGAATACCTGACCTCAACCTCCAACAACTATCAGGTTTATAGGCACAATAAAAGCAATCTTCCTTGCAACCCGGAAATAAACCGGCTTGCACAAGTTTCTTCTTGACAATAGATAGAGGAGTAGTTATTTCAGCCACAATACGAACATAAACAACCTCATCAACATCATTAATAGTCTTCTCATGTTTAGGCATAGGAGCAGCAATCACATTAGGAGTTTCCGGAGGGTCAAACTCAATTTCTCCATTCTCAATCATATCCTGAATTTTGTTCTTCAATGACCCGTAACTGTTAGTATCATGGCCAGGGCTATTAGAATGGTATGCACACCTTACATTGGGATTGTAACGAGAAGAGGAAATATTGATATTTTGTGGTGGGTCCTTCAAAGTAATCAATTCTCCTTTCAACATGTGTTGTAAAGCCTGAGCCAATGACATATTGATCTTGATAAATTGCCTCCTAGGCTTGGGATGACTATTCTGTTGCTGCTCTTGTGGTGCAGGTGTAGGATTAGAAATCAAAACAGCTCTCACAGATTGGTTACGATTATTACGACAATGTTGGCCATACACAACATTTGATTCCTTCTTCCCATTAGGGGGCTTCTTGGTGGTACTTGAAGAAGCAACTATCTCAATCTTTCCACTTCGTATCCCACTCTCCACACGTTCTCCAATCATTATTAGCTCAGTGAAGCCAGATGATGAGCTTCCAATGAGATGACTATAGAAAGGACCAGTCAACGTACTCATGAACATATCAACCAATTCCCTATCAGTCAAATGGGGTTGAACTCTACATGCCAGATCTCTCCATTTCTGAGCATATTCCTTGAAACTTTCTTTGGCATCCATGGACATGCTTTGGAGCTGTATGCGAGTTGGTGCTAAATCAGAATTGTATTGGTACTGCTTATAGAAAGCCTCAGCAAGATCATTCCAGTTGCGAATGTTGGTACTCTCCAGTTGATAATACCATTCCAATTGGGACCCAGAAAAACTCTCCTGAAAGAAATGCATCCATAACTTCTTATCAGGAGTATGGGGTTGAATTCTTCTGACATAAGACCTCAAATGCAGTTTTGGACAAGACACACCATCATACACCACAAAAGTAGGAACCTTGAAGCCAATAGGGATGGAGACTCCAGAAATCAAACTCAAATCTTCAAAGTCAAACCCATAATTCTTCTGTAGTTTCATGGCATTCATTCGGTCCACCAACATCTTATACTTCTCTTCACTAGAAAGATCATGATAATAGTTCTCCTTATAATCAGAATCCTCCATAGTATCATGGAGACTGCCTTCTTCTTTCTCAGAATTTTCAGACCCAAGATTCTCAACCTCTTCATCTGTCTTGACTGGACCTCTGAATCTTCTACCCAGGTTGATGAAGCCCACTAGCTTTCTGGTCTTCTTCTTTTTCTTGGTCAAAAGTGCCTTCAGCTCATCTTGTCCCCTGGATAAATTTAGAATCATTTCTTTAAATTGTGCATTCTGAGTCTGAAGATCCTTGACAGTTTGTTCGAGAGCCATTTCTACTGAAATAAACAGCGAGAAGATAAGATACTTGTTTATAAGAAACCTGTGATGTAATGATATGGTATGTATATGTTTATGCAATGTTTTCAAGGACTGCAGGATTTAAATTTGTTTAAAGAAAACAAAAGCAAAATTTTATTAGTAAATATTTAATATAAGTTTTGCCCCTTGGGCTTACAAGGAAATAACAATAAAGTACAAAAGATAAATATATGGGGTTTTAAGTCTCCCATGGACCCTTCCTCTTTGTGTGGAGGTACTTGTTGAGGTTTTGCTCCTCGTGAAGTTGCCTTGTCAGCTCCAGAATTCTTTCTTGACCAACTCTGAAATGAGTCTCAAAAGCATCCCTTTGCTCCTTCAACTGAATCCAGGACTTCTGCAATTCTTCCAAATCAGTGGGCATGTCCGAATGAAGGATGGTATAAGGAACATCTCTTTCAGCAACATGCTCCATAGTGATTGGTAGAATAGCAGGATATGGCATCATAAGGGTCTGAGCACGAGATCACACCCATCTGAGATAAGGCTCCATAGGAATAAAATACTTTGGCTCCAAAGTTTTGCTATCAATCCTATTTACCTTGTTCCAAGCTCGTATAAACCATTGACGGTAACCCTGAAGATCGTTGTCATAGTCGAAACCAATACCCTGAATAAGCATGTCATGAGGACCATTACTCCGAGCATAACCAAACTGACGTAGTGCTAAAGAAGGGTTGTAGGTAATGCCCCCTCTTATGCCTAGAAGTGGCACATTAGGGGACTCCCCACAATAGTCAATGATAGTAACATTCTCCATAGATCGAGAGCACCAATGAATGTCTGAATGAGAAAGTGACATAATCCTCTTAGACCACCTTAAACCTTGTTCATTCTTCATCACTAATCGAGGAAGGTGAGAAATAAACCACCTAGACAATAAAGGTATGCAACACATCAGAGTTCCTCTCGCCTTCGTAGTACGAGTGTGAAGAGAATGTAAGATATCTCCAAGTAATGTAGGCATTGGATTATGAGTAAGAAATATGTTGATGGCGTGTACGTCTATGAACTGGTCTGGATTAGGGAACAACACTAAGCCATATATCAATAGGGCTAGGATCTCCTCAAAAGTATCATAACTCATAGCCTTCAAGAACACTTGAGCTTTATCCATCAATACCTTAGCAAGAATACCCTTAACTCCGCTTCTCGTTTCTAGGACAATGTCTGATTTCTTCAGATGTTGGGCTGCAACAATGACTTCAGGTTTAGGCTCCTTCTCTAAGCCTGTGAAGAGTCTCTGATCAAGGATAGGTATACCCAGAAGTTTGGAGAACTCCTCCATTGTAGGAACCAACTGATAGTCGGGGAATGTGAAGCAATGGTGTTTAGGATCAAAGAACTGAAATAGGACACTCATCATGTCTTCATTGAACCCTGAAGTGACTAGATCCAGTAGGCGACCATGTCTCTTAATGAAGTGGGAGTTTTCAGAAACTTGAGAGACCAATTCCTTAAGCTTAAAAGGTATCCCTACAAAGTTGATCCGGATAGTATTCCTACGAGCAGAAGCAATGACCTGCAACAAAGAACAAAGATAAATCCTTTGGTCCTTGAAATGGTTAGTGAAAATGCTATACTTATGATGTCATGATGTTATGCTCAATCACAAACATGTGGCACACACAAACAAGTAACACAATAGCCCTAGGTTTGAAGGCTTGCATGAGGTTTAAAGGTAAGTACCCTCCCCTGAAGTTTAGTTGGTTCATCCTGTCCTACAAAAGTAACCAGGTTCTAAGGGATCTCAATATCATTGATCTTCCCAAGGGTGGTTGTTCAGTAGGCAACTTACTTGCCAACCAAAACCCTCCAAGTTTAGGATCTCAATGAGCGTAGTATCGAGTATCAACCAACTTCAGTCTTCACCAAATTCGGCTATCTCACTACTTTCTAAAGGCCAAGATGGGATAACTAGGGTTCTAAAAGTTAGTTAGTGTATTGACAACATATGGCAGCCCCATATTATCCTTAACTTACTTAAGGAACATAAGCACCAACCAAGAAGTCACACTAACTATGGCCACTAGATCAACCATATCGGTATACGCCGTACAATTTCCTTGGTCTATTGCCATTTACCTAGGGTACACTAGATCCGGGTTAGGATCTTTCACACAAAAAACCCAATAGAACAGTAAAGCAAACAAAGCAAACAATTTAAGTGATCTAATTCCTAAGGGTACCCCTCTTTTACTTAGTAACTCCCCAGCAGAGTCGTCAGTTCTGTAACACGGTGGGAGAACTGACTTTCTATAAATGTTGCGGATAGCAAGAGTCGCCACCGACTTTTATTTTATCCATAAGGAAGGGACATAAAAGAACAGGAAATACCGTTTTGAAAAGACTTGGGTTCGGGGGGTAGGTTATATAAAGGGAAGGTGTTAGCACCCTTTATATCCATGGTTATCCATGGGCTCTTAGTTACTTAGCTCACTTTAATTGTTTTTGAAAAGTGTAGCGTGTGATTAGAAATTTTTCTAAGTACTTTGTAATGATCCTCGTATGGATGTATACAAAGCCTTATTTGAAAATGTTTGAAAAGTTGTGATGTGTGAAAAATATTTTTTAAAGGTGTGAGCAAGTAACTATGAGGTACCTACCCTAGACTAAGTCATTCATGTTCTTGTATGTTCTTTCAAGGGCAAGACTGTCCCTATTATTAAGGAATAGGTAGTCATTACCTTGGATTTGTTCAAGGGATGGGCGTAGGGTCATCGTACGGTCAACGAAGGCAACTTGAGGGTGTCTTTAGTAATTGGGAGGGACTATCATCTTTTAAATCGGAGGGACAAAATCATTTATCGTAGGCAACCTCGTAGGGACTTGATCTTTTTAGAATCTGGGAGGGACAAGATGATTTATTTCCTGGAGGGACTTTGCTTAAGACACCCCCACATTCAAGGGACTTGACCATTTAATAAGGCAACCAAGAGGAATACCTTAGGAAGTGCAGACGACGATCATAGATAGACTTACATGTGTGAATGTTTATTTTCAAATATTTATTCTTTTTATTTAATTTACTAAGTCTTTTTAATTCCATTATGTTTTGCAATCCCTATTTACTAACCACGCAGTTAAATATTTACATAGAAAATAAAGACGGAAAAATAAATCTATAAGCTATTACAAGGCTTTGGCAGATACATAATAATCAGATAAAAAGCAATAATAATAGATATAATACAATAATAAATAAACAATAGTAATAAAGCAATAATAATAGTAAAGATTAGAATTTAAAAAGAAATTAATTTAGGTTAATTATAATTTTTAGAAGTTAATTAAGATAGTATAAGCTTAAATAATTTTAAAAAAAAGAATAAAATAATTACTTACTTATATTATAATTAAGAAAACCATATTAATAATATCGAATATAAAATAAAAAGAGTTATATATTTAAAAAAAATTAAGTTAGTATTTACAAAATAAATAAATAAAGATTATAGAAAATATTAAATTATTAAGTTAATAGGTTTATGTCGCTCCCGATAAAATGGGACATGGGCCCAGATAAAGGTACAGACGCGAACGGTCGGCGAAGGGAACAATGAGAACACACAGCCGTGAACTCACTGGAGATGAATAGAGTCGCCAGCTAGGCATTTTTATCCCGGAGGAAAGGCAATGCTGCATAGACCTGGAAAGAGATGGATAAGACGGTTGCGAACTAGAGAGACTGAGAAAGGGGGTTGGTTACAACCTGGGAAGGTATTAGCACCCAGATTTTCCGTCGTACTCGACGGGATCCACGCTTAAAAGATTTGTGTTTAAAAGGGGTAGTGTCAGTGCAATCTGTGTATGGAATAGCTGGAAAAGAATGTACAGGTGTCAGTGTAAAAGAAGTGAAGTGTATAATGATGTGTCAGTGTAAGAAATGAGAATGAATTGCTCATGATAATGAGGCTAAGAGAAAGATGCTGGAAAGAGGGGGAATATACAGAGACTTTTGTTCGATAACTGTTAAGTTATGCCTACGTATCCTCTCGTGCAATGAGGAAGTCAGAACACCGTAGTTCGACCCAAAGAGACTGAAAGGTGAATTGACCTGTGAACTGCTTGCTTGCCTATGCTCAAGTGTATGACCTGTCTGGCTCAGGTGCAAACTGTCTTGCATTAGACGGAAGAAGCAAGTTCTCGTTTGTGAGTGAATGAGATGAGAAAAGAATCCCGGAGGAGACGATTATTGTTTGTTTTTTGAGTTTTCAATCTTTTATTGCTTTTGAGAGTTTGTCATAAGTTAATGAGTTTAAGCCTAAACCAATGGGTTAGTAAACTCATCACATCTTCCCTCTGATTAGGGGTAATGAGAGTACCTTAAGTGTGAAGTCAGATTCTCACACTTAAACACCTTTGATGTAGGATTAAGATCATTAACCTACTTGTGATTATTTAGATGTTTTTGGTGTTTTTGTTTAGTGTTGAGTAATGAGGTTAAGCCGTAATCAAGGATTAAACAGACTCATTACACCATCCTAATAGAAGGATAATAGATGAGAATGTTTAAGCTGAGGAAAGCTCCTCAACTTAATCCATGATTAGGGATTAAACTCATGACAAAACAAGCCTTTGATTAAGTGGATTTTATTTAATGGTATGATTATGAAGTGGATTTTATGATTTGTAAGACAACTTGAGGGGGACTTGTCCATTAACACTAGGGTCAGTCCTTCTTAACCAATTAAGGAAGAATTAGAACCCTAATGCAAGGCCCAAGTTACAAGTGTGATGTCTTGATGATTATTATGTGAATTGATTGAGAGATTTAAACACATTAAGGGTTTAACACTTAGGATTAAAGTTATACACTCCATCCTAATAGAAGGATGCAGGCATAAGCTTAATCACAAAGCCTTAAAGCCTTTAGGGTTTAGTCCCTGATTATGAGATGAGAAGAGAAGGCTCAAAAGAGACACAAAGGTAAAACTAAGAGGGGAGACTAATCAAAACCCTAATCATTGTCATGCTTGGTTGTTCCTAAGGTTTGTGAGGTTTACAAGAACAATCTTCAATGGAACCACCAGGAAGCAGATGAAAGGATCAAGAGAAGCAAAGCAACTTGCTTCATTCAAGAAGTCAAGTCACTTGAAGAAAGAAAGTGGGAAGAAGAAGAATGAGCAAGCTCAAACCCAAACACATATAAAAATGCAGCATGGATGCAAGAGAGATGAAAAGAAGAGTTATGAGAAGTGAAGGCAAATTCACTTCTCAAATCACTTACCACCTGAAAGGTTAGAAAAGAAATGCAATGCAATGCAAAATGGGATGAGACGACATGATGAGAAACAAAACCAGAAGCATGTTTATGATGATAATGATGCTATGAAGTGATACAAACATGAAACAAGGCATGGAGATGATCATACAAGCTTATGGATGCAGATGAAACATGTTAAGACACATGAACATACATGAAAAGTTATGAAGTGCACATGGCATATAACATGGCAAATACATGATGCAATGATCAAACATGCTTTCAATATGTCTTATGATGTCAAATGAATCAAATGGATGCTTGAAATGTCATGGCAAGTCATGTTATGCAAAAGAATGCAAGATGGATGCATATGGAAGCCCAAATTAGGGTTTATGAACAATACATCAGACAAAAATCAAAATCAGAAGCAAACCCTAAGATGAAAAATTGAAAATGCCACTCAAAGGACCCCTAATCCTATACTAACTCACTTCCCAAAGGAGAAGCTTCAACTCCTAACCAAGTTCAAGTTATGATTTTCTTAAGATTTCTAGGGTTTTAGGGTTCCTAAACAAGAAAATTACCAAACAAAAGAAAAATGAAAGATCAAATCATGGCCATTTAATCTCACAAACTACATGCTAAACACAATGCAATGCAAAAAGAATCAATGTCCAACTCTTCATGGATAGGCAGAAATGATTTTTGGAACTTTGGATCAAAATAATGCATAAAAATGCTTTTTATTCAATGAAAAATTCTCAAAATGCATCAAGATCAAAAAATAAATTTGGTTTGAAGGTTGGACAATGTTTCTAAATGTCTTAGAACATTTCATGAATTTTTTGGTGATTTTTAAATACCTAAAAGTATTTTTAATAAATTAATTCTCATTAATCAATTAAAAATAAACTTTTAAATATTTTAAAATACTTTTTTAATGCTAAAAATAAAAATAAAAATATTTTTGTGTTTTAAAAATTAATGAAACTCTTGACAAAAAGTTTCATAATTTTTAAAACATTTTTGCTATTTTAAATAAATTGTATAAGACAAATATGAAATAAATGAAAATTAAATGAATTTTAAACTGAAAAAGTAAAAGTAATCAAATCCTAGGGCTCAGATTCAAACAAGCCTGCGCGCGAATTGACCTGGCGCCAAATCCTACGGCCAAAATTCAAACTCAGCTAATTAATGTTTAAACCCTAATCCTGCCGTTAAACACCCTCAGGTGACCGGAACAGTGTTCCGGTCATCTTCCCCGTTCACCCCAAAAATCAATCTCTCTCTCCAGGCCATTTTAGGAGCTCTAACTCTCCAGAAATCATCTACTAACTATCCTAAACACGAATCCAGCACCAAATCATGTTTAAACTCAACCACAAACAAGAATCGAAGCAAAGAAATTTCTAGGTCAAACTTTCAGAGCATCATAACATACTCATTTCTTGCTCATTTTCAAAAGTAAATAGATCCCAATGATCAGTGCAACATACAAAACAAGATTCTAACAAGAAAATGGAGTTCTGGAAAAAAAGTTCGTGGAGTCACCTGAGATTGAGCTTTTGATTCAAGAGCTTTCTGGATGGTTCTTTGGCTCAAACAGGTCCCAATGATCCCCCTTTGAAGCTTTGGACACTTGGTTGGAGTTTAAACAGCCTCTTGAGTGAGTTTGCAGAAGCTCTGGCCAAGGGAGTGTGAAAATCGTGTTTGTGATATGGGAGGTTTCAGGCCAAAACAATGGTTGGTTTCTGGTCAGTGGAGTGAGTGGAGATTGTTGGTGAAGTTTTTCTTTGTGTTTGAGGCTTGTGTAGAGAGATTCGAAGAGAAATGCAAGTTGGAGTGAGTTTGTGTATGCTGAGTTGTGGTGAGCTTCAGCCTTGCTTGTTATGTGTAATGGCTAGCATTTGGCTTGCATAAAATAATCTCATTGGTCAGATGATGTGACCTGGCCTGCTGTGATAGGTAAGTTCACTTTTGCAAATTGTCAACCTTTTGGTAAGAGAGGCATGGGTTGTGCTCTAGGCCAGTACAAAGGTGTGGGCTGGCGCAACATGGTGAGGTGAGAGGCTATGGCATGGTTCAATAGCCAATGCAGCAAGTGGGTGAAGTGTGATGAGTGGTTTTGCAACTTGACTTTGCTTTTGCTTCATGAAAATATCTTGCTTCAAAACCATACAAAACATGTGATCTCTTGGCCTCATTCTGATTTTTAGAGGTTGTGTGATCATGTTGAGTGAATTAGAAGCCCATATGATGACTGAATTGGCCTTGAAAGGAGAATTTGCAACTTTGCCTTTTGGTGCATGTCTTGAAAATTAGTGATTTTTGCCAACTTTAACACACCATAACTTTTGATCCAAGAAGAATTAGATCATGTTCTTGTACTTTTTGAAAAGGGAAAGATCTAATCTACAACTTTCATGACCAAAGTTTTTCCATTTGAAGCTTTTTTGGATCAAAAAGTAAGGTTTGAAAAGTGGCATAAAATGACATATTCTTGAAAAGTCAACCATGCCCTAAAAAGTCAACTTTGCAAAAACTTGTAATTCTTGAATTTTGTGAACTTCAAACCTCTTACATGATCAAATAAAGATCAAATACACTCAAAATGATGAGGATCACCCTTTGGTTGGGTCATTGGGGGCCTTAGATGCCCTGATTTTGCACTGACTTGTCTGAAAAGTCAACTCTTGATCAGATGACTTCCCCATGGAATTTATTCATGAAAATTGATATGCATACTCCCTATACCATATAGAGACCAATAGAAACAAGAATGACCAAAAAATTTGGAGTTATGGCCTCTGAAACCAAAACCCTAATTTTAGGTCAACTGTGCAGTCAAACTTGGCTCTACATCTATACCAATCCCAGTTCTTGTGATTCTTTTGCATTTTTGACTTTGAGAGGATGTAATATGATATAAGAACACACATGGACCTCTTTGAAGTGATTGATGGCCTTTGGGGTGGCTCAAGAGGCTCTTGGATTGCTCAGATCACAAACCCTAGGTGCAGATGACTTTGAATCTATGCAGTGAATCAAAAATGAGATATGAGATGGTATGATTGTGTTTATGCATATGAAATGATCACAAGCCATGGTGTGAATGGGTGAGGGCAAATTTGGGGTGTTTACAGTTTATTTATAAATTAATTATATACAAGATTTTAGAATTATTATTATTCAATTAGAAAAATATTCAATTAGATTTTATTTACAAAATAAAATATAAAAGATTATTATTATTAACATTTAAAATAAAAGACTAAATATTTTATACAAGATTAATGTAGTTTTTTTTTTGAAAAAGTTTTTTATAATAAATTATAATATACTTAAGTTAATCATTTTATTATTATTTGAAAAGAAATTAATTAGAAAAATAAAAAGAAGAACACATAAAAAAAACAGAGAAATTGCCCAAAAAGAAGGACCTAGGGAATCGAACCCAGGTCCTGTACCTCCAAGAAGTGTAAGCTTAACCAACTGAGCTGCGTGCATGTGCTGATGTCCAATGACCATCATGCATAATATATTAATCCTGCAAAATATAATGAAATTAAAACGAAATATGCAAAACCTGGGAATCGAACCCAGGCCAAAGAGCTTTAACGCGCGCGTCCTTGCCAACTGAGCCATTAGCTTCTTTTGTAATTAACATACAATAAATAAAATAAAAAAATAAGAAGAAATTTGAATTTCCGATTCTGGCGCCTAAACTCCGTCTTCTTTCTTTGAATATCCTGCGAATTTTCATTCGATTTTTCCTGCGATATTTCCTGCGAACAAAATTTTGCAGGTAAACCTATATTCTTTAAACCCTACACAAACCAATACAATCCTTAAAATTAATGACATATTTTGATTGCCCATGGTTTATACGACTTAACCATGTCTTTAATATGTCCATTAATGGCGTAAAACACGAAACCCCATTCTTGAGGTCGAAACCCTAACCATGGCAAATCCTTGTACCTGCAAGAAAGCTTCGAAACAACCAACTAGTAATGATATACAGGACATTATGAACAATATAACATCATCAAAAGCCATTAAAACACCCAGAATTATGGTAATCAAAAATTTCAAAATATCAATAATATGAGATGTAATTTATGCACATGAACATGTTTTTCGATGGTAAAAGTGATTGGGATATGTTCTATACGTGTTAAAGAACTTAAAGCCACCTTGAAATTGTTTTGAAACTGATCTAAAAGCCAAAACCGAATTTGTTATTTTTTTGAAAAAAATGAAATTGGAAAATCTCCATTTGGCCTGCAAATTCGTGTCCTAGGCTTGTGTTAGGTTTGTGTACTTATATGGAATAAATTTAGGTCAAAAAAACATATGGTTTTGTGGGTTTTTTGATAACTTGAGTGTGAAGAAAACCATGACCATAAATGTGAGAAAAATAAAATATTTTCATACTTCAAAGGTCTTGCACGAATTTTAATTGCATCCAATCACTTTAAATGTCCTAAGATTCATTCCTAAACCAATATTTGATCTAAATATCAACTTTTTATATTTTATTTTGATTTAAAATGAATTTTAAAGAATAAAATCCAAATAAATAATAAATAAATTAAAAAAATCAAAGAATACTTGAATTAGGTTGTGCTTGATGTTATCATGAAGATTGGGTTGCAAAATGATAGGCCCATTTGGAAAAAATTGGATTTAAGCCCTTATTTTCTTCATACACCCCTTGAAAATCTCCCAACTTTGACAAGGCATATATCCTTCAATTTTAAGGCTATGAAGGTGTTCTTGGACATTTTGGAAAGCTTAAAGAGTCCTATAACAAACCTCTTTGGTATCATGTCCATATCTTTCACCATTTTCAAATTATGCCCTTTGAAAAAAGTTGACTTTTTGTTGACTTTTGAAATGACCTTTAATGTTTTAGCTCATACCTTCCAAATGAAGCATTTTTATGCATGGCTTGTGAGACACGAAGTTGTAGAGAATTCAATTTCCTTCAAAATGAGCTTTGGATGGGAAATTTTTTGATGAAGCATGTGAAAGTTATGGTTGGTCAAAGTTCAGTTGACTTTTCTTAAGAAAACCCTAATTTAGAAACTCCTGATTCTTGATGATCTGAAACTTCCTTGATGAATCATGATCAACCTTTGATAAAATGATGAATTTTACTTCATAAACTTGATGTTGGCAAAAAATATTGAAGTTTGACTTTAATTTGACCACAGTTGACCTCAGTTTGACTTTTTAACTACTTTGACTGATTTTTGCATATCTGATCATCTGACTGGTCAAACTTATTGGGAAAGCCTTGAAACATGACATGGGGATTCTTGAATACATGTGGGATGTTATGAATCTCACTTGAGGCCTTGAAAATCATTTTAACCTGAGGAAACTCAAAACCCTAGTTTTGAACATTTTGCTTAGGAGGAGGCATTGTCTGGGGAAACTTCCACACTTCTTGATCAATTGGGAGTCTTGAGGATCTTATGATCATTTAGAATCCTTGAGAGATATTGTCTTGATTGTGGGAGGGAAAAGTTTGGGGTATAACACTTCGACATGGAATGATTAATCTTCATTGATAAGAAATGCGCAAACATTAGTTAATCGATCAACAATCGCCCAAATGGAATCATTCCCCTTCACCATCTTCGGCAAACCTGTCACAAAATCTATAGAAATGCTATCCCATTTCCAATCTGGAGTACTCAACAGTTGCATCATACCTAAAGTTTTGATGTTCAACCTTCGATTTCAAGCAAACCAAACAATCATACAAAAATTCCGCAACATCTCTTTTCATACCTGGCCACCAAAACAATTTCTGCAAATCATGATACATTTTAGTAGTACCAAGATGAACACTCAACCTACTTCGATATCCTTTTTCTAGAATACTCTTCTTCAACTCTGGATTATCAAGAATACATACACGATCTCGATACCTCATCATACCATTTTCATCAATTTGGAACCCTCCTCCGTTACCTTGGTTAATCAAAGTCATTTGATCCACCAACTTCAAATCTAATTGTTGTCCTAAACGGATTTCTTCCAAAATATCATTAGTCAATTTCAACATACTCAGCTTCACACTCTTAGATGTAGTCTCACACAACAAACTCATATCTCTAAACTGCTCAATCATCTCGAGTTCTTTCACCATCATCATCGACATATGCAAAGTCTTCCTACTCAAAGCATCTGCAACCACGTTAGCCTTACCAGGGTGGTAACTCAAATCAAAATCAAAGTCTTTCAACATCTCTAACCATCTTATATGCCTCATATTTAGTTCCATATGATCAAACAAGTATTTCAAACTCTTATGATCACTGAACACCTAAAATCTCGACCCAAACAGACAGTGTCTCCAAATCTTTAACACAAATACCACATCCGCTAACTCTAGTCATGGGTAGGATAGTTCCTCTCATAAACACGTAGCTGTCTAGAAGCATATGCAACTTGTCACATCCTAAATTTTGACCGGATTCTTTTTCCAAAAAAATTGCATTCATCTGATGCATCTTCGTCGTAATATCAATAATGGTCCTTTTTGCATTTTTAGTTAAACATTTCATTAACCATTTATTATGCATTTTTTTTTCTAATCGATTTTATTTATGTCATTTTTATTCTAAATTTTTTATTTAGTTAAACATTTCATTAACCATTAATTATGTATTTAGTGTAATTTTTTTTAGTTAATTTTCATTATAATTTTAGTTAATATTTTGTCTAGTTTATTGTAATTTTAGATTCATTTTAATCTAGTTCACTTTGATTAGTTTTAATTCTAATTAGATCATTTATTAATTAATTTAGGTTTATTTAGTCTAATAGTTTATATATATTTTATTTAAACTAATATAGTTCATTTAGTTAGTTCAATTATACTGGTCCAAGTTACAACAATAGCCCATATTACCAAAAAGCTACCAAAAAACAGGATAATACATCAAAACTCAACAAGACCCGTGAAATAAACATCAATCTTTGACTGAAATAGTAAACCCGCGTCACTGTCAAACTCTACACCAAAAAGCTTTCACAAATAAGCCATAACACAAAATCTGCAAAGAGAGCCCTCCAAGCAACACCCCAAATATAACCAAAGCCTGCAACATGAAAGGGACATATCAAGCAATAACAAGATAAAGCAAACTTAAGGAGGAAGTTTTGAAGAGTTTTAAAAGGAGGATGTAATGAATTCATAAAAAAAAGGAAGGACAGAACGGTAGAAAAAAAACAATTTGAGAAAGAAAAAGTAATTCGTAAGAAGAGGACATTTGGTTTCCAAGGGAAGACTCCCTTCAACATCCATACAACACAACCAGAAAAGAGATCTGAGTTCTTCACTGCAACTACCCTTGCCTCTCAGAACTCAATCACTCTGCTTCCTTCAGCTTTCTGCAAAAAAAAAACAACAACAATAAAACCCAATCAACACCGAGTCACCACCACACAACAACCGAAACAACCACATAAACTCATTGCCAAACCGTGAACCCGAAAACACAGCAAATCCAGAAAACCATGTGAACAGAAACACACCAACCACCGAGCGAAATCCGTGAGGGAGTGTCGCGAGAGTTGACACCGAGAGAGAAACCGTGCGACTCAGAGAGCTTGAAACCAAAACGAGAGAGACCGAAAAAATTTAAACCGCCGTGGAAGATATTCACGCTTCTGATGCGCGTTGAAAGCTGTATTTTTTTTGGTTATTTTCTAAAACCTTGTCTTTGAGAAGGATGAGAGGATTTATTTCCTTTATTTTTTTATTCTGATATTTTATTTTTAATCAAGTTGTTGTTGTTGTTGGGCTCAGAAGCCCTTGATTTATTTCCTCACTAACACACCTTTTTCATGCGGTACACCCTTCCCCTGTTTCTTTTTAATGACTATTTTGTTGTTATTAGGTTTGGCCTATTACATAATTACTCAGCATAATACCAGATCTAAGCACACACACCCTTATGTATTTATTTTCTTTTATTTCACTAAGCTTTACTCTTGTTGTTTTTATAAGTTTTTATTATTTCCTATTTTTATTTTGTCTTGCTTTTTATCGTTTGGAAAAATGTTTTAAAAAAATTAGTTTATTATTTGGTATTCTCTCCATTTTGTATTTCTTTTTTTTTTCTGGGCCGATGATATAACAAACGATCGAGATTTGCCCGATTTCATTAAATCGGCGAAACTCGATCAATATGAGGCCAATTTTAATTTAGTTATTTATTTACCATTCTATTTCAGTTTATTTTCCATTTTGTCATTTAATTTAATTTATTTCATTTCATTACTTATTTTAATTTTTATGGTCGATGAACATAAATAGTCTTGGGAATCGTCGCAAGCCGACTCAACATTTCGATTAAATTATGAGACCATCTTATTTCATCTATTTTATTTATTTTTGCATTTTAATACAATATAAATGCTCTACTCCTCATAGAACCATTCTAACAATTGAATCAGTTCTAAGGTAGTAAAAGACATTGCACACACGCTTTCTCTTGGGCAAAATACAACGAGACCCTTTATTTCATCGCAATCTCGTGTAAGTTATTATACCCCTCTCCCTTTTCTTTAGTTAGAATAAATAGAATTAGGTGGCGACTATGTTGTTCTTTTCGCGTCCATCGCGAGGATTGTAGTTTTCGAGCTACGACCATTTGGTGATGTCCTGTCGAAAAATGACCGCATATGCTTTTGACGATAAGTTGATGATTCACTACTTTCAAGACAGTTTGATTGGGGCACCGTTGAATTGGTACATGGAATTGGAAAGAAGCCATATTCAGTCATAGTTAGTCCTAGCCAATGATTTTGTGAAGCAATACCAATACAATTTGGAAGAAGCTCCCAACTGCTTTCACTTGAAAGACAAATCTCAAGAAAGTAATGAGACATTCAAAGGATACGTACATAGATGGAGAGAGTTTGCTGATCATGTTCAACCGCCGCTCTCATAAAAAGAGTTAGTTGACTCGTTTATGGATACTCTATAGAGCCCATACTTTGAAAAGATGGTAGGCACCACATAAACAGGTTTCTCTGACCTGGTGAAAATGGGAGAACATATTGAGACTGGTCTCAAAAGTGGAAGAATCCAAGGTGCCTCTAGTCTCTAAAGCATTGATAGTGAATCCCTTATTGATTTCTAAAAGGGAGAGGAGGATGAGACTGATTCAATTGAGAAAGCTCCACAAGTTTCGTTTCTAATGTCATACTATCAGCATCCATATGTGTTAGCTGTTCAAAGTCAACAACCTTTTGGGTCTGCATATCTGATGCCATTTCCTCCACATGGTCAATATTCTCCTGTCTGTTATCACCAACAGATGCCACAACAATAGCCATACCAACGAAAACACGCTCCTCAACGACGACACCAGTACACTAAGAAGCCAAAGACGCAGTTTGATCATTTACCAATGCCATACAGTCACATACTGCCACGTTTGATCGATAATGGATTGGTAGAGCCGAAGAAACTGAATCCAATGATTCCTCCATACCCACCAAGCTTTGATCCTCATGCCCGTTGCGGTTTCCATGCTAATGCACCGGGAAATTCAACTGAAGACTGCAAACAACTCCAGAATAAGGTTCAGGATCTGATTAAGTCTAAGTCCATCTCATTCACGCCTCAAGGTCATCAACATGAATCCTTCGTCTGGTCAGGCAGGTCCATCAGTCTATTATATGGAAGGATTTGTCAAGAATGGGTGTGAAGAGGATTGGTGCTCTAACCTCAATGAGCATGACGACCTCTAACTCTGAAGAAGGAAGTTCAATTCCCTAAAGCTGGTAATCCTCTATTTGTTTCAGCATTGTTGTTGTATTTTCTTTGCATGTTGATTTTGCATTCGCTTGTAAGCATTGTTGTTTTTTAATTGGCAAGATTAATGAAATATTTATGCATCTTTTGAATAAATCCATTCATATTCACTCATTTTATTTCATTGTTATGACAAAAAAAAACTCCCATTTATTTATCTTTATCAAACTTTTGTTTTAGCGAAGATTGGAGGGAGGATGATGAAAACCAGATACCTGAACTTTCCATTTGTATGCTTTCAATTAAAACCTTGCCAATGATGTACATGCATTGTTTCAAATTTCCAAACACTAGTGAAATAAGGAAGATAATCCCTTGCTAACCCCTATGAGCCTCGAAGTAGGAGTTATCTTTTTTTTTAAGTGCAAAAACCCTTAATTTTAAACCTGGGGCAGGGTAGTCGGTTCAGTTAATCTTTTTGCATTCAATCTTCAAGAGATCCAATCCATCATTCAAGAAGGATCAGCTGCATACTTTCCTTCGCACATCAAACAAGTCGTGAAGGGTCAAAAGTTTGTAATATTCGTTCTTTATCCTCCAACAAAATGGCAGTCACAAACATTCAACAAAAGATAGAAGAAAAAAAAATAAATACAAAAAAAGAAAAAGCCCGCTAAGTCAAAAACCAGAAAAGATGACTTAGGGAAAAAAATTATGTCATCTCAATGAATTAAAGTCAAGAAAAAGAAGTCATCAAGTCCTCAACAAAGCAGAGGTGAAACATAGTGTCTGCCATCACTTTTTAAGTCCTGATCCTTATCATATACCGTCAAAGACTTTTGAGATATGAACGAGTGTGTCAAAATAAATGAATGTAGGATTGGAGTTCATCACGAAGATTTGGTGGGTTACAAATAAATTTTGAGCCTTTTATTCTTTGTTTCGAAAAACTGTGAACCAGCCACGTTACAACCCTTAAAAGACCTAATTGAGGCAGTGTTTATTTTGAGAGCATACTACAACAAGGTTGTGTGAACCTGACTTCTAACAATATTTGCTAATCATTTTTATTGATCACTTCATTCGCCATTCCATAAATGGCTGGATCCACTTCGTGTTTGATCAGTGATTTTTCCACTGTATTACTATCATACCAATAAATTGTGATTTCAAAAACTTGCATAAATGTCGCATTAAAATTGCCAATTTTTTAAATGAATAATGTTTATGTGCAAGTCAATTCAGCATCAA